>CM077569.1:30603861-31853861 GCA_039657325.1 Stephania cephalantha
GACTCCTCGTAAGATCCTTGTAAAGATACATTAGGTTTTATCAAACTCATAGTTTGATATTCTGAGTCTTATCGGGATTCGTTCACCTGAAACTTCCATTTTCCATACTCATGTGAGAATTTATTGACCATTGTTAATCTATACTTAAGCTTATAATTGATTTCAACAAAATTTCATAGACTCTTTTATTCCGACTATCATCAATTCATTTGATTATTCAAAAATAGGTGGGCGCCACACACCAATCTTCTACGCTGTGAATGAATTATGATTATGAAACGGAGTTACTTAACTTTTGGTCATGCACAACTACTCCAGTGCCTTACCATCACTAAAGGAGCCCGTCTGTGTCACTTCTCAGTCACAAGTCATCTCAACATCTTATTTTATTTTATACATTGAGTCTATTCAGTTTAGTTTTTGTCAATCTTAACTATTCCCACATTGATCTCAATTTTTTGTTCATTTATAAACTTATCACGACTTTCGCTCAACAACCAGGCCACTTACAGCTCCTTAATCTTGACCTAGAAAGGCAATTTATATATTTTCTCTTTTCAAAAATATAGCTAAGGACAATGCGACTTCTTATTATTATTTAATAAATCAAAGTCTTTCTTAGCTAATCTTAATTTGAAACAGTGAAACTTCACGACTCAAACAGTTAACCTATTTGTTATTGCCTTACGTTATTTCCATTAGTCTCAAATATCCCGACTTTTCTTTTTCTCAAAAGGAAATTTGGTACTTTTCAAGAAACTGTGCAAGATAATTTTGTATCTTATTATTCATCAAATTACGTTTGATGAATTCACCATTCTAGTATTATTCTACTAAAGAAATAGAAGAATTTGAATTTCCAAACTCTGAGCAACTTAATGACTAATCAAATTTTTAAAGGATGCTATTTCAATCTGTTAACTCCTACAAATGAAAATTATCACAATATAGGAGTTCATAATGACGTCCTATACAACTTATTTTCTGATACTTAATCAATACGTCTATCTTTTCATTGATTATATTCTAAGTCGTATTGATAAGCGTCATTACGTAAGTTGATTAGAAGTGATTATTCGATACTTTGAATCTCAAAAAATAGTCACTTGTGTTGATGTTTAATAGCTAATCCAAGCTATTATTAGACGACTTTCCCTAATACCTTAACTTTTTACATATTGATCTTGTCATTACAATTCTTATTTTCAAGTTAGAAATTTTACTGATCTTTGTTCTATAACAATACCTAATTCGGTGTTAACAAAGATTATTTCTAACTCATGTATTTCCATTTCTTTTATCAGTACTTTATTCGATTCATAGAACAACAATACTCAACATCACTTATAGATAAGTAACTTGAGTAGTAAACAATCAAAGTTTTCGTTACTTCTATATAGAAGTCGATTGATTGTTTAAAACTATGGTTCTATTCCACATTTTTCACTTGACCTTTTTTTTCGAAAAGGAGACAATACTTTACTTCAAAATATTTTATCTTCATAGAAACCGATTTAGACAACTTGACTTATCATATCATTATCTCATTTTGATTCCAAGTTAAGATTTAATTTGTCTAATCAATTTGCATTTCACGTTTTCAATAACCACATGTCTCTTTTTTCTTTTCATTTGAGACTCTTTCGAAAGCAATTATCAATTGGTTATAAATTAAACCAATATTTTATAGAATAGGTCTTCCTGAGTTAACCGTGCAACCGATACTAACCTAATTCTAAAATTCAAGATAATCCATATCTTGTGCTTCCCATAAGTCCCAACTTCATAATACGTTTTCCAAATGATTCTCAATCGTTTGAGACTTAATTTAAGTCCATTTTAATATTTTCCTAAGCGTTTAAAGATTATAATAGTTCAGTACTAATTTCCAAGAAATCCATGCTCAGTACTTACGCACATGAATCATTTGGACTTTCCTTTCAACCAATTTTCTATTGGTTTTATAACTGATACTTTCATTAGTTAAATCAGGACCGAACTACTTACAATACCTGTCACGGCCCAAATCTCTAACCCCCGTTTTAATTCCTTAATCAGGATCACCGACCCTTGGCGTGGGACTTACACCGTGATACGTGCATCGACCGAGGTACGTGGTCGAGGTATATTGTATTTTTGTATTGATGTATGCCTAGTGTTATGTATTGTGTAGACTTACTAAGTCGGTTTGTACAGTTGTAGACGTCGAGACGAGAGCGGGGACGCGCCTAGAGTAGCGTACGAGCCGGGGAACCGGGTAGTTAGCATTTTGTAAGTCTTATTTAATACTAATATACAATAAGGAAATACTTATAAGCCTATGATTGTGTTTGTTAATGTAAATCAAATTAAAGGCCTATAGTTGAGTAAATTAAATGGAAAACATATGATTGGTCTAGAGATACACATTGGCACATCTCGGAACTAGGTGAGTAATGAAATGGTGTCACTTGATGTTGAGTTAGTGGGATATATGGAAAGAGGTGGACCATTAGATATTCCTCGGGATACATAAATCCATGGAGATCGAGGGCTACGAAGGAACATCACCATAATATATAACATTAGTGATCAAACAACATGCAAACTAAATAACTCATTCATTTTTGCTGGAGAAGAAGAAGGAATTGCTGGAGAGGAGTGAATCATCAAGGTGTTGAAGGAATCCATGGGAGTTGGTGAGAAATTCTCAAGCTAGGGTGCTACATCAACTAGGTACACATCTTTTTAGTTGAAATTAGAACAAGTTCTGGTTTTATGCTAATTTCAGATGGTAGATGATTGAGTATTTGCAATTGATTTATATATTTGGATTACTCATTTCAAGCTGATAATCCAATTATATTGAAGTTCTTAATTCGGTTTTGAAATCATAAAGATATGAATTTTTGAAGTTGCAACACCAAAACTTGAATTCTGCATGTTGTATTAGGAATCAACTTGGGTAATTTGGTCATAATCTACTCATTTTAGATCCAAATTGATCTAAACCAGTGGCATTTGAAAGCTTATATAAAGAGGAATAACTTTTCTTAACTGAAGGTATTTTGATTCAAATCTTTTTATGTCCAAACATGCTCTACAAATAGGTGCTGGAACTAAAAAGGAAAGTTTTGAAACTAAACTTGTTAAGGGCATAACTCCCTAACTATTTATCCAAATGAGCTGATCTTTTAGTATGTTGTATTTGAATATATTTGTTTCCTTGTGACCAAAAATAAAATTTTTTAGGAACTATAGATTGGGAGAAATAGATTTTCTAATTCCGCTGGTCGGATTAAATTCCAATTAGACCTATGTTTAGTAAAATCATGACATCTCTTTCATTTTATAACAGAATTTTGCAAACTAAACCATTCCGAAAAGCTAAGAAAGAGACCAAAAATAATTGTACCGACAAAGGATTTCGATATTTGGACCATTTCTTGCCTAAAAGTGCATTAAAATGTAGGACTTAAATTGAAACTTAATTTAGTCTTTAGGGGCTGATTTAGGAAGATTGATTTAAAGTCTATTGAATCAATTTGAATACACGATAAACACCACTAAATTGAGCTTAAACCTACTATATTTGAATTAATGAGACACCAAACTCAGAAACGTAGGAAAATGGTACGGGAGAGCGAATACAAGATTTGGAGTATCGGGAGGCCAGTAAAGCTAGGACTTTACTTTGTTGTTGTGAGTATACCCAATGACAACTTTACTTGGAATTTCATTTCCATTAATTGTTGTCCTTGCATAGTCATTTTGACTATTTTGCCTTTGTATTCTTATATCATGTGTTCTTTGTGTCTATGCTCACTTGATGAGTCTAGTTTTCATGATATCCATTCATTTGATTTGCTTCATTGGTTCTATCCCATGCTATGTCTATTCTTGTTGTTTTAAATGTGAATTGAATGATAAATAGCATGCTATTAGGATAGTGAATATCTTATAAATGTTTAAGAGGACTCGTATTCCTTATTTGTTTAGGTGTGTATATGTGTTTATGCCTTGACAATCCATACTTGGTATTTCTTGAAATTTAAAAAGTAGTTTTCGCATTTAGGTCCCGTACTCGATCGAGGTGTGCGCGACTCACGGGGTTAGAGTACCTGGAGATGTCGGCACATGTTACCTGACACTGTATGACACTCGGGGTTAGAGTCCTTGAGGTGGTCTTCACACCGGGGTTAGAGTCCCTTGTGCTATATGATTATTGAGTCGGAGTGACATGTTTCACTGCCGACCGGACCTAAATCACCACTACTTAGCCTAGTGTCAGTATCACTTGTTTAACTCTGTTATTTACTCGCATATGGTTTATTTTCCAGTTTTCATATTTATATGCTTTTAAATACCATTTGAATATTTGGAAATGCAAATTAAACTTGTCATCGGGGATTACTGTTTTATTCTTGTACTCACCATAATTTTTATGACTGTGGGTGCAGAGCCGTCTACCAGTAGGCCGGGCAAAGAGAAGATCGACGATTATCCCTAAGCCCGCGACGCGTCACTGCATCGATTGTAGGTCTTCTTTTGGTATTTTGATTGTATATGTTATATATTTCTTTCAGATACTATTTGGGGTTGTATATCGGGTTGAGCGTTAGTTTCCCCGACTTGACTTAGACTATTTTATTGTTTCACTGCATTTTGAGGACTTTATATATGTGATGTCATTTCCTGGTTTTCCACACTTAGGATTTTATAAATGGCTTCCGCATAAGTTACTAATTGCTTTTGCGTAATCAATAAGACTTCCGCTATTTAATTAATTTAATAAAAAGTTTTAATTAACTCTAAATTTTATAAACTGGTAGGACTAGTGCATTACTTATCCTGAACACGAGAAAAGAGACGTCTAAGTTGTAAAGGCTGACTAATACGTAGTTAAGTCATGCGTGGATATGATTAGGGCTTAATTACGGGATTAGGCCGGGTGGTGCCCTAGATTAGGAGAGGGGTCGTCACAATACCTTTGTGGATTTAGACTCCACAAGTCTAATTCACATCCATTTACGCTCAGTTTCATTTCATAAGCTTATTCTCTCTTTTAATTATCCATTTCTAAACTTACTCGTCATATCTTACGAGCTAAGTATCAAACGGACAAGGAGAATACACTTCCAATCGCATATCTAGCGATAATACACAAATACAACACAAATATAACACAATAGTAAAGTTTTTAAACTTTTTAATCCCGTTCCATCGTGTTACTTCCTAACTAATCACGCTCAATCACTCTTTGCTTCTCAACTAATTACCCACTTATCCTCAATCAACAAGATTCATTTAGAATCCTAGGCTCTGATACTAACATTGTCAGACCCCACCTAATTAGGGCATCTGACTGGCCTAGATTACTTTAACTCCTTGATAATTTAACAGCCTTCACCGCTTCATCAATATACAATTAATAATAAGATCTTATTATCATCAATTATAAAATATTATCAACCACTAAGGATTCTAAAGTGAATCTTAAACCTCAAAGTTCCGTAAATTTTTTTCGACAGCACCTCCTTTATTTTTAAGCCTAAACCGGAAAATTCGACCTTAATAAATCTTCAACGAATCTTGCTCAGTTTTGGTGGAAATGTTGAAGGACTCACAATCCACTACATAACAATATATATTGCATTAACATAAATTATTTATTCATTCTAAACTATTTCAGATTTTCTTAATCCTTAAACCCTTTATCTTAGTTCCACAACATTCCATTCAGTCCCAACACAGTTCTAGCCATTCCAAAATAGATCCTAATCACACTCGAACCTAAACACCCATTTATATAATATATTATATTCAAAATAATGTATACGGAGAGATAAATGAACTATCACATCACAGACAGTTGAAAGCTTTCCCTTTTTTTGTCTCTGCTAAAACCTGTTATTATCCAATTATAAAAATTCGATAATGTTAGATAAGTTAATCCCACACTATCCAGTACACCTATAATAATCAAATGCATAATAATCCAAAGAATTTAAATGAAGGTTATAATCTAAGGAATTTAAATACAACTGTGAATCCATCCCATTTTTGTTATCCGACCACAATCATATAACGTTCTCCGAAAGTGGTAAGTAAAGTATAATAAGGACTCATACGCGAGGATAATAACCAAACAAGTCTCGTTCCTCTGATCTCTAGGAGTATGATTTGGTTCAACGTGATCTCATGATAATCACGTAATGCAAAGTATCAATGACTCTAGCCCCTTAAGCATAATATAATGTTCTATAACCACGATATAGTCTACACTATAAGGAGATTCGTAACGCCTTATCCTCCCAAACTGTGTATGCATGTACAACAAAAATGCAATTTTAAGGATCAATGCAATTTATACGAAATTATAATCATACAATGTAAAGGTTACTATGAGATTTACTTAACCTTACAAAAGTCAACTTCAAGCTTAATGTAAAGGTTACTATGAGAATAGTTTCCAAAAATATTAATATATATAACTGTTTCAACTAACTTTTAACTAGCCAATTTGGGGTAACTTTTTATCCTTGAAAACCTCAATATTTGTCACGATGACCTAAACGAAACTTGTAGTACTCATGTCCTACTTTTCATAGACTCCATGAACATCCAAACCGAATCACTGACGAAGAAGTTATGAATTTTCCCATATGGCTTGTGAACTAGAAAAACTTTATGTATTTTGAACTAAAAAGCTTCTCCAAATCAATATTTTCGCAATTAAATCCTTAAAACTCGACAATAAACACCACAAAACAACTCGATACCAACACCAAAATATATTCACAGCCCGTGGTGTTAAATTTGATCAAAATCAATAATCAATTCATCCAGAAACCCAACATAAATCAATATCAACGATTAAAACATCTCCAAAATAGTTATCAACTGAATTGCATTGGTTTACCTAATCTACGTCGGTGGAATTTATCCCAAAATTGACTCAAATCAATCCAATATACCAATTAACAACATTTTCTACCAATTTCTATCGAAACCTCGCGAAAGAAATCGAAAAATCGCGAGAATTCAAATTGAATTGAGGAAAGATGCTCGACATTAAGAATTTACCTAATTGCGAACCGAATACCTCGTTTTCACCTTGGAAATTTAGCTCGAATTGACTGTATCGTAATGCTCTACAATTTTGCAGAAAGAAATCGAGCGAAAACCGGCCGTCAAGGGCTCGAGGAGCGAAATTAAGATCGGTGAGGTTTAAAAACCTAAATTTCTAACATTCTGTTGAACGTTCGAATGAGTTGATTTGTTTTTTTTTTAGTTTTTTTCTATTTATATATAGACCCACAGCTGCTTGTCAGCTGCTTAATTTCTTTTTATTTGTTAATTCTAAAAATCCATAATTTGATGTGCTTTAATTTTCGACGCCCGTTTTCGATCCCCTTTTTCACCAAATTGAACCAAACTCTCGACAAAACAGTCTATTTTCATGAAACGTTCATAACAATGTTTTTGGTCACACTAAAACTCCAAAAATCTTAACTTTGTTCATTACATACGGAACCCTTGTTGCCATACTTAACCAAACTTGCACCATTATGGACCCCATCTCAACCTCAACCATTGCCAACTGACACAAAACTTGAAATAATATCTCGCACAAACTTCGTCTCATTTCACACTACTTTCGATCCCGATTTACACGCAAATCGAGACGTGTATACCTCACCAACAGCTACCAAAGAGTCCATTATTTACTTCCTCGATGATCACACTACACGTATCTCGAGGCGAATCCAATATATACTTTTATTTGACTCAAACTATATGATTGATTTTTATATATATATAAATAAATCATATATATCTATAAAATATATATACACCTATATATTCGCGGCTATAAATTCGCCACGCACGCCAATGACCATCCTCGGTCAAGTACACTATTGTACATCCTCCACGTGTCACCCTCGACTCTGCGTGTCACTTGGCGTCCAACAATTATTAATTATTTTTTAAAATCTTATGATTATCTATTCTATTTACGTCTAAATAAATCCCCAAAAAATACTTCAATTTTGCCAAAAGTTGGAAAATTTACCAAAGTGCTCCAAAACTTTCAAACAATTGGTCTCACACCCAAATCGAGGTGTGGGGCTCATGTTAGCTCGTTAAGTCTATTTAAAGTCCAGAATTTGAATTTTCAAACTTTCTTGTAAATATCTTTCGCGAAACTCGAAAAAATTGCTCGGGTCGACATTTAAACTTTCACGAAACTCGTGTCGACAAGTATCTCGAGACAATACCCCAAAATTATTAAAATTGAGAAAAATTCTCTAACGCGCTGCAAAATCTATAGACACCGCGTATATACTCCACTTAACCCTATTTCACGTTGAGATAATGTATAATACATTAAATAGGCACACGACACACCAAAAATAATATTAAAATTTATGATCTCTGATCCGTAACACGTAGGTCCCACCTCGAATACCTAAATCCCAAATTAAATCCGTAAATACTTAATTAGCCGCCTAATCAAGTTTATAAAATTCTTGGATGTCACAGTTTATTTGTGGTTTGTGGTTCTTGAAATTGTTCAAGACTTACTTTATTCCCATTGTTGTGTTTTGAAATAAACTTTTTTTCCATAAAGACACCATTTCGAGCAACAAAATCTTTGTTCTCAATTAGATTATAAACGTAGTATCCTCTAGTTTCTTTATGATAACAAACAAATACACATTTGGTAGATTTGACTGATAATTTTTTTGAGATTTGTCATCGTATGAAAACCTCACGGCTCCAAATCTAAAGGAAAGACAAACTTGGTCTTTCCCAAACCGGATTTAATATGGTGTTTTATCAACCACTATAGAGGGAACATGATTCAGTGTAAATGCGACAGTTTCTTAGGCATAGCCTCAAAAGGAAATAGGAAGATCTGCATGACTCATCATAGATCGAATCATATCCAATAAAGTTCGATTTCTCATCTCAGAAACACCATTCCATTTTGGAGTTCTTGGAGGAGTTAACTGTGAGACAATCCCACAGTTTCTGAGATGATCATCAAACTCTTAGTTCAAATATTCACCACCTCGATTTGATCGAAGTGCTTTAATAGTTTTACCAAGTTGATTATGCACTTCATTTTGAAATATTCGAAACATCTAAAAATACTCACCTTTATATTTTATGAAATACACATAACCATATCTGCTAAAATCATCAGTGAAAGTAATGAAGTACTAATAACCACCTCTATCCATTGTGTTTATAGGACCGCATACATTGGTATGCATTAGACTCAATAAATCACTTGCCCTTTCACCGTGTCCAGTAAAGGGACTTTTTGTTATCCTGACTAGTAAATATGATATACATGTTTCATTTGATTGAAAATCAAATGAATCTAAAAGTTCATCTTTATGGAGTTTATAAATGTGTTTCTCATTTATATAGCTAAGACGAAAATGCCAAAGGTAGGTTTGATTCAAATCATTTCACTTGAACCTCTTATATTTACGTTAAGAATAGGAGTATATGTGGACCTTTTCATGTTTAGAATATAAAGACCATCATACAAATCAACATTCGCATAGAAAAGTCTTTATAAGAAATGAAGCATTTATTATTCGCAATAATGAAATTAAAACCATCCAAATCAAAACACGAAACTAAAATGATGTTTATACTTAAGGCGGGGACATAAATAACAATTATTAAAGCTAAAACAAGTCCATTAGGTAAAATTAACTCATAGCATCCTAAAGCTAAGCAACAACCTTTGCTCCATTTCTAACTCGTAGGATGACTTCTCACTTTTTTAACTTTCTACTTTTGGCGAGACCCTGCACATTAATACAAATGTGAGATCCGCATCCAGTATCCAATACCCAGAAATCACTAGTAGACAAGTTAACTTCAATAATGTAAATACCCGAAGCAGTTGTCGCACTAATCTTCTTTTTCTTTAGATATTCTAGATAGAGCTTGCAATTTTCGAACCAATGCCCAGGTGCATTGCAGAAATGAAAATTTCCTTCCTTTTCCTTTTCCCTTTGATATTGTGAAGTAGAAGCAGCCTTAGACTTGACTTGTTCCACGGGCTTTGTGAGAGTCACAATAGCCTTGGCAACTTCAGCCTTGCCTTTGGCCTTCTTCATAGCCTTTCCTTTCTGAACCATCAATACATTAGCAATGGGTTTCTTAACATTCTGCTCAGCAGTTTTAAGCATCAAATGCAACTCTAAGATAGACCTCTCCATGTTATTCATGTTATAGTTCATAAAAAATTGTGAATAACTATTAGACAATGAATTTAGGATCAAATCCATAGCCAAATCTTGGCTTATTGGAAATCCAAGTCTGTCAAAATTGTCAATATAACACTTCATTTTCAGAACATAAGGACTAACTGACGCACCCTAAGCCATTTTGCAAGATTGAAGGTTTATGACTGTCTCGAACCTTTCTTGCATGGCCTGCTGTTGGAACATTTCCTTTAGCATTTGATAAGTCGGTATTTATAGGTTTTTAGTAGTTTATTTTAGTATATTTAATGTGAATCTCTATAAATTATATATTTAATTATATTTATTGGTCATTTTCAGGTGAAATGGAGTGCGCGGTAGAATTCGTAGCAAAAAAAAAACTTAAAATGGAATATTTACATGCATTGATCGGACGCCGGACTATTTGCCTCGAGTTACGTGCTGCGCAGTGGGTAGAATAGGAGACAGCTGACACGTGGAAGCTTCCCATTGGTCAATTCTTCAATAGAACATCATTCACAACCTGTCTTCCA
This sequence comes from Stephania cephalantha, assembly GCA_039657325.1. Classification (NCBI taxonomy): domain Eukaryota; kingdom Viridiplantae; phylum Streptophyta; class Magnoliopsida; order Ranunculales; family Menispermaceae; genus Stephania; species Stephania cephalantha. The sequence goes on from CM077569.1 coordinate 30,614,630, forward strand.
ACCAGAGCGTGACACGTGGTGGACCTCAACGCAACTCACAACCGGTCTTCACCAATCAAGAGCCGCCACGTCAGCGCAAGCAGGAAAACGGACCAATCAGACGCAGCCACGTGGCGACAAACCATTTCTCCTTGTTCAGCAGCTTTTCGATTTCCTCGAGAAACGCAGCATTCGGTTTCCCATATTTTGGCTCAAACGCGTGCGATTCTCACCACCGCATCCAACGCCTGCCACGTGTCGTTCGCACACTACACAACAACGTCATCAACAGCGGTCTAGACCAATGGGAGGACGCCACATCAGCGTGCGACAGACTAAACGACCAATCGGCACACGACACGTGGATAGAATATGATTTCAAGCCCAAAAATAGCCATACGATGCTCCTCGGCGCACGAGTCACCTCCCCAACCAACAAAACTAGTTTTCCTCACCTCCCGAGACCAATTTTCAGTAGTTTTATATATTAGGAACTTAGGTTTTATTATTAGAACACTGACTATTATATTTTTAGCATCAACTTCTCTCGATGATTGCCTAGGTCGGCGGGGAAACAAGTCGGAATTATGGATTCATGGCATATTATGTGAGATCTTTTATTTTATTATTTAATTTAATTTAATTCTCCTATTTCATTGTTGTTGATTTTAAGAAATATGGTTTAGATCTAGGGTATGTATGTGATCAGTGCATGCTTTTAAATGGACAACCTATAGTTATTTGGACCATTAGTATCCGTGTAATTGTGCTTTTGGACCAATAAAGTGATAAACACTCACCCGTTTGCCGTAAAACCCTTTTGGTCCTTGAGTGTGCAATAATTGAATCTATGTTAAACCGGAAGCGGATGCGATTTGGTTATTTAAGATTAATGTTCCCACAGATCCATATTACTGCGGTTAGTGTGTTAAACCTGATTGACGGATGTCTAGGGTTATGCATTAATTATGGAAGTAGTTAGTGGCGGACGTCCTGACTATCGAGATTAGGGGAATGAGGAATTTCTAGTAGATCTCGATTTTCTATAGCTAATATAGGAGAATTTTAATTAATAACTTTTTGGGAAATATTGAAGACCATGATTGCTATTGAATATTGATCTTGATTTGTGGAACTGTAGACCTAGGTGTTACTTAGGTACTTATTAATTGTTTTGAAAGTTATTTTAGTTATTTTATTTATTTAGTTTAGTTAGAATAGTTAATTAAATTATTTATTTTAAAACCCCCAATTTTTCCTTTTCGTTGTTTTTAACCTTAGAAAGACCACCAATCTCTGTGGGATCGACCCTTTGCCACTATTCTACAAAATAGTTGGTTTATGAATTTTTATTTTATTGACGCGTTTGGCTCGCGTAAGCATTGTAGCCATATCGTAAGTTTCCATGTGTTCCATGTCCTTCTGAAGTTTAGGAACCATGATTGCCAACATAATGCATGCAACATCAGTTGAGTCGTTGATATGCTTAGTATGTGCATCCTTTACAGCTCTTAAAGCATCGGCTGGTGGTTCCTCAAGAATGGGATAATCCAGGACATACAACTTGCGCCATGCTTTAGAAAAATTCTCAAGTTTCTGAAAAAGTCAAGAAAGTTTGTCCCATACAACTTATTCTTCTCAAGGATGGATCGCAGTGACAAGGGATTAGTGTGATCTGAAGAGACCATAGATCTACAACAAAGATTACTCAAAAGTTAATTTTAGTATAGAGGAATAAACTCCCACTAAATTAACAATCCTCCTAAAAATGCTATGCTAATTTAAGGGACTAAAATCCATGTTTCACCTAATTCCAAGACATCTAAGACATGACACTTTGAATTAGGTTATTTAGGTAGGTACCAATTACCAATTACATCATATGTAACTTTTAGTTGTTTTTATGAGATTATGACATCTTATGTCATAACATGTTTTATCCCATCTAGTGCCTAAAGCCCAAAACTGTTTTGATAGCTTTACCAAGTCTAACAATTTGAAACAATAAAGTAACCATTACTCAACTTGCCTCACTAAGATAACACAACACACTCTGCGGAGGCATACCCATATTGATGTGATTGAAGCCTTGACAAGTGTTTGATAATGGATGACACTTGACTTAAAATTCGAAAGAGAGATTTTTTTATTTGTTTTAGTGATCATAATTTAAGATACTTTCAATTCTTATCCAATACGAATTTGTTATATATCTCACCTATTTTATAGGATTTGTAATTCTTATCCGATTACAAGTTTATCTCCTATCTAATAGGAATATACTAACAGATAACCACAATGAGATATATGATCAAAAATCAATTTCGATTCTTATCCATACTAAATGAGCAATTGAATCGAGAAACGGAATTTAATCATGCATTAAACACTACAATCATATTAACCTAATCATGATTTCTATCATTGAGACATACATAATTATTGAACTAAAACAAACTATGTATTCAACACCAGAATCACATTAAATTAATCATATTAACCTAGTCATGTTTTTTTTGTTTTTTTTTTATCATAGAGGCATACATAATTATTGAACAAAAACAAACTTTGTATTCAACACCAGAATCGCATTAACATGACTTCTACTATGTGAATATACAAAATTTGCATCGTTCAATATTAAAACATATGTTAATCAAAATATTCTAAACATGAGTTCTATAATCGAATCAAATCATGCGTATGTGTCAATATACAGCTTAAAACCAATTCTTGATAATAGTTATCACAAAACTTATATTTACATCATATATGCATTAGTCTAGATCATGTTTTCACACATATATCATATATAAATAAGAGAAAACATGTAAATGTTTAATAGAATCGAGCCTATGGTTCTGATACCACTGTTGGGTTTCGGGGTTCATACGGAGCGAAAAATTCAAAACAATTTTTGAAAAAATCCCAACAGGATCGAAAATAAGTTCCATTAAACTAGATCTACAAAAGTAAACCATACCTTAATTTGTGATTTCCTTATCTGATTATTCGATTTTCAAGACGTTTAAGTGTGCGTCTGCTATAAGAAATCTACACACAAACGGTGACCTTAATTTGGAGTGCAAGCTGCAAGAGATATTGAAAACGGTTTTTAATCTTCTCCTAAAATCCAGAGAACTTGAAAATAGTATAAATGTAAATCTTATTCATTTTAGGGTTTCAACCTCTATTTATATGTGTAGATAAGCTCTCTTAAAAAACCTATTCGTAACGCAACTATTGTATTTCTACAGTTTAAACAAATTACACATATGCCTCTATTAATAAGTAATCATATGCCATGAATTATCATATAAAATTTATTACTATGGACCAATTAAAATTGAGCAAAGCCATTTTTTGTTTGCAACTCAATTGGTTCATATGACGTTGGCAATGAACCAAAATCATTTTGGTACATAAGTCATAAAAGGTATCTAGCAAGGCATTATGACTACCTAAGTAGCATGAATATCAAAATCAATACAACTTAATGAGTAATATATATCATATCATTTTATCGTGCGATATCTTTTGATTAAACATAAGGCATCGAAAGTCACCTTTAATGTTCAATCATACTTGTCTCGATCATTATGTAGACTGAACACATCCAAGTGACATTGATCATATCAATTCACTTAGACATGGTCATTTAATGGTCTAACATATCGAGGGATCCACTCATATCTCTCTCTATATGAGAGGGACAAACTCTATCTTGATTACACACCTTCACATATTATTCACATGGTAACCAATCACAATCTTTATAATCTTCAGGTTAAAGACAACATTTGATTGTGTCAGATTACCATGCTTTTAATATTGAAGTCTATGGTAATCTCAAGTCGAAGGACTAAATGATATTCCTATCATGAGTAACACCTATGACTTAGTCCATGTGGTGTTCTCATAGTGGGTTGATCTAGTACCTTGTTCCCTAACAAGTACTCATGGTCTCGATTTGTATCCCTATACGTAAAATCATCACATGATAATCAATCAAGATTCACACTAGTCTTAATTCATTATAGTTCCTAGTATAATGACCAACTAGGGACATTTATGATATTTCAACAAATACCCATGGATCTTACTATAAGGTAAACACGCAATCACTTATAATAAAACAACAAATGAAAACCTCAATTTTATTAACTAAAATTATAAGTTAAATAAGGTTTGTAGATTGACCTAAGACACATGCCCTAACATGCTGCATCATATCACCTACTCAGCGCGCGCCACATCAGTATGCGTTCTCTCCTTCCTCCAATCAACGTCTGATATGTGTCCGACTTTAGCTCAAAAGCATCAACAACCATCAGATCTACCTAGGTGCACGAGATGAAGAAATACCCACGAATTTGATTTTCTCTCTCTTCAAGAAACCAAATTGAAATAAACATATAAATAGAACTTTAGGGTTTTATTTAGACTCTCTACACACACGAACTCTCTTTTCTCTTTTGTTTTGTAGTTATTTTCTTTAGAATTTAATAGAGTTGTTCAAGACAATATTCGGCTAAGCACTATTTTTCTAGGTCGGAGGCGAAACAAGTCTAAAATCTTTGTTGATAGCATGTTATGTGAGATCTTTTATTTATAATTTAAGTTATTTCAATTCTTTCTATCTTACTTGTCGTTTTTTCATGATTATGGTAGAAACTTAGGGTATTTATGTGGCCAATGCATGCTTTTAGGGGGAAGACCTATAGTTAATTGGGACAATCGTATTTGTAATTATATGATTAGACTGATATAAGTGACAATCACTCACCCGTTTTCCGTCAATGCCTTTTGGTTCTTGAGTGTGTGACAAATAAATCTAAGTTAAATTGGAACCAGATGCGATTCAGTTATTTAAGATTAATATTCCCACGGACCTTTATGCGGTTAATGCATTAAACCTTATTGGTGGATGTCTAGGGTTATGTGTTGACTAGGGAAGTAGTTAGTGGCCGACATCCTATCTATCAAGATTAGGGGAATTAGAGATTTCTAGTGGATGTCGATTTCCTATAGCTAATCTAGGAGGAATTGAATTAACAATTTTTTGGGAAAGATTGAAGACTATGATATGCTATTGAATCTTGATTTGGATTTATGGGACCGTAGACCTAGTTATTTCCTCTCATTAAATGCACTCTTGCAAACTTTGATTTTTAGTAGTTTCAATTAATTGTTTTCTTAACATCTATAAAACCCCTAAATATCCCTTTTTAGTTAACTTAGAGTAAAACCTAAGTCATGTGGATTCGAGTCTGCATTTACCACTAATACACGTACCCAAGTGGGATTAGTAACTCGAGCGCGAGTTATATTTGGCACGTATGAAACATGAACAATACCGTATGTGGTAGATCATTATTCGATGTTTCATCAACTCTAGCAATAAAAGCTATTAATAAGATGGCCAAACAATCTAAACAATATGGTGAAAAGAATGATAAATCAAAAAAGAAAGTTTATGAAGTTAATAACAAATCGAGTGATAAATATGATGAAAAATTTGAAAAATTATCTAGCATGGTTAAATTACAATCAAAAGATAGATCAAATCAAGTTAAATCATGTGGATTTCGTAATGAAGTTACACATCCTACGGACGCGTTTCCTACTTTACAAGAATATAACAATGAAGAAGTCAACGCGATTATGAACCAATATTTTGGTCCTCCTAGAAACCAATATAGTAACAACAACAACCATTACACTGGAAAACCAAATTTAAGCCTTAGCTATGGTCCACAAAATTAGAATTATACCACTTATAGACCGAGAGCAACTACACAACCAACACTAATGCAACAACCACAACAGACTATTCAACCTATGCAATCAAATTTAGAACAAACATTACATAACTTTATGACCCAAATTCATCAAAACCTTACGCAAATTTCTCTAAATCAAATTAAAACGATACATCTATTAACGAGCTGAAAAATCAATTAATTCAAATGACTCTACAAATCAATAAGTTAAGCAATCAAACTAAAGTAACTACTCAAAATACAAACACTACTAATCAAGCACAAGTTAACGCTTTATTCTGTGAAAATGAAAAAAAGGAATACACAAGAAAAAACACCAAAAAAAGGTAAAAAGAAAAGTAAAATGCCTAAGACAATAGAACAAGAAGAAGGGAAGATGATTGCAAATGTCATTCCTACTAGGGAATGGATGGTCAAAAAATTGAAATATACTCATTTTCCCGAAAGGCTATACTCATGGTATTTAGCCAAAGTAGAAGCCTACGAAAAATCTCTACAAAATTCTGAATTAGTAAATCAAGACAAAGTAAATAATATTTATAAGTCAAATGAAGATACGCATTCTAATTCTATCGTTCCACAACGATTAGCAAATGCTAGGGAGGAAGAACCTAAAGAAGACATATCTGAACCATTTCATAAATTAGAAATTAATGACATTTTAGGACAAAAGACATCATCCTTAAAGGGAATGCCTAAGAAATGATCCGATCAAGGGATGTTTGTCATATCAATTGCTATGTGTGATCTTAGAGCATCAATTAATGTTATATCACTTAAACTTTATGAATAATTGAAAACATGATTGTTAAATACTATACCTATTAATCTCACTTTAGTAAACAATACTATTATTAAACCGTATGGATTATTAGAAGAAATCATAGTACAAGCACATGATTTAGTATTTCTAGCTAATTTTTATGTCATGAAAATTGGAGATTCAACACCACCCAATCCTTTGCCTATACTATAAGGTAGACCTTTTTTACAGATCGCTAAGTTAGATATTTCTGAAAGAACAATGTCTGGAATTTGAAGATGAGATTGTCAAATTCAAGATTAATAATGAACATAACTATGACACTTATGAAGAATATGATAAATTATTTGATAATGAAATATTTGATAATGAATTTTTAGACTTAAACTATTATGATAACTTTAACGCTGAGATTTATGCAATTAATGTAGTAACAATGGAAACTAATAAAGGGATCCAAAAGAAAGAATCAGTTGGAGACACTTTAAAAGAAAAGAAAGTAACTCAAGAATGGAGAGTTAAGAAATCATGGAATGGTAAAAGCATTAACAAGACAGAAGTCTCTAAGTCCAAGTACAATATGAAAAAGAAAAAATCGAACTTGAGGCATACACTTAGGCATACACTTAATGATCCTATAAAACTTAATGATCCTTGAGGCATACACTTGCACATCAAAATTAAATGGGTTTGATACTTAAGAGCTCAGTGTGATACGAACTCTAATGCAAATCTCATGCTCATACATTTATTTCTACATACTCATGCCATACTTTATTAATGAAGATCATCTTTTAATTTTAGGATGACTTTTCTTAGCCACTACTCATGCAGTTATGAATATTATGAATAAAACAATTACTTTGATGATTAATGGCTGTGCACTTACTTTCTAGAATGAAACTAGAATAGAAAATCTTAAATTCAAGTTTAGAGATCCAAACTAATTCTAAAAGGGTTAAGTCGAACCAACAACAATAAACAAAAATGCTCAATGGGAGGCAGCCTATATTCTATGTTTATTTTATGTTTATTTTATGTTTATTTAATTTTATTAAGAATTTAGTTTAGTTTAGTTTAGTATATTTTTATTCTCTCACTTTTTGACTCTTATGTTGGAAATATTTTCGGCATTTCAACTTCGAGGTGATTTCAATTGAGGAGGAGTGATCGAGTTGTTTTTGCTTATATAGCCTTTACGCAAGTTGCATTATTTACTTGCTTACTTATATGTTTATTTATTTATTTAATTAATAAAAGTATTTATTTAGTTACATGTCCTACTCAACCTTTCAGATTTTTAGTTAATTCTACCTTAATATGAGTTTTTATGGATGATGAATAAGTTAATTATAAGATAAATTGCAAAAATAGTAAAAATAGGCCTAGTGATTCTCAACGATTTGGATTAACACTGAGAATCGCTGGCAAAATCGGTAGCAGTACACTAGAAATCTTAATGCAAATTTGCAGTCTGGCGATTCCTAGCAATTTGCAAATATGGGAGAATCATTGCTTAAATCAGTGAAAACAACAACTCACATTCCACTAATTCATATAGCGATTCCACTTACCCAGGAATCGATGGGCACGAGTTTTGGTTTTTAAAATCAAAACCCCAAATCATTATACACACTAAACCATTCACATTAGCAAACCATTGCACTCTTTCACAAAAATTCCAATTTTTTGCCTAAATTCAACCATTCTAAGCTCAATCCCATAATACTTAAGTGATTTCCACCTTAACCTAGTCTCATTCAAACCGCAAATTTCCATTTTGGGGGTTTTGAGCCAAACTAGGGCTTTAGAAAATTTTGACTTAGAGCTTGGAAGGAAGAACCAAAGGAGTATTGATCACATTGATCATCGATTTACAAATTGTTAGGATTTATTCAATTGTATTGCGGAAATGGTTTTATTGATTCCAATAGACTAGGAGTATTGATCACATTGATCATTGATTTTCAAATTCAACAATTTTGAAATTTTTGCTATAATTACACATATTTACAAATGGTTTACAAAACGAGTTTAAAATGAGTTTGGGGGTTTGTTTATGGTTTTACTTCAATTTAAGTTGCTATATTTTCGAGAAGACTACAATTTGTTACCTAATTGCTTCATGATATTTAGAAAACCAATTTTCAAGTTTATATTTTAGTTATCACTTCGATGCTAATTCTATTTTAAATTTGTGCTGAAATTCAAACTTGCTTTCCAAATAGATTTATCCTTTTAAAATAAAGTTTTGAATATTATTGAATTATTTTTGACAACGTTGTTTCTATCATTAACAAGTTTCTTTAGTATTTGAACTTGTAAGTTTCGAAGGTTGAAACAATGGCGGGAGGTAGAGGTAGAAGCTCTCGAGAGGAGAAGGGAAAGACATAACTAGTAGAGAAACCTAAGCAAAAATCTAAAGCTTCACCCAAAAAAATTTGGCCTACGAAGACTTTGATGAATAACCCTCAAACTAGAGTACTTAGAGAACCTTCTCCACCCTTAAGTTTTACCTATGATTCGGAGGGAGATGAAGAGATTGAGGAGACACCTACTATTTCTTTCTATGCCCATAACCTTATTAATACCAAAGCTATTGCTAGGATGAATAGCGACATTAACAAGATAGAAATATTACACCGGAAAAAGGGTTTTAATGTGAAAAACAAAGTTAAGTACGGGCCTAGGATCTTAAACATAATAAGCCTACGAAGACTTTCATGAATAACCCTCAAACTAGAACACTCTGAAGTACTTAGAGAACCTTCTCCACCCTTAAGTTTTTACCTATGATTCGGAGGGAGATGAAGAGATTGAGGAGACACCTACTATTTCTTTCTATGCCCATAACCTTATTAATACCAAAGCTATTGCTAGGATGAATACCGACATTAACAAGATAGAAATATTACACCGGATTCCGAAAAAGGGTTTTAATGTGAAAAACAAAGTTAAGTACTTATTCCGTTCTAATTCCGGGATATGAACTGGGGTTTTTAACTAGGGATTACTATGCCGATAACTACGCAAGGTCATCTATTGAAAATAGGCGTTCAATACTAGTAAGATAATTCTATCCAAATGAGATGAAAATAAAATAATAGCCATAATCTGAGGAAGACCAATGGACTACTCACCTGAAAGAATAAACGGGTATTATGGTTTATCAAAATTTTGTTTGAGACAACATAACAATTACCCAAAACTTGAATATATGTATAGACACGAATTTCCCCATGAGACCATTAGAAACGGTTTAGAAGCTATTGTGGGGATGGTTTCCATTTTGATTCAGAAAGGTACCTAAAACACATACAATCCAAATACTTTATGAAAACAACCAAAGCTTGGAGCTTTTTCTAGAACGTGAGCCTACAGCCTAGTTTACAACACTACGATATAGTAAACTATAGGGCAACTCTTTTATACCATATAGTCCAAGGGATCGGGAATATTGATGTTAGCAGAATAATCTATGAATCGATTAGGAATGCCATGACAACTAAAAAAAACGAATGATTGATGATTGTTCCAATGAGGAGTATAATTAGATATTTTTCTGGATAAGAACATCACTAACGGAATTATTGAGAAAACCAAGAAGATGGCAAGATACGTTGATTCGGAGGAGGAACGAGAGAGGAGCGACACACAAAGGAGAGAGACCACGGAGAATATAAGAGTACGGGCGAAAAACCAAAGAAATTTGGAAGAAATGCAAAATGTCTAGTACAATGAGCAAACAAACCAGAGCTCGGAGCCACCTGCAGAGGACTTCACAGGCATGTATGCGGACGAGATAAAAATTGTGACATCTGAGAATTTCATAAAATTGATTAGGCGACTAATTAAGTATTTTTGGATTTAATTTAGGATTTAAGTATTTGTGGTGGGATCCACATATTACGGACTAGAGATCATAACTTAAAATATTATTTTTGTGTGTTGCGTGAATAATTGATGTAATATACAATATTCGTCGCGAAATAGAGTCAAGTTGAGGTGTTGATGATGTTTCTGCGAGTTTCAGAGCGCATTGTAAATTTTTCCAATTTTTGACGAAATAGGAGTAATCATTGGGGTTTAATTTAGGCATAAATTGAGGATAAACATGAAAAAAGAAAAGAAAATGATAAATGACCATGGAGGGCATTTGGTTTTAAAAGAAAAAGAATAAGTTTAAGGGGTGAATTTGTAATTTGGTAACAAACCAACAGGGTTGTATTTAATTGAGATTTTAATAGACTTTTGGTTACTTTTATAAGTGGATGACTTTTTTGAAGTTTGCAGATTCTCGTAGACTTTTAAAGACTTTGATAAACTTTTATTTAAATTTCATTTTGATGAATTTTATTAACATTCAAGATTTTTAGTGACTTTTGTGAACTTCTTAAACATGATTTTGATTGATACCAATAAATTCAAATATTTTGCACTTTATTATAAAAATAGATGACTAATTATATTTCTTTTTCTTAAAAATTATTACTAATTTTTTAAAAAGTATTTTTGCATTTTAATAAAAAAAAATCATATATACATATAAATGAATTACTATCAAGATGGTAACTTAACAAATAAGTAAATAAATATCAACAAAACAAATAGGTAAATGAATCATCTTTTAGTTGCAAAAAAGAACTAAGTAAGATCATTGTGTGTAAAAAATCTTGCACTTTTTCTGACTTAAGTAAAAAAACTTATATTTTTTCCTTAAGAATGATAGTTTAAATTTCTTAAAATACACTTCTTGCATTTAAAAAAATATATGATTATTTTCTCCAAAAATAATAATATTACACTTTTTGAGATTATAATTATACACTTAATAAAAAAAACTTCTTTGTAAAAAATCCTATAAAAATGTACAATGATGCAAGAATGAGATCTTGTTAATAACGACATCATTTTCATTTTCATCAACATAGACATTAGAGTATAATGAGTGAGCAATGAAATCCATGAGTTGTGGAGTGGTTGAAGAAGTTGATAAAAACAATTGATAAGAAAACACTTTGTGAACAATAAAGTCCTTATTGAATAAAGGAACCAACAAAAATTAGAAGTCTCTGAAAGTTTCTGAGTTGAGGTGAGGAGAAGTTGAAGATTTCTTTATGTGTATTTTTATACAAAAAGTCTGTAAAAGTCAAGATTTGTAAGCAAACCACAAAAGTCACCAAAAAATTAAATACACCTTACTTTTATAAATCTATAAAAGTTTAAATTGAATACCCCAAAACTTTTATAAACTTTTAAAAAATCAATAAAAGTTCACATTGAATACACCTAAACTTTTTTAGTAATTAAAAGTAACCAAAAGTTTATTAAAATCTCAATTGAATACACCCTTACAAATAAAAACTTAAAGGGTTTAGGGTTTTCGATTAAACCCTCCCCTCCCCTAATTCGGTTTCATCTTCTTCAACTTGCCTCCCATGATTTTTTCATCGAGTTTTCTTCTCTTTCATTTCTTTGCTCTCTCCCATCAAGGCTTCCCTCTCGTGGTCACTAGTCTCGGCCTCTTCCATCACTCTTGAAACTCTTTTTTTTTTTTATCTGTCTCTCTCGGTTGTCTCCCTCACTGTCTATCTCGATGTCTCTTTTCTCTCGGCCAGCAAGCCCTCTCACCTTATGAAATCACTCAAATTCACGGCCTTGAGTCATCGTCTCTCACAATCTCTCTCTCTCTCTCTCTCTCTCTCTCACTGTCGCCCTTTCTTTCTCTTTCAGATTGAAGAACAACCATTAATGGATTGGTTTGATGTTCTTCTCAGTTGAACAAAATTTTCAAAGAACTTGTGGTAAGTTCATCTATTTTATTTTGATTCAAAGCATGGGGCTTTAGTGAGTTTTGGTGGAAGAATTGAATTGGGGTCAGTTTTGAAATATTTGTGAGTTCAAATGGGTTCATTAAAACTCATGTTAGAAGAGATATCAATCCAATTAATGTCCATATTGTTGTCATAAGGTTCTTGTTGTATTTTTTAGTTCAATTGATGAGATAGGATGAATTGGTTTTACTGAATTGTCACCGATTCATTTAAGTCTCATATATGAGTATTGACAATTATTGTTGAAGATCTCTAATGGTGGGGATTTGGTGGTAGCACAAACTAGAAAGAAATCTTTTTTTTTTTAATTCTTTCACGGATGGAAAGTAAGCAAAACTTTATAGGATTTGTTTGGGACTTGGACTAGGTTATAGTGATAAGATCCTAGTTTTAAATTTGTTTTGATGTTCGTTACTAAAATTTATAGAAATTTATGTCATTGATTGTTGATGTAGTTAGACAAATGTTGTTTATTGGTTTGTAGTGGGTATAAGATCTTTTTAGAGGCATTTCTAATTGTTGGAGAAAGTCTGAAAGTGATGAATACTTATTTTAAACCATGTTAAGTTTAAATTTTGGTTGGAGTAATAAGTCAAATTAGAACTCATTGAATGTTTCTAATCGAGTTTTGGCATAAGCATGGCCTATTAATTGGCAATTGAGTTATAAATTTCAATTTGAAATGCATAAACAAGTTATAGACTATTGTGAAGCTAAATAGGGGCTCAGACCTATTTTAGAGTCAAATTTGGGATTAAATACCTAATGTGAAGTATTGGGAGTTCATAAACATGGAAAAGAGTTATCTAGAGTATTTGAAAGACTTTAAAAGGTGAACGGAAGTGTAAAGATGGATTGAACTCCGTTATGAGATTGAGAATGAATTTTAATCTCATTGTAAGTTGTAATATGAATTTTAAGTATTCAAATAGAGTTGTAACTCTAAGTTGTGAATTCTATGGTTTGATAGGCCACATGGAAGTACACGAAAGTCGAGGAACATTATATGAGGCTTCATAAACAACTTTAAGTTGGTTTGGTTATAAGCAAACTTTATAGTGACTCTCAAATTGATATGATTTATCTATTTGCATGAATTGCATTTATTATTAGTCATGCATGCACAAAGAGAGTGAGGGGATAAGTTTGTTTTGGAGTCTGGTTTGCTTGAAATGATATTTCAATCCTACCTTTACGTCGGCTAGTGAGACTAGTTCCGAAGTCTAATGCCGACAAGTTATCTCTGCATTTCATAAGCTTTTAATACTGTCTCTGTACTATTTTTGGAAGTCGACATTTGATCATAGTTAGGAGACAGAAACATAGTGGATTGCACAATTGTATATTTATTTCTTCAATTTATTTGTTTTATAATTATTCCATATTATCATGTTGCTATTACCACATGTAGTAGACAGTGTAAAGTTTATTTATCTGATATCATTATTTGCTGTAATGGTGACATGCACATCTCGCACCAATAAGGGAAAATAGAAGCTCGAAGATTGATTTTTGGTGATTCCCTTTAAAGCTTACTTTCTCTATGTGTGACATAATTTTGTGTATATAATTTATATTTATGGGTTTGGGTGAGAGTATGAAGTTCATTAAATTAGTTTACAGTAAGTTGAAAAGGTGTATGTTTCAATTTTGGTTTATTTGGGGCTGTAAGTTGTAACTAAAGTATTGGAAACTTTAAGTTTGTTTTCTTAAATTTGAACTTGATATATATTATGAACTGTGAGGAGTTGTGAGTCTTTTTAGGCCTTTCCCCAATTCCGATGTTTATTAGGTGAAAGTTTTCGGCATGCCACTTGTAAGGGAGGTGCTGCTGAGATTTTTATAAAGTGTGGAGAATGATCCGTATAATTTCCAAAGTTACTCCAATTAAGCAAATCACGAATTAACTTTCATTGAGGATATAAATTTAATTTTGGAGCTTTATTAAGGATTGAATTAAAAATTATTTGGAGGTCAAAGTTAAAAGAATAAATAGGTTGACTGGATTATCAAACGATTTAGGTAATCTAGTCTGGTCAGTCATCTTAATGACAAGGGGGCTGACAGAAATAACCATGATGGAGTCGATCTTACACAATCAAATGAGAACTCCTAGACATCAAAAGTTCATTTTTTAGGACCAACGCCAGATTGCCAGAAAAATCTATGGATTCGTGTGACGCAAGACCAGGAGGACGCAAGGGAGGGGACCCAACACTTACATTTCATCACTCTAGCTGAAGATGCCCAACCAGGGAGCCTTTACAGAAAATAACCTGATGGCAGGAGTATACTACTCCTTATTTGATCCTGCATCGAGCTACCTGTGATGGCCTGTTTCCTCAAACAGATTACGCCCCGGCCTAATCCTGCAAATAAACCCTAATCCACGTTTTTTAGGACTTAATAACGTATTAGTCGGCCTTTTATCTTTTCCACCTTGTTATTCGTGTTCAGGATAAGTGTTTCTCATTTCTTGTTAATTATGATTTTTGAAGTTATTTAATTTTTTTTTCATTTAAACATTATTAGCAGAAGACTTAATAAAATTTGCGGAAGCATTATAAAAATACCTATTATGGAAACTAGGTAAACAAATGATCACACGTAGTCAAACCAAGTAATACATGCATCAGTCGGGAGTTAAGTCACTCAAACCAATATACAACCCAAAAAGTATGTAACGACATAAATAATAAATACACTAAATGATCACCTATAAAAGTAGGAAAAACCACTCATCGAGGGCTCGTAGTTAGTCATCAATCTTCTCCTTCCCTGGTCTACTACTCGAACTATCTGCACCCACTGTCACAAACTAGACGGTGACACAGTATGAAGGACTCAAAGAGACTTATAAAAATATTTTTATGAAGGACTCAGTCACTTTGAACAAAGGTTATTAGACACAATATGTGGTGAATCTGTATTTGAGACAACACCAACTTTAGAGAAAGAAGCAATTAATAAAATGACAAAACAATCCAAGCAATATGGTGAAAAGGTTAAATCCTTAAGAAAGAAACACTATGAAGTTGATAATAAAAGAAATAATGTGTCTGATGTAAAATTGATGAATTATCTAAGATGGTTAAGCTGTTAGTTAATGATAGATATAATCAAGTTAATGCTTATGGATTATGTAATGAAGTTACATATCCTACGGATGCGCGTCCTACTCTACATGAAGAAAATACTGAAGAGGTTAAAGCAATAATGAATCAATTTTCTTGTCCCCCAAGAAATCAATATAATAATAATACTTATTATCCAGGAAAATCAAACCCAAATCTTAGTTATGGTCCTCAAAATCAAAATTATAATACTTATAGACTAAGAGTTCAGATGCAATCTGCACCTAATCAGCAACCTCAACAAAATACTCAACCTATAAATCCAAGTTTAGAGCAAATTCTGCATGATTTTATGAGCCAAAGTCATCAAAACTTTACACAAACTTCTAAAAATCAGATTAAGACTGATACTACTATTAATGAACTGAAAAATCTGTTAAGCCAAATGAATTTACAAATAAATAGGTTAAATACTCAACAGAGTAGTCAAGCTAAAGCACCTACTTAAGCTAATGTAACTTATACTAATCAAACACAAGTTAATGTTTTATTCAGTGATAAGAAATACATAACTATAACTGGGAAGATACTTAAACATAATAATAAAAAGAAGGTTCATAAGAATATTGAAGAAAAAAAAAGATGATGGCTAGTGTCATTCCTACTAAAGAATGGATGGCTGAACAATTGAAATATACACCTTTTTCTGGAAGGATATACCCATGGTGTTAAGCCAGAGTTGAAGCATATGAAAATCCTTACAAAAGTCTTAATTAATTGATAAGGATAAAAATGATAAGATTTCAGATAATTTGAATGAATATATGTATTCATATTCTATCATTCCACAACGATTAACTGATGCTAGGGAGAGAAAAAATGAAAATATTCTTAAAGCGTTTAGGAAAATAGAAATCAATAAACCATCGATGTAATCAATTATGCAATTTTTTAATTATGATCAAGTTTTGAAAGAATTCTCTGAATCAAAGGATAAATTTTTAGAAGAATCTAAAGAAAACTTAAGACAAAAAAATGTCTGCTTTAATTAAAAAGAAAATACTTGAGAAATGTTCCGATCCAAGAATGTTTAGAATTTCTATCACAATAGGGGCTTCTTTAATAGATTTTACTATGTGCGATATTAAAGCATCAATAAACGTTATGTCACTTAAACTATATGAGTCATTGAAAATAGGTTCATTGACCAATACACCTATTAATCTTACCTTAGCTGACAACACCGTTATTAAACCTTATGATTTACTAAGAAATTTCTTAGTAAAAGTAAATAACTTAGTATTTCTAGCTAACTTTTATGTCATGGAAATGAGAGACTCAATATCATCTAAGTCCCCACCTATACTTTTAGGAAGACCATTCCTTAAAACAGCTAAAATAAAGTTAGATATCTTTGAAGGAACAATGTCTATGGAATTTGAAAACAAGATTGTCACTTTTCGTTTCAATGATGAAGATATCTATGAAAATTCTTATGAATTTGATAATGAACAAACTAATGATAATGAATCTTTAGAATTAAATCATCATGAAGCTGAAATATATACTATTAATGCAGTAACAATGGAAGATGAAAATGCTATGACCAAGAATAAGCAAGTTGAAGATACTTCAAATCAAAAGACCATAACCCAAGAAATGAGGGTTAAGCAACTAAACAATGTTGAGAACGATAATAATATGGAGGAATTTAAATCTACGAAGAATAAGAAGAAGAAAAAGAAGAATCCGACAATTGTCAAGCTCAATAATCCATAAGATTTATATATATATAGACATAAAGGTCAAATTGGCTTGGTATTTTAAAGTTATTTGTAATATGGGTTCTAGAGCAAACTACATGCTAATTCATTTTTTTCTTCATACTTGAGTGGAATGGATGTACTTGCTTCAGAAAAAGTTACTCTACCAAACGGTAATTCAGTAAAACCAATAGGTGTGGTTACCAATGTACGAGTTCAAATTGACAAATACATTATCCCCATAAACGTTTTGGTTATGCCACACTTTATCAACGAATATCCTCTATTAATCTTAGGACGACCTTTCTTAGCCATTTCACATGGTATCATAGATACTCTAAACAAGACAACCACTTTTTGGGTTCATGGCCGAGCAATCACTTTCTAAAATGGCACAAGAGTGGATAATCCTACACTAAAGTTTATAGAACCAGTTTAGAACTATCTAGTTTAGTCGAGCCAACTACAGTAAACAAATGCGCTTTATGAGAGGCATCCTATACTCTATCTTTATTTTCGGTTTTAGTATTAGGATTAGTTAGTTGTTTTTTACAATCTCTCAACTTTTGACTCTTATAATATGGATATTTCAGGAATTTAATCTCAAAATAATTTCATGTAAGGGGGTTGATCGAGCCAATTTATTTTCGTATTATATTATTTTTATGCATTAGTCTTATGTTAATTAGTTATTTATAGTAATGAAATTATATATCGCAGTTAAATTCTGAAAGATTTGAATAATGCTACCTTTTTATTGGATATATATGTGATAAATAAATGAAAAATCAATGTAATTGAAAAAATAGTAAAAATAGGCTGGTGATTTCTCAACGATTCTTGTTTGTGCTGGAACTCTCTGAGAAAATCGATAGCAGTGTACAAAGTTTTTGGTGTAATTTTGAGTCAGCAATTTCTCACCGATTCAGACTTATAACAAGAATTTGTTGGACAAATCGCTGAGCCACTGAGGCTCCTTTCCAACAATTTCGTCAGTGATTTCTTAGCGAATCCACTTAAACTCCAATTCGCTAAGAACGAATTCGAGTTTTTAAAAATGGGAACCCTAAATCGCCACATTTAAACATTTCACAGTCACAAACCATTTCAACCTTTCAATCAAGAAACTAAATTTCGACTAGATTCAACTTTCCAAAGCTTGAGTTGAGCATATTTAAGTGATTCTCACCTCAATCTTCGCATATCCAACCTAAAATTTAGTGAGTTTGAAGAGTGTAGAGCCACCTAGTGCTTGAGCAAGGGAGTTCAAATTGGAGCTTAAAGTAGTGTTCTAGAGAAGATTTTTGAGTTCCATACGTGAAAGACTCACTTTCAAAAAGGTAATCAACGAAAATTTTAACCTCTTATAGATTAAATTTTTTATTTTCATCAATTTTGAATTTTTATTAGGTTAAAAGCTTAATTTTGAAATTCTTAATCTAAAAGGGTTTTGATATCGAATAATTTCTATCACAATACTAGTATGGGAATGATGTGATGATTCGTTTATCGCTATTGAAGTTTTGAACTATTTTTCATATATGGCGAATGAATCAAATTTTTTACGCTAGCTAATTTGAAACTAAGTTTCAAATGAGTTTAGGGTTTTTGTGTGTATGTATCGACTGATTTTAATTACATATAAATGTTTATTTTTCAATTATTTTTTATCGATAACTTTCATATAAACTTCAAGCTTTCAATTTATAAGTGACTTTTTTGATGAATTTCTCCTTGTAGATAGATAAGTTGAGTTTTACCGAACACTTTTTCGACAAATTCAATTTTAAATGGTTTTGCAGGTTAATTTTTTTACTTGTACTTACCCAAATGGCTGGAGGTGGAAAGGGTAGAGGTTCAAGAGAGGAGAAAGGGAATGGGAGGTTAGTAAATAAATCAAAGACTAAATCCAAAGTTTCCCAAACCTAACCTACATTAATCTCTTTTAACACACCTAGGCTTAGATGATGAAAAGAACCTACTCCACCTTCATCGTTTCGTTTCAATATTGAGGACGATTATGTAGATGAGGAGGAGGAAATGGATGAAGTTGAACAAAAGATACCGACGGGGGAGAAAAATCTCGTACTTAGGAAATAGAACTTTGTTAATGATGAGACCTATGAAAAACTTAGGAATGATATAGTGAAGGATAGGAAGTTGATCCCAGAGAGGGAATTTAATGTGAAAAAAGAATTGAAATACGGGCCTAGGATCATAGATATCATTGAGGCCAGGAACTGGGGATTGTCGACTAGGGAATATAACTATCTAGACCTAGAATATTTTCTTAGTGAGAGGGATTGTGACATCTTAGTGAGAGAGTTTTATGTCAATGCATATGGAAGTGAGAGCAAGACCAAGTCATGAGTAGGAGGGAGGACATTGGATTATTTCGAGATAGTGAACTACAAGGCAATCCATGAAGATGGATTTGTTTTTGATATGGAGGGGTACCCCAAGCACATAACCACCAAATTTATTAGGAAAATCACTCAAGCTTGGTGTTATTTTGTCAAAGTCAGCTTACAGCCGAGCCTGCAGTATTACGAGATAGTGAACTATAAGGCCGCCCTACTTTATCACATTTTCATGGTATTATGATACTTGGATGTTGGTAAGATTATTTATGAGTCAATTAGGAGAGCCATCACCATTAAGAAGAACGATGGGCTACCTATCCCTTTGATGATTATGACATTTTGTAGAGCGGATTAGGTGAACATGGCAGGGCTTGACATGAATGTTTTATTGGAGAAGACCATTACAGATGATGTTATAGAGAGATATGGAAGAGTGATTGGCTATGAAGACATAAAGGATGAAAAGGAAATGGTTGAGATAGCCAGAAGAGAAACTGAGCAGAGAAGAAAAATCAGAGATGACACGAGGAGAATTTTGGAGGATATGTCGAAAGCTAGACACGACCCGAATGTGGAGCAACTTGGAAGGGATTATGACGGACTATACGTGGAAGAGTCGGAGTTGTCCTTCATGGGTGCAATTTTGCGCAATCAGATGACAACTCTGCGTAATCAAGAACTGGTGTTTGAGAACATGAAAGCCTTAGCAAGGAGCATCCATAGGATGAAGCGAAAAATATCCAGGAGAAACAGACGTCAAGGAGGCACAGAGGTTCTTGTAGCATCTACACAGATGAGACTATGATAAGTAGATATTTATATCATTTTAGTTGTTTATTTTAGTATATTTAATGTGGAAAGTCTCTGAAATATATATTTAATTATATTTATTGGTCATTTTCAGGTGAAATGGAGTGTGCGGTTGAATCTAGGGCGGAAAAATAGTCAAAATGGAGTATTTACATACAGTGATCAGATGCCCGAAGATTTACCTCTAGTTACGTGTTGCGCAGCAGGTAGAATAGGAGACAGCAGACCCAGTAGGCCGCCACATGTCACTTGGTTAATGGATAAGCACGTCATTTCCAGTATTTTCCAGCAATCCGCGCTCGACACGTGGAGTAAACTCCACCGCAAATACGTCCCCAATTGATCAAGCACGTCATCACAGCATGCTCCTCCAATAGGAAGTCGGCACATCAGTGTTTGGAGCACGTCACCAACCAACATGTTACCAGATTATTTCAGCAGCCTTAGGACACGCCTCGGGATCTGCAATATGCGGTATCCAAGATTTTGCACAACTTTGTGCAAGCCTTCTTCACCGCCTCCCTTGTTGCCACAAGGTGCGCTCTCATTCACCAAGACGTCACCAGCAGCTTCTTCCACCAATCTAAACGTGCCACGTCAGCGGTCTCCATTTTCTTCACCAATCAACTGTTAACACGTGTCGGCCTTCCACCATCCAGCACGTCATGCAAGCGATCTCGTCCAATAGGCAGCAGACACGTGGCGTGCGGCAGACAAAATAGCCTATCGGCTGTAGACAAGTGGTGGACAATAGTTTTTTACCCAAAAACAACCCCTAGATGCTCCTCGGCGCACGTGTCAATAAAGATACCACAAAATTAGTTTCTCTCACCTCAGGAGAATAATTTTTAGTGATTTTATATATTAGGAACTTATGGTATTATTGGAGAACACCGACTATTATATTTTTAACATCGACTTCTCTCGACGATTGCCTAGGTCGGCGGGGAAACAAGTCGGTATGGATTCATAGCATATTATGTGAGATTTTTTATTTTATTATTTAATTTAATTTAATTCTCATATTTCATTGTTGTTGATTTTAAGGAATATGGTTTAAATCTAGGGTATGTATGTGGCCAGTGCATGTTTTTAGGTGGACAACCTATAGTTATTTGGACCAATAGTATCGTGTAATTGTACTTTTGGACCAATAAAGTGACAAACACTCACTCGTTTGCCATAAACCCTTTTGGTTCTTGAGTGTCCAACAATTGAATATAGGTTAAACCGGAAGCAGATGTGATCCGGAAGCGGATGCGATCCGTTTATTTAGGATTAGTGTTCCCACTGATCCATATTACTACAATTAGTGTGTTAAACCTGATTGGCGGATGTCCAGGGTTATGCATTAATTAGGGAAGTAGTTAGTGGCGGACGTCCTGGCTATCGAGATTAGGGGAATGAGGAATTTCTGGCGGATGTCGATTTTCTATATCTAATCTAGGATTACTTAAATTAATAACTTTTTGGGAATGATTGAAGACCATGATGTGCCATTGAATCTTGACTCTGATTTGTGGAACCATAGACTTAGGTGTTATTTAGGTGTTCATTAATTGTTTTCAAAATTAGTTTAGTTATTTTATTTATTTAGTTTAGTTAGATTAGTTAGTTAAATTATTTATTTAAAACCCCCGATTTTTCTTTTCGTTGTTTTGAACCTTAGAAAGACTACCAATCTCTGTAGGATTGACCCTTTGCCACTATTCTACAAAATAGTTGGTTTAGGAATTTTATTTTATTGACGCGTTCGGCGCGCGTCAATTTTTTGGCGCCGTTACCAGAGATTAGTTTTCTTTATTTAGTTTTTTTATTTATTATTATTATTATTATTTGTTTTATATTCATTTATAAATTGGAGCACCCCGTGAGTTTTGTTAGGTTTAACTATGGATTATTATTTTTTAGTATAACGTGAGCATTTTTTTTTTTTGGAATTAACATGTTTATAGGATTTTAGGTGTTTTGAGACTTGGTTTGGTCATATCCAACTTAAGTAGCCGCATCAGTGGCGGGTCTTTGATTAGATCCAAAACCCTAGATTCATTCCATCATCTTGTTGATTTCACCCTTAGTTGAAAGGCTTCGGGCTCGCAAGACTTGATTGGAATCTTTTGAGTTAACTCCTATGTTTACTAGTTCATGCTTTTGTTATGATTGTTCTTTCATAGTTTCCTTAGTCACCTACACATGAGAGATTTTGCGCGTTCATTAGTTTTTAGAGACTTTTTGTTATGCATGCATTTGTATCATCCTCTTATTCTTTTTCCATGTTCTATTCTTTTTCTTTTTGTTGGATAGATTCCTTGATTTGTTTTGAACCTTAAGGAAAATGTTCGAAATAAGTTTGGGGGTATTTTAGGGATTGTGGTTGGACTTTGGATGGGTTTTTTGTGAAAGACTGCAGGTGAAATCGTTTAATTTTTTTATCCGGTTATATGCAGTTGTCGGATAGTAATGGTGGTGTTTTATATCATTTTTTTCATTTCTTGCCCCTTCATATTTCTTTCTCATTTCATTAGTAGTTGATACACTTTCATGCATG
The DNA here is from genome assembly GCA_039657325.1 of Stephania cephalantha. NCBI lineage: Eukaryota > Viridiplantae > Streptophyta > Magnoliopsida > Ranunculales > Menispermaceae > Stephania > Stephania cephalantha. The sequence continues at coordinate 30,637,547 of CM077569.1, forward strand.
TATTTAGTATAGCTTTTTATTTTTTATTGTTTAGAGTAACCCAAAACTTTGTTTCATACCTTTGGTTGTGGATGAGTACATTACAGTTGCTTTTTTGACTGGAAACTTAGGAAAAACTAGGAGAAACACTCAATCGAGTCCGTAGCCCAACATTTTTATGATTTCGTGATAAGGGACTTAGTTGATAGTTAAGTTTTGTGCTAGATAACGAAAGGGAGTAGACGACAAAATTATGCAAGTGATATTATTTTAACCCTCATTGGGGGATTTGCTTGATCATAGTGGAAGTGAGAAGGGCTAACATAAGTTTTTTGTTAATATAGAGAGTCTCACAGGTTTCCATAGGAAATGGAGCAGAGAAACTTGTGGTGGGAAAAAGTGAGAAAATTGGTCCATAAGAAATGGAGCAGGGATCGTATTATTTAAAGAAAATTGGAGAAAAAAATGAGAAAAAAAAATAGAGAATATAAATCGAATAAAGGCGGAAATTGTGAAACTCCTCAAATAAAAGATTTAGCTTGAGTGCTTTCACCGGATTAAGTGAGATTTCTAAACTTGTGCGCTTGAATGTGTAGACCAAGAAAACTCGTGAGTAGTTGATGGTCTTTGTCTTGACCGGATCTATCTTTAAAGTGTGATCTTAATTGTGTTTGAGTTGCGAGTCTTAACATATCATAACTCCAGAATTTCCTAAGTGGCTTGTTAACTTGGTGGCTATGTAAATCAGATGAACTCCATGAATTTTGAGTCGGGTATAGTATTAGTTGAATCATTGCATATTTATGTTAGGAGTCTAGTTTAGTTTGTGTTGTCATCTACACCTTTGCACGGGACGTGCAAAGTCTTAAGTTTGGGGGTATTTGATAAGTCAATATTTATATAATTTTACTAGTTTATTTTAGTATATTTGATGTGGAAAGTCTCTAAAATATAAATTTATTTATATTTATTGGTCATTTTCAGGTGAAACGGAGTGCGTGATTGAATCCGGGGTGAAAAAATAGTCAAAATGGAGTATTTACATGCAGTGATCAGATGCTCGAAGATTTGCCTCGAGTTACATGCAGCGCATATGGTAGAATAGGAGACAACAGATCCAGTAGGCCGCCACATGTCACTTTGCCATTGGATAAGCACGCCATTTCCAGCGTTTTCCACTAATCCGCGCTCGACACGTGGAGTACACTCCTCTGCAAAGACGTCCCAAATTGTTCAAGCACGTCATCACAGTGTGCTCCTCTAATAGGAAGCCGCCACATCGGCATTTGCAGCACATCACAAACCAACATGTTACCAACACATTTCAACAGCCTTAGGACACGCCTCGGAATTCGCACTGTGTGGTATCCTAGGTTTTCGCACGGCTTTGTGCTAGCCTTCTTCACCGCCTACCTTGCTGCCACGTGGCACGCTCTCATTCACCAGGACGTCACAAGCAGCTTCTTCCACCAATCCGAACACGCCACGTCAGTAGTCTCCATTTTCTTCACCAATCAGTTGTTGACACGTGTCAGCCTTCAACCAACCAGCAAGTCATGCAAGCGATCTCGTCCAATATGCAGTGGACACGTGGCGTGCGACAGACAAAACAACCTATCAGCTGTAGACACGTGGCGGACAACAGTTTTTGACCCGAAAACAACCCCTAGCTGCTCCTCGGCGCACGTGTCAATAAAGATACCACAAAATTAGTTTCTCTCACCTCCCGGGACAAATTTTTAGTGGTTTTATATATCAGGAATTGGAGAACATCGACTATTATATTTTTAGCATCGACTTCTCTCGACGATTGCCAAGGTCAGCAGGGAAATAAGTCGAGATTATGGATTCATGGCATATTATGTGGGATCTTTTATTTTATTATTTAATTTAATTCAATTCTTTTATTTAATTGTTGTTGATTTTAAGGAATATTGTATAGATCTAGGGTATGTATGTGGCCAGTGCATGCTTTTAGGTGGACAACCTATAGTTATTTGGACTGATAGTGTCCGTGTAATTGTACTTTTGGACCAATAAAGTGACAAACACTCACCCATTTGCCATAAAACCCTTTCGGTTCTTGAGTGTGCAACAATTGAATCTAAGTTAAACCGGAAGCGGACGCGATCCGGTTATTTAGTATCAGTGATCCCACATATCCATATTACTGTGGTTAGTGTGTTAAACCTGATTAGCAGATGTCCAGGGTTATGCATTAATTAGGAAAGTAGTTAGTGGTGGACGTCCTGGCTATCGAGATTAGGGGAATCAGGAATTTCTGGCGGATGTCGATTTTCTATAGCTAATCTTGGATAACTTAAATTAATAACTTTTTGGGAATGATTGAAGACTATGATGTGTCATTGAATTTTGATTCTGATTTGTGGAACCGTAGACCTAGGTGTTACTTAGGTGTTCATTAATTGTTTTCAAAATTAGTTTAGTTATTTTATTTATTTAGTTTAGTTAGATTACTTAGTTAAATTATTTTTTTAAAATCCCCGATTTTTCTTTTAGTAGTTTTTAACCTTAGAAAGACCACCAATCTCTGTGGGATCGATTCTTTGCCACTATTCTACAAAATAGTTGGTTTAGGAATTTTATTTTATTAATGCGTTCGGCGCGCATCAGACTACCACTTAGCAGTAATCTTGATGTTCTAACACTTCCAGGTTAGGAATGCCACCACTACAACCCCGCTGCGAGATACCACTCCCAGATGATTGATCTAGTGGAGGACGATGATGACGCGACTTCCGAACGACGACATTGATTTCCTTATTCTATCTATTTTCTCTATTTCCGAGTGATATTATGTGAGGTCTTCTTTGTAAATCTAGTATTGGTGATATACGTTGTGATTAATGGCGATACTTTGTGTTTATCTAGGTGATAAACTATATGATAAATTTTATTCAGTGCTTTGGTGTGAGATTTGATACTTTTGATATATAATGGTGATGTTTATTCATATATTTTTTATTCACTCTATCTTATCATAATTCTAAATTGAGTTTATTCATTTCTTGATTGTCAAATTTATGATTATATCAATTTTTTTATACTTTACGTGGTATGTTGTTATGTGAAAACCCAACTTCATTTTTAAAACTTAAGGATAAGGTTCGGAATGAGTTTGGTGGTATTTTAGGTGAAGTATGACAATAATAGCAAATAAAGCAAGGAAAACACAAGAAAGGTAGACGACAAGTTCAGAATTGATCCGTAAAGTTCAAACGATTTTTAAATAAGTTGATGAAGATTTTTAAATTTCATCCGAATTTAAGTAAGTATGAATTTCATTTTACTTTATTTTTAGTAAGAATGAAAAATAACATATAATAGATTCTTGAATGGAAGTGATGTTTTTACTACCTAGGTGAATTTTATGATAGAAAGAATTAATTTTTATACCATTTTTATTAACTTGACTAGTTGATGTATACACTAAATTAAATACCTTGTATCAACCATAATAATGGGTAGAAGATCGGAACAATAGTGCAAGATGAACAAGACAGATTTCTAAGAATCTTGTGATACAAAAGCTATTGATTAAGTATTTGTATAATATATATATATATATATATATATAGAAAGTTACCATGCCGCAATTGAAAGAAGAAATGGGTTAGAAATCGATGAAATTCTATAAGTTAGAAATAATACTTTCTTCAATTTTAGTGGTTAGTGAGAAGTGTTAACAAGAGTTTACAAAGGTACATAAAGTCTTATATATTTCAAAGGAAATGGAGCAGAGAATCTATAGTGAAAAATGTGAGAATGTCCAAAGGAAATGGCGCAGGGACTCAAAAGAAAAAGCAAAAGAAACATTATAAAAAGAAATAATTAGAATGGAATAGCAAGGAAAATGAGAGATGAAAAAAAATGGATGTTCATAAACTCTTTGAAGAAAAGATTTAACTCGAGTACTTGAAGCTAGAGTTGAATGAAATATTCCTTAATCTAACATGTCTTAAATGATATATTCATTGTTATCTTGGTAAAATTCATATTGATTTTGATTGTTGTACTATTATAAAATATTTTCAATAATTAAGATTAATCTAGTGGTTTTTGTGTTTTAAGGTTCTATTCTAGCTGTCGTAAGCTTTATGTTTGTTAGTGGAGATTGAGAAAACCTATATTGTGTATTGGCATTGGTAATGAACTTTAATAGCCTGTTCGATTTATAGGATAGGGTGAGATAAGTGGTTGTACTAAATAATACTGGTGTTCGGTTCGAGTATATAATTTTCTATATGATTATTTTAACCCACAGGATTGGGACAATTTAAAACCATGAATTCAAAGGTATTATTTTATCCCAATCTTGGTGACTTTCAAATGACCAAAATACCCTCATCACCAATTTTGGGACAATTGACTAATTCTTATCGCTCCCAATTCATTCTCTTGTTCACTTACGAGATCTGAAGCTGATAATCACAGTTTCTTAGATGAAATATGAGAAGAGGCCATGAACACGTCAGTGTAGGCTTAATGTTACAACTGCTAAAAACTGGGGCACTGGGCAGTTAACTACCCCAAAACCCCTACCAAGAAATTCCAATCTCCCAATTTCAACCAAGACCACATGTTAATCCCAGATAAGGACTGCCCTTGCGGAGCAGGGACTTGTGTGGTTCTCACTTCCAGCACGCCCAGGAATCCGGGGAGAAAGTTCTACAAGTTCCCTCTTCAAGTACCCTGTAAGTAACCAATTAAACCACCATCTCTATTAATGGTCTTACTTTGGTTTTATGTGTTCATGTTAATAAGGGCATTTTTGTTTTCCTATTTTGTCATCTAGGTAGCTTTTGTTTTTCCATATTTTGTGAGGAATATTTGATCGAAAAACCTAACAAAAATGAAACGGGTTTAAACGAATAAGTTTGTAGATATAAAAGGGCACTTTAGAAACTTCACCTATTGAAATCATGTTTAATCTCACCCTCTATACCCCCAACCGAACAAGTCTCTCTATTGGGACTAATACCCAAACCTATGTTATAATCCCAGTATAAAATAATCCCATGATCATGAGATTATTTTACTTGTGAATTGATCAGGCCATAAGTTATAAAGGGTGTTACATTAGGTGGTTAAGTTATTGTTAAGGCATGTTCTATTTTGTCTAAATCATTTTATTCTATCATAACTTTCATTTACTTGGGGGTAATATGTTTTCATTTGGAAATCACTTCAATTTTAAAATTTATATTATTTAAAGTTAATATGAATTAGATTGAAATCAGTTTATAAAGAATGAAAAGAGAATATGATTGAGAATATTCATTTACTCGGGATAACAAAGTGCTGAGTTTTGGGGTATTTGACAAGTCAATAATTACACACGTTTTATAGTGTGATTTAGGTTGATTTTATACATAAATGATGATATTACACTAGGTATTCTCTTGTTTTTGTGATTTTTGGATTTAAAGAGGAAAATGAAGAAATGGAAGAAAAAAAAAAGCAACATGGTCAACTAGAGAAGATGTCTAGCGATTAGCCGGCAATTTGTAATTACACTCGGAATCGCCACTTATATCGACAAAAGGAAAATGCAGCAAATCCACTGCAATTTGAAGAATATACTAGAAATCACTAGCTGAATGTGGAGCACTAAGAGCCAATTCCAATGATTGACTCGGTGATTTGTGTACAACTTAGGAATCACTGACAAATTGTTGAGGTCAGTTACGATTTTTTAGATTAATTTGAAGAATTTGAGTTTATCTAGGATATGTATACATATGGAGAATATAAAAATGCTAGAGAGCTTTGAAATAACTCTATCTTTTTCTCTCCATTATTTCTATTGCCTATTCTATAATTATAGTTGATGTTAGAAGCTATATTTGAGCTTTGATATATTTTAAGGTATTTATTTATTTATTCATTATGTCTTTTAATTATATATTTGCATTGTTTATTTTCAACATGAGTGAGTAGTATATCAATCTAAACAAACCCTAGAAATGTATATACTTTGGATTGCTGGATAGTTATAATTAAAGAATCATGAACTTAATACTTTAAATCTATTCATACACGTCAATCACGAATTTAACAAGTTGTTTTTGCATATTACAACTAAAAACGTGTTATGTGGTATTATGATTCTAAATCTATGTCTATAGTTATTAAAAACAATTATAGAAGTAGTAACTAGGATTATCTATAAAGATTTTCCCGAGTTGATGTTCTAGGTGATTGTGTTCTAAGTGGTTTATTATGTAGCTTCGGTTAATATTGGCTTAAATTTTGCATGATTTTCATTGAGTGTAATGCTATCGTATCTCTATGGTGTTGCATTTTATCCAATGAGTAGATTTACAATGATAAGAATGTGGATTTTTCATCGAATTTAAGAAAATCGATAGCTAGTTAAAGGTTTAACAACCTATTATGAAATATGATTTAATAATTCCAAGATTCCATGTGTTATAATTATAACTATTGTAACGACTCGTATCCTTAATCTAGTGATTAATGTTAATCTGAAAGTTAATTAACCTAAGTTAAGCTTGTGATTAAGCCCGACTTGTCTCGATTAGTGTGTGAGTGCGATTGTTGTGATATATTGTGTTTGGTTGGTATGAGAAATAATCAATGTAATTATAGGCGATTAATGTGAATTAATATAAAACCTATAGTTGGAAAATAAATGATAAATAAATTTATCGTACTCCTAGAGTGACACATGTGAATCATGCGGGATCACTCAGGGAGACGTGGAATTAATATGTAAACTCGAGTATAGTCATTGGTGTATGTGGCAAACGAACAAGTCGTAAAATATATAGGTGTATATATATTTATATATGTTAATATATAAATATCTATAAGTAAAACCTATAGTTGGAAAGAAAAATAATTAGGAAACTAAATGACGTCTAATATTGTGTGTAGGTCAAGAGTGACGCACATGGATCGTGGGGTAGCGTGCACGCCCGATTGTACTCGTTGGCACACACGGTGAAGTTATAAATGCATCAATATATGTGTATATATATATTCAAAATAATTAATTATTTGATGGGCGACTAGTGACTCGTGGGGTCGAAGGTGACACACGTGGGGTTTACAATAGTGTGCACGCCCGAAGATAGTCATTGGCAGTTATGTTGAATTTATAGGTGAGAAAATACATAACTATATACATAATTGATATATATATATATATATATATATATAATCTATAGTTTGGTTTAAATTGTCTAAACCATTAGATTGCCTCAAGATATGCGTAGCGTGAGCATCGAGGAGGTGAATGATGTTGATTGTTGTATGTTGTAGAGATTTTTCATGCATTGAGATACGTGTCATCCTATCTCAAGAAGGATTATTGTTTTAATTGATGTCCATTAGATCGGCCTTAAGATTCGTGCGTGCGAATCTTGAGAAATGTTGTATATAATCAAACATAATCAGTCAAGAGGGATGGATTGGTAAAATAGCCATAAAATTGATCTCGAGATACGCAACGAATATATCGAGAATGATCAAAATATAAGCGAAAAGAAAAGAACCTTTAGTTCTGCCTCGAGATTCGTGCAATGCAAATCTCAAAGAAATCCAATATTTATCCCCAATGCAACATAGCCGCCTCTTACAAAACTTGTTCGATTGTGTGAATCGAAAGATCGAAACATTAGAGGAAATAAGAGAGATTAAACAAATATGGCAATGACAATGACAATAAGAAGGTGAGTGGTTGAGTTGTTGTTGTCGATGGTTAATGTTGTTGTTTTTTTTATGTTGACAACGATGGAGATAGAAGGATGGGTTCGAGGAAGGACACGGCTTCCCAGCTGTCTTCCCTGCCCAAACTCGTCTTAAGGTTAGGCTTAACCTAACCCCGATTGACGATCGAATAATAAAAAAGAGGAGGTGAATTCGATTTCCATGAATAGGAGAACGAGAGGAAGAAGAAGGGGTTTAATCCCTCGAACCGGCCTGAACCGAGTCTGGTTCAACTGAACCGGACCAGTCCGGTTCTGGGGTCAAACCCCTATCTCAAATAAAAAGAAAAAGAAAAATGCTTGAATTTTGTAAAAATCTCAGAAAATTGATAAAAAAATAGAAAAATTATATTTGTGGATCAAATAAATAAAAATTGAGTATTTCTATGAAAAGTGGAGAATTTGGGAGTCTGTCGATATTTTATTCTGGGTACCTCGAAAACTGTGAAATGATTGGATTTAATCCAAAAATTAGCAAAATGGTTCCGAATTCAATTGGGATCAATTTAGGGGTTGCTAAACATAGGGTGTTAGGCCTATATTAATCACAAATGGTTTGTAATAAGTTTTGGAACACCGGGAAAACGTAAGTGAACTCGAAGGTTATGGAAGTTTGGAAACGAGAAACCTAAATTGAGGTAAGTATGGATTTGCTTATTTATCAATGTTTCTTGAATATGTTAATATATGTAGTTCATATAGTTTATGGAGTGAATGGGGGACTATGTACATTGTGATGTTTTTACTAAACGAAAAATGGTGTTTAATGTGATTCGCGAGAGTAACTCCTGGAATTAAGATCAAGTTATATAGGATATGTGGTTGATCTCCCGGCCTATATGTAACTCCTACTCAGTTAGATAGGTTGCGTGGATTGCATATTTACTAGAGGGTTTTGGATAGAACCATCGAAGATTAATGGATAAGCTAGACATCACATCAGCCAATGTGTTGGTCTAACAATCGTATTAATGGTATAAGTTGGTAATCGATCCTAGTTTTATAAATAAAATGGGAATCACAGTGTAATAGTCATTGACAGTTTGACTTGCATCCATTATTTATTGGATTATATGCTTTTCATAATCTCATTAGTTATATAAGGTGCATATTGTTATTATATATTGCTCTTGATTATTATATGGAATGTCGATGGCTTTGTGAATCCTTACTTACTGAGCAAGTTGGAGCACTCACCCCGATTAACATTTCACGAATATCGACGAGCACTACAACTATTGAACATAGAAGGTTTATGAGTTTTGATCTTCTCTTTGATGTAATAATTCTTCCCTTGTCTATATATTTGCATTGAATTACAGTTTTATATTGTCATAAGGGTTTGGAGATTTTGTATAACCGAGGTTTATTCAGGTTTGATTTGGTTTTATATATCGTGTTTAATATCACAAAAAGTCTTTAATTCTCGCTGTGTTTATTATTTGTTTTATTGTCGATATTCGATATACAATTGTATTTATCAGGTGTTGAAGGTGAGGTTGCTGACTCTAAATAAGTTTGGCTAGTTTACCAGGGCTTAATAAAGGTTTCATGCCAAACGATTCCTTTAGAAGGATAAGGGTCATTACAGTTGGTATCAGAGCCTAGTCAGAGCCTCATTTTCACTTTCGAATAGTTTTCAAAATAAGTAATAACTTGGATACAGTATGGTATCGAAGTTTAAGTTTCATGGCCTCTATATACCTTGGTACCATAACCTAAGTTTACTAACTCTGAGAGTTGTCTCGAGTTAGGAATAAGCTTACAGTATGATAAACGATTTTATCATGATTTTGGGGGTAACCAATAGATAAAAAACTAAGTTCATCGATTTCTCACGATATGAGAAGGCATTGAAAGTAAGAGTTCAAGAGAATCTTAAGCTCAAGGAACTTGAAAAAGGAAAAACATAAGGAAAATTTACAAATATGAAATTAAATTCATTCTCCTATTAGCTGTCTTCAGTGATCTTTATTCTCGCTGATATTATTACACAAATAATAGTCAGTGAAGAAGTATCTGTTGGATTTGGACCTTGATACATGTATTCGGATAATTGAATTTATGAAGTAATAGAATACTGAATGACTTTAGGTGAAACTCAAATATGGTAACTCACTTTGAGATGAGACTTGATACTAGTATTGAGACTAGTTGAGCAATAATGAAAGTCGTTTAGTAAATAAATTAGTGGTTAATGATAAGAGCCTATTTGAGGTTAGAAAATCACTAATGTATTTATACTTCATAATTTGTTATGAAGTAGAAATTCTAGATTTGATGTTAATCCATATTGGAATGATAAGCAATTTATTAGAAAGTGAAAGGTGAAGTTGATAATTCAAGACTAGTAAAACTTGAAGATAGTTCAATCCAGAACATAGTAGTGAGTTGGTAAGATATCCTTGTTTGATTTATTAGATTGGTATAGTCTAAGTTAGGGAGAATGAGTGGTCAATGAATTTGAGAATTTGAGGAATTCAAAGAATAATATACGTTAGTGGGAATGATTATTCATTATCCTGGATTGACAACTCATTTTGATTATAGAATGAAATCAGTTGTTCTCAAGAGTTAGTTGAGATCTGGTTGTCACAATGGTATGATCAGAGATAAGGATATATAAAGATGATTTCAGATGATTGTTGGATCACTTTAAGTGAATGGTAGAAACCATTAGAACTTACTAGAACTCATGCTATGTTCGTTAACGAGAGGTGTAAATTGTTTGAACATTATCTTAATCAAGTTATTATTGTGTTATCGATAACAACATGAAATCTTTAAAAACTTAAAATATGCATGAGCATTACAGTAAAGAGTTACAAATCATGACGGTAAATTGGTTCATGCCAGATTTTGCAAGTGCAAGTACTAAGTTTCAAAGGTAAATGACTTGTATTTGTGTTGAATATTAACTGCAAATCGACAGATTTGACTGGGATTGAGAAAATATGGGATTGTCATATATTCAACACGAAGACAAATGAGTAAAGTAATCTTCAAATAATTGAATAATACAAACGATTGATCTAGGGATCTCTAGCATCATTGTGTAATTTATTCAGTTAACTCAAGGGTGAGATTGGTGTGAGCTAAAAGAGATACAAGGATGCCTTGGAGGAAAATTGAAGTATAGTTTAACTACAATATTTTCTTGATGATACCTAAATTATGGAGCAAGTTAGAGGTTCATCCTAAGACTTCTTATTAAAGTAAGAAAGTGTGTTGACACAATAAAGCAAAATTGTAGCTTATTCTTCTATCTATATATATAGTTCAAGACATGTGAGAAGAATTATTAGGGATTGATAATATCGAGATAATTATCTTGGTAGTTGTACCAAATATGGAAAGACATCACTTGTAAAACAAGAGGATTTCAGAGAAATATGGGAGTTTGAAATACAGTTATATTTAAGAGGAAAGGTTTGTTGAGAGTCTTTTAATGATTCTTAAAGATTCGAGAATCTTAGAAAAATCATTAAAAGACAACTTGGAAATACAAAAATCAGTGGATTAGTGAAAGGTTAAAGTAGTGAATTTCAAACTAAGAAAGTTTGAAAAAAATGCAATTATCAGGGTGAAAGAAATGGAAGGTGAGATAGATAAACCTATATTTCTTAAAATATTAGAAATTCACTCTGAAACATCACTCATTAAGGTGATTGTGTCGATAATACCTTGAATAGAAAAAGGACAGGGGATGCAGTTATGATAAAAGCTACTCAATAATATCTCTTGAACAAGATGTGTAATGGTGATCCATTGAAGTCTTGCACAGGCACATCATCAGCAAAGTTTTTGGGATTATTAATTATAAGTATGTTCTTTAGAACTTAGATTTGAGCTAAGCTAATGATGATTAATTGAATGGTGAATAATTAAATTGATTTGGGATTATCTAGTTGGTCAAGGTTTGACTACTAGTTGTCGATATTTTGTATGGATAATCTCAGATCATAACATTGAGCATGTAAAGAAAGTTCTTGGAACTCGAATAAAAAAGTGAGGCAAAAATGTTATGAGAATCTCATGGATTTCCTTAAAATGTTCATTCTGGCAAAATCTAAAATTATTGTGATAAGAATGAGTTGTTGGTGACTTGAAATGAAAGTTGACGGTGTCAATTTTATAAAGAAATATGAGATACATTAGCAAGTGGAAGCTGAGTGATATTAACCTGAAAGGTTATTTTTTTTACCTTATATGAATTAAATCTCATTCTCTGAAATTTATGATGGATTAACCTAAGTTGTAATGACAATTGAGAGTTGTTGATGTTGCAGTTGTAGGACTGATAGAGTCTACATTTCTTGCCAGTATCGTGGTTTAAATTCTTGTGGAAGAGTAAGCGATATATATGTGTGTAGAAAGAGTTGGGAGTTTATAGAGAACCAGTATTATTATTTCGGTGAGGAACCGAAAGTCTGTTTTCCAGTGGGGAAGAGATGTATAATAGCTGGGAGAGACCTTTCTCAATCCCAACACAATATATATCTGCAGCTAATCTTAGTTTCGGCGAATGTAATTTTCGAGCTTGTGAGTTGAAATATGGTAGTTACTGGAAGAAATATTTTGTTGTATGAGTTCGCTGGTGTTGTTATTATCAGGCTATAAATGCTGGGGTGTTTCCCTTAAAAGTTTATATGCTTAACTTTGTCATCAATTGGTGTGGGATGAGAAGTAAAGGTACAAGTTAATTGTAGCTTGAGTAATTTAGAACTACACAGAATGGTGTTGGCAAACTGTCAGTATGCAACTACAACTTAGATGAATGGAAAGAATATGTAGACAAGCATCATAGTGTGCTGAAATATTCAAAAAATGTATGCATTTTTTGAACTTCTCACCTATGAAATGGCAATGTATACAATATCTTCCATGTCTTTATGTTTTAAAAGATAGATCAATTCATGTACCGTGTTGACTGGAATGAAGTTGATCGAAAGGAAAACTTATTGATCAAAGAATTAACTTGAGAAATGACGAAATGACTCCCTATATCTTCGACGTTATAGTTAGTTGATAAACTTTAATTTTGAGGACGAAATTGCTTAAGTTAGGGAGAATGTAACGACTCGTGTCCTTAACTTGGTGAATAATGTAAATTTGAAAGTTAATTAACCAAGGTTAGGCTTGTGCTTAAGCCTGACTTGTCTCGATTAGTATGTGAGTGCCATTGTTGTGATGCATTATGTCTGGTTGGTGAGAGAAACAATCAATGCAACTATAGGTGATTCATGTGAATTAATATAAAACCTATAGTTGGAAAATAAATGATAAATAAATTTATCGTAATCCTAGAGTAAGAGATGTAAATCTTGGGGATCACTCAGGGAAACGTGGAATTAATATGTAGCTCAAGTATAGTCATTGGTGTACGTGGCAAACGAACAAGTCGTAAAATATATAGGTATATATATTTATATATGTTGATATAATATATATAAATAAAACCTAGAGTTGAAAAGAAAATAAATGGGAAACTATGAGATGCCTAATACTATGTGTGGATCAAGGGTAACGCATATGGGTCATGGGGTAACGTGCACGCCTAAGTGTACTCATTGCGCGCATCACAAAATTATAAATGCATGAGTATATGTGTATATATATTGTATATACAAATATATATTCAAAATAATTAATAAATTGATGGGCGACTACTGTCACGAAGGGTCGAGGGTGACACACATGGGGTGTACAATAGTGCGCACGTCCGAAGATGGTCGTTGGCGGGCATTTTCAGTTTATCTGTGAGAAAATACATAAGTATATATATTTATATATAATTGATATATATTTATATATATAATCTATAGTTTTGTTTAAATTGTCTAAACTATTGGATTGCCTCGAGATACGTGTAGCATGAGCATCGAGGAGGTGAACGATGTTGATCGTTGTATGTTGTAGAGATTTCCCACGTCTCAAGATGTGTGTCTATCTTATCTCAAGAAGGATTGTTGTTTTAATTAATGTCCCTTACATCAACCTCCGGATTCGTGCGTGCCAATCTTAAGAAATGTTGTATATAATCAAAATAAGTCAGTTAGGAGGGATGGATTGGTAAAATAGTCATAAGATTGATCTCGAGATACGTAACACCTATCTCAAGAAGGATCAAAACTTAAGTGAAAAGAATATAACCTTTAAATTTGCCTCGAGATTCATGTGATGCGAATCTCGAGAAAATCCAATATTTATCCCTAACGCAACATAAACGCCTCCTCCAAAACTTGTTTGATTATGTGAATCGAAAGATCGAAATAGTTGGGGAAAGAAGAATCAAACAAAGATGGCGATGACGATGAAAAGGTGAGTGGTTGAGTTGTTGTTGTTGTCAATGGTTTTTGTTGGGCAGTTTATGTTGTTGTTGTTTGATGTTGACAACGATGGACATGGAGGGATGGGTTCGAGGAAAGACACGGCTTCCTAGTCGTCTTCCCTGCCCAAACTCGTCTTGGGGTTGGGCCTAACCAAACCCCGATCAACGATCAAATGATAAAAAATAGAGGAGGTGAATTCGGTTTCGTTGAACAGGAGAACAAAAGGAGGAAGAAAGGGGTTTGATCCCCTAAATCGGCCTAAACTTGGTTAATTTCAATTGAACTAGATAGGTCCGATTCAGGGGTTAAACCCCTATTCTCAAATAAAAATAAAAAGAAAAATGCAGGAATTTAGTAAAAATTTAAAAAAATTGATAAAAAACCAAAAAACTTATATTTATGGGCCAAATAAATAGAAATTGGGTGTTTCTATGAAAAGTAGAGAATTTGAGAGTCAGTTGAGATTTTATTCCGGGGTTTTACCTTGAAAACGTGAAATGATTGGATTTAATCCAAAAATTAGCACAATGGTTTCTGATTCAATTGGGATCAATTTAGGGGTTCTAAACATAGGGTGTTAGGCCTATATTAATCACAAATAGTTTGTGATAGGCTTTGGAACACCGAGAAAGCGTAAGTGAACCGGAAAGTTAAGGAAATTTAGAAACGAGAAACCTAAACCGAGGTAAGTATGGATTCGCTTATTTATCAATGTTGCCTAGATATGCTAGTATATGTAGTTCATATAGTTTATGGAGTGAATAAGGGACTATGTACACTGATGTTTTTACTAAACGAAAATAGTGTCTAATATGATTTGCGAGAGTAACTCCTGGAGTTGATATCGGTTATATTGGATATGGGGTTGATCTCCCAGCCTATATGTATCTCCTACTCAGTTAGATAGGTTGCGTAGATTACATATTCACTAGAGGGTTTTGGGATAGAACCATTGGACATCAATAGATTGAGTGGATAGCACATTGGCCAAAGTGTTGGTCTAGCAATCACATTAATGGTGTCAGTAAGTAATTGACCCTAGTTTTACAAATAAAATAAGAATCACAGTGTAATAGTCATTGACAGTTTGACTTACATCCATTATTTATTAGATTATATGTTTTTCATAATCTCATTAGTTATCTATGGTGCATATTGTTATTGCATATAGCTCTTGATTATTATATGGAATGTTGATAGCTTTGTGAATCCTTACTTACTGAGCAAGTTGAAGCGCTCACCCCAATTAACATTTTAGAAATGTCGACGAGCTCTACAACTATTGGACGGAGAAGGTTTAGGAGTCTTAATATTCTCTTTGATGTAATGATTCTTCCTTTGTATATATATTTGTATTGAATTACAGTTTTATATTATCACAAGGGTTAGAAGGTTTTGTATAACCGAGGTTTATTATGGTTTGATTTAATTTTGTATACCTTGTTTAATATCACAAAAAGTTTTTAATTTCTGCTGCATTTATTATTTATTTTATTATTGATATTTGCTATACAATTGTATTTATCAAGTGTTGAAGGTGAGGCTGTTGGCTCTAGTTGAGTCTGGCTGGTGTACCAGAGCTTAATTAGGGTTTCAGACAGAATGATTCCTTCATAAGGATAAGGGTCGTTACAACTATAGTATGAAGCGATGTTATGTTCTAGTGTTTGAGACCAATCTAAATATATTACATTGTTTAGTTGGAGTTTGTTTAGATGTTTGTTTACGATATTTGAATTATATTGAATTTGAGTATTGTTAATTTACTTTATTTAAAATTGTTTGATTTAAGTTATTTAATTTGGCTGATTAAGTTAGTAGTTATAGATTTTAATTATTTAGTATTTTAATTCTCGTTTAATTAGATTAACTAAATTAATAAAAACATTGAAGAATTTCCTTTGAGATTTGAAAAATCCATGTGGAGACGATATCCCATGTACCATTACTATAAATAATAGAAAAATACGGGAAACTATTGTGCACACTCAACATGTGTCACAAAGTTAAGATTTTTGAGGTTTTGATTTGACCGAAACTAATATTATGGACGTTTTATGGAGTTAGACTTTTTTGTCGAGAGATTGGCTTAATTTGGTGAAAAATTGGATGCAACACGAGCACTGGAAGTCAAAACACGTCAAAATAAAAATTTCGAGAACTAATAAATAAAAAGAAATTAAGCTGCTGACAAGCAGCTAAAGGTTTATATATAAATATAAGAAAAAAATCAAATGAAACATGGTTTCATTTGAAACGATCAACAGAACGTTTGTTACGTTTGGTTTCTAAACCTCTACGCGGATATTTTCACTTGTAGAGCTCCATACGTCAGATTTATGTCTGGTTTCTCTCTGCAAAATTGTAGAGCATCATGAGACGGTTGGTTTGAGCTAAGTTATCATGGTGGAAACGAGGTATTCGCTCCGCAATATGGTAAATTCTCAATTCATGGCATTTTTCACAATTCAATTTGGATTCTCGCGATTTTTCGATTTCTTTCGCAGGGTTTTAATAGAAATTGGTAGGGATTGTTGAGAATTGATGTTTTGGGTTGATGTGCACCAAGTTGGAATAATTCTCACTGATATGGATTAGGTTTTTGGTGAAGTAAATTGATGCAATTCAGTTGATAACTGTTTTGAAGATGTTTTGTAGTTAAAATTTATTTATATTAGGATTCTAGATAAATTGGATTATTGGTTTTGTCCAAATTGACTCCACGAGCTGTGAAAATATTTTGAATATGGTATTGAGCAATTTCCCGGTGTTTGGTGTTAAGTTTTGATGATATAATTGCGAAAAATATTGATTTGGAGAAGTTTTGTTAGTTCTAAATTGTTAAAGTTTGCCTAATCAATAGGCTATATTGAAAAATTCATAACTTCTCCATTCGTGATCCGATTTAAGTGTTCTTGAAGTCTATGAAAAGTATGAAGTTAGCTTTACAAGTTCCTTTTTGGTCTATATGAAAACTATCGAGGTTTTCAAGGTTAAAAACTAGTTGAAAACTAATTGAAGTTGTTATAAAATAATTGTGTTAGGAGTTGATGATCCGGAGTTCGATTCTAACCAGGGTACACGGAGCTCAACTAGGGGTCGGAGCATTAGACGTGGGATGCATTGTAAGTGAACAATAGGAACTTATAAACTTTTAGTATGCATGTATATCAATTTGCATTATTGCATTGCATTCAAGACTGCTCATTGGCCATGCATATAGTCATTGGACCTTAAGGGGCCGACTCCGACTTTGAAACGGGTCCAATAGAGTAACCAACCATAGTTACTACCTTGATAATTCTAGGCGGAGTTAGAGTATGGTTGTGTTTGGTAACACTTATTTTTACCACTTATTTGTGATATGTCTTATTTAATAAGATTTTGAAGAAAATAAGTGTGTTTGGTAGGTTTTTTTTGTTTCACTGGAGTTTTTTTGAAAAAGAGAAAATAAGTGAAAATATCTCTTAAATAAAAGTAAGATTTTTTAACTAGTTAAAAATGAGTAGAGAACCACTTAAGCGGGTAGAGATAAGAGTCCGCGATTAATCTCATAATCCCAAAACTGCCCACCTCTTTGCGCACTCCCATCGCACAGAGAAGAGGGCGTCCCGAGATCTCTCGTCAGCATACGACTCCCTTATGTGGGCTTCCTTCAACTCCCTCGGCACCACTCTCTTCCTCGAGGAGGATGGGTCCAGACTGTCCTCAAGGACACCCCCAGTCTCCACGCCCACCACATCAACTAACGCACCCGCCTCGACAAGGCCGACACCTTGATCAAATCCTACAAGTCCGTCCGAGTGCTTGCCTGAGAAGGCCACCATGGAGGGGAATGTCAAGTGTAAGCTGGCGCTGGTGGACATGCCTCAGGAAGTGTACGAGAGGGAGTGGGATTTGATCATAATTGATGCGCCTAAGAAGTACTTTGACGCTGCACCGGGGAGGATGGGGACAATATTCTCGGTGGCGGTGACGGTGCGGCGGAGGAAGGGGCAGGGGGTAACTCATGTGTTCTTGCAGGATGTGGGTCGGAAGGTGGAGAGGATGTTTGCTGAGGAACTTCTTTGTAGGAAGTATTTTGTGAAGGGTGGTGGTAATATGGAGGATTTGCAGGGCGGTAGGCAATTGGTTTGAAGGGCTGGGAAATTGGGAAATGGGGTTGGGATGGCGATGGTGATCGGTAGGCACAAGTGTTTGAATTATCCACTTCCAAAGCCAATTCAAAACTCTCCTTTGCCGTTTGATCCATAAAAACAATGGTTTCAAATAAAACCCCAACAATGATTTTCTACAATACGCATGTCATATTAAACTACCCTTAATAGAAAAAAAGTATACTTTTATACAACCGACACGATGAAATCCTAAATTAATCAACAGATTAACAGAATTTTAGTTCTCAATTGATTGAATTAGGATACCCTGTAATAGGGGTGGAGATGGGCATAAGTGGGTTTAGCGTAATATGTGACTCAATGATTTCCTTCAAAGCGTTAGACCCTTTCGCGATGAAGAACTCCATTGCCTTCTTGTTCCCATTGTGCAATCCTCTCTGAATCAAAAACCCAAGTGAGAGAAATCGAAGGGAAGAAGAAGAACGATAAGACGAAGACCCTTGTGGGGAGGATCGCTAAAGTCTTCACACTACAACAAAAAAAAATAAAAATGACATAGATTGCCCCCTCAATAAGATAAAATTAAGAGGTTATTGAATGTGTTTATCAAACGCTCTATTCTTAAATAAGAGAATTTGTATTTTTATTAACAAATACACTACACTAAATAAGCTCTTATACATTTTAAGTTCTGAAATAAAAAGATTTAACAAATAAGTACTTATAATTTAAGAAGTAGAGTTACCGAACACAACCTATATTGGCATTGCTTGGGGCCTCATATCCACATGAAAAGATATCCCCCGATCATCGGTGGGGGTTGCCGCCATGCCAGTGACATACGAGTCAGGTCCCCGCACCTTGAGGATTCATGGAAATTACCGTGACCATATGAGATTAGGCTTGCAACATGGTTACTTTATGCAGTGGCTAAGCGAACCCTAGTTTTTGCTAAACGTATATCATTACTCAAGCATACCCCGATTTTGCTAAACGTACCCCACCTTTATTTTCATAAATTCCAAAAATACCCTTACTTACCCCATGCCCTAGAAATGAAGAAGTGTCGCCCGTGGGTTTTGGTCACATGTGGTCGAGGCCTCTTTAGAAGTCTCGGTTGACTCCCACAGAGACCTTTGAATAGGTATCGGTCTTGGTGTTAGTCTCGCTGGGAGCCGACTAAACCTCTAAAGAGGTCTCGGACTTGTGTGATCGAGACTACCAAAGCGGTCTCGACTTGTGTGACCGAGAATTCTAAAACGGTCTCGGCTCTGTGTGTTCGAAACTCACAGGTGGCAAGAATAAACAAGAAAATTTTAAAACCCCAAGAAAATACCTGAAGCCGACAAAAGAATTAGTAGGTTTGGCTCGAAATCACTAGATATTCTCGATTTCGTCAATATTTTATGCTAAAAATGCGAGATTCAAGCTCTGAATCAAAAGCCCTGAACCCAACAAAAGAAACCACAAACACCACTACTGACTCAAAAATGTAAAAAAAAACCCAAGAAAACCCATAAATTGACATAAAAATAGATGGGAAATACACCCAGGGCGTCAAATCGATATGGTTTTGCTCGGATTTCATCAGATTTGGACTAGAAGTGAGAGCGCAATTCGAGAGAGGGGTGACTGGGGTATGAGTGAGTAGGTGTGAGCAGGGTATGGGTAAGAAAAAACCTTTTATATGGAGGGGCAGTTAGGTCATTTCATACATGCATTGAATTTTATTTTTAAACTGGGGTATGTTTAGCAAAATTGGGGTCCTTTTAACCGTTGCCTTACTTTATTTATTATTATTATATTTCCTTCCATTGTTTATTATGCGCTGCACTTTTATAAAACCTATTTGTTTACTCACTGAAGGCTTCAGCACCAAGATCCATATACTAACGACCGTATGAAGGGGAAGCTGTAGGAGTAGCACAAAGCAGCTTCTATAAACCCGACAACGTACGGCTTACTATTTTTGGAGTTATAGTTATCAGAGTTATATATATTATCATGAATGTATTTATTTTATGTTTTGGTTTAGGTTAGTACTCCTCGACTTGTCTTTCAGAGTTTTTTTGGATGATTGTATATATTTTACCTTGCTTTCCACTATAGGATCCCTATCACACGTTTTGCATGTTCACTGGCTTCACACGCCATGTGCGCGACAAAATTCACGAAGCCAACTCCAATATAACGTTTTCATAAAAAAAATAACAATGGAAATTTTTCCTTAAAATTGGAATAATTAATTGGAATGCGGGTTTGAAACGTCTTTTGGGGTCAACGATGTGACCGAACACCTCAGTAAACGATTTAGACCGGTCGGAATGCCGGTTAGCGGTACAGAGCCAACAGATGAAGAGATTTAGGAAACACCTAGAATCCAATTCTATGCCCATAACCTCATTAATGTCAAAGCTCTTGCTAGGATGAATAACGACATTAGTAAGAAGAGAAAAATCATACCGAAGAGGGGTTTCAACATTAAAAGTTAAGCTAAGTATGGGCCTAGGATCTTAAACATAATAAAGGATATGAATTGGGGATTGTTAATTAGGGATTACCACGTTGATAATGATGTGCGATCCTCGATTGAAAAGGGTCGTGAAATTCTAGTGAGGGAGTTCTATGCAAACGGGCACAAAGATGAAAATAAAATAATAGCCATAGTCCGAGGAAGACCAGTGGACTACATACCCTAAAGAATAAATCATTACTAACGTTTATCGAAATTTCATATGAGACAGAATAACGAGTACCAAAAACACGAATATGAGTATATACATGGATTTCTCCACGAGACCATTAGAAACGGTTTAGAAGCGATTTCAGGGGATGAATTTCTTTTTGACAAAGATGGGTACCCAAAACAAATCCAAGCCAAATATTTTAGAAAAACCACAAAAGCTTGGAGTTTTTTCTTAAACGTGAGCCTACAACTTAGTTTGCAACACTATGATATAGTTAACTATAGGGCGACTCTTTTATACCACACAGTCCAAAGGATTGGCTATATTGATGTTGACAAGATAATCTATGATTCGATTAGGAATTCCATGACCACCAAGAAAAAAAGAATGATTGCCTTTTCCCTTAATGATTACAAAATCTTGCAAGTAAGATTAAGTTCCAATGAGTGGTCTGGAGTTAGATTTTTACTCGGATAGGACCATAACCGATGAAGTCATTACAAGTACCAAGAAAGTGCCTGGATATGTTGATTCAGATGAGGAACGGGAGATAAATGATGCACAAAGGAGAGAGACCACAGAGAGAAAGAGAATATGGGCAAAAAACTGAAGAAATTTAGAAAAAATGCAGAATGTCGGGTATAATGAGCAAACGAACAAAAGCCCTGAGCCACCTGCAGAGAACTTCAGTGGCATGTGTGCGGATGAAATGGAGATGGCCATGATAAGGTCGATCTTGCGCAACTAAAAGAGAACTCTGAGAAATCAAGAGTTCATGTTCTAAAACCAATGTGAAATTTCCAGAAGCATCTATGGATCCGAGTGACATATTACCAAGAGGATGCAAGGAGGGGGAGCTAACATTCACGTTCCATCAACCCAACTGAGAATGCCCAACCAATGAGTCTTTTCAGAAGATAACCCGGTGGCGATAGTGGACTACAATTTATATAATCTTGCAAGGAGATCCCAATATCAATAGCTAGATCATGGGGTTGGTGATGATGATGTGATATCTGGATGGTAGTTCTAACATCTTATTCTAATATTTTTTTGAGTGTTATTATGAGAGGTATATGCTTGTAATATTTTAATATGAATGATGTGGTATAATTGTGCTACTATGATACAATTCCTTTAGTGTGTTAACATTTGATACATTGGTTTGATGTGTTGATCTTAAATCATATAATGCTTGGAAACGTTTAAGTTTATCATGTTTTTGATTACTTATGCAATTCATTCATATGTTAGTATTTATTTTTTCGTTTATGCTTCACGGGGTATTTTTATATTTGTTGGAAACCTGACTTAATTTTTAAACCTTAAGAACAAGGTTAGGAATGCGTTTGGGGCTATTAGGTGAAGTGAAGTATAGAGATGCGAAGTATGGAAGAAACAAGAGGTAAAATCTAGTTGAACATTATGAGTTTTTTTTCAAATTTTTTCATAATACGGGTAATATTTTTCCATTTCATTTCATCTTATTTAGTTAGGAATATGGAATTGAATATAATTTGGATTTAAATGGAAATGATATATCATTATTACCTATGAAAATAGAGATTTTATTATGGAAAAGAATTGTTATACCATATTTGACTCAACCAAGATTGTGTATACACTAGAAGAGTTTAGAGGGGATCGATTGCTTTATGTTAGACATTATAATGGATAGAAGATCAAAACGAAAGTGCAAGATAAACAAGACAGATTTCTAAGAATATTATTATAGAAAAGATTATTGATCAAGTATTTTATATATTTATATATATTGAAAAGAGTTTATGCCACAATTGAGGAGAAAAATAGGAAAATAGCTAATAAATTTTACTT
This sequence comes from Stephania cephalantha, assembly GCA_039657325.1. NCBI lineage: Eukaryota > Viridiplantae > Streptophyta > Magnoliopsida > Ranunculales > Menispermaceae > Stephania > Stephania cephalantha. Next base: position 30,660,253 of record CM077569.1, read on the forward strand.
AGTTGGAAAGAGTGCTTCCTTAACTACAGTGAAAGTGAGAAGAGCTAATAAGAGTTTTTTAAAAGAAAAAAATAGAGAGACTCACACTTTCCAAAGGAAATGGAGGAAGGAATCTAGCGGTGGGAAAAATGAGAGGAAGAACTCCTATATAAAAAAGAATATCAAATTCCAAAGGAAATGAAGTAGGGAACCGTATATATATATATATATATATATATATATATATATATATATATATATATATATATATATAATATAAGAAAGAAAGAAAGAAAGAAAGATATAAAAAGTATGGATGGAAGTTTATGTAAAACTCTTCAAATAAAAGATTTAGCTCGAGTGCTTATAGCTAAGTTAAGTGAAGTATATATTTTTATTCCAATAATTGAATATGAAATGATGATTATTGGTGAATAAAAGTTTCTATCGACTTTGATTATGGTGATATTTTAAATATTTTTTTGAAAATGAGATTGATTTCGTTATTTTTATATCTTGAAATTCTATATTAGTTATTGTAAGTTTGATGCTTGTCAGTGGAGATTGACTTGACCTTAGTGATTGGTTTAACTTTGAATTGTAAGGTGTATTGTGCAATCAGGAGGTTGAATTGTCAAATAAAGGGGTTCTTTAATTCTTTCTATATCCATCATGATTTTTATTTTAACGAAGGTAATATGTTTCTATTTTAAAGATCATTTATATTTAAGAATAAGAGTATATAATTATGAAATCAAAACGAAGGGAGAAAAGAGAATATGATTGAGAGTATTCCTTTACTCGGGACATCAAAGTGTTGAGTTTGAGGTATTTGACAAATCAATAATTAGATATGTTTTATAATACATTTTATGATGATTTTATATGTAAAAGACTATATTACATTGGGTTTTCTCTTATTTTTGTTATTTCAAGTAATAAATGAAATATATGAAAAAATGGATTAAAAATGGAACATTATGAAGGAATCAATCAAGTGGAAAGAGTATGCAAAGAATCATCAAACAAGGAATCAAGGAAGAATTGAAACTTAATAGTAGTGATTCCTATGTACCCAAAATTGCTACTCAAATCGGTGGAAATTAGGACTTCAATTCCACAGATTTACTCAGCGATTCCCCTAAAACCTGAATCGTCGAGGAATCGCCGGAATACATTTCGAGGATTTCAAATAACAATGATTAGTTTGAGTTAGTTTGAGATATTTAATACCTAAAATACTATAAATGGGACCCTATGGTTACGAAATCAGTAGCCCTTGAGTACTTAGATCAATATTTCATTGTTCTAGGAACCATTGTATGTTTTCATATTTATTGCTTTATTATTCATTGTTTTTGGAGAAAATTTGAATATTTAAAGTATTTATTCCAGAGGTATTTATGTATCTTTTATTTTTATAATTTCAACGTTATTTATGATTCTGAGGGAGTAGTTTGTCAATCTAAACAAAGTCCAAACATTAACTAGATATGTTTTGTAATGTAGTTATGTTTAGATGAATATGTGCTTAATACTTTAAACCAATCATATTCTTTGACTCACTGATTTTATGGGTCATTATCTATTGATTTAATCATGATCTTTGTATTGCATGCATAGTCAAGAATGCGAATTGTGATAGTTGAATTCATTATCTAATTAAAGTTGTAACTAGGATTGTTTGAAATGTATGATTGTTTAGATGTCCTAGGTGAATTTGATATTTAAATCTAATATTGAAGTGACTTTTCGAAGATGTTAGACTTAGTAGTTCAAAGCTTTCATAAAGTGTAATGTGGTTATATTGCGTGAAGTTAATGTCTTTGTGTCTTTAAAGGGGTTAGCTCAATAAAATTAGAACGTGGCTAGGGATGCAAGTGGCGTGGGAAGTCTCCACGGGGGACGGAGATTCCCCGCAACGGGTATGGAGATGGGGAATTTAAATGGGAACGGAGGTGGGGGTGGGGATGGGGATAAAATCTCATACCCACGCGGGTATGGGTACGGGGATGGGGAAAAATATATTCACGGGGATCCCCGCTGGGATCCCCATTGGTAATATCCACGGGGATCCCTATTGGAGATCCTCGTATGGATTACCAATGGGGATCCCCTCAAAAATCCTCGTATATATCAAATACATTTATATACATTGTGTGTATCAATTTTATATAATATTACAAGGCTTTCACTCAAAACAAACTAGTGATAAACAAACTCTAATGTGATTTATAATTTTAACTTGTTTGGTTAATTATATGTTTTGTTTTGAATTGTTTGCAACTATATTTATATATTATACTTTATTTGGTTGGAATTTTCAACAATTGTGATCATATGTATGTGTACCATACTTTTTATAAAGTTCTTGAAAAAAGATTAAGTAGGAAAAAATATTATACCCGCGGTAATTCTTCGCAAGAATCCCTGCGGGGATCTTCAATGGGGAATGAAATGAAGAAATATTTTTTCTCATGGGGATTCCCTATCCCCACGGGGATTAGGCGAGGATGGGGATGGGGATGAAAGTTCATCCCTGCGTGGGGATGGGTATGGGGATGGGAATGAATTCTTAAGCGGGGATGGCGATGGAGATGGGGTCCCCATCCCCTACCCTCCCCATTTGCATCCCTAAACGTGGTTTTTCCACTTGTATAAGGAGAACAAATGGCTGGCTAAAGGTTGTTAACCAACTTATGATTAGAGGTTAATGATTTATGCTACTTTATAAAGTATGCTCATAACTATATGATTGAAGTAACATGTTTGAAATGCAAAATAGATTGATGTTTCATTGTTTTGGATGTTTATTTAGATATTTATTTATTATCGAATTGAGTTTATTTGATTGATATTAAAATTATGATTGTGTTAGTTAAGTTAGTATAATTAGTTAATTATTATTATATTATAGATTAAATAAGTAAGTTTAGTTACTATTTTAATTAATTAATTAAAGTAAAGTAAAAATAACAATAATAAACTATTAAAAGTCCTTTTTCCTAGAGAAGTTTGATAAATCCATATGGAGACGATTCTCACTCGTCACTACTACAAAATATTAAAAGTATAATATAGGAGGGAAATTTTATTGTACACACACGGCACGTGTCATCTCATTCAATGCATACTAGTTATTGACAAGAATCTGGCGACCGATTCCCCTACCCTCAAGGTGATGGCAACAACTAGACGACACACATGCCTTATGTGCCTTCTCGTTAGTCCCATCAAACCAATAGTAGGTTCGTCCAAAGCCATCACCGATGTGTGCACCAAAAACACTTAAGGTTTCCATGAGAAGTTTGCCATTGCTCATGTCCCTATTAACCGACCACAAAGATTTCTATGAGAAAGTAATCCCAGCTCCTTACCTAGGAGAAGGTAATCCCAAGTCCTTACCGAGGAGAGGGTAATAATCTCAACTCTTTACTCATGAGAGCGTAATCAAACTCCTTAGCTAGGAGTAGGTAATCCCAAGTGTTGTGCAACACGCATACATCCCATAGATAACTAATATCAAGCCATATTTAATAATTGGGCAAGTTCCCCACTTACCTCAACTCACCGCGAATCTTATTTTCGATCCTCGGGCAATCAGGGTCCTATGCAAACTGCTTTGCGAATCTAAACAATCCAAAACACTTCACATCATTGACAAGTTATACATTAATTCCAATTTATTTTTAAATTTATTTCGAGGTCCACTAGTGTGGGTACCACGGGTCCCCCATAGCCCAGTGTGGGGTGGGACTCAACCGGTTTCTTTCGAGGACGTGGTAGCGCGCCGCGTTTGAAAGTAAAGATTTGTTTGTATTATATATATGTATATATTATTCTTATTTCTCATATATACATAATTTATTTTATTTATTTATTATTTATATTTATTTATATATATTTTTTTCATGGGCCAAGTTGGTGTGGTCAGGGGTCAAACGTGCCCTTAGTTAGAGGACGAGGGCTCGATTTGACCCCTGGTCTTGCTAGTCAGAGCAGAACGCTCTACCCATTGACGACGCTGGTAGGGGTGCCCCCTTCGTCACTGTTGGGTGGCAACGACAGTCCGATGCCCTCCTTCATAGACGGCGATGGTCGCCCTCCCTCCGGTGACGACCGTCATCTTTTCCCGATGACATCGCGACGGCGCTCCCCTCCTTCTTGGAGTTTTCCAACTTGCAACATGTGCCGGTTCGCTCCAAATCTAACTTTTGTTCAAATCTCCACAAATAGGGTTGCTCGAACAAAATTTTGAAACACAAACGCACCATTATTTAGTGGTTGTGTTTCAAGACCGCCATTAATGGCTTCTAAAGATCCAAATCATTAAAGAACAAGATATAGGGAAAGAGAAAAGTGTGATTACCTTCAAATGAGCTCTCCTTGTGTTGTTGGACACCCATCCGCCAAAACGAAACACCACTTTGTGCTCTCATACACTTCCTCTCTTGATTTGTTGAAAATGGTAATGGAGGCTCACCAACTTATAATTAATTTATATAAGTGGGATTTTGGGGTAGGGTTTCTATAAATTACCAAATTGCCCCTATGGGTGTTTTAGGTTTTTAGGTCGTCACGGCTTCCACATATAGGTGTTTTAAAGTTGATTCCGCACTAGTATTAAGACTTCTGCTAAATTGTTAAAATTATTTAAAAAGTTTTAATTAACTCTTAAAATTACAAATTACGAAATATAAGAAATACTTATCATGAACATAAGTTTGAGACGAATATGACAAAAAGGATGACTAATACGTTGTTAAGTCCTATGTGGCATGGGTTATGGCTTAGTGAAGGGATTAGGTTGGGCGGTGCACTGATTAGAGGTTCAGGCCGTCACATTCACAATTAATTTTGGTTGAGTTGTTAATCAATTCTTGTTTGTTGTTATTATTGGTCTTCGATGGTGTAAGACCTCGTTTGAGACCCTCCCCAATGTTTGGAGAGGTTTTTGGATGATTCGTTGATCAAACAGGGGTTGTTGCCTTGTTCAGTTTGTCAGTCGCTCAATAATGGAGCGCACTCCCTCATGAATGAGGGATTAACCCAGAAAGTGGAGCATGCTCCACCAAAGCAGGGAGCACACTCCCCATTCAAAAATCAGCAACGTAGCTAAAACTTTTCCAAGTTTTTACGAGGGGACTTAGGGGTCCTAAACATTGAGTATTTGATGTATATTGATGGCAATTGGTCTAATTAAGGTTTTTGATCGACGAAGAAGAATTCGAGGTGCCTGAGTGTGAGTTTAGTTAGATTAAACCTAAGAAAGCTCAAAATTAAGGTAAGTGGGACTCGTTTATTTATCAATTATGCTATGTAATTTAGTATTAATAGTTCATGTAGTTTATGAACTGGGTTTGGGGAAATGTACTATGATTTATAGTATTTATGGTTTTTCAAACTAAATCTCGAAAGTGAAATGGAGAAGGTTTCATAATAAAAATAAAACAAGATAGGTGGATAACTACATATCTCTTTTTAGAACAATGAGGAAGGTGGATAATGTGACGACCTCAGTCCCCACAAACTAGGCCCCGCCCGGTCTAGGCCTACGTGGACCACCGAGTTAGCCCCTCGCAAGGTCAATACAAGCCTAATCAGCCTTCATTTCCATTTTTATTATTGATTTAGTATTTTAAAGTCGAGTTATTATGGTTTGCAAGTGTTAATAATTTTAACAGCGGAAATAACTTATACAAGTTACAATAACTCAGTAAAATAGAAGTCGGGACATCTTATGGGGTGAAAACCTATTAACTACAATCTCATGTATTTATGGTGACAAAACTAGACATACATATGTATCGAAGTGCACTTACCCCATTTAACTAGTTTTACAAAATATATATATAACATAAATACACAAAAGGACTTACGAGTAGCAAAAGTGGAAGCCCACTCTAAGGGAAGCTCAAATGAAGTCATCAAGTATTGGCTCTTTTCCTTTGCTGGACAACCGACCTGCAATTATCAACACACATGAGAAAATCCCAATGAGTAAAGCCAGAGGAGTCTGAACATTAATTTTAGAATTTTCAATAAAAGGTTAGCAGATAGATCATGCGGCTAATCATAAAGAAACTCAATAGTATGCGCTTGATAAATAAGCTAATAAGGAGATCAAAGAGAATTAAGCGACAATACCACACAGATATGAGTGTCCAAATGGTCCAAGTCCATCAAGTTGCAACACACAATTACAACATGACTTTCAAGGCAAGCTATAGACTTAACTAAGTCACCAAAAATTTAAATCCGCTTCATCAATCGTATCGGACACGCAGTCACCTCTACTGGCTTGGCTTTCCAATCCTAAACTACGGACTTAGCACAATCTACAATCCGTGTAGTCACGGTAATACATATGATCACACGGCACGTGTAGCACACTCGTGACTACTATTCGACCACTTAGGCCCTAATCTGCTTAATACGAGAATACATCACGAAGATAATTGATATGAACCACACTAGTAAGTCACAAAGATCAATAATTGAATTTAGATTTGCAAATAATGCATGCATTTCAAAAAGTAAGTCACAAAGATTAACAATGAATCACAGAGATAAGTCATAGATAATGAAATTGCAAGGAAAATATATCACTATGATATGGAATGAGAATCACATAGGGATCAATTAACATCAGCGATAACATGACAAGAAAGTTCACATATTACTAAGTATGATAACCAAACAATTGTTGAGAATTAGTATAGAGGACCTTATTGGTTTACTTACCTCATAATGCGAAAATATCACACTACAAAAAAATAGCTGATCAAAAATGAAAATTTATGTTGTTGATTAGCATAAATTTTGTCTCTAATTTAATTCTTCAACGGAACAGAGACAGAATCTATTTCGTCTCTAAAATTGTCGACGTTAATTTAGTCAGCAACGGAAATGTGTTCCATTGCTCGTTAGAGACAAATTAGAGACGGATTTGAGACTCATTTAGAAACGGAATAGAGACGGAACATAAATGGACATTCTCCCAAAGTGAATGGTTTTACTTGCATTCCGTTACTAATCCGTTGCTAATTTGCAACGGAACAGCAACGGAATTCATGCATTCCGTTTCTGATCTGTTGCAAATTAGCAAAGGATCAGCAACGGAACGCATGAATCCCGTTTCTGATCTGTCTCTATTCAGTGTCTAAATTGAGTATTACCCAGTTTGTCGCAGCTATTTTTACGCAAATTAGAGATGGAATAGTAACATAATCTATGAATTATGTTGCTAATCCATCTCAATTCCGTTTCTACGCCTAATTTTTTTTACTACTAACGAGAATCAAATTGGTTCTCCAAAACCTCTAAACTTGAAAATACAACAACAGGACCTGCTCCATCGCCTGCAACCCCTCCAACAACTCCTTGGGGGTGCTAACATCCCCCAAAAAAGCAGAATTTGACATACATACATCAACAATATATATCAACAACAAAGATTCAAATGTGAAAAAAATGTACAATTCAATATTAAAAAAGATTTATATATCCACGAAAGGTAGTCAAGTATAATAAATGTCTAAAATACCTAAGTATCCACAAAAACCACCAATCCTATTGTTCTACAACAACCACAAAAAACCACCAATCCTCTAAATATGCACAAAAAGAACTATCAATCTAAAAGTTCTATAAACAACTATAAAAGATATCTAAGTATCATCAAATTGTTTATCCCTTGCACCCCAGTCCTCTAAATATCCACAAAAGAAGAATTACCATATCAAAAGTTACGCAAACTACCATAAAAAATACCTAAGTATCCCCAAGCTGCTCATCTCTCGTAAGCCAATCTTGCATCTCCCACTCAACATTGTCCTGTTGTTGTGGTGGATCAGCGGGATATATTTGCACCTGATGCTGCTCATGAGGTAGTGGTGGTGGTGGTGGTGGTGGTGGTGGTTGTGGCTGAGATAGGCCTGCTCCGTCCATGGTCATCCCGAACTGCCTTTGCATAAACGCCACAACCTGTCGTAATAGCTCGGCAACACTATCGAACTCTAAGCGTGGCACCATCTCCGGCATCTGGGATGTGCTAGCACCAGGATCTGCATATCTTCTCTTCTTTCTCCCTAACGACCCGAGACCGTAGACACGTCCTCTGGGACACTCACCCGCCATGTTGTAGTACACCGCCTCATCATCCACCGGCTAGTCTGGTGTAGCTTGGGTCAGCTCATGACGTCTCCTTTGGAGCTTAGCCTACGTGTATCAACAATAAACAACTTAAACGATATGCTTTTAAGTAAAGTTACTACTATTTAGCTCATATTTGTATACTTAAATAGAACCGCTCCGATCTAGTATCAATGAATGTCACCCCGTAGTGATTTACGGTGTGGAGATGCAAATACAATTCATTCACGGTAGGTGGCGTCTCGAGTGTATTAGTCTGCACACAAAAGTTATAAAAATGTTAAATATGTCAATTACTAGTAGGTCAGCGCACTTATATATGCCAAACACAAATCAATTGCATAGAAGTGATATAAAAAGAACTGAAGTGAATGAAATATGTACAATGCAAATGAGTTAAACTAGCATCAATGTGTAAAAAATAAAAAAAAACAAGATTAAAAGCAAACACAAGCATAGTGAACAAGTGTAGAAATGAAAAAAATAAACAAGAGTATAAAAACACTTACCAATCTTTCATTGGTAGTCACAAAAGACACCGAGCCACCACCGTTCTTCGAGGGTCCAGTCCCAGGTCCTTCAACCTCAGTGTTCCTATTTATAGACGCTTGCCTAGACCTGACAAGAAAGTCCTCGCTTTCCTAGTACTCCAAGTATCTCCTCCACGCCTCATTTGTACCAAAGTATGGTTGGACATGATTCTTCTTTAACTTATGCATCAATGCGGTGTACCTGGTGCCTGCATGCGTGTCGTATGCCGCACGAATGAGATCCTCGTGAATCGTGTAATCCCATCTAAAATATACATATAAAATGGCGAGTGCAATTGTTACGAGACATTGGAGAACTTGTATAAATCCTAAGACATTTATTTGTCCTGCGTACCTGCCATTGGAGCAGTAGTGGTCCTTATGATGATCCGGTACCGACTTCCAACAATAACCTTCTGGAATCATCCATCTCTTGAAAACTTTTATAATCTTCCGTGCACAAGAATGAGAATGATGCAATTCCATGTGTTTCATTAAAATGCGTAACATCTTAAAAACATATTTAATAGTTTACATGGATAATTAGAAATACGTTAATTAATCAAATACAAACTTACGTATTATTCGCAATCAGTGTGATCGGGATCCTATGCACGCGAGGGGGGTCGGCCCCAGTCTTCTGAGGTGCTCGCGGAGTGCCTGTAACCTGTAAGCCTGCTCGCCCTCATAAGATGGGGATGCTGCTGGTGATGTTGTGGCTGGAGGCACAAGCATCGTTAGTAGGGGTGGGCAGCGGTTTTCGAAAAACCGCTCAAACCGACCAAACCGCACGGTTTGGTTTGGTTTTTAAAACTCGCGATTTGATCGCGGTTTGGAAAACGTAAACACCGCAGAGTCGCGGTTTGGTCGCGGTTTTCATTTTGAAAAAACCGCGGTTTAACTAAACCGATGGCATTTTGGTAAATATAACCAAAAATCCTAAAAAGCTAACCAAAAAAGAAATCCACTCCCTCACCTCTCTCCTCTCCTCTCACCCCCGCTCCTCACTCCCTCACCTCTCTCCTCTTCTCAGCCGCCGCCGCCGGAGTCGCTGGTGTTGTTCCCGCGCGACCGGTCCACGCCCGCACCACCCCACGCAGCCTCGCGTCGCCGGTCGCCCGCCACTGCGCTGCAGCGCCGTCGCCGGCCCTTGCGTAGCGCCGCCGATCTTGAGACATCGCAACCGCCGATGCCGTGCGTTCGCGGCCTTCGCCGGTGTCGCGCCGTTCGTCATTGCTTGTTGGAGCTGCCGCGAGCCCCCTTCGCGCGTTCTGGCTCCGCCCGTCTCACTGCGCGCCTCGCCACTGCTTTGCTTTCGCACAAAACCGCGAAACCAAACCGATCAAACCGCGCAAACCGCGGTTCGGTTTGGTTGCGGTTTTGATGGTTCGCGGTTTGGTGGTGGTTTGAAAAATCACCAAACCGTAGACCCTCGGTTTGGTCGCGGTTTGGTGGTTTTCACCACCAAACCGCGGTTTGCCCACCCCTAATCGTTAGTATAGGAATGTCATGTCTCGATGTCGCCGATGGTTACTGCAATTGGCGATTTGGTATGGTTCCAGACGATGATGTCGATGGTACAGGCGACGCGGACGGTATGGAAGGCGAAGGTGACGCTGACTGTAACTCATGATCGAGTGAATGAGAAGTCGGAATCGATAGGACATGAACTGACCCACGACCTCGACCACCACGACCCCCTCGTGTGGCCGGTCCATGAGGTCCAGTCGGTATATCGGTTCCTGGGGTCTGTGCCGCACCTCTTCCGACTGGACGAAGACACCCTAAAGGTATCCCTCGACCGCCCTAAGGTACTGTGCAAAGTGGGAGCTGATCACTGCGAGCCATAAAACCTAAAAAAAAACATCAATCATAAGCAATCGTGAAGAAAGGTTTAGAAAGTTCACGTAACGTCGATCAAACATTGACATAACATATACATACATTACTCGCTGTCATCCGTTTCAAATTCACTCTCATGACTAGAAGTTGATGATTATTCTTCTGAATCATATCCACTATCGACAATGAAGTCATTGTCTTCTTGACTTGGACCCGCTTCAATAATGACGCGAATCCCATTTGGATCATCCAGATTGTTGAAATCCTGAATTGCATCGTCGACTACGCACGTGGTGGGTTCACCATCTTGGAATGCAATCTCTACCAATTCAAGTGTTGGGTGAGTCCTCACACCATGATTCGGTGTAGGGTCATACCATTCACACTTAAACAATACCACATGCTTGAGGCCAGTATATTCAATATCTACAATCTCTTTTAGTAGTCCATAGTAGTCGTGGGAAACATCGGCGTAGTTAGAACCCTTCACCAAAACACCGTTGTTCTGCGTCGATCTATTAACGTCGTATGTTTCAGTGTGGAACTTATACCCATTCACTAGGTAACCAGGGTATACATTACAAGATCAATTAGGACCAACCGAAAGATCAACAAGCGTCTCATCTATGATGGAATTCCGAGCCTATTCATGAAAATTTAGAAAGTTAAGATACATTATTTATGAAAGAAATAAATGAATAGATAATCTACAATCGTAATAACATTACGTATGTTTGAAACCAAATGGGGAAGTTGCGCTCTAGACTAGTATCGACTTCCGACTCCCCCATTCCTTGAGTGATTTCATCGATAAAGATCCTACAAGAAACGAACATGTAAATATCATGTCTTGGTAAAAGATGAATAATGAATGTACTGCATTATTGAATGAAAGTGTGACCAGACATCTTTGGATGTAAGGAGCGATCTCTCGGACAATTGAGCAGTATGTACGAATGAGCGGCATTATACTCCTGCTCTGTTAAGTACTGCTCCTTTGACTTGCCCAAGGGTCGTCTGGGACAAGTAAAAATTGAGAAATTGCCTACAAAAGGCGGTGTGGGCCCGATACCACCATCTTCGTTTCGTTGCACTTTGTCGTGCAACGTAACGACGTGATCTTCGAAGTAGTAAGAACAAAACGATGTGACTTCTTCGACCAAATAAGCATTACACATCGAGCCCTCAACCTTCGCTTTGTTCCGAACGTTGTTTTTCAAATGTTTAAGGTACCTATCGAAGTTTAGTTAATGTTAATTTAAAACTTTATCGAATGGAAAAACAATTTCAGGAACTCAAGATATTACCTCTTAAATGGATACATCCACCGAAATTGAACTGGACCGGCCAGACGTGCCTCGTAAGCCAAGTGGATTGGTAGGTGTTCCGTAGAGTCGAAGAAGCTTGGAGGGAATACTTTCTCCAACTTGCAAATTATTTTAGGTATTTCGGACTCTAAAACCTCCATATCTTCGAGACTGACACTTTTCGCAGTCAGGGATCGAAAAAAAAGGCTCAGCTCACTAATTGCAACCCAAACCGCTTTTGGGAGGAGTTCTCTGAACGCAATTGGTATCAAGCGTTGCATGAAAATATGACAATCATGACTCTTCATGCCAAACAGTCACAACTTCTTTGGATCCATACATCGACCAAGATTCGAAGCATAACCGTCAGGAAAACATAACTTTTCAACCCACTCGCACAATTTTTACTTTTTTGAGTTATCGAGAGCATAGCATCCAAGGATGTAAGTATTTATCACCGAATCAATGTATAGAGAAGGTCGGTGACAATATTCACAAATATCTTGTCTCGATTTTGCTTTGTCCTTACTTTTGCCAGGTACACTCATAATAGTGTTGATTATGTTGTCAAAAACATTTTTCTCGATGTGCATGATGTCTAAGTTGTGTCTGATCAAGTTTGTCTTCCAATACGGCAAGTCCCAGAAAATGCTTCTTTTTCTCCATCCCAAAGTCTTAGTTATCCTCCCATTCACCGAATCAGCTCCGATTTCTGTCACCTTCATCAAGCCCAACTATTCAATTTTTGCCAAAATTTCTTCACCAGATAGCAAAACGGGAGGTTCGCCGTTTAGTACGATTTTGCCTCTTAGAAAAGTTTTTTGTCTTTCCTGAATGGTGAGTTCTTCGACAAGAAACGACGATGACAGTCGAACCACGATGTCTTTCCACTACTTCGCAATCGAAAGGCATTTGTATCCTCCATACAATATGGATAAGCCATCTTACCGTGTGTGCTCTAACCGGACAACATGATATACGCAGGAAAATCTCTTACAGTCCATAAAAGGGCCACTCGCATACGAAAATTCGTCTTTGTGGAAACGTCATAAGTAATCACCCTATTGTTCCATAAATCTTGCAACTTTTTCACAAGTGGCTGAAGGAACACATCGATTTTTTATTTTAGGTTGGTCGGTCGAGGAACGATAACCGTTCAGAACACAAACTCAGATTTCATGCACATCGACGGTGGAAAATTGTACGGAGTCAAAATTACGAGCCATGAAGAGTACGATTTACCTGAAATCCCAAAAACTTGAAAGCCATCAGTGCACAACCCTAAACAAACATTTCGAACCTCGGCGGCGAAGTCTCTTTTAACATCATTAAAATGCCTCCAAGCAATCGAATCAGAACAGTGTTGCATAACATCTCTCGGCGAGGAATGCTCTCCATGCCACAGCATATGTTTTGTCGTTGACTCGGACGTGTATAATCATTGCAATCGAGGGCCTAAAGGGAAGTAGTACATTTTTTTGCAAGGGCGTTTTTTGGTGTTCCTTCCACGACATCGTCGCTGTGCAATGTAGAGTGATTTTCTATAAAATCTACATGATGTCGATTCAGAGTCCACTCCCCAATAACCCATACATTGGTCCTCCCAACAATCTATTTTCTCAACTGGAAGACCTAGACCTCGCATTAGTCTATTCGTGGCATAAAAATTCTCAACCAATGAATTGTCGATTGGCAAACAATCTTTCATGATTTTTATGATTTCATTATACCCTCGTTCAGAAATATGGTGTTTTGACTTGATCGCAAGTAATCTTGCCATTGCGGACAACTTTGCCATGGTTTCGTACCCCGACCATAATTATTCGCTACTAGCCTCAATTATGTCATATAGTTGGCGTGCTTGGGGATTTGGTGATTCTTCCACGTGATTCCAATTAAAACTTGGACCTGCCACATTGTGTATCATTTCGTGGTAAGTTGTCATATCAAAACCTCCTCCATCAGCACCATCAATATGGTTATCAAATTGGTAGAAGTTTGGCGGCTCTTGACCTCCATTCTCACCGTGTTTGTACCAACAGTAATATCCTGAAACGAATCCGTACCTACATATATGGTATTCAACTGTTTCGACGTCCAGGTACGGTACAAGTCGACATTTCTTATAATTTCACGAACATCTAATCTTTCTTTCACTTTGGTAGGTAGGACAATGTTGCTTAGCAAATGCTATGAATTCTTTAACCCTCGCCGCGAATTCAATTCGAATGAAGCCGTTGTCGAGATGGTTGTACATCCAGTCTCGCCTTGTAGATGACATTCCTATTGTGATTGTGCAATTAAATTAGTCAGCTAGTTTAATTATTTTCGACGGTACAGGTCTACTTGTGTGTCCAACTTACACAATTTAGTAGAATGGGGAATCTGAGAACCTCACTAACTACATGAACAAAAAGTTTTGTTTGTATGCATTGAATAAAGGTGGTTTGATACAAATAACATAAAACAAAACAAACCTTACATTTCTTGAGTTCTAACTTCATGTTTGTTTATGGCTTGAATTTAATACTCCTAATCTCAGGAAAAATGTGCCTAACTGCATGTATGTTTGTGGCTTCAATTCCATTTGTTGATTTCTACTTTCCTAAGACCTAGCTCTTCCTAGGATTGATACCAAACAGAGTATGATACTTGTTCGTAAGAATAAAAACAGCAAGGAGTTCAAGAAATCATAACTCATAAGTCATAAACGGCATACAAATACCACATAGGATCAAAGCTCCTAGTAATTCATTTTCAACAAACACCAAATGTCAATGAAAGCATCAACAATACGTGAAAGATAGCAGAAATCTCGAAAACAAACAAAGGAAGAAAAAAATAACATGTGTTCGAAACTTGATGCTACATCGCAACTTGAAACTGCAAGGGTGACACAAAAGAAATCGTGCATTGCAAAGCCTCAAAAACTTGATTTCACATTATTTCAGCTTATTTCTCAACCCGTCCAACATCCCATATCAGCTGAAGAACTATCAATATGCAACAAATCAAACAATGGAATAGTATCGAAAGAATCTAGAGAAAGATAGAAAAAAAGGTCATTTCACAATCTAATCTCAACAAATCAAACAATGGATCTAAATGATTTGAAAATCAAGCCATCAGTTAGCATGGATCAACTAGTTTAATTATAATATCAAATAATGGCGGCTACCACAGACTTCACAATTTATACAAGTTGAAACAATTCTCTCCTACGCACATCTATGAGCCCTCAAAAATATTCAAATCGTTTATAGCTTAAATTACATCTATTCACATTATTTTAAGTCTTCTTTTCCACTATTGTTACCATGAGTTGATGGTATTCGTTGTATTTTACATTATTTCAGTACCAAAATTGAAAAGAAAAGAAAAAACACAAACACACATAATGTTAACAATACAATAGTAGCATTAAATTAGTTTTCTTAAAAGGGGCACCTTAAGCTTAACTGCTCATTTTCGTGATTTCAAGAACTCTACTTACGATATACGTCTTCCTGCATAGAAAGATCAAATGTATAAGAAATTACTTGCAAAGTGGATTAGTAGGTAGGTAGGATGCAAGGACGCTCTCTCAGGGTGAGGAATTATAACTTTCATGTTTCCTACATTCCACACTAGCTAGGACTTGATTATGTATCTAGCTAATACAATCAGCTTATATAATTTGTTGCTTTTACCAACAAGTGGACAACTCGATTATCAGTTTGGTATGAAGTTAATCACTTAGATTCGTAGGTAGGTAGGATGCAAGAAATAAGCTTTTAATAAGATATAAATCACATAGAAATGTAACATAGATATTGACTTACTAAGGCAGAGTTTCTCGTAGAAAGGGCTATTCGTCTGCCACGAGCAGCTGCTACTGCTTGCCGCCTTTGTTTGTTCAAGCGCTTTGCAAGTTCATCATCATTTTCGTTTGTAATCTCGTCTTCCACTTCCTTCTCCTGAACAAAGTAATTGGAACAATTTCAACATTGACATTTTCATTTAACATAAGAAAACAAGAGATAATGGCCCCCCAAAAGATCAAACTCAAAAGATTAACTGATCTCTGAGTCATTATATACACTTGAGAAACAAACAATGGGTAATAGTAATCAGAAAGGAGATCGGCTATATGGATCAACAATGTATCACTTCTTTCACATTTAACTACGGCTGAACACTGGAAATAGTTAGGGATTTTGACAGTGAATACCTCAATCGAAGTCCTCAACTGAAACTAAAAGAATGCAGACATTGCAAAATTGCCCTGTTTAGGGAGCTCAATACATTTCAGGCCTATAAAAGAATGCAGGTACTGAAACTCGCCTTAGGCATTTTGACAGCGAATACCTCAATGGAGGTCCTCAACCAAAACAAGAAGAGAATGAGAAATCAGGTGAAGGAGATAAGGGCACAAATGAGAGAGGAGGCAATTTTGACCTTCGCGAATGAGAGAAATGGTGGGGCAATTCTGAGCTTCGCGAGTTCAGGGCGTGAAGAGGTTAGGAGGCGAGGGAGGAAGCAGAGAGACTTAGAGTGAGGTTAGGGCACATCTTCATCAACAACTAGGGTTCACAAAGGCGAGGGTGTCGAGCCGAAGCCACTCCGGGAGCTTCGTGGATTGCTTGCCTCAATGTCGAAGACGGGGCTTCAGATCCCAAACCCTAAAACAATGGCTGCGGTGAAGAGAGGAGACGACGACGACGAACAGAGCAGACGACGAAGAGGGACAAAGCAGACGATGATGGTGAGGGACAGAGCAGACGACGGCGACGAACAGTGCAGACGACGGAGAGAGCTTCTGCGGCGGCGACGACAGAAGGCCCGAGCTCCGACAGAGAGCAACTCAAACTCTGAACACCACCGCCAAAACCCACCAAATCCAAACCCCCATTTCCAAATCTCTTCAAACAACACCAAATCTCCCAAACTAGCTCTCTAATCTCCAACCAACAAAGTCGCGACTGCCCTTAACGGTGAAGAGATCAGATTTGGAGAGCGCCGATGAACAATGGCTATCTGTGGTGACTATTTCGCATAGATTTAGGGATTGGGAGAGAGAGAGTTCGAGACGAGAGAGAGTTGAGGAGTTGCAGAGCCGGTGAAGAGAGGAGTTGCTAAGCCGCCGGTGAAGAGAGCAGTTGTTGAGCCACCGGTGAGCTCGAGAGAGGTCGAGTTCGTTCGAGGAGAGAGGTCGAGTTCGGTCGAGGAAAGAGGGAGAGAGTTCGTTCGAGGAGAGAGAGAGTTCGATGGGAGAGAGGGTTTGAAGCACATAAATATTTCATCTATTGATGCACGAATCTCGAGACGTGATGAACAATTATAAACTACTGAATTTTTGGTGGGAAAGTTGGCGCCACTTTTAGAGAAACGGATTTTAATTCCATCTTTATTCCATCTCTATTTCCGTCTGTAATTTGTCTCTATTCTGTCTCTGATTGTTTCCGTCTCTAACCATTTCTGATTAGAAACGGAATTAAATTTCGTTGCTATTTTCGTTTCTAATTTACATTTTTTTGTAGTAAGCTCTCGCAGCTTCTACACACCTCCAAACCAATTCTCGACACCCGACAGTAGTCCACTAGGTCCCTGGTATTCATTTAATTTGGTTTGAGTGTGTTAGAGTCTAATTATACTTGGTTTATCATTTCATTTTCAGTTCAGTCAGTTGCATTGTTTTTAGCATTTCCCATTAAGTCATTTATCTCAAAAATAACTTGAAACTCGGATAAAAATGTTCGGAAGGACTTTACAAAGCTCGAGACATAAGACTCAATGTCTTAAAACCTAATAAGAGTGATAAACCTCAATGAAAACCAACCAAAATGGATTAGAACTCCTTATTTGCAAAACATTCAAATTAGGCACTTATTTCAAAATATATCGAGTTCTTCAACCAAAACCAAGTCTGAAGAATGTGTTAGAAACTCTAGAAAAGACTCAAACTCATTGAACATCAATATCATATTGTAAAGGTCCATTCTGGACAATTGGAGCGAAAATGACTCTCGAAGAGACCACAAAGCAAAATCAGTCCATATGCTTATAAAAACTATCCCCGCTCAAACCCCATCTTTCGGCCCATTTTAAACAAATAATTTGGCTCAATCTTTGAATTTCAATTATTATAGGTTGTTCTTCTCTTTCTTAGCTTTCCAACGGTATGCGGAACGTCAAAAATAGAGTTAAAATGAGTGAGTTATGACCATTATACGAAAGTTATTTGAAACAGTTCTAAGGCTACTTAGAAGGTGGAGTGCGGTCCACGTTTTAGTGGAGCACGCTCCAGGGTTGGGCAGAACTGCATAAACGTACTTCTGCTCTCCCAAATCACTAAAAAACCATCTCGCAAGCCACCAAGTCATACCCAATCACCAAAACTCGATAAATCTTTGTTATAAGCAACAAAAAAAAATTGATACAACAACTTACACTTCAATTTATCAAATTAAGATCAAAATTTATATTCATGAACTCTAAAACATGAATTGAAATTCAAGTTTAAAGTTATGACTTGAAATCTATTTGAAAACCTAATCAACAATTAGAAATCAAAATAGACACACTACTTTGAAAGAGAAAACAAACCCAAATTCTAAAATTTCTAAGCACAACAAAAGTCTAA
Source organism: Stephania cephalantha (assembly GCA_039657325.1). Lineage (NCBI taxonomy): Eukaryota > Viridiplantae > Streptophyta > Magnoliopsida > Ranunculales > Menispermaceae > Stephania > Stephania cephalantha. Next base: position 30,678,687 of record CM077569.1, read on the forward strand.
ATCACACTACATAAAACATGAATAAATGAGAAGATGTATCTTACTCAAGTTAGGGTTCTTGAATTGGCTTATCCCCTTAGTTTGTTAAACACCAACACACATCCAATCTTCCTTAAATCTCAAAGTTTTTTGAGTGATCCTGTCGTCATTTCTTCTTTTTTAATGGTTTGGTGGGTTTTTTTTCTTTTTTTTTGCATGTATGACCATAAGTGATCTTTACACATATACTTGTGGGTTTAAGTAATGAGTTTTGGGTTAATCTCTTACATACCTTATCTCAACGTATATCTATTTGTGTATATATTGCACAACCTCTCATCATAGATCTCCATTAGATCCCACTATACCAACTATAATTCATCAAGTGCTTCAAAAGAAATCACCCATAAATATAGGCCTAATTACTTATTAATTGGCCATAGTAGCTTAGGCATATTACCCCATTTAATTTATCTTAGGTTAATTTATTTACTAATTCTTTTTTATTTCACCACTAACTTAGGCATTTGTATTTGCTTAATCAAAGCCCAAGTAGTGAACTAACTAAAGTTTTACCAATTCATTGACCTTTTCGAATCTTGTGCTTGCACACATCTCGAGAGCACATCTCGCTCACAAAATTGACGATGAAATCTATAAATTATACACTCACGAGTATAAATGGATATTACACTTCAGCCCTAAAATATAAAATATTTTCGGGCCATTAAAGATAAGTATCAACCTTTGTTAAATGTAATGAGGAAGGTGGATAAGTAACAACCTCTAATAAATATAAAGAGAAATGCAGATAAGAACCAAGCTCTAATGAGTATAAAGAGGAAAGCAGATGTCAACCCCCTCATCAATAAGACGACTAACTTGCCTAGATTATCTTAATCCATTGATAATATAGTTAGCCTAATCCATTCTTTTAGTTTTGACCTCAAAATAATTTTTATTTCAATCCTTGATATGGATCCAAAGCTAAATTTATATCCTCAATGAAAATTTATTCACAATTTATTTAATTAGAGCAAATTAGGAAATCATACGGATCCTTCTCTGTATTTTCTTAAACTTTTGGCAACACCTCCCTCAAAAGTAGGCTGCCGAAAAACTTTCACCTAATAGACATCAGAATTGGGGAGAGGCTTAAAAGGACTCATAACTCCCCACAGTTCACAATATATATCAAATTCAAATTTATAAACTAACTTAGAGTCTCTGATAGCTTAATCACAACTTTAAAATCCCCAAGCAGACCAAAATTGAAACTTAAACCACTCAACTTATTTTAAAGTAGTTTATGAGACTCTCACAACCATTCAACAAAACTTCATGTCTAGTTTAAGGAACGTCCTACTCTCACCCAAACCCAAAAATATAAATTATATTCAAAAAAACAACTCACATTCAGAGAAAGTAAGCTCTAAAAGGAATTACAAATAAATCTTCGACATTCTCATTTCCCTTGTTAGTGCGAGATGAACCTGTCACCATTACAGCAAATAATGATGTCAGATAAGTAAAATTTACACTGTCTAACGCACCTAGTAATAGCAACAGGATAATATGAAATAATCATAAAGCAAAGGAATTGAAGAAATAAATATACAACTATGCAATCCACTTCATTTATGTTCCTGACTATAATTAGACGTCGACTTCCAAAAATAGTATAGAAATAGTATTAAGAGATTATAAAATGCATAGATAACTTGTCGGCGTTTGACTCCAGAACTAATCTCACTAGCCGACGTTTGAGGTAGGATTAAAATCTAATTTCAAGCAAACCAGACTCCGAAACAAGCATATCTCCCTCTCCCCATGCATGCATGACCAATAATAAATGCAATACATGCAAATAAATAAACCATATCAATGTAAGAGTCACTGTAAAGTTCGAACCAACTCAAGGTTGGTTGTGAAGCCTCGCACAACGTTCCCTGGCTTTCACGTACGTCAACAAGTCCTATTAAAACAGAAATTTATATTTTTAGAGTTACAACTCTATTTGAATACATAAATTTCATATTTCAAGTCATAACAAAGTGAAACCACTTCCAAAACTCATCTATATATTTTACATTAGGTTCTAAACCACTTTCAATCTCACATTGAAGTTCAAATCATTATAAACCCCGACAACTTCTTTTTAAAGTCCTCAAATACTCTTCGTAACTCTTTTTCTTGTTTTTGAACTCCAATTAAAGTTTCAAATCATTAATTCAACTTGTAATCCACTCTTAACTCATCTACGCATTAGCAATTCATAAGCTATGCCTATTCCACATCTAAATTAGAAATTCGAATGAGTCTCAATTCGACTCATTTTATCACCAAACAATGTATTTCTCTAATTACATCATCAATTAATGTGAAATACCTCAATTTAGTGCCAATCAATGCATTCATATTATTAAATCACAAATTTATGTTAAAGCTAAGAATTGGAAAAACATGTATTTCATACTTTTGATCCATATAATCTCAAACCTCTATTTGGGATTTTAAGCCTCAATTGGATATTTTCATTGCTTTGTAAACTCAAAATTTCAACCTAGGAGTCTCAATAAACTCCAATCCCTTCACATGTATAAAAATAAACTACTTTATTTTCCATTTGATACCAATTCATCTGCAACCTAGATCAATCCAATAAAACCAACAACACAACAATTATAAAAGCAACACTCCCCCTTCCCAACCAAAGCCAACTACAAATTCAAAACAACATCCAACAGTAGCAACCACAATGTTAGCTTAATTGTCATTTATCAACTATTTCTTACAATTTCCATATAACGAGCCCCAATCATCATATCAACAACACCCCCAACATATCAACAGTAATCATCGCCATATATCTCCTTTCCAATCGAACTCAACATTACACCAATCAATCAAACCTACTAAAAAAAACCTCGAATTCTAAAAAGTTGCCTCACAATGGAGTGATTCCACCTCTGTCCTTCATTGCAACTACCACCATTGTTCAGCTTGAAGGAGAGACGGTGAGTAGCAGATCAGAGCACCTAGAGTGGAGAAAGAAAACACCGATAGGGAAGAGAGACCGAGAGAGACGAATGGGAGTAGTAGAACAGAGAGAGAAAGGGAGACCGAAAGAGAGGTGGAGAGACGTACGAGAGCAAGGAGGGAGGGAGGCGAGAGAAGAACAGAGAGCGAGAACTGAGAGAGAGTGGGAGAGCCATGAGAGTTTGATCGAGAGGGAGGCCACCTGTCACACCCCCAATAGCGTGACCCGAGTAGGTTGGGCTGGGCAGCAGGAAACCTAGCAAATGACCGAGTTCAGGAGGACTCGGGTGGTTCCATGAAGGTTGGTTGCATGCGAGACGAGGGCACGACTTGGCGCGAGACACGGGCACGCCTTGGCGCGAGACGCGGTCACGCCTTGGCGCAAGGCACGGGCACGCCTTGGCACAGAGCCTAGGCGCAGGCACGGGCGGACTTAGGTACGAACCGTGGCACGGGCACAGGCGGACTTAGGTACGAGCCTTGGCACAGGCACATGCGGACTTAGGTAAGAGCCTTGGCACAAGCAAGGTCGAACCTAGGTACATTCCTTGGGCACGAGTTAGGTCGAGCCTTGGCACGAGCAAGGCCGAACCTAGGTACATTCCTTGGGCACGAGTAAGGCGATACCTTGGCGGATTCCTTGGCACGAGCAAGGTCGCGCCTTGGCATGAGAAAGGCCGCGCTTTGGCACGGGCATGGCATACCTTGGCAAGGGTTGACAAATCTTGACTTGGGCGTTGACCCAGGTCAAAGTACGCTTGGTCTCATTTGGTGATGTTTCATATTGGAGCTGAGGAAACGGCTTAACATCTACTATAAGGAGAAGTGGTCTCTCCTAGGGGCTACATGGGCACAGTGAAGGATGACCCTCGAGCATGCCTTGGGCACCATGCCAAGGCAAGACCCTCGGACCCATGGTCCGGTCGCCCCGAGCCGGTGGGACTCAACCGAGCCCCGGCTAGCACCCCGGTGCCTGGGCACGGCCAGGCACCACCGAGCAGTTCTTGTCCCGTAGAGAAGCATGGACCACATCCCTCGAGGCGTGGGGAGACCGAGTCAAGGCAGTTCCAAGCGGTTGGGTAACTACCTTGGTCATGGTCAGGAGCATGACCAAGGCACGTCCGAAAATGTCCCGAGCATGTAGCAATTGACCAAGCAGTGGAGGCGGTTATGGAACCAGGTGGCAGCAAGGGAACAAGGCAGTTGAGCAACTGCCTTTACCACTAAGGAAGTGGGGTTTTACTTAGTATACGAATCAATGTAAGCAGGACAGGTGTCCTAGTCGGTTATGTAACTACTTACTGGCTGTTCTATAAAGCCAGGGGCTCTAGGCTTGGGGATGCATAGAGTTCCACAGTTGTATTCCCATTGAGAGCTCAGTAAAACATTTCCTTGTTGTCATTGCTTGTTGTTCATTTCGAATTGAGTATTGGTAGTGCTGAACTAAGGTGGCCCTTAGGCACCACGGGTTGGGTTGAGCGAGAAAATTTTCCTTAGGGTAAACCCCTCTCTTAACGGCCCCGTGAAAATTGGTATCAGAGCCCCGTTCAGAGACGATGGCGACCCGAGCAGGAAGCGATCTAAATGAGAGGGTTGCTCACTTAGAACACCTGATGGCGATGATGTCGGCCCCGGCCGAACAAGCGGAGTCTTCAACGACGTCACAGCGCATTGAAAGCTTGGAGATGTTGGTGGCTTCGTTGGTGACTAGGGGAGAGTCACAAGAAGCCGTGATTGCTATGTGGGAATCGAGATTTGAGGAGCTTGTAGCGGATGTGCGTTCTGTGGGAGAACTCATCACAGAAACAGCTACAACAATGGCTTTAGAGGTGAACCTACTAAAGCGAGCCGTCGGTGGAACCTCGGAGGTTGCAGTTGCGGTAAAGCATTGAATCAAGGTGCCAGAGCCAAAGAAATTCTCAGGCAAGCAGAGCGCGAAGGAGCTTGAGAATTTCCTTTGGGACATGGAGCAGTATTTTGCTACTGCTGGAACGGAGGAGAGTCATAAGGTCATCTTGACCTCTATGTACCTTAAAGGCGATGCTAAGCTCTGGTGGAGAACCAGGGTAGATGATGATGCGGCGGCGGGTAGACCCAAGATCGTTGATTGGGACGTGCTGAAGAGGGAATTGAAGGATCAATTCCTTCCTACCAATGCAGCTTGGCAAGCGCGGGAGGCCTTGCACAAGCTCAAGCAGACGGGAACAGTCAGAGACTACGTTAAGGAGTTTTCCTCTCTCTTGCTGGACATCAAAAATATGTCAGAGGAGGACAAGCTCTTTAACTTCACTACGGGATTGCACTCATGGGCTCAATCCGAGCTAAGGAGGCAAGGGGTGAAAGACTTGCCTGGGGCGATTGCGGCGGCTGATAGTCTTGTGGATTTCAAGACTAGTTCTTCCCCTAGCGAGGGAAAGAACAAGGAGAAGAAGCCATTCAAAGATCACCACAAGAAGGGCGAGAAAAAGTCCTTCCCTCCTAAGCATGTGAGCTCGAAGCCGGCCCCGAAGGTAGACGCAAAGCCCTAATCAAGTTCCTCAGGTAAGGGCTGTTTTATTTGCAATGGCCCTCACAGGGCACGAGACTGCCCAAAGAAGGAGAAACTCTCGGCCTTGATCGCGGAAGATGATGGCCAGCCCCGAATGAACCCACTGCAGTTGTTGAATGCCATTCAACAAGCCAAGACAAGCCCTTGGGAGGGGTTGATGTACGTAGATGCTGAGGTGAACCAGAGACGAGTCTTGGCGATGGTGGATTCGGGAGCCACACACTCATTTGTGGCGGACCACATGGTGGGTAAGTAGGACTGGAACTTGTCGAAAATTCCAGTCGGATGAAAGCTGTGAATTTGGAGGCAAAGTGAATTCAAGGTATGGCCACTGATGTGAACCTTAAGGTTGGATCTTGGGAGGGCAAGATCAACCTCATGGCAGTTCCCTTGGATGATTTTGACGTTATCCTAGGGAATGATTTCTTACATTTTGGGAGTATTGCACTTATGTCGTTCTTGAGGGGATTGTTTGTGATGAACAAATCACATCCATGCTTTGTTCCTGCGGCTAATACAATTGCAGGAAATGAGAGTACAAAGCTATCCCATCTTTCAGCCATTCAGGTGAAAGATGGACCGAGGAAGGGCGAACCAACATTCCTAGCCACCTTGGTGGAGACCTAAGGCAGGAACGACAGCAAGAGTCCCTGATGCGATTCTTTGAGAGTCTTGGGTGACTTCGATGACGTGATGCGGTGAGTTGCCGAAATAATTACCCCCACAAAGGGTAATTGACCACGAGATTGAGCTGATCCCTGGCTCAAAACCCCAAAGCCACAGCCCCGTCTGAGAATGGCTCCAAAGGAGTTGGAGGAGCTAAGGAAGCAATTGCAAGAGTTGTTGGATGTTGGATTCATTCAGCCATCCAAGGCACCCTATGGAGCACCAGTCCTGTTCCAGCGGAAGCATGACGGATCCCTTCGGATGTGCGTGGACTACAGGGCGCTGAACAAGCTAACAGTGAAAAACAACTACCATATTCCGTTGGTGGCGGACTTGTTTGATCGGCTATCTGGTGCAGCCTATTTCACAAAGTTGGACTTGAGGTCGGGATACTATCAAGTCCGAATTGCAGCTGGAGATGTTCCGAAAACGGCCATGGTGACTAGGTACGGTTCATTTGAATACTTAGTCATGTCATTTGGCTTGACAAATGCCCCTGCCACATTCTGTAACTTAATGAGCGATGTACTAAGGGAGTTCATCGATCGATTTGTTGTTGTTTACCTTGACGACATTGTAATTTACAGTCAGAACCTCCAAGATCATGCGGATCACTTACGGATGGTTCTGACTACTTTGAGGGCTAACCATTTGTATGTAAAGAGGGAGAAATGTGAGTTTGCTGCGCAAACGATCTCTTTCCTTGGTCATGTTGTAGGTCAGGGCAAATTACAGATGGACTCGGAGAAAGTGCGGGCAATCATGGAGTGGCCAAACCCCACGAAGGTCCAGGAGTTGCGGTCCTTTCTGGGTTTGGCGAACTACTATAGGCGGTTCGTGGAGGGCTACTCAAGGAGAGTGGCACCGCTGACAGATCTGTTGAAAAAAGATCGAGCTTGGGCATGGACGGATCGATGCAACCAAGCAATGGCGGAGCTGAGGCAGGTCATTGCCTCTGAACCAGTGCTGGGACTACCAAATTTTGACCTACCATTCGAGATGCACACGGACGCATCAGATAGGGCATTAGGGGCGGTACTTGTCCATGAGGGACACCCCATTGCCTTCGAGAGTAGGAAGCTGAAGGACGCGGAGCAGAGGTACCCGGCTTATGAGAAGGAAATGCTGGCTGTGATCCATGCCCTCCATTTTTTAAGGCATTATCTGCTAGGAACTAGTTTCGTGGTGCGGACGGACAATGCGGCGATCACCTACTTCATGAGTCAGAAAAAGCTCAATCAGAAGCAGGCAAGGTGGCTAGATTTCTTGGCGGAGTTCGATGTTCAATTTGAACATAAGCCCGGGAGACTCAACTCAGTTCCAGATGCACTCAGTTGCAAGGTGGTGGCTGAGATGGTGGCAGCAACAGTGAGGCTGGAAGGTGAATTCCTGCCTCGCATTAAGGAGGAGACGAGCAAAGACCATGTTTGTTCGAAAATGCTAAAGCTAGTGGCCGAGGGGGTCACTCGGAGGTTTTGGTGTTAAGATGGAGCTCTATGCTAAAGGAGGACGTCCATATGTCCCTAGTATTGGCGGTCTAAGGAGACAACTTATGAAGGAAACACGTGATGCTCGGTGGGCTGGGCATCCGGGCATGGAGCGCACCTATGCCCTTTTATCACGTTCGTTCTTCTGGCCTAAAATGGAGGAGCACGTAGATCAGTACGTGCGAACTTGCCTTGTGTGCCAACAAGACAAGACAGAGAGAATGAAGGCACCAGGGTTGCTGGAGCCTCTACCTGTACCAGACAGACCATTCCAGAGCATTTCTATGGATTTCATCACTGGTCTTCCTAAGGTGCAAGGAATGACCAACGTGCTGGTGGTGGTGGACAGATTCTCGAAGTATGCTACGTTCATAGCTGCTCCGAAGAATTGTGATGCGGATCTAACTGCGGAGTTGTTTCTGAAACATGTGGCAAAATATTGGGGGATACCGGAGGATATCATCAGTGATCCAGACGCTCGGTTCACTGGAAGGTTTTGGGTGGCCTTGTTCTATCTATTGGGTTCGGAGTTGAAGTTTTCCACAGCAAACCATCCCCAAACGGATGGGCAGACGGAGAGAATCAATGCTTTGCTGGAAGACTACCTCAGACACTACATGAATGCAAGTCAGACCAACTGGGTGGATCTACTTGACATAGCCCAATTTTGCTACAACCTTCACAAAAGCTCAGCTACGGAGCTGAGTCCTTTCGAGGTGGTGACAGGACAACAACCGGCTACTCCACATGAGGTAGCCAAGTCAAAGTCGATGGGGTTGAGCCCAGCGGCTTATCACTTTGCGCGGAGCAAGCAGGAGCTGAGGGAGGCAGCTCAAGACAGTTTGGCCAAAGTTTTCCGGAGGATGAAGAAGTATGCTAACCAGCACAGGAGACCCTTGGAGTTCCAGGAAGGAGACATGGTCTTGTTGAAGCTCACTCCTCATATACTGAAGAAGTTCAACAAGAAGGAGACGCACAAGGGCCTGGTACAGCGATACGAAAGACCATTTGAGGTGGTCAAGCGACTGGGAAGGGTGGCTTATCGCCTAAAGCTACCAAAGAGGTTGAAGATACACCCTACATTCCATGTCAGCTATCTTAAGCCTTTCCACTCTGATGAGGCAGATCCAGGGAGGAGCACAGCGAGGCGAGCTCCACCTTTGGTACGAAAGGAGTTTGCTGGAGAGATCGAGCAGATCCTAAGCCACGAGACGCGTGGCCAGAGCAAGAAAAATAGGCGAACTTTTTACTTGATCAAGTGGGTTGATGTTGAAGAACCTACTTGGGAACGAGACACTACTCTATGGCAGTTTGAGAAGGAGATATCAGACTACGAAGCGGCGGCAAAGAAAGCGATTCGATGAGGGCATCGAACATTTCGGCGGGGGATGTTTGTCACACCCCAATAGCGTGACCGAGTAGGTCGGGTGGGCGACAGGAAACCTAGCAAATGATCGAGTTCCGGATGACTCGGGTGGTTCCATGAAGGTAGGTTGCATGCGAGACACGGGCACGACTTGGCGCGAGACGCGGGCACGCCTTGGCGCGAGACGCGAGCACGCCTTGGCACAGAGCCTAGGCGCAGGCACGGGCGGACTTAGGTATGAACCGTGGCACGGGCACAGGTGGACTTAGGTACGAGCCTTGGCACATGCACAGGCACAGGCAGACTTAGGTACGAGCTTTGGAACGAGCAAGGCCGAACCTATGTACATTCCTTGGGCACGAGTTAGGTCGAGCCTTGGAACGAGCAAGGCCGAACCTAGGTACATTCCTTGGGCACGAGTAAGGCGATACCTTGGCGGATTCCTTGGCACGAGCAAGGCCGCGCCTTGGCATGAGCAAGGCCGCGCCTTGGCACGGGCAAGGCATACCTTGGCAAGGGTTGACAAATCTTTACTTGTGCGTTGACCCAGGTCAAAGTACGCTTGGTCTCATTTGGTGATGTTTCCTATTGGAACTGAGGAAACGACTTAACATCTACTATAAGGAGAGGTGGTCTCTCATAGGGGCGACATGGGCACGGTGAAGGATGACCCTCAAGCATGCCTTGGGCACCATGCAAGGCAAGACCCTCGGACCCATGGTCCAGGCACGGATGTGGGCAAACCTTGGCACATTCCTTGACACAGGCATGGGCGGACTTAGGCGAATTCCTTGGCATGAGCAAGGTATGCCTTGGGCACGAGCAAGGATGGGCCTTGGCTCGGGCAAGGCATGCCTTGGCAAGGGTTGACTAATCTTGACCTGGGCGTTGGCCCTGGTCAAAGTACGCTTGGTCTCATTCGGGAGTGTTTCCTATTGGAGCCGAGGAAACGGCTTAACATCTACTATAAGGGGAGGTGGTCTCTCCTAGGGGTGGTACGTGCACGGTAGCAAGGTGGACCCTCGAGCATGCCTTGGGCATCATGCCAAGGCAAGTCCCTCGAACCCACGCTCCGACCACCCCGAGCCGGTGGGACTCGACCGAGTCACGGCTAGCACCCGATGCGTCTGGGCGGACCTAGACGATGCGTAGAGACTGAGCTGGGCAGCAGGCGCCCAGCAAGGTGACCAAGCCTCGGAGGACTTGGTGGACTACACAAGGATGGCTACATACGAGGCGGCATGTGATACGGACAAAGGTGCTTGATGCGTGGGCGCGGACGAGCAGCGAGGCGCGTCCCTTGGGCTAGGGTACGCGGCGTGGCATGAGCGAGCCACGATGCTCGGTGGTCCCAGCCAGGCAGTACAACGTACCTTGATCACGGGCACGATCAAGGTAGTACGATCCGTAAGGTACATGGGCAGGCCAAGTAGTGGGAGCGGTTGTGTAGTCAGGTGGCAGCAAGGAAGGGGACCCGGCGGTCAGGAGGCAGTCGGGACCACAAGGATCGTGGAGACAACTACAGTGTCAGTGGTGACAGTAGGGGTGGGGACTGAGCGGTCGGTGGCTGCCTGGACCACCAGAGTAGTGGGTCTGGATGCAGACCAATCATTTGTAAACACCTGTCCCTCTTGTCGGGGCAGGTTAGTCTATAAATACCAGGCTCGGATGCTTGGGTAGAAGAGGAGTCCCTTGGTTGTAAATCCCCCACATTGTGAATACTAGTCTCTTCCTTGTTGAGCCTTGGAACGAGCAAGGCCGAACCTAGGTACATTCCTTGGGCACGAGTAAGGCGATACCTTGGCGGATTCCTTGGCACGAGCAAGGCCGCGCCTTGGCATGAGCAAGGCCGCGCCTTGGCACGGGCAAGGCATACCTTGGCAAGGGTTGACAAATCTTTACTTGTGCGTTGACCCAGGTCAAAGTACGCTTGGTCTCATTTGGTGATGTTTCCTATTGGAACTGAGGAAACGACTTAACATCTACTATAAGGAGAGGTGGTCTCTCATAGGGGCGACATGGGCACAGTGAAGGATGACCCTCAAGCATGCCTTGGGCACCATGCCAAGGCAAGACCCTCGGACCCATGGTCCGGTCGCCCCGGGCCGGTGGGACTCAACCGAGCCCCGGCTAGCACCTCGGTGCCTGGGCACGGCTAGGCACCACCGAGCAGTTCCTGTCCCGTAGAGAAGCATGGACCACGTCCCTCGAGGTGTGGGGAGACCGAGTCAAGGCAGTTCCAAACGGTTGGGTAACTACCTTGGTCATGGCCAGGAGCATGACCAAGGCACGTCCGAAAATGTCCCGAGCATGTAGCAATTGACCAAGCAGTGGAGGCGGTTATGGAACCAGGTGGCAGCAAGGGAACAAGGCAGTTGGGCAACTGCCTTGACCACTAAGGAAGTGGGGTTTTACTTAGTATACGAATCATTGTAAGCAGGACAGGTGTCATAGTCGGTTATGTAACTACTTACTGGCTGTTCTATAAAGCCAGGGGCTCTAGGCTTGGGGATGCATAGAGTTCCACAGTTGTATTCACATTGAGAGCTCAGTAAAGCATTTCCTTGTTGCCATTGCTTGTTGTTCATTTCGAGTTGAGTATTGGTAGTGCTGAACTAAGGTGGCCCTTAGGCACCACGGGTTGGGTTGAGCGAGAAAAATTTCCTTAGGGTAAACCCCTCTCTTAACGGCCCCGTGACACCACCCACAGTGGAGAAAATGATCGATGAAGGGGAGAGATGATGGTCGAGGTGAAAAAGAATCCCCCTATGTTTCGATTTTACATTTTACAAATAAAGGGTTTCCCAATTTACCCTTTACCCTCCATTTTTATCATTTTCAGTAAAAATCAAAAGCATGTTTTGGTCTTTTGCCATATTCTTTATTTATTTGTTGTTTATCCTCAATTTTAAACCCCCGGTAAATATCCCAAGTTTGTCAAAATTGAAGAAAATTCTCAACCCGCTCCGAAACTCACGAACACTGACGCGCACCGAACGCGTCAATAAAATGAAGTTTCTAAACCAACTATTTTGTAGAATAGTAGCAAAAGCTCGATCCCACAGAGATTGATAGTCTTTCTATGGTTAAAAACAACAAAAAGAAATCGGAGATTTTAAAATAAATTAATTTAACTAACTAAACTAAAATAAACTAAATAAATAAAATAATGAAAATAAATTTCAAAACAATTAATGGATAACTAAGTAACACATAGGTCTATGGTTCCAAAAATCAAATTCAAGATTCAATGGCACATCATGGTCTTCAATCCTTTCCAAAAAGTTATTAATTTAAGTTCTCCTAGATTAGCTATAGAAAATCGACATCTGCCAAAAATTCTTCATTCCCCTAATCTCGATAGCCAGGACGTCCGTTACTAACTACTTCCCTAATTAATGCATAACTCTAGACACTCGTTAATCAGGTTTAACACACTAATCTCAAATAATAAGGATCCGTGTGAACACTAATCCTAAATAACCAGATCACATCCACTTCCTGATCGCATCCACTTCTGATTTAACCTAGATTCAATTGTCGCACAATTAAGAACCGAAAGGGTTTTACGGCAAACCAGTGAGTGTTCGTCACTTTATTAGTCCAAAAGTACAATTACACGGATACTATTGGTTCAAATAATTATAGGTTGTCCCCCTAAAAGCATACAGTGACCACATACATACCCTAAATCTAAACCATATTCATTAAAACAACAACAATGAAATAGGAGAAATTAAATCAGATTTAATAATAAAAATCATAGATCTCACAAGTTAAGTCATGAATCAAGAATCCCGACTTGTTTCCCCACCGACTTAGGCAATGATTTATTTAGCCATACTACGGCGTCTAAAAAATATCAAAATTGATCTTTAAATAATATAAAAGTCTATCTCCAAATAATATAAAAGTCGGTGCTCAATAATAAAACCTAAGTTCCTAATATATAAAACCACTAAAAATTGGTGCAGGTGAGAGAAACTAATTTTGGGGGTTGGTGGAGTGACTCGTGCGCCCATGATGATCCGAGGGGCTATTTTGGGCTCATTTTACACTTTCGGACACATGTCAACAACCGATTGGATCGTCTGTTGTCGTGCAGGTGATGTGGCACCCTCTGGTTGGTGGAAGAATCTGCTGGTGACGCTGTGTGTGCGTGAGGGCTCGACACGTGGCAGCAAGGGAGGCAAAGAAGAATCGCACGAGTAGACCGAAGTTCTGAGAGGTGGTGCGGAACCGCATCTCGAGGAAAATTTGAGAGCAGTTGGCGATGAGAGAAATGTTGGTTGTGAGGACGAGGACCAATGGAGAAGCGACGCGTAGCAGGCTAAGCAAATGAAGCGAGGACGCGTTGGTGTGATGAGGAGACGCATGAGCGGTGCGTCAATATGGGAGTCCTCATTGCACGCAACTCGAAGCTTGATCAATGGATGTTGCTGCACAGTGGCTTAAACGCGTCCGGTTTCTGCGTCACTTAACCTGCTGTCCATTACCACACTCACTATGGAACACGTGTCTTGAGGCAGATCCTCTGGTAACTGATCACTACATATAAATACTCCGTTTTGAGTATTTTTCGCTCCGGATTCATCCGTGCACTCCGTTTCACCTGAAAACGACCAATAAATATAATTAAATATATATTTTAGAGACTTTTTACATTAAATATACTAAAATAAACTACTAAAAAACTATAAATACCGACTTATCAAACACCACATCTACACCTCAACTTGACTTTATCTCGCGTCAAATAGAGTATAATACATCAATTAGTCACGCGACATACAAAAATAATATTTTAAACTTATGATCTGCAGTGCGTAACACGTGGATCCCACCTCGGATACTTAAATCCAATTTAAATCTGAAAATACTTAATTAGTCGCATAATCAAGTTTATGAGATTCTTGGATGTCATGATTCTTCCCAACTTATGTCCTCGAAATTTAAACTTACAGGGTAATGGAACTAAAAGCGATACAAGAAAATGCTTCTTATATATATATATATATATATATCATTCTTTTTATCCAAACCTGTAAATATTATTTCCAATGTGAAACAGTTAAGCGAACTCAATCACTTTCATTGTTATCAACAACTCAGTGGTAGAAATCACAAATATTTCAACTTTTCATTTCCAAATTCTTGGTTTAATGAAAAGTTGTAACATTTTCCCCCTTACCAATCTTGGCATTTTGTGAATTACTGACGAGTTAAAAAATCAACTTTGTGGAATATCCATTAGCCTTACTTTATTTAAACTTCATGGCTTGAATTTCATTCAAGCATCAATACATACAAGATCTATCTTATCTTGCTTTTCAATAGCAATCTTCATTCTTAATTAAATAACTATTCCACAAACCGTTTATAATTCTTTCCTTATCCACTATGCTCTGGTATATATATCCTAGTTTGACTTCTCATTACCGATCATATTTTCATTTAAATTGTTGGCCGATCAATTCTTAGACTATCATCAGTTTAAAATTATATATAGTGATGCAAATAATATGTGAGATCAGCATTAGATACTAAATAGAGTCGTGTAACTATCTAATTCATCACTATTGCAGCGTTTCTCAACAGAAACTTGGAATTACACAAGTCATCCTACGACTATAGATTTCTAATTACATATGCCATCTCATGACAAGAGATCTTGAATTTCAATCCGATCAAGAAATGAAATCAGACACATCGTGCAACTTTCACTCATTCTGCAAATATCTACTCACAATATTATTCATATTGTGGACCAGAAAGCAATTACCAATTCCAACTCGTCAGCCAATTCATTTAACCTTTCATTTGACTAGTTAGAAAATTATTAACTTTTCTAACTTCGTCAAGCCATTATTTATCCATGAGTTCACAATGAACCTCTTTACATTCGCTTAACTGCCAATCTCTTCCAGATTGTCTTGATCACTACTTCGTTATTCCCTTTTTCTCTAATTATTGAGATTTCCATCATCTCAATCATTACTGTTCAACAAATTTCTTTCATTAGTTGAATAGAGACAGTTATCCTTAACTTGAGTAGATATAAGCTTTTTAATCGAGATATCGGCATATTTCATGATTATACCCTTACAGTTTAAACTTTAACTTTTATTTATACAAGTTTATAAATATGTTATCTCTTTTTTCATTTCTACTCAATGCATATCTTTGTTTTTTCTCAAATTACAGTGGAAGAATATTCAATTCTTCAAACAAATCGGATCAAATACATTATTCAATATTTTGAACCAATATGATATTACTGACTAACTGAGCTGAAAGTTGTGCATCTCTTTTTATTTCAATTGTATCTTCACTATCCATGCAGACATATTACATCAACTCCAATTTAAGATAACATAGTGCTTTAAACTTCCCTATTGATTAATTACGTGGTGTCGCACAACATTTGAACCAATATACAACATAATCACTAATATTAGTTGTACACTACTTTGGTTCAAGATTTTCTACTTTTGGAGTTTGATTCCTTATAAGATCATTGTGAAGATATATTAATCTCCATCAAACTTATAGTTTGACATTCTAATTTGATTAGGACAAGTAGATGCATCACACTACTCTTCTATGCTGTGAATGAATCGCAATTATTATACAGAGTCTACTCGGTTCTATTTTTGTCAATCTTAGCTAATCTCACATTTATCTCGTTCTTAATCCCCTTACAAACTTTCCACAACTTTCTCTCAAAACCTAGATCACTTACAGCTCCTTAGTCTTGACTTACACAGGAAATTTATATTTCTTTAATTTAAAAAAAAAAATAGTTAAAGACGATGCTACTTCTTACGATCATTTAATCAATTGAAGTCTTCATTGGCTAATCTTTGTTCGAAACAGAAAAATTTTATGACTCAAACAGTTCCACTTTTTGTTATTGCCTTAATTTGTTTCCATTTGTCTCAGATTTTTTGACTTTTCTTATTTTCAAAAAGAGTTTCGGTACTTTCAAGAGATTATGTAAGATATCGAAATATCTTACTTTTCATCAATTCACTTTTGATGAATTCACATTTTTGTTATTGTTTAACTTAAGAGATAAAAGAATTTGAATTTCCAAACTATTGATCAACTTAACCACTAATCAAACTCTTAAAGGATACTATGTCAATCCTTTAAGTCTTATTAATGGGAATTCTCACGATATAGGAGTTCAAACCGAATTCATATACATATCACTTACTGATATTCAGTCAGTAAGTATATCTCTTCATTTATTATATTTTAAGTTGTAGTGATAGTCATCATAACTTAATTTCGTTAGAAGTGACTATCGGGTACTTTAAATTTCAAAACACAACTACTTGTGTTTTATTTAATAGCTAACCCTAGCTATTTTCATAATATTTTCTCCAATCTCAACTTCTAACACGTTGATCTTATCACTACACTTTTTATTTTTAAGTTAAATTTTACTGATCTTTGTTTTATAACAACACCTAATCTGGTGTTAGAAAAAGTTATTTCTAACTCGTGTTTTCCATTTGTTTTATCATTTCCTTATTCGACATATAGAACCACTATATTCAACATTGCTTATGAATAAGTAACTTGAGTAATAAACAATCAACACATCTTATACTTCTTTTTAGAAGTCGTTTGATTATTTTAAACCATGGTTTCATTCCACTTTTCACTTAGTCTTTTGTTTTGGAAAAGAGACAATACTTTGTTTCAAAGTATTTACTTTGTAGAAATCGACTTGGACCACTTAACTGGACTTATCAAAATCCCATTGTGATTTTCAAGTCAAGATTCAATTTGTCCAATCAATTTCTATTTTCGAAACTACATGTCTCTTTTTTTCTTGTTGAGACTATTTTCGAATTGGTTATGAATTCAAACCAATATTTCGTAGAATAGTCTTCCCAAGTTACTAATTCAACAATACTAACCACATCTTAAAATTCAAGATAATCCATATCTTGTACTTCCCACAAATCTCAACTTTATCTATTTTTCATATTCACCAAACAATTTTCAATCGTTGGAGACTCTATTTAAGTCTATTTTAACATTTTTTTGAGCGTTTAAAACAATTATAATAGTTCGGTTTTTTCAATTTCCTAAGAAATCCATGTTCAGTAATTACATTCCTGAATTATTTTAATTTCTTGTTCAACCAATTTTCTATTGGTTTCATAACTGATACTTTCATCAGTAATATTGGTATCGAACTATTTACAACACCTTTGTGAATTCGAACTTCACAAGTTCATTTCACATCCACTCACGCTCAGTTTCGTTTCATAAGTTTATTCTCTCTTTTATTATATGTTCTTAATCTTACTCGTCATTTAATATGAGTTAAGTATCAAACAAACAAGGAGAATAAATTTTCTACCGCATATATGGCGATAATACATAAATACATAACAAACATAACAAAATCATATGTTATTCCCAACTCAGCGCTCAATCGCCCTTTGGTTCCAACCAAAGTTTACCCTTAATTGAGCCAAACCTAGGCTCTAATAGCAACTTTATCAGCCCCCTCGTCATTAAGACGAGTGGACAACCTAGATTATCTTAATCCCTTGATAATCTAGTCAGCCTAATTCATTCTTTTAATTTTGACCTAAAAATAATTTTCATTTCAATATTTAATAAGGCTTCAAAACTAAATTTATATCCTCAATGAAAGTTAATTCATGATTTATTTAATTGGATCAAATTAGGAAATCATACGGATCCTTCTCCGTATTTTGTAAAAATTTCGACAACACCTCCCATAAAAGTAGCCTGCTGGAAAACTTCCACCTAATAGACAGCAAAATTGGGAAGAGGCCTAAAAGGACTCACAACTCCCTGCAGTTCATAATATATATCAAATTCAAATTTATAAACTAACTTAGAGTCTCTGATAGCTTAATTACAACTTTACAATCCCAAAGTAGACCAAAATTGAAACTTTAACCTCTTGACTTATTTTAAACTAGTTTAGGAGACTCTCATAACCATTCAACAAAACTTCATGTCTAGTTTAAGGAACGTCCTACTCTCACCCAAACCCAAAAATATAAATGATATTCACAGAACCAACTTACATACAGAGAAAGTAAGCTCTAAACGGAGTTATAAGTAAATCTTCGAGCTTCTTCATTCCCTTGTTGGTGCAAGATGAACATGTTACCATTACAACAAATAATGATGCCAGATAAGTAAACTTAACATTGTCTAACGCACATGGTAATAGCAACAAGAACATATGGAATAATCATAAAGCTAAGGAATTGAAGAAATATATATACAACTATGTAATCCACTCCGTTTCTGTTTCCTAACTATAATCAGACGTCGACTTCCAAAAATAGTATAGAAACAACATTAAGAGCTTATGAAATGCAGAGATAACTTGTCGACATTTGACTCCGGAACTAATCTCACTAACTGACGTTTGAGGTAGGACTGAAATCAAATTTCAAGCAAACCAAACTCCGAGACAAGCTTATCTCCCTCTCCTCATGCATGCATGACCATTAATAAGTGTAATTCATGCAAATAAATGAGCCATATCAATGTGAGAGTCACTGCAGAGTTTACTTAATATCAAACCAACTCAAAGTTGGTTGTGAAGCCTCACACAACGTTCCCCAGCTTTTACGTACCTCAACAAGTCCTATTAAATCAAAAATTCACATTTTTAGAGTTACAACTCTATTTGAATACTTAAAATTCATATTTCAAGTCATAACGAAGTGAAACCACTTCCAAAACTCATCTATATACTTTACATTAGGTTCTAAACCACTTTCAATCTCACACTGGAGTTCAAATCATTATAAACCCCGACAACTTCTTTTTAAAGTCCCCAAATACTGTTCATAACTTTTTTTCTTGTTTTTGAACTCCAATTAAAGTTTTAATCCATTAATTTAACTTGTAAACCAATACTAACTCATCTATGCATTTCCAAATTGAGTTTATAACTCAATTAGCAATTCGTAGGCTATGCCTATTCCAAATCAAAATGAGAAATTTCAAATGAGTCTTAATTCGACTCATTTTATCACCAAACAATGTAATTTCTCTAATTACATCATCAATCAATGTGAAATACCTCAATTTAGTGCTAATCAATGCAGTTATATTATTAGATCACAAATTTATGTTAAAGCTAAAAATTGGAAAAACATGTATTTCATACTTTTGAACCATATAATCTCAAACCTCTATTTGGGATTTTAAGCCTCAATTAGTAATTCTCATTGCTTTGTAAACTCAAAATTTCAACCTAGGAGTCTTAATAATCCCTTCACATGAATAAAAATAAACTACTTCATTTTCCATTTGATACCAATTCCTCTTCAACCTAGATCAACCACAATAAAACCAACAACACAACAATTATAATAGCAACACTCCCCCTTCCAAAACAAAGACAACTACAAATTCAAAACAACAGCCAATAGTAGCAACCACAATGTTCGGCTTCATTGTCATTTATCAACTATTTATTACAATCTTCACATAACGAACCCCAATCATCATATCAACAACACCCCCAACATCTCTACAGTAATCATCACCATATATCTCTTTCCAATCAAACTCAACATTACACCAATCAATCAAACGTACTAAAACAAACTTCGAATTCCTAAGAGTTACCTCACAATGGATTGATTCCACCTCTGCCTTTCATTGCCACTGCCACCATTGTTCATCATGAAGGAGAGACAATGCGCAGCAGATCAGAGCACCGAGAGTGGAGAAAGAAAACAGCGATAGGGAAGAGAGACCGAGAGAGACGTATGGGAGCAGTAGAACAGAGAGAGAGAGAGAGAGAGGGAGACCGAAACAGATGTGGGAGAGACGTACTAGAGCAAGGAGAGAGGGAGGCGAGAGAAGTGAGGTCGAGAGAGAGAAGAACAGAGAGTGAGAACCGAGAGAAAGTGGGAGAGCCGTGAGAGTTTGATCGAGAGGAAGGGCACCCACAGCGGAGAAAAAGATCGAGGAAGGGGAGAGATGAGGGTCGAGGTGAAGTAGAATCCCCCTTTGTTTTGATTTTACAAATATAGGCATTGCCAATTTACACTTTTACCCGTACATTTTTATCTTTTTTTATTAAAACCAAAATCCCTTTTTGGTCTTTTGCCATTTTCTTTAATTTTTTTATGTTCACCCTCAATTTTAAACCCAATTTAACCCCCGGTAAATACCCTAATTTTGTCAAAATTGGAAAAAATTTCCAACGCGCTCCGAAACTCATTGACAATGCATCTACACCTCAACTTGACTCTATCTAGCGTCAAATGGAGTATAATACATCAATTAGTCATGCGGCAGACAAAAAATAATATTTTAAACTTACGATCTTAGGTCCGTAACATGTGGGTCCTACCTCGGATACTTAAATCTCAATTTAAATCCAAAAATACTTAATTAGTCACCTAATTAAGTTTATGAAATTCTCGGATTTCATAGCGAATAAGTATCGACCTCTAATAAAAGAGATGACTGAAACCATGTTCATTCACTATCTTTTATAAGTTAGAATCTCAGTTATATTTAAATACACTTTATGTGATCTAATATCAGCCAATGTGTGGACTCCGTAGGTTGTATTTCTATATAGAGGAGGGAAAGACTTTGGTTTTAACTCAAATTAAAATAAAGGAGTCACAATACTAGTGCGATGCATCGAATGACTTGCATTTGATTATATATTATTTATATTGTTTCTTTTGCACTTAATAGCTATTGTCGGTTCATATTTTTATTCATTTATTTCATTAGCTATTAGTAGATAGTTGACAAGTATATGAGCATCACTTACTGAGCAAGTTAGAGTGCTTAACCCTTTAAACATTTTAGGTACATCGCAAGGTGCTTCGCTAAAAGGCAAAAAGAAGATATAGAAGTTTTAGGTTCTTCTTTTCGATGTAATGAATTCTTTTGGATCTCTATATTGTCTTAACTATATTTTATGTAATATAATAGGGTTGGGATACAGTATTGTAAATGAGGTTTATACTGGTGATATTGTATATTTGTATATCTTTCGGATTTATCAAAAAAGTTTTAATTCTGCTGCTTAATCTATTTCTTTTTATTTGGTATTTCAAAATATTCAGGTTATATTTATTAGGTACGAAGGGTGAGCCTATTGGCTCTAGTTAAGTCTAGCTTGTGTACCAGGGCTTAATTAGGGCATCTGACCGGCCTAGATTACCTTAATCCACCGATAATCTAGCAACATTAACCTCTCCATTAATAAATAAATAAAATTAAGATGTCATAATCATCAAATCTAAAATTTCATTAACCATAAAGGATTCTAAAATTAAATCTCAAACCTCAAAGTTCATTTAGATTAATTACATAATCTCAAAATTCTATAAAAAAAATTTGACAGCACCTCCTTTGTTTCTAAGCCTACACCGGAAAACTCGGTCTTCAACAATTTTCAATAAACCTGCTCATCTTGATAGAAATGCCAAAGGACCCAAAATCCACCCCTTTACAATATATATTGCATCAAAAAAATTTATTTATTCATTCTTACATATTTCAGGTTTTCAAAATCCTTAAATCATTATTACCTTAGCTCCACAGCATTCAATCCATCCTAAAACTATTTCAACAATTCCAAAAGAGATCCTAACCACACAAGAACCCAAAAATCAATTTATACAATATATTATATTCGAAAATAATACATGCATAGAGAGAAAGGAATTGAGCAACTCACAAATAGTCGGAAAGCTTTCTTTTTTCCTTGTCACTGCTAGAACATATTATCACCCAATTATAAAAATTCGATAATGTCAGATAAGTAAGTCTCACACTATCTAATACACCTATAATAATTAAATGCATGATAATCCAAAAGATTAAACGAACAATATAATCCAAAGAATTTAAATACAATCGTGAATCCATCCCATTTGCGTTATCCGACCACAACCAGTTGATATCCTCCGAAAGTGGTAAGTAAACGGTAATAAGGACTCATGCCCAAAAGGGATAATCAAACGAGTCTCGTTCCTCAAGTCTATGAGAGTATGGTATGGTTCAACATGATCTCACGATAACCACATGATGCAAAGTATCAGTGACTCGAGCCCCTAAAGCATAATATAGTGTTCTACCATATACATATAGTCTAGTAAACACTATAAAGAGACTCGAATCGACCTTATCCTCCCCACTCGTATATGCATGTACAATAAAAATACAATATTAAGGATCAATGTAATTTATACGAAATTGTAATCATACAATGTAAGGGTTACAATGGGATTTACTTAACCTTACAAACGTGATACTGCAAGTCCCTTGCGCTCCGAGTGGGTAAACTAGTCCATACAAAGTTCCAATTGCGATCCTACAATTCATTTATAAGTCTTATAACTTTCCATAACAATTCCACAATTTCTCCAATTTATTATAATTTAAATTGATCCTATCGTCACCCAAAGAATTAATCCAAATCAACTCCTCGGATGTCTAGATCCCAATTTTGACTGCAAATTGTGGTTCAAAATCAAAAATTAACAACTAGGTTTTAAAACAATTTTCACAATTTTGGGCATTTTCGGTGCCATAATACGCATTACGCGGAAAACCACGGTGTAAATCCTTAAGAAATCCCCAAATCCTCATTTCTCATAAAAATCCCTAATTTTCATTAATTTTTCCAAAAATGCTATTTTTTTTATTTTTCTCTAATTTCCAGGGATTTTATTTAATTTTTATCAAAATTTAAAAATTATTTTTTTATAAGGATGGGTTTGATCCCTGAACCAGACTGGTCCGGCTTAGTTGAACCAGACCCAATTCAGTCTAGTCTGCTGATTAAACCCCCTTCTTCTCCACATCCCCAGGATGAATAGAATCTATGTTCATATTTTTATTTTAAGTTTGGGATTGGGGTTGGGCAGGGGAGCTCACAGCTTCCCCTCGCACCGTCTTCCCTCTCGGTCATCTTCTTCCTCTCTCCCTCCATAGTTCCTTTGTGTTTTCAGCTTCATCACTATTGTTTTTCTTAAACTCAATCGATCCCTCACCTCTCTTCCTCCTATCTCCCTCACAATCAACAATTATAATGTTTTACCCTTTCTCTCAATTCAAATACAAATCAAAACAATCCCCTACTCCGTCCCACACCTCTGTCCACAAAATCGAAATTAATTTTTTTCAATTTCCATTAAAACTTACCTTACCTTCAATGATACCCACAGCCACCGCATGAATTTATGACTACCTAATCCAATAGAAATTGTGAAGAGAAAGAGACGTCGTACCAGAAATGAAAGAAAAGAAGGAAAGTCGGTTAGGAAGAAAGAGAGGAAGGAGATACGATGAAGCCAATGAGGTTTGATCAACTATCGAAGAAGATGATGAAACCCACTGGATCAATTTTGTTTTCAATTAAAAGGAGGTGTGACAAATGACCAAAATGCCCCTTAATTTTTATCCTCACATACAAAACAGTAATGCCCTTCTTGGTCATTTTGATTTTTCTATTATTCTCATAATTATCTCTTGAATTTTTTCGAATCAAACCTTAAAAAAGCCCGAATTACGCCAAAAATGAGTTAATTTATCAATGCGTCCTTAAACTCTCAAATAACCCAGCTCACACTCAAATCGTAGTGTGGGACCCACGTCAACCCATTAGATTCGAAATGATAGTTCGGTTCAATTTTTTTACTTTACCGACACCTGTTTCGGCACATATCTCGAGATAAAACCCGACGAAATATCGAATTTACTCGGTCAACTTGAATTTCGTAAAGTAAAATAATATACTAGTACACAACGCTTTGCACATATCACACAGTAATAAAATTACCCGTAAATCTCAATTTATCGGGCCTTAGCTCCCGACTCGCGGCTTAAACCACAATTAAGATCTGTTAATCCCTATTAGCCACTATAATTGGTTCAAAAATTTTGGGATTTGACAATCTTCCCAAATATTAAGAATTTCATCATCAAAATTAAATTGGAACCGAATTTACCTAGACTAAAAGAGATCTGGAAAGTACTCTCTCGTACATACCTCTCATTCCCATGTCAGCTTCGAATTATCACGAAATTGCCACTTAACCAAGAAAAGTGTAGTTTCTTTATTTCGAAGCTTTTATACCTTCATATCCATAATCAATATAGGTTGCTCTTCATATTACACATCACCCTGCATATCGAACTGATTCCATTCTACTATGCGATGCGAATTAGGTTCCTTCCACCTGAGCATAGACAAATGAAATACATCATGAGCTCCGACTAACTAGGGCGGTAATGTAAGTCTATAAGCAACCTTCCCAATCCATTTCACAATCTCAAACAGTCCCATAAATCTGGGATAGAGCTTTTACTTTCAGTCCAAGCCTATAATGGCCTTTACAAAGGGAGACTTTCAAATAAACCCAATCTCTTTCGCTATATTTTACGACCCGGTGACAGAGATCATTATAACTTTGTGCCTTTTCTGAGCTTCTTTCAATCTTAGACGAATTTGTTGAACAACCTCAGTGTGATCTCGAACCATCTATGGCTCAACTCCACCAAACTCTCGGGCTTAGCCTAACCGGCCGAGGAACAACAAGATGTCCCATACAAAACCTCAAACGGAGTCATCTCGATATTCGATTTATAAGTATTATTGTAAGAGAACTCACAAAGGTATGTATTCTTCCCATGAACCTCCAAATTCCAGTACGCAAACCCTGAGCATATCTTCCAACACATGGATCAACCTCTCAGTCTGACCATCTACAGATGGATGAAATGCAATATTGAATTGTAAGTGAGTGTCAAATTGTTCCTGTATACTCTGCCACAACCCCGGTATGTAGCGAGCATCTCAATCAAAAACTATCGTTAATGACACGCCAAACAAGCAAACCACCTCTCGCTCACACAACGAGCTCAGCTGTATAAATATTTTTTAAATGGACATAGGAAGAAAATGAGCAGACTTCGTCAGTCTATAAATAATAACCCAGACTGCATCATCTTTCCTCCAAGAAGTAGGCAGATGAGTAACAAAATTCATCGCAATATGTTCTCATTTCCATTGAGATATGGTAAGTGGCTACAATATACCGCCAGGTTTTCGTCGTTCGGCTTTACTCTGTTGGCAAATTTCATATCACCTCACACAGTCGCCCATGTTAGCTTTCATTTCTAACCACAAATATAATCGCTTCATATCATGATGCATTTTGGTTCTGCAAAGATGAATGTTATATCTGGGCCAATGAAATTCTCTCAATATCTTATCCCGAGTTTCAGCCACATATAGAATCCACAGTTTGCCTCTAAGTCTCAAACTCTGATCCGTAGACTCAGCCTAATCTGGATTATTATTGTCATCAGCAAACCCCTTGAACTTTCCGAAATTCACATCATTTTGTTGACATTCTATCACTTTCTAAATAAGGACAGTTTGTACTCTAAGCAGAGCACAAATCGATTCATCATCGGCCTCAAGAATCGCTGACAAAGTCATAGCAATGACTTTTTTGAGAAAGTCATACTCGTAAGTCAACCGACTAGCTACACGTAATGTTTCAGCACCCCTCCTACTCAGTCTATCAACCACAACATTAGCTTTACCTAAATGGTATTCAAGACTGAAATTAAACTCTTTCACATGTTCAAACCATCATCGTTGTCTCATATTCAACTCTTTCTAAGAGAATAAATACTTGAGACTTTTATGATCAGAAATTAGCATAAAACTTTCCCCATACCGATAGTGTCTCCATAGCTTCAAAGCAAACACAATTGCCGCTAATTTCAAATCATGAACAGGATAATTCTTCTCGTGAGTCTTTAATTATCGAGAAATATAAACAATTATCCTGCCATTCCGCATTAACACACAACCCAAACCCACTTTTGATGCATCGGTATAAACTGTAAGTCATTTCCTCAATTCAGGCAATACAAGAACTGGTGCTAAAGTCAAACACTTCTTCAGTTCCCAAAATGTAGCATCGCATTCTGTTAACCAAACAATGGAACATTTTTATGAATTAATTTAGTAATTGGCGCAGCTATCTTAGAAAAATCTTTCACTAATTTATGATTATAGCCAGCCAAACCTAGAAAACTCTATATCTCTATCACTGTGGTAGGTTTTGGCCAACCAATGATAGCTTAGTTTTGGCTGGATCCATCGAAATTCCTTCTGTACTAACAATATGATCCTAAAACTTCACCTTAGAAAACCAAAAATCGCATTTGCTAAATTTGGCATACAACTTATGATTTCTCAAAGTTTGGAGAATAACTCTAAGATGTTGTTCATGATCCTCATGAGCCTTAGAGTATATAAAGATATCATTAATGAAGACTATCATAAAGTGATCAAGATACAGCCTCAACACTCTCCGCATCAAATCCATAAACATAGTCGGAGCATTAGTCAACCCAAATGGCATAACAACAAATTCAAAATGACCATATCTGGTACTGAACGAAGTTTTGAGCACATCATCTTTCCGAATTCTCAACTGATTGTAACCAGAACAAAGATTGATCTTAAAAAAGAATTTGGCATTATTCAGTTGATTGAACGAGTGCGCCCCACGACGACATAGTTCGGTGAATAAACCTTTTTTCTAGCAACTCCTTCAATTGTTTCTGCAACTCCTTCGAAGCCATTCTATAGGGAATAATATACATTGGTTTAGTTCTAGGAACTAAATCAATCACAAAATCAATCTCTCTTGGAGGTGGAACTCTTATCAAATCATCAAGAAACACATCCGAGAATTTCCAAACCACAAGAAACTCCTCCAATTTAATTTTAGGTCTTACCTCTTTACTAATAGTTATGGCAAGAGTTTTCGTTTCTTTCCATTGGCTAGCCAATCCATTCTCAACAACACATCAAACTTCAGTAACTCCAACACATGGAGATCAATGACCATCTCGTGTCCAAAGATCTCAACAACACATTTATCATACTTAAAGTGAGGATCCACCTTATCCCTAATTATTGTGTTGAGTACAAGATGAATAGGGACTCGCCCCAGAGTTAACCATAACTCAATCACCACACGATCACAAATTGAAATTGTACCGTTAATAAGATTACAATTTGCATTCGAATCTCGTTCATTCACCACCTGAACACGTTCCTTGATATGTTGTTAAGGCTATGACACATAGGAGGACACTCCAAAGAATTGTGAACACGCAATCTTGTAATGTTTTTTCTTTCACACCAAAAACACATAATCGCGCCCAAATTCTGAGAATAGTCTCAGCTGATGTGACCCTGTTTCCCACACCCAAAACATGTAACTGTAGGTTTACTACCTATAAAAGACTCCTAATTAGTTATTGATCACTTATTTGAGGCTTGTCCCTGAGATCCTCGACCATTGCCTCCATTCTTCCCTTTCTTTTGAAACTTCGGATCAAATCAAATTGTGAACCTTTTCTTACCTTCAGAACCTAAGCTCTATTATGACTCCACGGGTCCTGATATCATCGTGATTCTCGCTAAAATGTTTGTGTAGTCACATAAGCTCTGGCCCTATCTCGAACCTCTCGCAGTGTTCAGTTTAGTTGTCGATATAATTATACCAAACTCTTCCTGCCTTTCGGCCTGTGACATTCGACTAACCACAACTGGATCAGCTTGAATCAGAACTGCAACAATCAGTTCAACTCTGGAATGAACTGTAGAGGTAGCATGCTCCTCCAAAGCGGCTAAAGTAGCAATAGGAACTTCTTGAGCAACATGAACCACAGGTGTCTGAGCTGCCACTTGTACTCATAGGATATTCAGAAACTCTGACATCTTCCCCGCCACGTTCAGAAACCTATTTAAATCCACACATTATGGATCCCTATTGCCCTCGCCAAATCCCTAACCCGGCTCTTGCTATCCACTCATAGTTTTTCGCAACAAAAATCGCAAGAAAAGTGGTTCAACAAGCTTATATCCATCGATATCTCGATAATATAAAACACATATAACACAATCTTAAAGTTTTATAACTTTTTAACCTCGTTCTGTTACGTTATTTCCCAACTAATAACTTCTTTAAACTCAATCAACAAGATTCCTTTAGAATCCTGGCTCTGATACCAACATTGTCAGACCCCACCTAATTAAGGAATCTAACCGGCCTAGATTACCTTAATCCACTACTAATCTAGCAGCCTTAACCTCTCCATTAATAAATAAATAAGATTAAAATGTCATAATCATCAAATCTAAAATTTCATTAACTATAACGGATTCTAAAAGTAAATCTCAAACCTCAAAGTTCATTTATACTAATTACATAATCTCAATATTCTGTAAAAAAAATTTGACAACACCTCCTCTATTTCTAAGCCTGCACCGGAAAACCCAGCCTTCAACAATCTTCGACAAAACCTACTCAGCTTGATGGAAATGTCGAAGGACTCGCAATCCACCCCCATCACAATATATATTGCATCAACAAAAATTATTTATTCATTCTAACCTATTTTAGGTTTTCAAAATCCTTAAACCATTATTACCTTAGCTCCACAACATTCTTATCCATCCTAAAACCATTTCAACAATTCAAAAGAGATCATAACCGCACACGAACCCAAAAACCCATTTATAAAATATATTATATTAAAAAATAATACATACTTTGAGAGAAAGGAACTAAGCAAGTCACAAACAGTCAGAAAGTTTTCTCTTTCCTTTGTCGCCGCTAGAACATGTCATTACTCAATTATAAAAACTCGATAATGTTAGATAAGTAAATCTCACACTATTTAGTACATCTGTAATAATCAAATGCATAATAATCCAAGAGATTAAACGAACAATATAATCCAAGGAATTTAAATACAACCATGAATCCATCCCGTTTCAGTTATCCGACCACAACCAGTTGATATCCTCCGAAAGTGGTAAGTAAATAGTAATAAGGACTCATGTCAATAGAGGATAACCAAACGAGTCTCGTTCCTCAAGTCTATTAGAGTATGATCTGCTTCAACATGATCTCTCGATAACCACATGATGCAAAGTATCAGTAACTTTAGCCCCTCAAGCATAATATAATGTTCTACCATGTACCCACAGTCTAGTAAACACTATAAGGAGACTCAAATCGACCTTATCCTCCCCACCCGTGTATGCATGTACAATAAAAATGAAATATCAATGATCAATGCAATTTATATGAGATTATAATCATATAATGTAAAGGTTACTATGAGATTTACTTAACATTCCAAACGCGATACCGCAATTCCCATGATCCCCGAGTCAGTAAACTAGTCCATACAGGGTTCCAATTGCGTTCCTACAATTCATTTATAAGTCTTGTATGTTTCTATAACAATCCAATCGAAATTGTGAAGAGAAAGAGACATCGTACCAGAGATGAAAGAAGAGAAGGAAAGTCGGTGAGGAAGAAAGAGAGGAATGAGAGACGATGAAGCAAGTGAGGAGCTGTCGAAGACCATGATGAAACCCCCTGGATCAATTTCGTTTTCAATTAAAAGGTGTGACAAATGACCAAAATCCCCCTTAATTTTATCTTCTCATTCACAATAGTAATGCCCTTCTTGGTCATTTTGAGTTTTTCTATTATTTTCATAATTATCTCTTGAATTTTTGTCCGAATTAAATCCTAAGAAATACCACAATTATGCCAAAATCGGAGAATTAGTCAATGCATTCTGAAACTCTTAGACAACCCATTTCGCACGCAAATCGAGGTGTGGGATTCACGTCAGCTCGTTAAACCCATTTAAATGTACAAATTTGGATTTTCAAATTTAAATACAATTATTTTTTGTGAAACTCGAAACGATAGTTCGGTTCAACATTTTAACTCTATCGAGACCCATTTCGGCACATATCTCGAGATAAAACCCCGTGAAATATCGAATTTACTCAGTCAAATTGAATTTCATAAAATAAAATAATATACTAGTATACATAACACTAGGCACACATCACACGTTAATAAAATTACCCGTAAATCTCAATTCACTGGTCCTTAGCTCCCGACTTGCGGCCTAAACCACGATTAAGATCTTTAATCCCTGATTAGCTGTAATTATCGGTTTAAATTTTTTGGGATTTGACAGGTATCGCTCTAATCGGGATAAGGGATGCTACATATAATGCATACTATGTACGCAAAGTCTAGTTTTATGGATTGCAATGCATGAAAACAATCAATTAAAATCGTGAATTAAAGAAACTCTCGACTCAACCCCTGACCACCCTAACCAGGGCCAGTTCGGCCCCTTGATTTGAACCAGGGGCTGGTTCGGCCCTGAACCGGTAAATAGGGGCCAGACCGACCCATGAACCTTAAGTTTTTTTAAAAAAATAATAAATAATAAATAATAATACTAAATTTATATATGTATATAATAAAAATAATATATATAAACAAATCATTGTCTTCAAAAAGGGCGCGCTACCGTGTCCTTTAGGGAGACCGATCGGGTCTTACCTATTGACACTCGCACTGAGCGACGGGGGACTCGTGGGACCCACATTAGTGGACCCCAAAATAAATTTAAAAATAAATAAGAATTAATATATGACTTGTAACACCACAAATCTCTATATGGATAATTTGTCCCTTTATCAAAGTTAATTTGGTAGATATACATGGTATGCATGTAATTGTATGAATAATATGTGTACTATATACTATTTAGTTGACTTAGGTGGGAATATAAGCCTAAAGGACTTGTAAAATAAATTAAATAAAGAAAAAAAGGTATTTATGTAAAATATAAGAAAGGATGGACTTAATGTAGACTCTAAGATCGTCATAATACTTAAATGCATCAAGATGAAATGTAAGGTTTTGATTTGGTCAACCAAACCCTAATCTCATTAATTAAGTATTTAAACCACAATTAAGGCTTCGAGCTACTTTTGCTTAAATTACCTATGGAGAGAATTTGAGGGAACCCTATAACATTTGCTTGGCGGATTTGGTGGAGGAGAGGGAACTCTAATCAAGATTTCACAAAACAAGGTAATAAATTCTCATCTTCTCTATTGTTCTCTTTTGATTCACCAATTTGACTTTGTGATCAAATCATGGTTTCCCTTGGAGTTTTAAGATGGAAGATGGACCTGAAATCACACCCAATAGGGGGTGAATTGGGTGTACCGAGAGGTTATCGCCTTTTAAAAACTTTCAATGAACATTAATGCTCTATGCATGCACAATCAACATGTAATGACCCAATATTTATTAATCGCGTTTATTCGCAAATTTTGGACTAGGACGCCAGCTCAGGTCCATGTGGACACCATAGATAGGGTTAGGACACCTCAAGCTAGATAAAATAGTTATTTTTTGCGTGATGGTTGTTATATTGCGGTGTTTAAATTGTTAATTTTCATATTACATCGCATGTATGTACTAGAATGTTGTAATCGAGTGAAATTGTGTGTCGAGAATTTGCCTCGAAAAGCATGTCGATGTGGGTATCGAGTAGGCGAAGTACATGTATACTAAGTCTTATAATGCTAACTTAAATAAAATGACTAGAAAAAGGTGAATATTGCATAAAATAGATAATCAAACTTTAGGCTAAGTCAATTAAATCGGGTACATCAAGGATTGGCGTACCTCGGGATGCGTGTCGAGACGAAGGGCACTGGATGCCGAGTAATTGAGTACTAGGAGAAGTGGTAATACACCAATTTAAGACCCTAAATAGCCTACATATGTATAAAAGTGCCTAAGTTAAATTAATAGAATCAATTGATTACAAATGCCTATAGTTGGATGGAAAAATGGATGTCCTAGATTTGCCTCGAGATTCGCATTAGAATGGAATCCTAAGAGATGTAAGTTGGAAATTTATGTCAACAGATGGAAGTTAGAGTAGGAGTTGACAAGGACCATTAGATTAACCTCGAGATACGCAGACACAATTGATTCTAATATAACATATATAGAGCTACGTTAGTGGGAAATATCTTCATGCAACAATAACTAATTTTGTTCTTATAATGGAATGCTAGAGATTTTAGCAAGAATGAGGAAGGGAGGTTATCTTCTGGATGAATCAAGATAGGAAAATCAAATCCAATAGTTCATCATCTAGGTACAAAGAACCCACACTTTATTTGCTTAAATTCATCAAAATGTATACATGAAAACTCAAGTTTTTGGGGTTTTGTGCAAAAATGAATTTCAAAGATTAAGCCACTATTTTTCTTGTATAAATGAGTGTTCTAAACTGATCTTTATGATCAATAATGTTTCAAATTAGTTTTGGTAAGAAATTGGGGTTTCATGAGTTCTTGATGCGTACATGATTAGTTCTTCGCAAATTTCTTAACCCAACCTCTATAAATTGAGCATAACATTCTCATACAAACTCCAAATGGGGTGGATCATATGTCGTTGGAAAGCTTACCTAGATATCTACAACTTTTATCAATAGAGAAAATTCAAAATTCAAACTCATTCTAGCTCAAAAATGCTATGCAAATAGGTTGTTGAAGTGCTAATACGAGATTTTTAAAATGAACTTTGACAAGGCATAACTCTCTCGTTCTTATCGGAATGAGCTCATCTTTTAGTATGTTGTTGTTGGATATGTTAGCTGCCTTGTTACCAAAAAGCATGAGTTTTAGAGCTATAAATTTGGAGAAATAATTTTTCCAATATTATTAATCATATTTGATTCCAATTTAGGCTGTTTTGGGAAATAGAACTCTAAACTTAATTTAAACACCTTAAATCACTCTAAAACACTATAAATGGATCCCATGGGACTCTGGCTATGGTACGATAGTTAGGAGTGTAGCAGGGTCGAGTTTGAGAGTCCGGAGAAGTTGGAGCGCAACTTTTGAGGTACGTAAAACCCTAGATAATACTCCACAACATTCAGTTCGTTTTCCTAATGCATGTGATGGGTATCGAACTATTTTACTTCACTGTTTCGTCTAACCAATTAAGTGGTTTATCCGGGTTTTTATACAAGGATGTATGGACGGACTTAGGCACACTATACCGCAGCACATGTGATCAGACCCTCAGTGAATTGCGACTCGAGCTGCACTGAAATGCACGTGTCAGTGTAGCGCATGATGTAGGCCCAGCGCCGCGAGAACTAAGGTGATGGGATAGTGGAGGTTGTTGGAGAAGCCCACAAGAGAGATCCTATCTCGAAGTATGGTATAGTACGCTACACGATACATATCCTTGGGTTTTCATCGGAGACATTTATGTGTATATTGACTTAATGATTGTCTGTTTACATTCTCGTTTACCTCGTTAACTGCTATTTTGTTCAATTATTATCTTTTGCGTTGTGTTACTATTATTGTCTGCTGCTTGAATCTTTTGTATTGCTCTACATTCATGGGAGTATGCCTTTCTATTGTTAGACAACATACTTGCATGTCTTCTAGTTTTATCTGATTTCTTGATGAATATTATGTGGACTTCTCTTAGGATTTTACTCACTGGACTCGTCACTGTGTTTATTAGGTGATCAAGTGCAGATCCTTCTACGAGTAGCGACAAAGGGGAATATTAGGCTACTATCTCTTTTTGCTGACAGTCTTAGACATACTCGTAGGTGTTTATATTTTGATATATTTTGCTTTGTTATGGGTATCAGGGAACTATGAGAGACACTGTCCATGTAGGTACCAACTTTTATGTATCTCGTTGCCTTATATATAGTGTACTTTATTTTCAGGTTTTCGACTACTTAGGAATTTTGATAATATGCATAAGATACTCATATATTTTTAAATTCTTCCGTTGTACAATGGTAATGAAACATGATCGATTAACTAAGTAGCTAAACAAACTCATTAGTAATTATATGAAGAATAATTGGCTAAGCTAGTATTAGTTGGAAATGTGTAAACAACCAGTTTGGTCGCAGGGCGTCATATATAAGCAGGTCATGACATGGCAAGGCTTGGTGACATGCAATGTGACATGGCGGTGCCTAAAGTTGTCTCGAGGTTTGAGGCCGCCACAGTTGGTATAAGAGCAAATGGTTCAAGGTACCTAGGGAGTTAAGACAATAGAATAAAACTTTAACAAACAAATATTAGATGTGGAAACCTGATGTACTTAATTTATAACCTTAGTTGGGAAGTGATTGTGAGACTGGTAGATTTAGGAGTTATATGTGTTATATTTCTATGATATATGTACTATACGCATATATATGTTGAGGTTGATTTGACGCACGTTTCTCGATACAGATCATGACGTACGGACATCCCTTTTTCCACAATAGAGACGAGCGATCAATTAACGAGCATGATGTGCAAACGACAGAGATTATCATATATCTTACGGACTTGAGGCTTGTCAGGCCCAACTTCGGATACACAGGGCAGCTATGATAGATGCTACGACGCTTGAAGCTCGTACAACAGCACCCGTAACCCAACCAGAGACAGTGTCGGCCGAGCGTAGTAGTGGTGATGAGTATAGGACCAGACGGAGGACACAAGATGAGTACAGGCCGATATTTGTAAGTCATGTAAATAGAGAGCGTGTTTGAGTACCCACACCTCCAGTACGTTATGAAAGTGATCTGATCCAGAGTTCAAGGAGACAACGGGGAAAGGCAAGACAACGACATAGGTGTTTTCGATATGGCCAGTGAGGACATGATAGGAAAGATTATTCGTAGAGACCAGCAACAGCTACTGCAGCGCCACCTATGCCAGAGCCATATGTTCAGAATGATGAGACATCATCATCAGGATAGTAGCGCCCTCCAGTATGTTCTCATTGTGGAGTGGAGGGGAATCAACATTTCAAATGCCCATTGATTTTTATGCTACCGATATCAGTAGAGCCATTATGAGTTAGAGCTCCGAGCTCGAATTATGTCTGGACAGTATGCTGAGGGTAACGACTTCGAAGGCCAAGTTATTTTGTGTAGTTAATGAGAACCTGTTGTTTTTGCTACACTATGTGTATAACTTTCATACTAAAGGAAGATGGTTATGATTGTGATTACTAATATGTATTTATTTCATGCTGAAAATGATAGTAATGACTGCAAGTAAAGACTATGTGTATTGTAGATCATAGCATAGTTGCCGAGGACGTGATATTTCCCGATTTAGTCAGTATGGAAAACCTAGCTTAGATCGTGACAATCTGAGTAACACCACTGAAGTGATGACAAACACCTTTAGCTCCTGCCAGAGCACTGGAGTTAGTCTCGCAATCATGACAATCTGAGTAAATCCACTGAAGTTTATGATTGTTCTCAGACAGTGAGGTCTGTGGGGGGCCACACTGCTACCTCATCTGAAAAGAGGACAATTCAATAAGTACAAGTTGAGTGAAAGCTTAAAATTGTGCTAGAAGACATCAAACAAATCACCAATACCAAGATTTTAATCAAGCTCAAGGAAGATGGACAATTAGGACCAGGGCGAAATAGATTAGTGTAACAAAGTGGAACACATGAGATCTTAGGGAAAAATGTAAGAGTTGTGTACAAAGCAAGTGAAATAGATGGGCATCATGATAGAGAGATAGAAAAGCCATATGATTTGCAAATCTAAGGATATGAAGACACAAAACTTTTAGAAGACACGAGAATAAAAAGAGTGAAAAATTGACACTAATAGATTAGTGGTTACTCTCTATTAGGTATTGTATATAAGATGTGTGACCTTATTAGGTATACGCTGTAAAAAGGCAAGATGAGATAATACATGACTTATACATGAGCAAGAGTCACTCATGATGGCCATAGTCACAATGTCATGAGATCATATTTCATTGCCTAAGTTAGAGTTTTGTGCTCTATGAAGCATTACAGTAATACCATGGTTTTGATAGTATGGACACAGGCAAAGTTAATGAAAGCACGACTGAGACAGTCAGTGTTTGAAGCCTGACAATGAGCATGAACATTGTCAACTATGTTCATGGACATGACTCAACTTCAGATAAGGTCGAGTAACAACTAGACTATATCATGTGTATCAGGAGTCCTCGGTGACTAACGACTGAAGCTACTTTGTCGGTACATGTGTCGGTGTGTCGTGGGTCTACACCAACCACCCAGAAGACCCAGGTGATGGGCTATTTGGATGCGCCAACTGGAAGGATCCTGGAGAGGGAATCCAAAGTATGGTCTAGTTGGGTTTGGGAGTTGGCAATTGTGAATATTCCATGCCACAATTTCCTCCCCAAGAAGAGAAGAACAAAAGACCAAGTGTGAGTTGGCGTTGTCAATGTTTCCCGCCATAGTTTCATCCCTATGAAGATGAAGAGATGAAAGGTTGTATTAAAGGCCTAGCAGGGCACATTGCATGCAGGGCAACGCTTGAGGATACAGTTATATGAAGAGCTGGAGAGCTACATTAAAGGCCTAGCAGGGCACTTTGCGTGCAGGGCAATGCCTGAGAATACAATTATGTGAAGGTCTGAAGAGCTGTATGAAGTGTCTTGCAGGGAACATTGCGTAATGCTTGAGGAATACAGTTATAGAGAGATCAAGAATGATAATCGATCATACAGAGAAAGTCGAACATTGTTGTCAGGAAGTTTAAGATGCTAGAATCAGATAGAAAACTATAACGAAAAGTTATTCCGACGAATAATATGACTTAGTCCTATCTGTGATCTAAGATCAATAAGAACCTAGTGTCAAGGTTCATTGGGCCATTAGATTACCATAGTAGTCTCGCGATATGAGATTTTGGTTACCTTAAATTTTGGGGCGAAATTTCCCCTAGTTGAGAAGAATTGTAATGACCCAATATTTATTAATCACATTTATTCGTAAATTTTGGGCTAGGATGCCAGCCCAGGTTCACATGGACACCGTGGATAAGGTTAGGACACCTCGGGCTAGATAAAATAGTTATTTTTTGCGTGATGGTTGTTATATTGTTCCGTTTAAATTGTTAATTTTCATATTGCATCGCATGTGTATACTAGAATGTTGTAATCGAGTGAGATTGTGTGCCGGGAGTTTGCCTCGAAAGGCATGTTGATGTAGGTATCGGGTAGGCGAAGTATGAGTACACTAATCTTATATTGCTAACTTAAATAAAATGACTGGAACAAAGGTAAATATTGTATAAAATAGATAATCAAACTTTAGGCTAAGTCAATTAAATCGAGTACATCAGGATTGGCGTGCCTCGACATGCATGCCAAGACGCAGGGCACTAGATCCCGAGTAATTGAGTACTAAAGGAAGTGGTAATACACCAATTTAAGACCCTAAATAGCCTACATATGTATAAAAGTGCCTAAGTTAAATTAATAGAATCAATTGATTACAAATGCCTATAGTTGGATGGAAAAATGGATGTCCTAGATTTGCCTCGAGATTCGCATTAGAATGGAATCCTAAGAGATGTAAGTTGGAAATTTATGTCAACAAGATGGAAGTTAGTGGAGTAGGAGTTGACAAGGACCATTAGATTAACCTCGAGATACGCAGACACAATTGATTCTAATATAACATATATAGAGTTAGGTTAGTGGGAAATATCTTCATGCAACAATAACTAATTTTGTTCTTGTAATGGAGTTCTGGTAAAATTCAGCAAGAACATGGAGGAAGGGAGGTTTTCTTCTAGAGGAATCAAGATAGGAAGATCAAATCCAAGAGTTCATCATCTAGGTACAAAGAACTCACTCTTTATTTGCTTAAATTCATCAAAATGTGTACGTGGAAAATCAAGTTTTGGAGGTTTTATGCAAAAAAGAATTTCAAAGATTAAGCCACTATTTTTCTTGTCTAAATGAGTGTTCTAAATTGATCTTGATGATCAATAATGTTTCAAACTAGTTTTGGCAAGAAATGGGGGTTTCATGAGTTCTTGATGCATACATGATTAGTTCTTAGCAAATTTCTTGACCCGATCTCAGTAAATTCATAACTTTCTCATACAAACTCCAAATGGGGCAAATCATATGCCGTTAGAAAGCTTACCCAGAGATCTACAACTTTTGTCAATGGAGAAAATTCGAAACTCAAACTCATTCTAGCTCAAAAATACTCCACATGTAGGCTGTTGAAGTGCTAATACAAAATTTTTAAAATGAACTTTGACAAGGCATAACTCTCTCTCAATTCTTATTGGAATGAGCTAATCTTTTAGTATGTTGTCGTTGGATATGTTAGCTATCTTATGACTGAAAATCATGAGTTTTAGAGCAATAAATTTGGAAAAATGATTTTTACAATATTATTGGTCGGATTTGATTCCAATTTGGGATGTTTTAGGAAATAGAACTC
The DNA here is from genome assembly GCA_039657325.1 of Stephania cephalantha. Taxonomy (NCBI): domain Eukaryota; kingdom Viridiplantae; phylum Streptophyta; class Magnoliopsida; order Ranunculales; family Menispermaceae; genus Stephania; species Stephania cephalantha. The sequence continues at coordinate 30,717,019 of CM077569.1, forward strand.
TAAACTTAACTTAAACACCTTAAATCACTCTAAAACACTGGAAATGGATCCTAAAGAACTTGGGCTATGGTGCAATAGTTGGGAGCATAGCAGGGTTAGATTCAGAAGTTCGAAGAAGTTCAAGCGCGACTTTTGAGGTGCGTAAAACACTTAAGAATACTCAACAACATTCAGTTCGTTTTTCTTATACGTGTGATAGGTATCGAACTGTTTTAATTAACTTTTTTGTCTAATCGATTGAGTGATTTATTGGGGTTTTCATAGCGAGATGTGTGGACGGACTTGGGTACACTATACCATAACACGTGTGATCAGGCCTACGGTAAATTGCGACTCGAGCTGCGCTAAGGTGCACGTGTTGGTGTAACGCATGATATAGTCCCAGCGCTACGAGGACTAAGGTGACGGGACAGTGGAGGTTGTTGGAGAAGCCCACTGGAGAGATCCTTAGCTCTGAAGTACGGTATAGTCTGCTACACGAGACACATCCTTGGGTTTTCATCGGAGACATTTATGCGTATATTGACTTAACGGTTGTTTGTTTACATTCTTGTTTACCTTGTTAACTGCTACTTTGTTCAATTATAGTTTGTTGCGTTGTATTACTATTATTGTTTGCGGCTTAAATCTTTTGTATTGCTCTACATTCATGGGAGTATGCCTTTTTGTTTGCCAGATAGCGTACTTGCATGTCTTGTAGTTTTATCTGATTTCTTGCTAAATATTGTATGGACTTATCTTAAGATTTTACTCACTGGACTCGTCACTGTATTTGTTGGGTGATCGAGTGCAAATCCTTCTACGAGTAGCGACAAAAGGGAATCTTAGGCAACTATCTCTTTCTGCTGACCGTCTTGGACATACTTGTAGGTGTTTATATTTTGATATATTTTGCTTTGTTATAGGTATCAATGGACTACGAGAGACACTGTACATGTATATACCTACTTTTGTTTATCTTTTTGCCTTATATACAATGTACTTTATTTTCTGGTTTTCCATTACTTAGAAATTTTAATAATATGCATAAGATATTCATATTTTTAAAGTCTTTCGCTGTAAAATGGTAATGAAAATTGATAGTTTAACTAACTAGCTAAACAAACTCAATAGTAATTTTATGAAGAATAATTGGCTAAGCTAGCCTTAGTTGGAAACGTGTAAACAACCAGTTAGGTCGCAAGGCGTCATATATAAGCAGGCCATGACGTGGCAAGGCTTGGTGATATATGATGTGACATGGCGGTGCCCAGGGTTATCTCGAGATTTGGGGCCGCCACATAATAATTATAAATGCAAAGCAATGGTGAAGGAGTAGAAGAGATGGAAAAAAGACATAAGATTTATAGTGGTTCGATCCAACCAATCTACATCCACTACCTAACCTCCCTAGTCAGGATTTTCAAACCCTACTTATATTAACAATAAATTTTACAACCTAAACGTATAAGCCTAGAATACATAATCACAAATTAAGACTTCATACCAGCCTCAACTAGGGTTTATGTCTAGCCTTAACTAGGTCTTCTTTTGACTCATATCCCACTAAGTCTTAGAACAGACACTTACAAGAAATAGATTTATATTGAAGATCAACTTTACAAAGTAAAGCGGCAATAAGTTCAATTATAAGAAAGTCACCTATAGCCTAACAACTCAAATGCAAGTATGAATATAAATGAGATATATACGTATGTCACTAATTTTGCACCAATGTCAAACAAGAAATTGAATAAACCAAATCAATGAGAATAACTCTAGTTTCAAATCCAATGGATAAGTAGTTTGATAAAAAAAATCAAGTTTAAGCCCTAGCTCTTGTTCAAATCGGTCCTAGGGTTTATGAAATCAAGTTTAAGAGCGAAACTCAAGACAAATGTGTTCAAGAACATAACAAATAATTTCCACACACCAAGCACAACAAAAGATGTAGTTTAAGCTCAAACAAGCTAAGAAATCAAACTTTCTTACAATCCCAAATGAGTGAGAATCAAATCAGTTCTATAGAAGTGGTTGCAATCCTTAGAACACCTCAGTCACACTAGTTCCGAGGATGATTCAGTAGCCTCAAAAGATTTCAAGTGGTTGAACACAAAAATCAAGATTTTTTATGTGAAAACTTGGACACTTGTGAGTTTTTGAGCTTGAGAGAATAAAGGAATGTTCTAAGTGATTTGTTAATGGCTTCCAAACATTTTTAACAGTTTATGGCTGTTATCATGATCCAAGGGCCCAAAATCAGTCATTGATTCAAATTAAAGCAAAAGTAGTAAGCTTTTTAAAAAAAACTGTCAAAATCCTAGTTAGCGCGCTTGGTGACTTCATTAGCACACTAACTGTAGGTAGCCCGCTAACGAGTCCCATTAACGCGCAAACCAGCAAGAACCAGAGACTAATTAAGTCTTGGTCTCATGTTAGCAACTCTTTAACACACTTACGACTTAATTAAACCTTTGGGAACATAATGAACATGTTTACTATGATTCATTAGACCCGTTTGGACTTCCCGGATGATTTCACAAATCCCACAAATTGGAAATCTCGGTTTCATGAAACATGTAGGGGCTTTTCTGCAAATATTTACTTTCTTTTCAAAAACCATTCAAATTGAGTTTGGTGCTTTCAAAACCAATCACAATAGTTTTTTAAAAACTAATGCATGTGTAAAAACTTGTTTTCACAATATAAAACCATTTCAAGTTCTTAAAATTAGATAGTACTAAAACCGAAACTTGAAACTTTAGAAACATGGGAAAACATGATATGCATGAAACTAATGCATTTGGCTTTCATGATTGGACTTATATACCATACATGATTTGTACAAGTTGTAGTGTAAGCTTTTCGGTCCTTGTTTCCTTGTGTGAGCCAAATCTTGAACTTTGTCGGCTACATTTTACTTGAACTTATGAGAACTCAAACTTTCTTTTGAGCTTGTGATTCATAGCCAAGTTTGTTATTCTGAAAACATTTAGCAAATTTGTTAAAATCTTTTCACTTTAGTTGTTGCCATCAAAATCCTGGGTGGAGTATAAGTGACTAACCACTTAGTCCAACAATCTCTCCCTTTTTCATGATAACACATAATGTGAACTTGACAAACAAAGGATATATATATTAAGTGCGCATCAAGTCATATCAAGTTCAAAATCTCAAGTTCAAACCATAAGTTTCTCCCCTTTTTGATAACATCGAAAGTGGGCATAGAACTCCCCCTTACAACATGCATAGATAGAAGTATAAACAAGGAGAATAAATGCAAACCATCCACAAGTATAAAAATAGAACGAAGAATAGTATAACTCAGAGATACGCAAAGTAAAAACCCATGTGATTAAATGCTAAACAAAAATAATTAACATAGTTGTAGCACATGCATAAGAAGCCAAAATGTATGTGTCGAAACCTATATGGATGTACATAAAAATGGACTAACATAAATAAACCTAATGATCCCCTATCAAATTTACTCTAGGCTCTCCTCCTAATGAGATAAAGTCCGACGGGCAGAGCCAGAAGTATGGTTGTCACTCGCTATCCTGGGTGGCAACAGATGTCCTTCTATGCGATGAAGACGATCACCCTGATGATCAAGACGAGTGTCGATAACTGCGAAGGCCCGCGCCATGTACTCGTGCATGTGGCCCAGCTGCGCAGAGATGTAGGCCGACGTGGGAGACATATCCGGTGGAGGAGCGACGCCAAAGTATGAAGGATAGGGCGAAGGCTACTGCTGCGGAGTGGGTGGAGCCTCGTAGGTCTGAGGGTCTTGCTGAACCTCATCATCATCGCCATCACCGTTTGGGTACAGGAAGTTGTCGTCCAGGTAGCCGCGCTCGTCAATGTCCACCGGAGGATCAAACTCGTGAGGAAACTCGTACCCCCATAGTGTTTACCTTCAGGAATGTCCTCCTCTCGTATCCACCGCCTCTCTGTGCGAATGTAGCGGTACTTCATGGCCTTGAGAGTAGGCATGCCGATGAGGTCGATGTTAGTAAGTTGGCGACCCTCTAGACAAACGTCAACCTGTGCCGACTCAAAGAAGGTATTAATGATGTGCGCATAAGGGAGGTGACGACATGAGCCTGACGTGGACGTCATATATGCGATCATGATATGTGGCAGACTAATGGGAATCTCTCGCATGAGAGCCACGAGGACATACATATCAATAAGAGTGACGTAGTTCTTACTACCGCCACGGGGAAGGATGACCTTGTGAAGGATTTTATGCAAGAGATGAGGCACAAGATTGAAGTCTATATCAATGACTCCGGATAGATACACAGTGATCTCCCTATTAGACCGTGTAAATGAATTAAGAACCTCAAGCCGTTCAAATGGCCACTTATGAATCTTACCCCCGAGAATAACGGTAAGAGGGTGTAGGGGAAGACCAAGGAGTGTAGCTAAACGCTGAGGGGTTATCATGATGATACACCCACCAACCACTGACCGAATGGTAAAATCAATGGTGGTGGCAAGGTTCGAGTAGAAGACCCGAACTAAGGGAGCATTTTAGGTATCCTTATACTCACAAAATGATACCCACTCAAGCTTGGCAAAAACCGCATGCATTGGGAGGTGTGCGTTATCACAAAATTCAAAGTCCACAACAACGGGTTTGAGGACTTTGGTGTTTGTTAGCCTTGAGCTAATCGCCTCAAGCACGAACTTAGACCTTGAAGCACCATCCCCTCATTACGATGAGGATTAATCGAGACGGAGGTCGACGTGTCACTGATTTGGTGATTAGAAGACCCAGTCTCCTGACGAATAGTGGATTGAGAGGCAGTCGATGATGGGGCTGAAGATTAAGAATTGCTACCGGATGACTGTTTGACTACCCGACTAGTAGAGGGACGACGTGAGGATGACGTAGGAGCGGTACAAGTAGTGGGGCATTAGGTTCGGCGAATAGACATTGTATCAAAAGCAAAGTGGACACTAAGGCACAAACTAGGGTGAAAAGTGGTGAAAACCTAAAATGATGAAGGAAACACAATGGAAATGATCAATAAGTTAAAAAAATTACCTAGAGGACTATAGAAACCCAATGGAGACCGATTGGGACGGAAGAGACTCAGTTATAGATGAAAGAGCTCAAGAAAGGAGATTGCTTTGAATGCAAATAGCCCGCCGGCTCTATCGGTTGAGATCATTGAAGATGAGAAATCTAGTGATGACAATTATCTTGAGGAGGAAGTAGGTATGCTTTCAAGAAAGCTCAACAAGGTGATGTACAAGCGGGACAAGTACAAGAAGAAGTTCAAGAGTGGAAGCAAATGAGGAAAGTCAAGTGAGACCATTTGTTTTTAATGTGGCAAACCGAGCCACATCAAGGCCGATTGCAAGTCCAAGAAAGTCTCAGACAAGGAAAGGCAAAAAAAGATTCAAGGCAACATGGGATGACTCGTCTTCATCAAGCTCCGACTCTGAGTCGGAAAACGAGAAGGCTATATTTTGTCTAATGGCACAAAGTGAGGTAAATTCCAATGCTTTAAATTTTAATGATGTTGATGATTTGGATGATGTGTCTAGTATTGATGAGCTTAGGAAAGAGTTGGAAAAAGAGGTAAAAAAGACCAAACAACTCAAAAAGAGTTTGACAATAGCAATTTGTGAAATTGAGTCACAAAATGAGACCATTAGTGACCTCCAAAGTGACTTGAATGAAGTCGTAAATGAGAGAGATGTCTTAGTCAAGGAAATAAAGGACTTGACTAACAGGGTGACCAAGTTCACCAATGGTAGAGACATGTTTAACATGATGTTAGAAGCACAACAATTTGCACTCAACAAAAGAGGCATAGGATATGAAGCAAATTTATTGAGCTACAAGAAATTGTTAGATGATGCTCTTACATACTCAAAATGCAATAGGTCTCATGATGTTGGAAAATGTGTCTTGCAAAAGACTAACATGGGTAGACTAGCATAGGTAGCAAAGGGCACTTATGGTACTAACTTTGTTGAACCTAAAGGTTTTTGGGTACCAAAATCTAATGTTTTCACATTATGTAGGATACGAGGAAGAGCACCCCATGGTACTTAGATAATGAGTGCTCAAGACACATGATCGGAGATGCAAGTCAATTCATTAAACTAAAGCGGCATGATGGTGGAAATGTCACATTTGGAGATGACAACAAAGGAAATGTCATAGGCCTGGGTACCGTGGGTAACGATTCTCTTTCCATCTCAAATGTTTATCTTGTTGATGGTTTGAAACATAAATTGCTTAGCATTAGTCAATTGTGTGACAAAGGTTTTCATGTCATGTTTGAATCATCAAAATGCATTGTTACGAATGAGAAGCATGAAATCTTGTTTATTGCATGTAGAGATAAAAATGTTTATTCCATTAACTTTGATGAGATGCATATGCAAAATATTTCATGTTTGAGTGCTCAAAATGAATGTGATACATGGTTATGGCACCATAGACTAGGACATTCTAGTATGAAAAATTTATCAAAATTGACCAAGCATGATTTAGTGAAGGGTCTTCCCAAATGCACATACAAGAAAGACAAGGAATGTGAACCTTGTATTCTTTGCAAACAAGTGAAATCGTCATTCAAGACGAAAGTAGCTAGTGTTGTGACTAGAACCTTAGAACTCATCCATATGGATTTGTTCGGACATACCCAAACACAAAGTCTAGGGGAAAATCATATTGCTTTGTTATTGTTGATGATTTCACTAGATACACATGAGTGCATTTTCTAGCACATAAGCATGAGGTCTTTGAGGTGTTTGTGAAATTTTGTGCATTAGTTGAAAATGAGAATGGGTACAAAATTACCATCATTAGGAGTGATAGGGGTGGTGAGTTTGTCAATAGGTACTTAGAGGAGTTTTATACTAGACAATGGTATACACACCAACTATCCTATCCTAGAACACCACAACAAAATAGAGTAGTTGAAAGGAAAAAATATAACACTCCAAGAAATGTGTAGGACCATGCTTAATGAGTATAACATAGCTAAGCACTTTTGGGCCGAAGCCATTAACACGGCATGCTATGTTTTAAATAGGGTGAATGTCCGAAAGAAAGTGAAAAGACCCCTTATGACCTATGGAAATGCCGAAAGCCTAACATTAATTACTTTAAGGTGTTTGGTTACACTTGCTATGTCTTAAATGATAAGGATTATTTGGACAAATTTGACTCAAAGTCAAATGTATGTACTTTTCTAGGCTATTCCTTGCATAGTAAGGCATATAGAGTGTTAAGTAGATCAACCAAACCTATAGAGGAGTCAATCCATGTTAAGTTTGATGAGATAGAACCAAAAGTGCAAGTTGCACACCTTAGAGAAAATGAGATTTGATGATGATGATGATGGTATCACTCAATCTCAAATATCCAATGGTAAAGAAGTAGAAGTGAGAATGGAAGTCGAACCTAGTGTACCCAATAACTTAAGACTTCTTTTAGGACATCCTTCTCAACAAATCATAGGTGATTTAAACAAAGGGATAACTACTAGATCATCGCCAAACCGAGATGAGGGGCATATAGCATTTATATAACAAACCGAGCCCACTAAGATAGATGATGCTTTAGGCGATGAGTTTTGGATCATAGTTATGCAAGAGGAACTAGGACATTTTTTTAGAAACAAGGTATAGACTCAAGTGCCTAGACCTAATGACCATACTGTCATAGGCACCAAATGGGTCTTTAGGAATAAAAAGAATGAAAAGGGTGAGATAGTGAGAAACAAGGCTAGGTTGGTTGCACAAGGCTATAATCAAGAGGAAGGCATTGATTATGAAGACGCCTTTCCATCGGTAGCAAAACTAGAAACAATTCAAATGTTACTTGCTTATGCTCGTTATAACAGGTTCCTACTATACTAAATGGACGTTAAAAGTGCATTCTTGAACGACTTCATCAATGAATGGGTATATGTAGAACAACCACCGGGTTTTGAAGAACATGCTTATCCAAGTCATGTCTATCGTCTTCAAATGGCCTTGTACAGATTGAGAAAAGCTCCTAGAGCTTAGTATGATAGGCTAATTTCTACTTGACAAAGGGTCCAAGAAATGAACAATAGATCCCATATTGTTCATTTTGATCGAAAAAAAGTGACATGCTTCTTATTCAAATTTATGTTGATGATATCGTTTTTGGTTTATCTAATACACGTTTATGTGATGATTTTTCATGTTTGATGACTAATGAATTGGAAATGAGCATAATGGGTGAACTAACATACTTCTTACATACTTCTTCGGTTTGTAAATTAAGCAATCCAAGCACGGGATTTTCATAAATCAAGTAAAGTATGTGAGGGACATGCTAAAGAAATTCAAATTTGATAATTTGAAGGCATGTGACATTCCTAGTAGTTCCACTATCAAAATGGACAAATTTGAAAAGCCCATAAATCCTAAGCTATACCGTGGCAAGATAGGTAGCCTACTTTACTTGACTACGAGTAGACCCGATATTATGTTTAGTGTGTGTCTATGTGCTAGGTTCCAATCCAAGCCCAAGGAATCACATTTGAAATGTGTCAAGCGTATATTTCGTTACTTAAGTGAGACACAAGACTTGGGATTGTGGTTCAACAAAGCCAAAAGTTTTCAACTTAGAAGTTTTGTTGATTCCGACTATGCAGGGAGTCTTGTTGATAGGAAAATCACCTCAGGATTTTGTCATTTGCTAGAAAACTCACTAATATCATAGTTTAGCAACAAGCAAAACTTCATTGCTTTGTTCACCACCGAAGTTGAATATGTGGCTGCCGAAAATTGTTGTGCTCAAGTCTTGTACACGAAGCAACAACTTGAAGATTATCAAATCCAAGTTGGTTGTGCTGAAATCTATTGTGATAACAATGGTGCAATCAACATATTTAAAAATCCGGTGTTACACTCTCGTACCAAACACATTGAGATTAGGCACCATTTCCTTCAAGATTATGTCCAAAATGGTAGTGTTAAACTGATTCATGTGTCCACTGAGGACCAACTAGCTAATATTTTCACTTAGCCATTGCCTATAGATCAATTTTCCACGATTCAGCGAGAATTAGGCATGATTTGAAATCACACCCAAGAGGGGTGAATTGGGTGTATCGAGAGGTTATCGCCTTTTAAAAACTTTCAATGAATAACAATGCTCTATCCATCACCAAGTGCTTCCAATCTAGCTCGGTCCCTTAGTTCAAACTCATAGACCGTTAACTCTTCACATAGAGCATCAAAGGTGTAATCTCCAAGATTTTGGGCTGATTGAATGGCATATTTCTTTGCATCTCATTCCTTAGGCAAGCCAATAAGGAACTTGTACACCGAAGTCTCTTGATCATAGTTCTTTCCAAGATTTTTGATCTTATGCAAGAGCTTTGTGAACTGAGTGATGGCGGTGGCTATGTCCTCATCGGAGCGAAGCCAATAAGTTTCATGGTGCTATTCAAGGATCCTCAATTGGGTCTTCGTCGCTTGAATTGTATCCTCATAGTGTACATCAAGCTTCTCCCAAACTTCCTTGGACATTTGGCATGCATTAATCCGAGTGAGCTCGTTTTCACTTAGTGAACAAAACAAATGATTCATAGCATGATCATTTGAGAGCTCAATCCTTGTCTCCTCGGCGGTGTAGTCCTTCGCGGGCATGTCCGGTGGAGTGTAGCCGTTTTGGGTTAAATCCCAATGAAGCCTATTTTGTGCTCTTATGTAGAACTTCATCCTCACTTTCAAATGAGCGTAGTTTGTTCCATCAAAGTATAAAGGCCTACTCAATGAGTTGCCTTCCTTAAGGCGAGCCGGATCTAGAGTTTGCATCCTTGCACAAAAATACTCAAACATACATTATTAACACTTTAAGCAATAACCCTCTCTGATACCAATTGAAATCACACTCAAAAGGGGGTGAATTGCATGTACCAAGAGGTTATCGCCTTTTAAAAACTTTCAATGAACAATAAAGCTCTATGCACACACAATCAACAATTATAAATGCAATGCAATAGTGCAGGGGATAGAAGAGATGGAAAAGAGACACGAGATTTATAGTGGTTCGATCCAACCGATCTACATCTGCTATCTAACCTCACCGGTTAGGATTTTCAAACCCCACTTATATTAACGATAAGTGTTACAACCATACAAGCCGAGAATGCCTAATCACAAATTAGGACTTCCCACCTAGCCTCAACTAGGGTTTATGTCTAGCCTCAACTAGGTCTTCCCTTGACTTAGATCCCACTAAGTCTTACAACAACCACTTACAAGAAATAGATGAATATAATGAAGATTAACTTTACAAAGTAAAGCGGCAATAATTTCAATTACGAGCAAGCCACCTACAGCCTAACAACTCTAATGCATGCAAGTATGAATATGAATGAGATATACAAGTATGACACTGATTTTGCATCAATCTCAAACAAGAAATTGAATAAACCAAATTGATGAAAATAAATCTTATTTCAAATCAAATGAATAAGTAGTTTGATAAAAATCAAGTTTAAGCCATAACTCTTGTTCAAATCAGTCATAGGGTTTATGAAATCAAGTTTAAGTGCAAAACCCAAGATAAATGTGTTCAAGAACACAACAAATGAATTCCACACACCAAGCACAAAAAAAGATGTAGTTTAAGCACAAACAAGCTAGGAAATCAAACTTTCTTACAACCCCAAATGAACGAGAATCAAGTCAGTTCTGGAGAAGTGGTTGCAAGCCTTAAAATACATGAGTCACACCAGTCCCGATGATGATTAAATAGCCTTAAAAATTCCAAGTGGTTGAACACAAAAATCAAGAATTTTTATATGAAAACTTGGACACATGTAAGTTTTTAAGCTTGTGAGAAGAAAATAATGTTCTTAGTGGTTTGTTAATGGCTTCTAAGCCTTTTTAACAGTTTATGGTCGTTTTCTTGATCCAAGAGCCCAAAATCAATCATTGATTCAAATTAAAGCAAAAGTTGTAAGCTTTTTAAAAATGTTGTAAAGAGCCTGGTTAGGCACTAGGTGACATCATTAGTGCACTAACTGCAGGTAGCGCGCTGATGAGTCCCATTAGCGCGCTAACCAGTAGGGACCAGAGACTAATTAAGTTTCGATCTCATGTTAGCAACTCTCTAACACACTTCAGACTTAACTAAACCTTTGGGAACATAATGAACATATTTAGTATGAGTCATTTGACCCATTTAGACTGCCCAGATGATTTCATAAATCTCGAAAATTGAAAATTCTGATTTCATGAAACATGTAGGGGCTTTTCACCAAATATTCTTTCTTTTCAAAAACCATTCAAATTGAGTTTGGTGCTTTCAAAACCAATCACAATAGGTTTTCCAAAACTAATGCATGCGTAAAAACTTATTTTCATAATATAAAACCATTTCAAGTTATTAAAATTAGATAGTACTAAAGTCAAAACTTGAAACTTTGGAAAACGTGGAAAAACATTATATGCACGAAACTAATGCATTTGGCTTTCATGATTGGACTTATATACCTTACATGATTTGTGCAAGTTGTAGTGTAAGCTTTTCGATCTGTGTTTCCTTGTGTGAGCCAAATCTTGAATTTTGCTTGTGAGAACTCAAACTTCCTTTTGAACTTGTGATTCATAGCCAATTTTGGTCTTTTGTAACACTTAAAAAACTTGTTTGAATCTTTTCACTTTATTTGTTGCCATCAAAATCCCGGGTGGAGTATAAGTGACTAACCGCTTAGTCCAACAGGACCCATATGCTTTGATTCGTGATTTGGTTCATTTCTATCTCATCTTCTTTGGGTTATTTAAAAAGAATTCCAAATCTATGTTTTAATGGTGGATTTGCAATTCAAATGCATTCTTTGATGGCATGGGAATGATCTTGCAGTTTCAAACGAGTTGTTCTTTACTGTTTTGATCGGATTTAGACCTTTGGTTGTTGGCGTTGTTGGGGCATGTGCCTTAGGTCAATCTTATGAACATTGTTTCTATTATTATTTTGGTTAATAAAATGAAGGATTACATTTGTTGCTCATTATTATAATTGATTTACATGTTTATAAGATAATAAGATCCATGGATGTTTACTGAGATATCATAAATGTCCCTAGTCGTTTATTATACTGCGAACTATAATGAATTAAGACTAGTGTGAGTCTTGATTGATGGTCATATGATGATCATACGTACAAGGATACGAATCAAGATCATGAGTGCGTGTTATGGAATATGGTACTGGACCGACCCACTATGAGAACACCACATGAATTAAGTCATAGGTGTTACTTATGATAGGTATATCATTTAGTCCTATGACTTGAGATTACCAGGGATTTTAATATTATGATCATAGTGATTTGACACAATCAAACGTTGTCTTTAACTGGATGATTATAAAGATTGTGATTGGTTACCATTTGAATATTGCGTGAAGCTATATGATCGAGATAGAATTTATCCCTCTCGTGAGAGAGATAGCAGTGGATCCCTCAATATGATAGATTCATAATGGCCAAGTCCATGTGAATTGATATGATCAATGTCACTTGGATGTTTTCAGTCTACCAAGAGATCGAGACTAGTACGATTAAACATCAAGGGTGACTTGTCCGTGTCTTATGTTTGATCAAAGGATATCGTAGGACAAAAGGATATGAAATACATTATTGATTAGGTTGTATCGATTTTTATCTTCGTGTAACTTGGGTAGTCATAATGTCTTACTAGAGACCGCTTATGACTTGTGTACCAAAATAGGTTTTGGTTCACTGTCAACGTTGCATGAACCTATTGCACATAAAGAATGGTTTTACGGGATTTTAAATGACTTGGAACAATAAATCTTATGTGATAAAATTACGTATGATGTGACATATTAATACCTCTTTAAGTAAGGGTATAATGGTAATTCACTTAGCCGACTTTATACAAGGGTTGTATAAATAGGCATGTTAAGTGAATTAACATTACGGATGAAATTAGGGTTAGAATCTAATTTTCGTTTTGAAGAAAATGAGTTTGGTTTTCATTCGTTCTTGAGTTTTTAGGGAGAACTAGAAAAATTATTTTCATGTTCTTTCTTGGGCTAACACTCGGAATCTCGGCTATCATTCGTATGTAGATTTCAAATAGAGGACGTTCGTCTGTGGAAGCGTCTTACAGATCGATCAACACAAAGAAGGAAACTTGTGATTAAGGTATGGTTTAGTTTCAATCAATCAGTTTAATGAAACTAGGATTTGATCATGTTAGGATTTTCGAAATAAAAATATAAAATTTTCGATGCATTTTGAACCCTCAAACCCAACAGGCATTAGTTGTTGAGGAATTTGGAAATTAGATTTCAGATCTGGAATTCTGAATTCATGCCCAGCATCGCGCCAGCGCTTCGCTCACATGTGGTACGACGTTGGCCACATCGTTGCCTTAGCATTCGATGAAGTCGATCCAGCGACTCCCCAACACCTTGGCATGTAACGTACGGTGCTAGCAAATGCTGGGATTAATTTGGGGTTTTTGATTCGAAGCCAGCGATTTTACCTAACCGAATTGTGGGTAAACCCACGGCGCTGGGAAGGCGTTGAGAAGGGAAAATTTTCTTGAATTTAAAACTAGAGGTTCTGTTATCGAAAATTACCGAGTTTTGTCAAAGTACATCGCCGAGACAAGGATCGAAGCAGTGATAACTAACCCCAAAAACTTTTGTCGCCACGACGTTACTTCGCGAAGGTGTGACATTGATTCAAAAAGGGTTTTTATATCGTTTTCAAGATGTTAATACTAATTGAGTAAACTTACCTCAAACAAAACATGCTAATAATACATAAATGTAGACATGATGTGTGTCGCAAGTATAACGACTTAATTATAGTAATAGCATGACCAAGTTACGTTGATTACAGATATCGTCCTCAGGGAAAGGTGTTTGCACTCAACATGTACCTAGCTAAAATTACTCTATCGCTAAGGAAAACTTTTTTTAATTAGTTTTTATAACTAAACTACTCTAATCTAACAAATCAATGTAAATTACTTCAAACTCTTATATTAAGAATATCTTAGTTCACAACTTCACTTAGGAAATTAAATACTATATTTTTCAACTCACTTTATCATATTTATTATGTGTGTGCAATGCCTAATTAGAATAGACATATTTCTTTCAAATCCACTTTAACCCATTGTCATGACGAAAAAGATTCTAATGTGCAAACTAGAACTTCACCTATCGATGTGAATAATGTAAGCTCCACATTGCTTTAATGTTATAAATCTTTTGATTCATAACCAATTAGGTTTACTTTTCGTGCCTCCCTAATCAACAACTATCGCTCAATGTTGTATATTTTACGTGATCAAGATGTTGGTAGAATTGTGCTCTGAATTAATACAAATTATAACCATTACACTTTCATTTTTCTAATATATTCATGTTTATAGCATAGCATTCATACCATATGATTCATTGATCCCTAAGACTAATAAACTACTCACACTTCATTGAAACAAACTTTCACATAATGGTATTCATTGAAATCTAACATATAATGAAATACTTTCAATTAAATCAACAAAAACAATACCTGAATCATCACACGTGAGTCTTCAATGTCTTATTTTCACAAATCTTCTTAATACTCAAGAACAAAGTAAACATATGCTAAACTATGATAATGGTGGCTAATGGATGGTAATTGGTGAGTTTACCACATTCTAGTATCTATTTATACTCCCTAAACACATTTGAAAACAATTAGAAACCTACTTGACAATTTCGCCCAAAATAGAACTCTATTTTCTATTTTCAACTCATTTTGGCGCTATCACTTATGCATCGGCGCTTTGTGTACAAACCCATGGCGTCGTCACAGCGCCAATCTATTTGTGTGCAAATTCTTCATTCAGTGGTCTTGGCGCTGTCCCTATCTATCCCCGGCGCCGTCTCTTAACCTCTACGGCGCTATGACTGCGCCAACCATCGTGACCAACTATTATTCCTTGCCTTACTCTCCCACATTATGCCTATTTCTTCCACGATGTGCATTCAACTCCCATAGTGCCAACATTGCTTAGCCACCGTGCCAAACCTACTTTAATGTAATTTAGCTCCGTTTTCTTCTCAAATTCAATTATTTTCTTCCTTTATGCCTTGTGTACCTGTAAACTAACCATATATATATATATATATATATATGTCTAAATAATCACTTATCACTAGAAACTTTCTTTCCTCACTTAGAAATGATCAGTCTTGGGTACTAGAGGGATGTATGCTTGTTTGGCTGTGTTTGGATTTGGATGCAAGTGTCCAAACTATCGTGAAAATGGGGTTTAAAACCCATTCCTCGACATTGACGCTATGCCTCATAGGGCACGTCACGGTAACAGCGCTACGACGGCATCGAAACCTCTGAGAGATTGTTTTATGCACTTGGTTTGTGCGCTGCTGGCACCGTGCATAGTACTCACGGCGTCGTGTGTTTGCATAAACGGCTAGACCTATCTATCCATGTTTTTTGCATATATTTTTCATTAACTCCTATTTGGTGCTCTCCCGACTTTGTGTATAGCAACACAAGAAGTCATGATCGCGTGAAATTCATGTACATATAAAATTTCATAAAAACTTACCCGTGATTTGCCCATTTACCTCACCTTTTCCGCTTTAACTCTTTTGCTCATTTACGCTATTTACTGAGTTTATCGAGACTTTTTCATTCAGGTGAATCGTCACCCGGCAAATGGTCTTTCATGCACAATTAACAAAAATTTTCAAATGTTAGGAAACTATATCGTCTGGATTGTCCTACTAAACTAACGAATTACTTGACTAAAATTTAAAAACTTGAGTTTTAAAAACCCCTGGGATGCCTCCCACTAATGCTTCGTTTAACGTCATTAGCCCGACGTATGCATCACCGCTCTTAAATGATCACCGTGATGCACCAAGATTACTTCAATGATGTATCCTCGTGAAGTTCTTCATATTCTCTAATCTTTTTCTGGTATGCTACCATATCCTTCATAATTTTTTTATTATTTGACTCGCCTTGCCATGTTTTGACAAAAGGGGTCTTCTTCAAAAATTTCTCACATATCATCGCACAACCCTAATTGTCTCACCAATTCATTGCTCTTGCAATTCTTGCTGAAATGGTGTCTGTGATACAACAAGATTGATTGTCACTTGCACAAACTCTATATTGTGTGATCTCATGTTTTCCTTGCTTTCGTTACTCATTATTGTTTCAAACTTTTTTAGATCAATACCACTATCAAGTTGTTTATTATCCTCGATATGAATATCCTTTCTTAAATGGTCAAGTAAATCATCTGGCCCTGAAACATCAACAATGTTGTAATCCTCTTGATTGGGCTTCTCTACTTTTTCATATGTTTCAAGACATGCTTCCTTAGTAGTTAACAACTCCTCCACTTGGTTCTCCTTAGACTCAACTATAACCTCTTATCTTGAATTTATGAATGTTGCAATTTCTTCTAAATTATTTTTCAAATTCAAGAACGCTTTATCATCTTTCTCCTCCTTTATATTAAATGATTGCACATAAATCTATAATCTTTCCTCATACTTCTTAAGATCATTCTCATTTTACTCAGCTATTTTTCTTATCAATTGCTCTAGAGACATAAGAGATGATTGTTTATCCATCTCTTGATCATGTCACGATTGTCAGTTGTCGTGAGAACTTATGATGATTGATAAACATTTTGATTGTGAGGGTGTAAAGGTTTTGATAGTTATGCAATGACTCTCTCTTGTGTGTAGTTGCAATGTTTTTGACTTCCCACAAATCCTTTAAATCTATACGAGTTATAATATGGTTGATTTTATCATGTCCATGCCAAACCATTCGCGATTGGTTGTGCTTGGTATGCGGTATTGTCTTGAACAACTTCACTTTGATAAACCAACTTAGAGATTCGATCAATGATTTCATTGTTTAATTCCTTAACATGATAGTCATACATTCTTTACATTGACAAAACACCAAAGACAAAAGAAAGCAGATCAAGTGCAGTAGGATCAATCAAATTTAAACTAAAAATTAAAAATTACGGAAAATTAAAAATTATCAACAACTTCGTAAATTAACTAAGTCAAAGTGGCTAACTGACACGTGTCGAGCGTGCACAATAGTTTCTCGTATTATTCTATTATTTGTAGTAGTGGTAAGCGGGATATCATCTCCATAAGGATTTTGTAAACTTCTAAAGAAAGTATTTTTTGTTTTGTTTTTCTAAATTTAGTTAATCTAATTAGACGTGAATTGAAATTCTAAATAACTAAAAACTGACCACTAACTTAATTAACCAAACTAACTAAACTAATTCAAACAATTCAATGCAAACTTAATTAAATGAAATTCAAATTCAATATAATATAAATATCTAAACAAACATTACTAAATAATGTAATATATTTGGGCAGTGATTCCTATGTAATCTTGTATCGCTGGCTAATCGTTGGACCTTTTCTTCTATTGACTGTTTTGCTCTTCGTCCTTTTTTTCATTTCTTCATTTTTTCTAATTAAATCCTAAAATCACAAAAACAAGAGAATGCCTAGTGTAATATCATCAATTTCATCTAAAACCATCCTAAATTACATTATAAAATATGTCTAATTATTGACTTGTCAAATACCCTCAAACTCAGTACTTTACTGTCCCAAAGCAAAAGAATACTCTAAATCATATTCTCTTTCATTATTTATATATTGATTTCAGTCTAATTCATCTTAACTTTAAATAATAAAGGTTTTTAAATAGAAGTGATCTTCAAATAGACACATATTACCCACAAGTAAATGGAAGTTATGACATAATGGAATGATTTAGAAAAAATGAATCATCCCTTAATGATAACTCAACCACCCAATGAAATACCCCTTAGAACTTAAAGTTCAATACTAAGGTCAATACACAATATAGGTTTTCTCAATCTCCACTAACAAACATCAAGTTTACAATGACTAGTATAGAATCTCAAAACACAAAAACCACCATATTAATCTTGATTTTAGAAATACTTTATAATAGCACCACAATCAAAGTCAATAAGAATTTTGCCAAGATACCAATGAATATATCATTTAAAACATGTTAGACAAAGAAATACTTCACTCAACCCTAGCTTCAAGTACTCGAGCTAAATCTTTTCTTTGGAGAGTTTAAGAACATCCGCATTATTCATCTCTTATTTTTTCTACTTCAACCTAATTATTATTTTTCTTTTTTTATATTTCTTCATTTGACTTTTGACTTTTGAATCCCTACTCCATTTCCTGTGGACATTCTCACATTTTTCTCACTATAAATTCCCTACTCCATTTCTTATGGAATTTATAGGACTCTCTATATATTTGTAAACTCTTGTTAACATTTCTCACTGTCCACTAAAATTGAAGAAATTATTATTTCTAACTTATAAAATTTATTGGTATCTAACTCATTTCTTCTTTCAATTGTAGTATAATAACTTTTTATATATATACTATAAAAATACTTAATCAATAGCCTTTGTATCACAAGATTTTTAGAAATCTATCTTATTCATCTTGCACTATTGTTTCAATCTTCTACGTATTCTCATGACTAACACAAGGCAATCAATCCAGTGCATACGTCAACTAGTAAAGTTAATAAAAAGGGTATAAAAAATATTTTGATTCCTTCTATCATAGAACTCACTTGGGTAATAAAAATATTACTTCCATTCAAAACTTTATTATATTATATTCCTAACTAAAAATAAAGTAAAATGAAATTCATACTTACTTGAATTCGGAAGAAATTTGAAAAATTCATCAACTCACTTGAACAGATCAAAAGTTTAAACTTTGTATCAATTCTGAACTTATCTTCTACCTTTCTTTTCTTTCTTAGCTTTCTTTGTTATTATTGTCATACTTCACCTAAAATACTCTCAAACTCATTCCAAACATTTTCCTCAAGTTTAAAAAATCAAGTCGGGTTTCCAACAAAACACATATACCTCATGAAGTATAAATGAATCAATATAATCATAAATGGGATAATCAATATAAGAATAAACTCAATATATAAATATCATCAAATATAGTGCATTAAAAAATATGAATAAACCATTACCAATGAATCAAATGTAGCATCACCATCAAATTTATCACCACAACACCATATCAAATGTATCACATGAAATCACATCACCGAGTATAGTATCATAGACATTATATCATCAGCACAATTGACATAGTATCATCACCAGAGTTACATGCAAGATCTCACACATCTCCACTTAGAGATAAAGGAGATAAAGTAGAGTAAGAGAATCAATGTCGTCGTCCTGAAGTCACATCATTATCATCCTTCACTGGATCAATCATCTTGGACTGGTAACTCGAAACAGGATCATAGAGGTTGTAGTCTTGACCTGGCGATAGTTAATCATCAAAAATACCATTAATCGATAGCTTTGTTTGTGTAGATGGTACAGGAACCTCTGCACCTCCTTGTCTTCTATGTGTTCTTGATATTGTCATCTCCATCTTGTGAATGCCCTCGCTAAGACCCTCTGATTCTCGTACACCAGTTCCTGATTCCTCAGAATTATCACTTGATTGCGCATAATTGAACTCGTAAAGGCCAACTCTGACTCCTCCATGTAAAGTCCATCGAAGTCTGTAGCAGGTTGCTCCACATTCAAATCGTTTCTTTTTCTCGACATTTCTTCTAAAACTCTCCTCGTTTCATCTCTAATTTTTCTTCTTTGCTCAGTTTCTCTTCTGGCTATCTCAGCCTTCTCCCTCTCGTCTTCAAACCCATCAATTTTTCCATAACTCTCTATTACTGCATCTGTGATAGTCTTCTCTTATAAAACATCGATCTCAAGTTCTTTCCATATTTACTCGATCTTCTCTTCAAAAAGTCGTGATCATAAAAAGAAATGGTAATTCGTCATTCTTCTTCGTTGTGATGACACTCCTTATCGATTCATATATAATCTTGTCAACATATAAATATCACAATCCCTACATAATATGGTAAAGCAAAGCAGCTTTGTAGTTCAAGATCTCGTAATATTGCAAACTTTGATGTAAGCAGGAGTTGATGAAATAACACCACGCTTTTGTGATCTTCCTAAAGAATTTGGTTCTGATGTGCTTCAGGTACCCCTTCATGTCTAAAATGAATCCATCACCATGGATTGCATCTAATCCTCCCCTAATTGCCTTAGTAGGGTAACGGAACAGAATCGAATATTCAGGCCTTGGGTACTCATTTTGTTCTTTTTGGTGAACTTCAGGCAAACAAAAATATTGATTTATTCTAGCAGCATAATAATCCATTGTTCTTCCTCTAACAGGACTCTGACTTGCTGTCACTTCCATAAGCATTTGCATAAAACTCTCACTAAAATGTCGCATCCTTTCTCACTATGAACATTCTCAAGGTCTAAATGGTGATAATTTCTAGTCAATAATCTTCGATTTCTCGCATCAATGATATCTAAGATCTTAGGCCTCTATTTCAACTCATTCTTCACATTGAATTCCCTCTCCAGGATCAGCTTCATTTCTCTCACTATATCATTTTTAATCATGGCAAAGGCATTATCATTGACAAAATTTTCCTCCCTAAGTACATACTTTTCACTCCCTTCGGTATCTCATCTTCTACTCCTTCATTCGCATCCTCATATTCTTCCCCAAAATCATAGCTAAACAATATAGGTGGAGTAGAATCTCTTTGTGGTCTAATCCTAGGTGTATTGAAAGAAATTCTCGTAGGTCTAATTGGGGAAAACATGGATTTCTCTACAAACTTCCCCTTTCCTTTCTCCTCCCTCGAATTTTTACCCTTTCCACTTCAGGCCATTTCAACGTAAAACCATTTAAAACCAAATCGTCTTAAAAGTGTTTGGTAAAATTCAACTTATATATCTAATAAGGAGATATTCATTGGAAAAAATCGTTTATAAATCGAGAGTTTGATATTCATATGAAATTCATTGATAAAACATCATTGATAAAAAATATATATATTTATAAGTAATTTAAGTCATGCGATAGACAAACACAAAAACCCCCCAAACTCATTTGAAACTTGGTCTCAAATTAGTTTGCATATGAGATTCAATCCATTTGCCATATAGTAAAAATAGTTTAAAATTTCGATATCAATAAACAAATTATCACACCACTTCCATACTAGTATTATAATTGAAAACATTCGACATCAAAACCAATTTTGAGCAAAAATTTCAAAATTTAGGCTCTAACCTAAATAAATGTTAGACCTCATCTAATTAGGGCATCTAACCAGCCTAGATTACCTTAATCCCCTGATAATTTAGCAGCCTTAACCTCCCACTCAATAAATAAATAATTTCAATATCACGTGATAATCAAATATAAAACTTTAACAACCACAAATGATTCTAAAGTAAATCTTAAACGTCAAAATTCAATTGGATTGATTACATTATCCTCACGATTCTAAAGTAAATCTTTAACAACCACGAATATCTAGCGCGCTAATCAATATTAGCACGCTATATTTACTACCTAGCGCGCTATGTGCAGCATAACCCAAAATTCTGCATTTCGAATTCTGAGTTTTCTCCACACATAGGCCATGTTAATGCATTGGGGACCCTCATACACACTACTAGAGGTCCATAACATCAACCACAACACAAAACAACAACCCACAACATCAAATTCGTGAATTCATTGAATTGACCAAGCTATGCTAATGGAGTTACCTAGCTTGATGTTCTTCACCAACCCACTGATTTCTCCAAGTCAACTTGTTGATCTTCTTCTCTTCTGTAGATCACTCCAGAGTTCTCTCTCTCTCTCTCTCTCTCTCTCTCTCTCTCTCTCTCTCTCTCTCGTTGAAATCGATGAGATGAAAAACTTATGTGTTAAGTTTTGATTTTTAGTTTTATATATAAATGGATATGGTTGAACCTAAACCACACATCCATTTCACATACGTATCCTGAGACATGTCTAGTGGACCACCTTTACACAATTATCCCACGAGTCATGCTTAAGTGACACCGATAATTACACCTCTTGTCTCTAGATTACATCAATGCGTCTCTCGATGCACATCTTGTGGCCATTAGATTTATTTCACTAACGTAAGCCCACTAATTGTACATCAAACATGACCATATTAAAGCTACTATAAAATCATAGTCAGCTCAAATTAAACTTACGACATAAGCAGCTACCTCGATCCCATATCGACACGCAACTCGAGGTACGTCTCTGCTCGTTTCGACACCGATATGCCCCGCGTGTACCTTACTCGCACATTTTTGAAATTAATAAATAGTTCAATCTTTTGTATAATAAATAATACAAGCATCAAACAAAAATAGCATACATCGGTGTCGACTCCCGAGATTTGGACATGTGTATCACGACAAGTGGGTCACGCATACGACCCTCAAATGATATGTGGCACGAGTTAGATTTTAGGGTCGTTACAGTCTTCCCGACTAATTAGAATTTCGTCCTTGAAATTGAAACAAATCACTAGGGAAGAACTTACTGAAACTCAGATTAGGTAGGGAAAATACTCGTGCATGTATGACTCGAGCTCCTACGTCAGCTCCTCATCTCCGTGATGTTGTCGTTTGACAAGGACAGATGGGATCTCTTTGTTTCTCAAAATCTTCACTTTACGGTTCAGAATCTGAATAGGCTGCTCGTCATAAGTAATGTCCTCCCTCAAGTCTATCTGGCTCAAGTCCTTTGTCGGTCATCTGCCCTCTCTCGACTTATCCAGACGAAGCATAGAAACATGAAATACAGGGTGGATCCCATACAACTGAGGTGGCAACTCCAACTCACACGCAACCTTGCCTATCCATTTCTTCACTCTGAATTGATCAATGAACCTCGGCGCAAGCTTTCCTTTAATCCCAAACCTTTTGTGACTCTTTATCGGTAAAACTTTTAGATAGAGATAGTTCCCGACACCATACTCTAACTCGTCGTGTTACATGTCATAATATTTTTTCTGCTTCTCCTGCGCACCCTTCAGCCTCAATCTGATCAGTCGTATCTTCTCTGTGTGATCCACTACAATCTCAGGCCCAATAACTGTCACATACTCAGGCTCCGCCCAACAAGATGGAGATCTACACGGCCTACCGTAGAGTACCTCAAACGGTGCCATACCAATACTAGCCTAATAAATGTTATTGTAGGCAAACTCACACAAATGAAAATACTCTTCACATGATCCTCCGTACTCTAACACACACATCCTTAACATATCCTCGAGGATCTGAATCAGTCTCTCTGACTGTTCGTCAGTCTGTGGATGATAGGTTGTACCGAGGTCCAACTGCGTGTTGAACTGTGCTGCATGCTCTGCCAAGTCTGATATGTAAATTGTGGCCCTTTGTCAGACACAATCGATAACGGAACGTCATGTTGTCGAACAATCTCTCGCTTGTACAAACTCGTCAACTTATCCACCTGATGTGCGGTAAAGATCGGTAAGAAGTGCGCAGACTTCGTCAACCTATCCATAATCACCCAGATACTATCATGTCCACGCTGAGATCGAGGTAGGCCACCGACGAGATCCATTACAATATGTTCCCACTTCCACCGAGGAACGGGAAGTGGCTGTAATAACCCACCGGGCCTCCGATGGTCAGCCTTAACTCGTTGGCATACCTCACACGCTCGAACGTAATCAAAAACATCGAATTTCATCTCCGACCACCAGAAAAGACGACGCACATCAGCATACATCTTGGTCCGAGCCGGATGAACCGTAAAACGTGAGCAATGAGCCTCTTCAAGTATCTCATCACATAACTCGGCCACTGATGGAATCCATAGTCGACCTCTAAATCTCAGACATGAGTCTGTCGATTGACTCCGATCTGGATGATTCGAACTCTGAGCAAACTCCAAGAACCTCTAGTACTGCTCATATGCTTGCTTACCCTTAAGTACACTCTGAATTGATACTGTCTGAGTCATCATCTGCCCACAAATCAACACTCTAGTACCAGTTGGAATATCAACATAATACATAGACTCGACCGCCTCAAGTAATCCATACTCGTGTATCATGTGACAAGTAATAATTTCTGAGTCTGACCCTATGCGGCTCAATGCGTCTGCAACAACGTTGGCCTTCCCTAGGTGATACTCTAATGAGAAGTCATAGTCTTTGAGAAACTCAAGCCAACGTTGATACTCTAATGAGAAGTCATAGTCCTTGAGAAACTCAAGCCAACATCTCTGTCGCATGTTCAACTCTTTTTAAGTAAAGAGATACTTCAAACTCTTGTAGTCAGTAAACAGCACAAACTTTTTCCCATATAGATAATGACGTCAAATCTTCAATGCAAAGACCACTACCGCTAACTCCAAGTCATGGGTAGGGTAGTTCTTCTCGTGAATCTTCAGCTGTCGGGACGGGTAGGCAACCACTCTACCGCCCTGCATCAAAACACAGCCTAAACTGACCTTAGAAGCATCAGTGTTCACCTCAAAACCCTTCCCCGACTCGAGTAGTACCAAAATTGGTGCGGTAGTCAATCTTTCCTTTAAAATCATAAAGGCTTGTTCACAATTGTCATTCCACTGAAAACTCGTATCCTTCTTAATCAATTGCGTCATTGGTGTCGCAATCTTCGAGAAGTCTTGAACAAAACGTCTGTAATAGCCTGCCAACCCCAAGAAATTGCAGACATCTATCACTGACCGCAGTGTAGGCCAATCTATCACAGCTATGACCTTAGCGGGGTCCACTAACACTCCGCTGGCTCCGACGATGTGTCCAAGAAATTTGACCTTCGTAAGCTAAAACTCACACTTACTGAACTTTGCATACAGTTTGTACGCCCTCAAAGTCTGCAAAATCATCTTGAGGTGCTCCCTATGATCCTCACATGTCTTAGAGTAGATAAGGATGTCGTCGATAAACACAATGACAAACCTATCCAAATACTCTCTCAACACTCGATGCATGAGGTCCATGAACATCGTCGGGGCGTTAGTCAACCCAAAAGGTATGACTGTAAACTGGTAATGCCCGTATTTTGTGCGAAAAGCGTTTTCTCCCTGTCATCTGCTCTAATTCTCAGCTGATAGTACCCAGATCTCAAATAAACCTTCGAAATCCACTGTGATCCATTCAGCTGGTCGAACAAATTGTCAATGCGAGGAAGTGGATATTTGTTCTTCACAGTCACCCTGTTGAGTTGTCTGTAATCAATGCATAATCTCAGGCTGTCATATTTCTTCTTAACAAACAAAACTGGCGCGCCCCAAGGTGACATGCTCGGGTGGATGAACCCTAACTCTAACAATTCATCAAGCTGTCCCCTCAGCTCCTCTAGCTCCTTCGGAGTCATCCGGTACGACGTAATAGATATAGGTTTGGTCCCCGGGACCAAATCAATGATGAAGTCAATCTCCCTAGGCGGTGGTAATTCTGGGAGCTCTATAGGAAAAACATCAGAGAACTCGCACACGATAGGTACCTCATCTAACCTTATATCGACCTTCTCCGTCGTACTCAAAACACTAGCAAATGTCTCAACATCTACGCTAGAAGCTACTTTGCCTATGGTAATCGGTAAACTAGTCGAAGTCCCCTAAAACTAAACTCGGGATGTCTAAGAATCTGAAATGCAATTCTTTTGCTGAAATAATGGATTTGTGCATGATGAGCACTCAACCAATCCATGCGCAACAATGCATCAAACTCTAGGAACTCCAACACTCTCAAGTTTGCTGGCAAAACATGGCCCTCTATCTCTACCGAACATTCAACACGCAACAAGTTCGAGTATATCTTGTCCCCAGCAGCTATGCTAAGGATCAATGGTCTCTCTAGTCTAATGGGTCTTAAACCAAACTCATCAACCATGCGACAGAAAATAAAAGATATCGTAGAACCAGAATCTAACACAGTGTACATAAAACGACTGCAAATGTAAATCATACCCTCAATCAGGTTACGGGTAGCAACAGGATCTGGCGCGGCAATAGCATGAACCAGTTCCTGGCTCTACTGTTGTTACCCTCTGCTCAGTCGTGGACACGTACTAACAAAGTGACTTAGCTGTCTACACTCCCAACAAGTACGGTGAGATCACGATCCAGATGGAACACTGTGTCCCCATCTTTGTACCTGACTGAAACTAGGACCATGTCCATACCTGCTCGCTCGACCACGCTTTGCCTCGCCCCCCTTTGCCATTGCCGCCCTTAGCCCTATGATACTGCTGTCGCTGAGGACTTGATTGTGTAAACTGTTGTGGTGTGCTGGCATAACTCCGTACTTGAGTAGATGGTATTGACGCAGTACGCGCTGTAATAGGTGGAGATGCAACAGATCCCACACTTTGAGCTCGATCCCTCAACCTCCACTATCTAGGTTTCTTCCTTCTCCTGTCACCTCTCGGTCTGACATCTGACTGTGATGGTGGTGGAGCCGCGACTACTGCACTGGTGTGCATGCTCAAAAAGATCTCACTAGCCAAACTCCTTGTAGGCTTCCTATAAAGTTCCTGGAGCTGTGGTCACCACCATTGTCCCGATCTCACTCAGCAAGCCATGCATGAAATAGTAGGCCTGGTCAGCGTCTGTATCAGCTATGCCCCTGGCATAGTTCATCAACTGCAAGTATTGGCCCATATAGTGCATTAATGTCTCGTTGGTAGCCTGCCGAATATTCTGAAACTCGGTCTTCTTCATGTTCCTGACCGAAGGAGAGAAATACTTCCGATTGAATCTTTCCTTGAACTCAGCCCAGTTCTTGGGCTTCCCCTTCGTAGCCACCATACTAGGCCACCACACATCAGCCTCTCCGAACAACGAAGTTGATGAGATGTTCGACCTCATATGATCCGGTTTAGCAAAGACATCGTGGATTTTCTCGTGACTTCTCATAAACTTCTCTGCAGCTCCGAGATCCATACCACCGTGAAACTTCTCCGAGTGATATTTCTGAAACTCGCGAGACTGCCTCGCCTCAGCCGTCGCCCGAGTACTCGCATCAGTGGGCATGCTCGGCGTATCCTCTATCGGTGTATCAGGCGTAGGTGGTACTCTTTCAACCTAAGCCTGAACCCCCTCATAAATCACAAGTCTGGTCGGCGCTGTAGGAGTCGTAATAGTGTCATGTACTATCGGCGCACTCTCGCCGTGAGTGACTGGTGCTACAGACGTATAAGGTAATGGTGTAGCATGTGCTCTCAACAGTCGAAGAATCTCCTCAAGTTGTTGGACATGTGAGGTGACCAGCTGGGACATCACATCCAACCTCTCATGAACGTCACACGAACCGCTATCGCTAATCTCGGGCTGATCGGTCATCGCGATCTACAAAGAATGCAATTCGTCGATCATGATATAGCTATCGATAGTAATAATATACAACACATCAAATATCTCACATAGTCCAATTTTAATTTCTTCAACTCTCCTCACTTCCCAACTAAGACTTAAGTCAGGATCACAGGGTTCCGAAACGCATATTTGACTCCTCGTAGCTCTTACTTAGGTTCCTGACATCATATTATAGGTTTTTGAGTGTGTTAGGACCTTTACTTAGGTATTATACTTGTTTATAGTATTTATGAAACTTTTGAAAATTGCAGATTTTTGTACTGTTAGGGTAATTAGCGCGCTAATTCTGACATTAGCGCGCTAATTTTGAAATTAGTGTTCTACCACAAATATCTAGCGCGCTAATCAATATTAGCACGTTAATTTCAACATTAGCGCACCACCTCAAATATCTAAAGCGCTAATCAATATTAGCGCGCTAGATTTCCCAGCTAGTGCGCTGTGTGCATCAGAACCCAAAATTCTGCATTTCGAATTTTGAGTTTTCTCTACACATATGTCATGTTGATGCCTTGGGGACCCTCATACACACTACTAGAGGTCTTTAACATCAACCACAACACAAAACAACAACCCACAACATCAAATTCGTGAATTCATTGAATTGACCAAGCTATGCTAATGGAGTTACCTAGCTTGATGTTTTTCACCAACCCACTGATTTCTCCAAGCCAACTTGTTGATCTTCTTCTCTCTCTCTCTCTCTCTCTCTCTCTCTCTCTCTCTCTCTCTCTCTTTTGTTGAAATCGATGAGATGAAAAACTTAGGTGTTAAGTTTTGATTTTTGGTTTTATATGTAAATGGATATGGTTGAACCTAAACCACACATTCATTTCACATACGTATCCCGAGACATGTCTAGTGGACCACCTTTACACAATTATCCCACGAGTCATGCTTAAGTGACACCAATAATTACACCTCTTGTCTCTAGATTACATCAATGCGTCTCTCGATGCACATCTTGTGGCAATTGAATTTATTTCACTAACTTAGGCCCACTAATTGTATATCAAACATGAGCACATTAAAGCTACTATAAAACCATAGTTAGCTCAAATTAAACTTACTCCATAAGCTGCTACCTCGATCCCACGTCGACACGCAACTCGAGGTACGTCTCCGCTCGTCTCGACACCGATATGTCCCGCGTGTACCTTACTCGCACATTTTTGAAATTAATTAGTTTAAATTGCTCAATCTTTTGTATAATAAATAATACAAGCATCAAACAAAAATAGCATACCTCGGTGTCGACTCTCGATATTTGAACATGTGTATCACGACAAGTAGGTCTCACATCCGACCCTAAAATAATACGTGGCACGAGTTAGATTTTAAGGTCGTTACAGTTGCTATCATCATCATCACCACCATCACTAGTTGCTTTTATGATGTAGAGGAGGAACAAAGCCTTTGCCTAATGGAATGGAATTACATAGAGAACGGACTAACCAACCAAAAGATAGCTGCTTCCTTTAAAAATTCCAATTAGTGGAGGTTTAATCCCTCTCCGCTTTCTTTTAGGATGACACGTCATGTGACGGAACAATACCTTCTGTGAAGGGACTCCTTTGGGCATTCAAAAAACCTTGCCATCATCATCATCAAAAGAAGTCTCGTCCTCCCAAAAGAAGCTCGCCCAGATTAAACGTGACGGCGCGGGGGAGAGGCGAGGCAGATGGCACGGCAGTGGCGGAGGAGAGTCGAGGTCGCGAGAGACGAGGCGGCTGGCGCGACATTGGCGGGGGAGGGGAGTGGAGGTGGCGCGCGCGAGGGAGAGGCGAGGCGAGGCGGAGAGCAATAAGGAGCGCTTGGGCAGGGACTTAAGGTTTGGGCGAGGCGGAGGAGGAGGTGGGTATTAGGATGCTAGGGTTTGATGGAAGGGTTTTAATTTGTTTGGGACAGAGAGAGGGAGATGATGTGTGGGAGGATGGTTGACATTTTTACTCAATTGAAATTTATTTATAATTTCTATTCAATTGTAAAAAAAATTCAAGTTATATTAATATTATTATAAAATAAATTTTATATTTATAAATTGCATGTATTACAATTCATTTTTTCTCAAACAAAAATAATAAAACAATATATGGTACACGATTAATCTAAGCAAATATCACTTTTAAAAAATTAAATAAATATTACTTAATAATTAAATAGTACCTAAAAGGCTTAAAATTATAATTTAACAATATACATAAATCTTTAAAACGATTGAGATTATGTGAACAATATTTTTAATGCATATTAGAAAACAATTAAACAAAATTTCTAATACAAATAAATGTATTAAAAGTATGTTACAAAATATTTTTTAACAAAATTTATTATACTATAAAGACATTAATTATCAACAAATTATTTTTCTAAGTTGCAAGGGACTCAATTCCTATTAAATGAAGTCTAATGTTCAATTGTAAAATATGAAAAACACTAAGTAATTGTGAGGATCTACCCTCTTGTATAAAGTCTGACAATCACGAACATAAATTTGTCGATGCAGTTGATGACGGATAGAATGCTTGACTAATTGATGCTAACATTTTTTAATAAATTAGTATTGATTGTAATCTTAGAAGGAAAGTATATATCTATAAATTAATATTATAATTTTATGGTAATTAATTACTCATTAAAATATATTTAATCAATAAATTTAATTAATTAAGAGGGGTTTATTTTGAAACGCTTGAGTTTTTATTTTATTCTTTGATTTAGTGACAACATTAGAATGAAAAAACACATGTCTTAGCATTGGGCGCGTTATCTAATATTTATAATTTTTTTATGACCCACATTTAATAGCCATTATACCAAGTGTCACACGATATTTGCATCAGTCATGTCATTTGATATTGAAAGTCTTTTATGACGTACATTTCACAGCCCTTATACCACATATTATGCGGCCTTCGCATCAGGATTGTCATCAAAATATTGGGATCTTTTTACAACATACATTTAATATATAACCATAATATCACTTGTTACGTGGCATTCATATAAGGCATGCAATCTTATATTATAAGAATTTTACAACACATATTTAATAACTATTATATCATGCATTACATGACATTCGCACCACGCATGTAATTAAATATTGGAAATTATTTATAACACACATTTAATAGTCGTAATATCATTTGTTCCACGACATTCACGTAAGATATGTTATCTAATATGAAAAGTCTTTACAACATACATATAAGAGATATCATACCATACATTATACGACTTTCGTATTATGCATGTTATCTAATATTGAAAGTTTTTGATGATTATACGTTTAACAACCTTTATATCATGCGTGACACGACATTCGCATTAGGATTGTCATTGAATATTAAAAGTCTTTTACAACATACATTCACTAGCCATTATACTATGAGTTATACGACATTCGCATCGGGCATGTCGTCTAAATTGAAAGTTGTTCACGACACATTTTAAAGCCTTTAAACCATGCGTGACACAACATTCTCATTAAGCATGTCATCAAATATCAAAATTCTTTTGCGACACACATTCATCAACTATTATACTATGAGTTGCACAACATTCTATTAATAAAAGTTGTAATCTATATTGATTTATAAACAAAGATGGTAAAGACAACAAACGTTTTTACACGTGTCATTAGAAAATTGTATTAGATGACTTATGCAACTGCTTGTCGTCTTGCATAAGTCGTCGTAGGTCAAAAATTTTGTAGCGATTTTTTCATTCTTCTTTGTTTTAACCCGAAATCACAAAAACAATAGAAAACCCAATGTAATATTGCATTTTACATTCAAAATAACACTAAAATATACTATAAAATACTATCTAATTATTGACTAATCATGGATTTCAACAGACTCCCTTTTGTTATTCCCTCGAGGCCTTGAATATGACCACCTTAGGTCCCGAAGGGGTATGTATTGGTGTTGCACTTGACACATGAAAGTTGGTGCGGTAGACACTTATTTGACAGATTACTCTACATTTTCATGATGCATTAGTACTATTTATGTACTACTTTTGAAATTCGACATCTGATTGTAATTAGGGAACAAGAATGGAATGGATTGCATTTCGTATTGGTATAAATCATGTTGTTTTACTTTGAAATGCTATTAGAGGTCGCAATATGTTGGACTTGACTTTTGCGGGAGTACATATCACGTAGATGTTTACTTATCTTATATTATAAAGGCATTTTTGATGATGTCAGGTTCCATAAATAAAATCAAGGGAAAGGAGTACTTGAAGACTTAGGTGATTTCTTTAAGTTTCTTTCTTTGTGTATCTATATTTGAATTTATTTTTATTATAAATGGGGGCTCTGAGAGTGATAAGATAGATTCATTGTGTGTCAAGTGAAACCTATGTCTCATTTTTGACATTGATTGATTTACAAACTACTTTAAATGAATGACTATAAGTTTGAATACACTTGTAGATTAGAAATTGATAAAATCCCCAAAATGGTAAAATCGGAATATATACTTATGATAGGGATTGACTTATATAAATATTGTGTGAATGATTTGGATTTGTTTTTTATGGAAATTGTGGAGGGCTGACCAATTTTACAAGGGAGATGCTACTGAAATTATAATAGAAATTAGAAGAGTTAGGAAATAATTTCCCAAGTCGATCCATTAAAGAAGATCAAGTATATGAAATGAATAGAAGATAAACTGAAGTTTAAGCTAAGACTTGAAACGTATCTTGAGGTTGTTAGAGGCTTAATAACTTATTTGAGGTTTAGGATAATTAAGATCAGTCATACTCTCTAATGAAGGTGGGGTTAAGGCTAGGTCTCTTTTTAACTATAAAATTGATAAAACGACACGTAAATAATGAATTTAAAAAGCCACATGATCATCGATGATTACTAAAATAATTACTAAATTTATTTTTAAATTAATTATTTATGTGCTAAATCATCAAATTTAGAGTCAAAAGTGGCACACATTAAACAATCTAGAAAAGGTAAAGTTATGATACAATAAAAAAGGTTTGTGAAATGTTGGAAAATTTTAACCAATTTGGCCCTTTATTTTAAGAGCAAAAAGACCTCCATGTTTTGCCCTTTCTACTTTACAATAGTAGAAATGCTTGCTTCCAACAACAACAACAACAACAACAACAACAACAACAAAAAAAAAAAACCTATACCAAGGCAATTTTTTTTTTTAATTTTTTTAATTTAAGTAGAGTGAAACTCTCAATTTTTCCAAACATTACCTTTTAACAAGTAATGCCCTATGCTATTTCACCAAAGATGCTTTAGCTATTAGTCACTCATTTCACACGAGCGAGTTGTTCTATTAGACTTGTTTTTTTAGTGTGGCTATGTGCACCCCGCATAATGATCAGGACACCCAGCTTAAAAATGTTGTAAAATTAGGGTAAGAAAGAAATGTCAAAACTGTCATCCCAACCCAACCGATTCTGATGAAGTCTAAGAATTAGCTTGCAAATTCTTGGAAAAATATGATGGAAAGATATGACAGGATGGCATTTTGGTAATTTCGGTGAAGTTTGGGCGTTTGAGTTTCGGCGTTCCGGGGGCATGGGTTGATTGGAAACGACGTGAAGATCACGGATCACAGCTACGTCGTGACTGCGACGTTTTTCGGCGAAATTCCATCGTTTCGCCCTCCGAAACGACAATTTTGCTATTTTATGAAAGTTTTGTTTAGCTTATAACTTTCATTAGGAATTTCCGTTTTTATTGCCGTTTGTGGCATTTGTTTCTATTTTTCGTCTAGTTTCCAGTTTAGAGCTTTTTGGACTTTTTACTATTTTTGGCAAATTTTAGGGTTTCGCTATTTAAGCGACCTATTGGATGTAATTCGCAGTTTTTGGCTGGAATAAAAGAATTTTCGAACTTTGGCTTAAGTTCTGACCTAGATCGACCTAGATTGAGTTGTTCGTGGATTCGTTCAACTGGTTTAGAAGATCTCCGCTGCGTCAGTTGGTATCAGAGCCTGCTTCGGCGTGATTGGAGAAATCATGCCGTCGAAGAGGAACCAGCAGCGTATCGAGGAGGTGTATGACCGTGACAATCTGAATCGACAAATTGGCCAAATAATTGACCAACGCATGGGCGCGGTGGTAGAACAATTAACTGCCAGAATCGATCAGTTGTTAGATCAGAATATGGATCGTGTCCGTAACCATCGAAGGGAACTGTTGGTGATGAACCGATAGAGGAGATTCTCTACCGGCGGGGAGGATGAGTATGTTGAGGCACCAGGAGGCCCTACAGGCCGCGTGCAGTTGAGGATGATCGTAGGCGGTGGGAGTCTGGGATGAAGACGGAGGTCCCAGAATTCCATGGCACCCTTCAACCGGAAGAATTATTGGACTGGTCTGGCGTCAGTTGAAGAAGTCATAGAATTCAAAAGGTGTGCCCGAAGGCAAGCGTGTGCAACTGGTTGCGACCAGATTCTGCAACAGGGCCACGACTTGGTGGCAACAGCAGAAATTGATGCGGAATAGGAATGGAAAGGCGAAGATCACTCGTGGGAGAAGATGAAAAAGCACTTACGGGTTGAGTTCTTGCCTTACAATTTCCAACGCCTTATGTATCAGAGGTTGCAGAATCTGAGATAAGGGGCAAAGTCAGTAGATGATTACACTACTGAGTTTATCAGTTAGTCGCTAGAAACGAACTGCAGGAGACTAACGACCAATTAGTGGCGCGATATATTGGTGGACTGGACTAAGGGTGCAGATCCAAGATGTCGTCAACATGTTTGATCCGGCTTCCTTATCTGCAGCGCACCAGCGAGCATTGTTGGTGGAGAAACAACAGCGTCGGGGTGTGAGTAATGCTTCCAGTAATGTTAGTGTTGGGATAGCCAATACTGGAGGTAATACCGTTGCAATTAACCCTGCTAGTCGCACGAACAGACCTAGCACTAGTGTGATTAAATGCTTCGGTTGTGGCGAAGTTGGTCACGGGAAGTCAGAATGTTAAGGGAATAAGACTCTCTTTATTGAGAACGAAGAGGAAGACGAAGGGGAAGAGGCCAACATCACTGCAGAACCAGCCTTTGATACTTCTGACAACACAGAAGAGGAGATCGTGACTGGAGATGTGGGTACTGCCTTGGTTGTGAGGCGTTCTTGTATGACTCCTAGAGCTGTCACTGATTATGAGTGGCTGCGGAATAACATCTTTCAGTCCAAGTGTACCATCTTAGGCAAGGTGTGCAGGTTCATGATTGATGCAGACAGTTGCGAGAATATCGTCTCAGTTGAAACGGTTCAGAAGTTGGGCCTTGCAATTGAACAACACCCCAGGCCCTACAAGCTAGCTTGGCTGAAGAAGGGTGGTGAGGTGAAGGTGTCGAAGCGCACCTTGGTGACTTTTTCTATTGGTGCTAACTACAAGGATTCAGTTTGGTGTGATGTTGTGGCTATGGATGCTTGCCACTTGTTACTGGGACGTCCTTGGCAGTTTGATAGGGGAGTTGTGCATGATGGCAGAACCAATAAATACACCCTTATGTTCAAGGGAGGAAGATTGGGCTAGTACCCGCCAAGGATCCGGAGGAAGTTAAGCCTACTAAAGAATCTAGCAGCTTGCTGTCTTTGGCAAGATTTGAAGATGCATTACAGGATTCTGATGTAGTTTACATCTTGATGGGAAAGGAGGTAGATAGAGATGTTGATGTTCCTGAAGCTGCAATTCCTATTGTGAAGGAGTTTTGTGATGTTTTCCCTGATGAGATGCCAGAAGGACTGCCACCATTGCGTGATATTCAGCATCAGATTGACCTTGAACCTGGTGCGTCACTACCTAATAGACCACACTACCGAATGAGTCCCATTGAGCATGAGGAGTTGCGTAGACAGGTTGAAGAGTTATTGGCGAAGGGATTCATCCGTGAAAGTCTGAGTCCGTGTGCAGTATCAACCCTCCTTACACCAAAAAAAGATGGCTCCTGGCGGATGTGTGTGGACAGTAGAGCAATCAACAAGATTACTGTCAGGTATCGCTTTCCTACCCCTCGCTTGGATGATTCACTTGACCAATTGAGTGGAGCAAAAATTTTTACAAAACTGGATTTGAAGAGTGGGTACCACCAGATTCGCATTAGAGTTGGGGATGAGTGGAATACTGCTTTTAAAACCAGGGAGGGGCTGTATGAGTGGTTAGTCATGCCGTTTGGGTTGTCAAACGCACCTAGCACCTTCATGAGAGTCATGAACCAGAGCTTGAGACCTTTGATAGGCAAGTGTGTTGTGGTATATTTTGATGATATATTGATATACAGTACTAACGAGGAGGAACACCTCCAGCACGTGCGAGATGTTCTGACTATCTTGCGCAGGGAGAAGTTCTGTGCTGCGATGAAGAAGTGCACATTTTTGACACCGAATGTCATTTTCTTAGGTTATGTCATTTCTGGAGAAGGGTTGCAGGTTGATGAGTCTAAAGTAGAAGCCATCCGCACTTGGCCTAGACCCACCACCGTCATGGAGGTTCGCAGTTTTCATGGGTCGGCTTCCTTCTACAGGCGGTTCATTCCACACTTCAGCAGTATCATGGCCCCAATTACAGACTGTATGAAGAGCGTGAAGTTTGGGTGGAGTAACGAGGCAGATGAAGCATTCCAACTGATCAAGGTGCGGTTAACTACTGCCCCCATTCTGGTGTTGCCAGATTTTCACCTACCTTTTGAGTTGCATAGTGATGCATCCAAGGTAGGCATTAGAGCTGTCTTGAGTTAGAATAATAGGCATGTTGCCTATTTCAGTGAGAAGCTGTCTGGGGCGAAGTTGAGGTATAGCACATATGATGTGGAGTTCTATGCAGTGGTACAAGCCGTGAAGCATTGGCGGCATTATCTTTTCCACAGAGAGTTCGTGTTGTTTAGAGACTATGAGGCATTGCGACACTTACATGGGCAGAACAAGGTCTCGGCCAGACATGCTTCCTGGGTGGCCTATTTGGAGCGCTTTACTTTTGTGGTGAAACACAAGTCTGGTGTGACCAACAGAGTTGCTGATGCCCTGAGCAAAAGAAAAAGTTTGTTGAGCCGCATGACCATTGAGGTACCTGGGTTTTCCTCATTCTTTGGTTTGTTTACTACTGATCATTTCTTTGCTACTATTGTGGAGAAGGTGCGGAGTGGGGGGAGCGTACTGATTACACACTCCATGAGGGTTTCTTATTTCGGGGCAACCAGCTTTGCATTCCTAATTGCAGCCTGAGATTGCTGATTATTAGAGAGTTGCATGGAGAGGGACATGTCGGGCGTGATCGCACTTTGCAGCTGGTGCAGGCCTCTTACTTTTGGCCTACCATTCGCAAGGAAGTGGACATATATGTGCAGCGGTGCCGGACTTGCCAGCTTTCGAAGGGTACCGTAACTAATGCCGGTCTATACATGCCTTTGCCCATTCTAGAAGAGCCATGGGTTGATATTAGCATGGATTTCGTGATGGGGTTGCCTAGAACACAACGGGGAAATGACTCTATTTTTGTGGTGGTTGACCGTTTTTCCAAGATGGTTCACTTCATCCCATGCAAGAAGACCACTGATGTTGTAAAGGTGGCTCAGCTGTTCTTTTGGGAGGTGTATAGATTGCATGGCCTTCCTACCTCGATTGTTTCAGATCGGGACACCAGATTCCTTAGCCATTTTTGGCGCAGTTTGTGGGCTATGGTGAACACGCAGCTGAAATTTTGCAGTGCTTATCATCCGCAAACAGATGAGCAGACTGAAGTTGTCAACCGTTCGTTAGGCAATCTTTTGAGGAGCTTGGTGGGTGAGAATGTCAGGAGTTGGGACTTCGAGTTTAGCCAGGCAAAATTTGCACACAACCATGCTGTTAATCGAAGTACCGGGTTTAGTCCTTTTCAGGTTGTGTATTCAGTACTACATCGAGGTCTTCTTGATCCGTTACCGGTGCCAAGTAAGACTAGATGGCATGGCAAGGCGAAGACTTTGTTAGTGGGTGCAAGAGATTCATCAATCTGTCAAAGATAACTTGCGAAAAGGTGCCGACAAGTACAAACAATATGCGAGATCGGAAGAAGCGTCACGTGGAGTTTGAAGTGGGTGACTTTGTGTGGGCGTTCTCACTAAAGACCAGGTTCTCGTGGGTGATTACAACAAATTGTCGGTTCGGAAGATTGGTCCTGTGGAGGTTATTGAGAAAATTAATCCTGATGCTTACAGATTGAAGTTGCCAAGTCACATTCGCACGGCTGATGTATTTAATGTCAAGCATCTTGTTCCCTATTATGGGGATACGTTTGATGATGACAATTCGAGGGCGAATTCTGTCCACCCTGGGGAGAATGATGAAGTCCAAGAATTAGCTTGCAAATTCTTGGAAAAATATGATGGAAAGATATGACATGATGACATTTTGGTAATTTCGGTGAAGTTCGGGCGTTTGAGTTTCGGCGTTCCGGGGGCATGGGTTGATTGGAATGTTTTTCGGCGAAATTCCATCGTTTCGCCCTCCAAAACGACAATTTTGCTATTTTAGGAAAGTTTTGTTTAGCTTATAACTTTTATTAGGAATTTCTGTTTTTATTGCCGTTTGCGGCATTTGTTTCTATTTTTCGTATAGTTTCCAGTTTAGGGCTTTTATGGCTTTTTGGACTTTTTACTATTTTTGGCAAATTTTAGGGTTTCGCTATTTAAGCGACCTATTGGATGTAATTCGCAGTTTTTGGCTGGAATAAAAGAATTTTTGAACTTTCGCTTAAGTTCTGACCTAGATCGAGTTGTTCGTGGATTCGTTCAACTGGTTTAGAAGATCTCCGCTGCGTCAGATTCACAAACGTACCCAAACATCTTCATTCTCGCGCATCTTACCTTCAATCCTCCAAAATTTTCACAAGTGCAATTGATCCTTAACCGTGCACAAACGCGGAGTTGAATGAACCCAGTTGATCGATTTTGGAGAAGATAATAATGTAGGTTTGTATTGTAGGATTTGTTAAATTCAGAGTGTTTGTATCACTGTTAACGTATAACGGGTGAAGAAAAGGAGTAGGAGGCGGATGTAGAACAAGATAAGGTTTGTTTTCTTGATTTTTTTGTATTTTTTTCATTTTCTAAACTGTACGGGGGGCATGAAGTGATCGACCACACAATACTGATACACTACATAGGGTCTTGTTTATATCTAGCAGATACTCTTGCACGCTTTTCGGACTAAAGCAACCGAAATCATATGTATGTACTTTGTGGTACTAGTCCCGATCATTAGGTATCGAGACTTGAATAATTGTCTCGAACATGTGCAACCGAAATTGCATTCTGTTTCTTGAACATTTGGGATCGAGATAATCGGGGTGCCTTGAGAAACAGTGGAGGTGCTCTGATCATCGGGGATGGGGTGCTCTTTTTGAATCAAGAGACAATTTGGGAAACTTAACCGGGTGCCTTCAGAAATTGATTGAGTGTCATGATCATCGAGGTACCTGAGATACAGCTAGGGTGCACATGGTCGCTTTTTTTTTTTTTTTTTCAAAGCTATTAGTATGTCGTTTGATTTTTCTCATTTCTAACTTTTAATTGGCCAGTGAGCATGTGTGTTCACAATTATTATGATGTTACATACTGATTTTGTTGCCAGTGTAACACGCCTGCCTGAGTGCCCAAAGAAATGAGGGACACGAAGCCGAGCCACCCTTCTTCCTCTTCCTTTTCTTCTCCAACCTGGTTCTCCAATTTCTGCTCTTCCGCTCTCAGAACCAAAACCCTCACCTCTTCAGAAACTACTAATGTCCGGGCGCATAGTGGAGGAGAAGGTCTCGAGCGCCGTCTCGGCCTCCTCGATCTCGTCCTTCTCGGCGTAGGCGCCTCCATCGGTGCCGGCATCTTCGTCGTCACCGGAACTGTCGCCCGCGATGCCGGACCAGGTTTACTACTTCCTGACCGCCATCTCCACGCTCCTCCTCAGTCACAATTTTGATTTTCAAATTACCAATTACAGATTCGTGAATTGCTTCTCAATTCAATTTGGATTTCACTGCCTGCCGTTTTGTAGGTGTCACGATCAGTTTTATTCTTGCCGGAGCGGCTTGTGTGCTCAACGCGCTGTGTTACGCGGAAATGGCGTCTCGATTGCCCGCAGTGGTTGGGGGAGCCTACTTGTATGCCTACACGGCTTTCAATGAGCTCACTGCTTTCCTTGTGTTTGCTCAGCTTATGCTTGACTACCATATTGGGGCAGCTAGCATAGCCAGAAGCTTAGCTAGCTACTTGGTGTCCATTTTGGAAATTTTCCCAATTTTTAGGGAGAATGTCCCGAGCTGGATTGGACATGGGGGGAAGGAGTTTTTGGGAGGAGCTGTATCAGTTAATGTATTAGCTCCCATACTCCTTGCTTTGTTGACTGTGATTCTATGCCGCGGGGTGGGGGAGTCGTCGGTGTTAAACTCATTGATGACCATAACCAAGGTGGATCCCTCTTTTTTTTGGTTAATTCCATGACATATGTTTATTATGTATCCTAACTTTGATTGTAGCATTCATAGGTTTTGTTTCTTTTAGCATTTGTTCGAGTTTTAGATTATGGTTACTGAATGCAATTTCATCCTGCCTGGTTGCGTGTCTCGCTGCGCTTTTCTTTGAAAAGCTATTCAGACGCATTTAATGGTGTCCTAGATATTATATTGGTCTGTACATTTTTCTTATAGAGCTAGATAACTTCGAGCTTAGGTGTCTTGTCATTAGAAGCTGATTTAATGGTCATTCTTTAGGTGGTCATTGTTCTGTTTGTCATTGCTGTGGGAGCTTTCAAGGTCGATGTGTCAAACTGGTCTCCATTTGCTCCAAATGGTTTTAAAGCTGTAGTAACTGGAGCGACAGTGGTGTTTTTTGCATATGTTGGGTTCGATGCAGTGGCTAACTCAGCAGAAGAAGCCAAAAGACCCCAAGTGAGTCAGTACTAAATTAATTAATTTATTCATGGGAAATTATTTTGCTGGATTATGTTTCTTATTATTCACACCCATTTTTTTTTCCTTTATTTCAATGTGGCAGAGTGATTTACCAGTTGGTATCCTGGGAAGCCTTCTCATATGTGTGATATTGTATATTGCTGTTTGCTTAGTCATTACTGGAATGGTGCCTTATCAGTCACTTGGTGAAGATGCCCCACTGGCTGAAGCTTTTACATCGAAAGGTTTGAAGTATGTTTCCATTTTGATCAGCATAGGAGCTGTTGCTGGACTTACCACTACTCTCCTGGTTGGTTTGTATGTCCAGGTGAGTCAGTTTAAATTAAGAGACATTTTTTCACTATATATCTAAAGAAGAGTGAACTATTTTCTCAAATTATATTTTATCATCCAATAAACAGTCTCGGTTATATCTTGGCCTTGGAAGGGATGGTTTACTTCCTTCAATATTTGCAAAAGTGCATTCCACTCGTCACACTCCCATGCAATCCCAGGTTTGGGTTGGGATTGTTGCTGGATTATTGGCTGGAATATTTAATGTTCGCGTGCTTTCTCACATCTTGTCAGTCGGCTCATTGGTAAGCTATTTTTGCTGCTTCCTTCTGATGTTAAGACTTCAGTTTAATTTGTTCAATTTATTTGGGTGGACTTTATGACATCTCATCGTAGGCCCTATTTGGTTAACTCCAATCAAAAGCTTTTTGCATCTCATAGAAAAACTCAATTAAACATGCACTGTTTTTTTTTTTTTTTTTTTTTTTTTTTTTTTTAAATCTTTTTACAGACAGGTTATTCCGTTGTTTCTGCTTGTGTAATAACCCTACGTTGGAAGGATAAAGGAGCAAGTCAAATTTCTAGAAGGTGCATCTCAGACCGGCGAGAAGGTACCATCTGCCTTGTTGTGGTGGCATGCTGTGGATTTGCTTCTGGGCTTTGCTACAATTTCGGTTTTCCTCTTTTCTTTTCATTTGTAGCTGGGTTAATTGCAATAGTAGCTGCTTTTCTTCTCCATTTCCGTCATGTAAGTAGTCTACTATATCCCTCTCTTTGTGGAATCAAATACGCAATTCCATGCATGATTGATTTGTGTTTTAATAAGTTTGTCATGAAATTTCATTATGTCAAAGGACTTCAACTCATGATTGTCTTATGCATGACTATTACTTATTATATGAGCATTTTATACAAACTAGAAATCATCTCATTATAAGTACGAGGCATTTCAAAAGAAAAAAAAAATTAATAAAAGAAACGAAAATAGAAAGGCATGTGTCTCCATGGATTACTAGAACGGCATTTGCCGAATAACATTGCCAGGGAGCAACGTTGTCATCTTTCTCAACAAATAACCATGTGGAAGTTGGAATTAGAAATCCGAAAAAGGTCTCCTTTGTTTTTCTAGGAGGCTAGGAGCAGAGATATGAAAATAATAATGAAACCGAAAAGAAAAAGTAAGAAAGTGAAATTCCAAACAATTGTTTAGAAAGCGAACATGAAGGAAAATAATTATTGCAACAATTTTCTATGAAACAATGGCTTTTTTAGGAGTTTGTTACCGTGACATAGTGTTTTAGATGCTCTCAAATTATTAATTTTATTGTCATGTCTCACTCACTTTTAACTTTCATGAAGAATGATTGTGTAAGAAACTTCTTCTTATGAATTAAGACTTACTAAAGGGTACGATCATGTGGATCGAGATTTCTTAGATTATGAAATTGAAAAGAATGGGGAGTAAATTATGGTGCTGGATGCACTGCTATCTATTTACTTTACTTTTTTTTTGTAATTTTATTTACTTTTTCCTTTTTAATTACTAGTAAGATTTGCACTAGGGGAAAATTCTGTTGGGTTTTGGGGTTCAAAATGCAGCGAAAATTTTAAAATTTTATTTTCAAAACCCCAACATGATCTAATATGAATTCCATTGAACTGATTAACAAAAGTAAACCGTACCTCAATCGCTAGTTTGCTTCTCTGTGTTGATCGATGTTTAAGACGCTGCCAGAGACAAATGTCCTTTATCAGAAATCCACACACGAACGGCGGCCGAGATTCCGATTGCTAGCCCGAGAGAGAACACAAATTTTTTTTTTCGTTCTCCCCGAAAACTCTAGAACAGCTGAGAAACCTAACTCGTTTTCTAAAAACGAAAATTAGATTCCAACCCTAATTTCTCCCGTAATATGAATTCACTTAACACGCCTATTTATACAATGCTAAGCTAGGTAAGTGAATTATCATTATACCCCTACTTAAATTGGTATTAATATGACACATCATAAGGACTTTTTTATGTTACGAATTTTATCATATAAAATTCATTGTTCTGAGCCATTTAAAATCCCACAAAATCGTTCTTTGTGTGCGACCCAATAGGTTCATACAACGTTGACAGTGAACCAAAACTATTTTGGTACACGAGTTATAAGCGGTCTCTAGCAACGCATTATGACTACCCAAGTTGCATGAAGATCAAAATCGATACAACCTAATCAATAGTGTATATTATATCCTTTTGTCGTATGATATCCTTTGATTAAACATAAGGCACGAAAAAGTCACCCTTAATATTGAATCGTACTAGTCTCGATCTTTAGGTAGACTGAAAACATCCAAGTGACATTGATCATATCAATCCACTTGGACTTGACCATTTTTAGTTTAATATATCAAGGATCCACTGATATCTCTCTCTATAAATGAGAAGAACAAATTCTATCTCGATTACACACCTC
Organism: Stephania cephalantha; assembly: GCA_039657325.1. Lineage (NCBI taxonomy): Eukaryota > Viridiplantae > Streptophyta > Magnoliopsida > Ranunculales > Menispermaceae > Stephania > Stephania cephalantha. The sequence goes on from CM077569.1 coordinate 30,760,070, forward strand.
CACACATTATTCACATAGTAACCAATCACAACCCTTATAATCGTTCGGTTAAAGACAACGTTTGATTGTGTCAAATCGCTATGATCCTAATGTTGAAGTCTCTGGTAATCTCAAGTCAGATGACTAATGTGACGGCCCCAATTTCCCACAAACTGGGCCCCGCCCGGCCTAAGCCCACGTGGACCCCCGAGCCAGTCTCGCAAGGTCAACGCAGGCCTAGTCAGCATTTCAATCCATCATTATAAGTAAATTCATAATTTTAAGTTGAGTTATTAGTATTTTTCAAGTTTTACAAATTAGCGGAAGCAATTAATACATTAAATAACTCAACAATAATTGTAAAAGAGTTAGACACCCTAATTGTGGAACCCTGTAAACATGTACATTCAAGTATATCTTCATTAATGAACATTCAAATGAGAGTAAATACAGGATATACATGCCCAAATTCTCTCAAAAACCCAACTTCCAGTGTTTTAAAACAAGTATATCTAATAGTACAAAAGAATCACCTAGCTATGGAGCCTTCCCCTTGCTGGACTGTGGATCTGCACTCCGTCAAACACAAGAATGACGAGCCCAGGTAAGTAAAAGCCAATAGGATCTAAACAGTAATTCAAAATAAATGAAGCAGTCTAAAAGTCATGCGGATAGAAAGAAAGCTGTATGAAATGCATGATAATGAGACTGTAAAAATGAATGTACAACGAGAAATGAGTGTCAAAGGAAACAATAGAGAGGTGCCCAAGTAGTCCAAGACCACCGAGTGCGGGTGCCACAGGGTCGGGGTCATAGAGTCGTGGCAACGCCAAGCAGACTCGGGTCTTATGACGGGGCATCTCCTGCTGTACCTAGACCGTTGCGAATGAGGGATATCAACGGTGCCCCGGATAAAACACATCTCATCCCGACCAAATACTCAAGTGACTCGAGGTCATGGCCCCGGTTGCAAGCCGGCAACCACTCCAATCAGAGACACTCGCATGACTCACTTGGCCCTCGGACACTCATAAGTGGGTGAGAATTCCAATGAAGGGACACAATACAATATCAATAAAATATATGCTCAAATGAAATACTGTGCATTTCCTAGCTGGTTTTACTTACCTCAAGAAATCGCAAATCGTCCTCAAAACGTCCCGCTCACGCCTCGATATGCGCACCTGACACCCGACTATTGTTGTCTCGTCGGGGATCGATCGGTCCGGCAACGCGCCACCGCGCCGTTGCTCCACGTCGTTCACCGCGCCGTTGCCGCTCCTAGCCGGAGTCACTGCTCCTCGCCGGCGTCCTGGTGGACCGCGCCGTTGCTTGTCGTCTCCCCCACACGGTCGCGCCACCTCCTGCCGCCGCTGCTGCTGGCCGTCTGCCCGCCTGCTAGTGCAACGGAGGCTCGCCGACCCTCGCCGGTGGAGCCATTCACCACCGTCGCCGCCGTCAACGCGCCACCGCGCTCACTGCCGCGCTCGTCCGTGAGCTCCCCTGCGCGCCGGTCTCCTTGCTGGCTCGCCGCTGCACCGGAGCCGCCGTCCGCACCCCCGTCACTACGAGTCGCTGCCCGTGAGCCGGAGCTCCGCCGTCTCTTCTTCTTCTCCTTCCCGGCGGCTTCTCTCTCTCTCTCCCTTATCTATCTCTCTCTCTCTCTCTCTCTCTCTCTCTTATCCGTTTAAATGCAATTTTTTTTTTCATAATTATCTCCTCGATTTTTGTGTCCGAATTAAACCCCGAAAAATACCCCGTTTTCGCCAAAACTTGACGAAAATACCATTGCACTCCGAAACACGGGAACACCGCGTCTCAACCTTAACTTGACCCTATTTCGCGTCGATTCGATCCAGATCACGACGAGTGGGTCCCACATACGACCCTGAAATGACACGTGGTACGAGTTAGATTTTTATGGTCGTTACAACTAAACGATATGCCTATCATGAGTAACATCTATGACTTAATCCATAGTCAGTCCAGTACCTTGTTTCTAACAGGTATTATGATCTTGATTCGTATCCTTATACGCATGATCATCACATGACCATCAATCAAGAATAACACTAGTCTTAATTTATTATAGTTCCCAGTATAATGACCGACTAGGGATATTTATGATGTTTCAGTAAACATCCTTGGATCCTATAATAATGTAAACATGCAAACCAATTATAATAATGAATAACAAATGAAATCCTTTATTTTATTAACCAAAATAACAATGTTCTAAGATTGACTTAGGGCACATGCCCCAACAAATTCGAAGGTTCAAAAGTGCATATGAAAAATTCAAAATGATAATTGATAAGGCTTGAGAAATCTCTCCAATCAATTGAAGGAAACTTGAAACATATCTAGTAGAAGTTACTCATTTCAATGTAGCTAATGATACCTTATTGTTTTGAGGATTGAAACTTAACCTGTTGTATCCATGTAAATGTATCTAATTTCTGTTGTGAACCTTAGCAAAGAAATTAGTCACATGTTTGGATGTGGAAGAATCTTTCTTTTGATCTATACAATGAACTTGAAAAGTTTGACATGTCCACGACAGAGCCCTCTCTATGATTGATATTTTCGAGAACAATTGATGGGCATTATTTAATACTAAGAGCCTCTTTCATTAACTGCTGATGACAAGAGAAAAGGATTCTAAAATATATAATCATGGCTAAAAAGAGAAAGATATGTTAATTATTGGATCTTAACTAACAAGAGAAAGAGATCCTAAATTAAAGGATCTTTACTGATTAAAGAACTCTACTGAATAGAACGTCTAATAAATAAAGAAACAAAGCAACACTCTAATTTGGTAAACTAGGTTACATTCTACAACTGTTGCCTTCCTTTTCTAATATTCTTGTCCAACAACATCCACATCATCACTTCCACTCTTTTCGTTGAGCTTGTCCTCAAGCTAACTCTTGATAAGCTCCTTGGTAGTGTTTAACTATTTCCCACGTTTTCGCTTCATGAGGGCACCCTGCAAACTACACTAATAGCTCCTGCTAATGTTTCGTTAACTGTGAGTATCACCGACGAGTTTGTCACTAAAACTATAACAGATACTGCAGAGAACAATAATGTAGTGTATGTGTAGTAATGGAGACTACAGAGAAGAGCATGCAGTAAATAGAGAAAAAAATAACACACCGAAGAACAAAAAAATTGGTGACGCAATTCAACCAACAAGTCTACGTCTGCGGAGCCTTGCTCATAAAATAATCCACTATATGGAAAACTTTACAACCTCTCTAATGAACCTCGCTCTTTCTCTCAACAGATCTATGCACACAAAGTGATGCTTACAAAGTGGCGTTATATTGAGTATTTAAAGGAACACACTCCAACTCCTTCTAGGCCTTCAATCCTAACTAGAATACAACTTAGAATCCTACCCGAACTCCTAACTTGTAGTTGTTGGATTCAACCAACTCTTGATCTTTAAGTCTTCAAGTCCTCCTCGAACATTGACTCATGATCTTCTCACTGTTGATAAGTTTGTTTGATTGTGTAGTTCACTGCAATAAGAACTGCGAGTGCTTTATCTCTTTGAATCAATTGACTGCATTGTTGGATAAAGAATCCAACGTCAAAAAGCACCTCGATCTCCATCATTAATTGTTGAAGTTGTGAACGGATTCAATTAACGTGTTGCAGCTAAACACGCCAAGCTAGCACGTCTCGTTCACGTCAAATAGCTCGGCATCCTTGTTGTAGATGAACTCCAAGCAAGCATGACTCGATTCTCTCTGATGTAAATAAACTCTAAACAGGAGTTGTAGTTGTAGTAGAACACTATCCAAATAAATAGAGTTCTTGAAAAGCAATGACAAAAAACAATTAGGTCAATCTATTGTACATAATATATGCACGGACCTAACAATCTCCCCCTTTGACATTGTTTGGTCAAAACCAAAAAACCAGAGCATGTAAAGATCAGACCTTGTAATGTGTGTATAAAATGCTGTGAAATATACTCCAAGTATCAGCAAGTAGTAGTAATAAGCAACTGTCATAAAAACATACCTTGACTCCCCTTTTTTAGCCAAACTATTACCAAAATAGAAACAATTATTATCACCAACATAGCTTCAGTAGATACAGAAGTAGCAATATGATAGAACACCGAAATTGATCAATTGAATTGAGAGAAACAACAATGATTACAAACTCGAAAGTAACCCAGAGAAGAGTCTTAAAACTCTCTCAACCCAAACTTGAGAGTTCCCAAATTACATTCAAGATAACAAGATGCTTTTCTCTCCCTTGCAGCCTCTATCTATACTACTACTACAAACTTACTCAACTACCCTTATTACTAACTTAGACTCACACCAATACCATTGTGGTGGTCCCCTTAAAATCTATCACAATATTACAATAATCATTAATTGTAACGGTAGAATCTAGCCCATAGAATTGAACTAGTCAAAACAACTTCTGAATACTTTTGAAATGGTGTAGTGGTAGTAGATAACTATGAAGTAGTAGCAATAATAAGATACTCCCCCTAAAGTGAGCTGAGCGTTGCCCTTACTTCTAAACTACTGCCGCTGTAAATAACTGTGCAACTTTACTAATTAACTATAGAATTATCAAGTCCACCTTTATGTGAGAACACAATATCATCAAGCTTCTTACTCAAGGCATAATGAGAAACCCATAAATCATCACAAACAAGCGAACCATGAAGATCATATGAAATCCCAAATAATAAGCCGTAAGTAACAGTAATTCGAAACAATTGTAACAATACCCCCCGTTGATCCTTAATATTTTTTAGTCAAGAGCATGGATCATAAAGTATGCACATATATTAATACCAAAAACAGAGTATGCATATATACACGTTGACATCATGCCGTTGACGGGATAACCATATAACTGTTATTTGAAGTTCGTGCACTTCACATGACACAATATCTACCATGATTGAGAACTATGCAGTGATCTCGTGAGAACTTCACAAACAAATCATGATCACATAGCTAACTTACATAATGAGATTGACATTCAGTCCTTCAACATTCACAACATCATGTAGAGTAAGTAAACCAACAACATTTAAAATGCCTCGACCAATCACCTTTTGCTTTCCACCATCACCAAAGGTAACATAAACATCATTAAGAGGTTTATAGTTAGAAAGATATACCTTGTTTCCTGTCATGTGAAGGGAACAACCATTGTCGAGATACCAGAAGTCTTGTTTTGCTGTAGATAGTAGTAGTGAAGTGTCATAGATTTTATCTTTGACTTTGGTTTCCAACAACTACTGTGGTTGAAACTCTGCTTCTTCGTTTTAAGCTTTAACTTCTTAAGATCTCGAAACATCTTAAAGCATCTTCGTTGAATATGTCCTTTCGTATCACAGTAGTGACAAGTTCATTTCATACTGTAATGTCATCTACAAGCGCATCTCTAAGATTATCACCAACATAATTCAAAGTGTGATTCACCTTGGCAATGGCGAAAATACCTTATTTTGGAAAGATCCATGACATCCAGCCAGAATTCTGATTGAATCTTTTCACCAAGAGCTAAGATACGACTCTACGCTTCGTCTTAATGCTAAAGTTGCTGCAATTATTGACAATGGGGCTTGGTCCATTCCGACCGCTAGGAACAAACTTGACAATTAACACTAGCAGCATCTAGGGGTGGCAAAAAGTGTCCGAACCCGTTTGTCCGCATTTGTCAGGTCCCATTTTAAACGGGTCCGGACATAGTTTTCCTTAAAATAATATGGGTCTTGACACAAAATTTTGTCCATTTCAAAAACGGGTAGGGGTTCGGATAAAGTTTTTTAAAAAAGGGTTACCTATTTAGCGATTAATTCATAGCAGTGTTTTAATAATTTAACCTATATTATATAAATCAAAAACCTCAACTTCCTTGAAAAAAAACCCTAAACTCTAGTGTTTGTGTTTTCACTCCCTGTCTTGCCGTCTCATCACACACCCACCCCTCTTCTCACCTCTCAGTTCTCCCTCTCCTATCACATGTCGTCTCCCCCTTCCCCCACACCTATCATCTTCGGCTCTCTAACATCTCTCCTCTATCTCTCGTCTTTTCTCTCATTCAAATTGGCCATGCTCGCCTCCTCCCAAATCTGCGAGACTATGATGCACACCCACCCCATCTCTTAAGCTCCACTGATCAGAGACACATGCACCCCGTCTCTTGTCTCATCTCGAATCTGCCACACTCAACTCTTCTCCCATTCGGTCCCCTCTCCATCTCCCTTTCATGTTTTGGAAGTTTTATTGTTTCTTTGGTAGATGCTCTAACTATTGAACGACCAGAACATATATAAATTAGAGCCTATTCAAGGCGTCATTTGCTAACAAAACCGCAATACCGTGAGGCACATAATGTCGGAGATGGAATCCTTCCTCTAGTCTCAGGGCTTCTTTTGCAAGACAATGTTTTATTGTTTTATGTATGATCATGGTGTTTTTTTTTTTTTCAGTAATTGAGTGCATGTGATTCTTGAGAACAATTGGAAAAAAAAAATTAATCATTATATTTCAAAACATGTCTGGACAAAAAGCGAGTTCCATATGTTTTATAAAAATATGGTACTGGACAAAAAAGGGTACAAATCCGAACACCATTTCTATTCGTTATAAATGGGGGGTGTCCGTACCCGTTCCCGTCCGTACCCATTTTTTTTCCACCACCAACAGCATCTGCCTTAACTGTTGCAGCATTTGACTTAGCATATAATCAGATTTGATAATAGAATCACTGTTTTTTTTTTTTTTTTTTTTTTTTTTTTTTTTTTTTGAAAACAAAATCACTGTTATTATTCAACTCGACAGTTGAACCACAACCTTCACATTGTTCTTAGTGTGATCAATTGATGAAGAAGCCTTCACAAAAACAGTAGAAGTAGAACTACCAGAATTTTCACCTTTGTAACCAAGTCCCACATGATCAAGAGGACTTTTACCAACACTTAAAATTTCAACAAGTTTGGCCTTACCAGAATTCAACTTCTTGATGGAATGTTTTGCTTCTTGCAACTTCTGCTTCATCACTGTTAATTCAGTCTCTCATGCTAACAGTATAGACTTCAACTTTTCAACTTCAATTGCACTAAAGTGGAAATCTAATTTGACTGCATCAAGTTCAGTTTTCAAAGCTCCATTTAACTCGTAAAGTTCTTTCCACTCATCCTAAAGTGCATCATAATAAACAAGTTGTAAATCCTCAATGTTTTCATCTTCATTACAATAACTTTGTGACGACCCGAATCCCCGAACCCGGCTCGCCCGACCCAAACTATCGCCAAACCCCATGAGATAACCCAATGAGTCGGGCGATGATCCGGTAGGCCTTAACCTACAAAATAACATTAACAACTATCTACAAGTACAATTCTAAAGGTTAAGTAAAAGTGCGGAATTTAAAACCTTTTTGAGTTGTATATCAATCCTACTAAGTTATTAGGAAAATTTTATAGGACCGCAATTAGGCCAGCTATGCTCTATGGAAGTGAATGTTGGGCGGTAAAGCAACAACAATTACATAAAATGAACGTAGCAGAAATGAGGATGATTAGGTGGATGTGTGGTAAAACTCGTAAAGATAGAATAAGAAATATAGAAATTCAAAGACAAGTAGGAGTAGCACCAATTGATACAAAGATTAGGGAAGGGCGGTGGCGGTGGTTTGGTCACCTTCAAAGACGGCCTACAAATGCCCCAACTAGAAAACTTGACTCAATAGAAACTGTAGAAATTCGACGAGGTAGGGGCATACTAAAGTTAACATGGGATGCATTAATTATGAGGGATTTGAATGGTTTGAAAAGCTCACCATCAATTGCACTTAATCGAGCACAATGGAAAAGTTTGATCCATGTAGCCGACCCCAGTTAATTTGGGACTGAGGCTATGTTGTTGTTGTTGTTGTTGTTGTTGTTGTTGTTGAGTTGTATATCAATAGGAAGAATAGGTAGATAGTCATTATAACTTAAAACATAAGTTCTTTGGGTTTAACCACTACCCATTAAAATCCTTGTTTAAAATTTCATTACATATTTCAACAAAAACATAATAAATAAACACATCTAACTCACAAAAGAAAGAAGATCTTCTATGCTAAGACTTCCCCCTTTCCTCTCTATAACGCAGCCGATGAGGTACTTGGAGGGAAAAGTGGGGTGAGCAAATAACAACATGCTCAATAAAACGAAGACCCACTTTACCTTCAATCTTCTAAGTAATACCAAAATGCACTGTATAAGTAACATGCATCAATAAGTAAAGAGATACAAGAATAATAATCTCAACTCAGGGATATCAAGAAAGAAAGCAAAACATAAGCAAGATCCATTGATATAAATGCAATTCTCAGATTTTCATCATTCACACATATGAGTGACCGATTTTTCGTTCCTGGTGAAGATAGACCCTCCAACCGACACATTGGCCTTTGTGCCTTTTAGTTCAGCTTCTCAACACTACTAGTGTTCGTCCAAGGCATCACCATTACATATGCCCCTAACTAGCCCATGGTTTTCGGAGCTTATCAACTACTAATTCTCCCCGCATGTCCTTTGTGTTAGCAACTACTAACATAGTCGTGTAAGCAACTACAAACACAATGGTTATAATTTGAAAGGATCATGGTGCTCGCTTCTACGACATCCATGTCCTTGTGTTGGCACCAACTAACACAATGAGTAACGAAGGTGGTCCTCGCGGCTACGAGTTCCCACGTTGGGCATATGCATGCAACCACAGATTATAGCAAGAAATCATGTCAAAAGCATATGGCATCCCATCCCAAGTCTTTAACTTACATGAGACCTAAGTTAGACTAATATCATGGCATGATCGAATGTAAAGCGCACCCCCACTTACCTCGAATCGCTGCAATCCTAATCCAACTCCCTAACTCCAAAAATCCCGATGCGGCCCTCCTCGAATATCTATATTGTTTTAGATTGACACAACTTGTTAGACTTTAATTGATATAAGTTATTCGTTCCATTTTAATCTCAACCTTCAAACCCAATTTTAAATTAGCAAATTACTTGATTCTCAAGATTTATCAATTCCATGTTGTAAAGCTTTCTTTTTGCTTTCCAACGCTATAAAGAACGTCGAATTCAAAGTTAAAACAAAGAAGTTACGGTCGTTTGAGCGAAATCCAACTTTTTAGTAGGCTAGCGACTTTAGTTCAAATTTGACAACGCTGGCATCTCGTTGGAACCCAGAAAATTATTCAAATTACAAGTAATTTTCCTAGCGATTTTAGTTCAAATGGGGGACGCTGGTAAATTGCTAGGTCGGGACAATAGTTCCCAAAATCCTCGGAACTCACAAAAAACATTCTAAAATCACAAGGGTCGGTCCTCTTGGTTTCCATAACATTCGAAATCACTAGAAACACTTCAAATCAACAAATTCAATCCATTCAACATCAATTTGCAACCAAATTTCCATTTCATAAGGAAAACCCTAACTTTCACAAAGTTGAATTCAAATCCATTCTTTCCAATCTTCCGCACGAAATCCGTCCGCATGAATCAAAATCAAGTTTCAAAGTGTAGGGAACATTACTAGAGACCATTTGAAACCAAAATCCCGAAATTAAATCAAAGATTTACAATAAAAACATGTATTCTGTGACGACCCTCCCCTGACATAGGGTCGGGTCACCCGGCCCAGACAGCCTCCCAAGCCCAACAATCGAATCAGGCCCAAGCAAGCAGTCTGGCTCGCCTAAACAACTTGCGGAATAACACAAAGACAATATGGATATAAATCTACGGAATAAAATTTAGAACATTCCATATGTTTATCAAGGACTACAAATGGGTTTTTATTTTCTAGAACCGAATAAGTAATTAAATGGCTCCCAAGTAAATCAACTAAAGGAATGAAAGGTTCGACCTACCCAAAAGACCTATTTAAAATATAACCCAAGTTTAATAGTCTAAAAGACGAATACATAGATAATACAATACAAGGCTCACATTAAGAAAGAAGGCTTCAAGCTATCACCTCTCCCTTTTCTTGATCTAGCACCTACGTGGATGCCTGAGATGTAAGTGGGGTGAGCTAAAAGAGCCAACGGAGCTCAATAAGAGAGAAGACTTGCTCAAACACTAAATATGCAAGTATTACCTATAAAGCAAAACAATTCTACACATGAAGTAGTAAATCGAATTGTAAAGCATTTAATGAAAAGCAATGAAGCCATGATTCTTGTTCGTAAAAAGGGGTGTAAACGAGTTCCAAGTCCAGTATAACTTAAAGGTAGATTCATAATTCAATAAGCAAAAAAGTGAGCATGCTTTTGAAATCACATCATGAAAGAGAATTCATAATCCATTAATAAATTTCATTTATTTATGTAACGGGGTCCAATAAGAGATTTACCATAAGAAATATTAATAAATATAAGTAATTGTTCCATTCAATGCATTCTAGCTAACGGTATGAATCCGGTGACCGAAACACTCACCCTCGAGGTGATGTGAACCATTGGTGGTCACAATGGCCGTTATGACCTCCATCTAGTTCCATCAAACCAACAGTAAGTATTTTCAAGCCATCACCGATTGTAACCACTTGTGAACTTGATTTTTCGTGGTGCAGACCACTCTTTGTTTGGTGGGGTCATAGCCACACCAATTCGTGACGCATACCACTCTCTTTTGGTGGGTGCACTGCCACACCACCGCTACTCGTGGCGCAGACCACTCTCTTTTGATGAGCATACCGCCACATCACCGCATTTGATCGAATAACACAAGTGTTCATATCACATACATTCCATAGATAAGCATATTCATACCATTGACTAAATGCACCAATCCCAAGTCTTTCGATATAAACGTGATATTTATATTTATCTAATATTCAAGCCATATTTAATGCATGAGGGAAACTCCGCACTTACTTCGACTCGCAGCGAATCCTATTTTCGATCCTCGCGCGCTCAGGGTCCAATGTGAACCGCCTTGTGAATCTAAACAATTTAAGACACGTTCACATTAACGACAAGTCATATATTAATTCTAATTTATTTTTAGATTTATTTTGGGGTCCACTTGTGTGGGTCCCGCGGGACTCCCGTCGCCCGGTGCGAAAGTCGAGGGGTGGGACCGCCCAACTCTTCCCCTAAGGACGCGCGCCCCATTTGCAAGTAAAATTTATTTATTTTTTATTTTATTTCATATACATAGATATATATATCATATATACATATTATAATATAATATATGTTTAGATTAATTGACCAGGGACAAAACGTCCCTGGTTTTGAGGTGCAAGGGCCAATCTTGCCCCTGGTCAATTTTATCCTCTGTGGCATATGCATAGGGGGAGTGTTTGCTCCCCCCTCCTTTGCCCCATCGGGAAAGAAGCCTGAGAGTGGTTGGGGGTTTTGAGGGGGCCTCCACGAGGAGGCCCCTCCTCCCTCTCCGACAGCGGCGGACCGCCGCCGCCCTTCTCCGGTGACGGCGGCGACCCCACTGCCGACCCTCTCCGGCGCGCCGTGATGACGTCGCTCCCTTTTTTTCCGGGGTCAACTTTTTCACCATTACACCCATTAAAAGTTTCCACCATTAATGCAACCAAACCAAGATTGTAAATCAAGTTGAACATAAAAAGGAGGGAGTATGTATAATGAGTTTACCTTCAAAGGGGACTTTGGAACGCAACACCCACCATGAAATCTCCAACAAAGCTCTCTTCTATTATTCTCTTCAAATTTGGGGTTTTGAACAAAAAGGGGGCTAGGGTTTACAATTAGATTTATATAGTGAGACCAATTAGTGTAGGGTTTGCTAAATTACTAAATTGCTCATAGAGCAGGTCTTTTGAGTTTTGGGTCGTCACATGTTCACCAGGATTTGGGGCTAAATCATAACAACAAACCCAAATCCATAATAGCATCCATAAAAAACGATTTGAACAACGATTGAGTGTGTAAATCTTTAGGAAATCAAGATTGAAAACTAACTTCACAACAAATCCGAAAATCATCATTTATTTCCAACAAATTAGTTCAAGCTTTAATGAGTTAGGTAAGTGTTCTTACCTATCTTACGTGAATATCAAGCTTATGGAGAGTGTGTGGCTTGGTGTAGCTCCTTTTTCTAGTGTTCAAGCTTCTCTTCACTCTGTTCTATTACTAATACTAGCCTCCTCTCTTGGTTCGTAAAAAAAATGGTTGCTACACACCTTGTACTAAGGGTTAGATTTAGGGTTTTAGGACAACCAATTCTATTACTTCATCTCTACAAATGCTTTTTAGTTCTAGGACCATCCGAGGGTCCTCATTTAGTTCTAGGAACATCCAAGATTGAAACCAATTATTGGATGTTTTTCAAGCTTATTATCTCTAACTTAAGCCAATTCACTACCTAAGCCCATAATAGCATATAATACAAGCCAATAAGCACACCATCACACAATTAGCATGCGTATTTACCAAAATACCCCTGGTAATTAGGCAAAATACCGTTTTAGGAAATTTGCGTCGTTACAAACTTGATCACGGATAGTAACTGGCTTATGAACTGCAACTGACTTAGGAATTGTAACTGTAACTACTTCATGCTTAGCACTTACAGTCACAGAAGATTGCTCACTTACATGGTCTGTTGGACTTGACAATATTATGTGAAAAGCAACAACATTTTCAGTCATTCTTGCTGTTTCCTCATCATCATCACTGTCACTATCAGCATCATCATCACTCAAACTAGAAGAGCTGTTCTTCTTCTTAAGAGTATTTGCACATTCACTCTTAATATGTCCAAAACCTTCACATTCATGAAATTGAAAACCTTTCCCTTTAATTCTAAAAGCACCTTTTTGTTCTGATGACAATAATTGTCTTCCTTTATGCTTTTGTATTCCGACTTGTAAAGCAATATTGAGATCTTTCTTTGAAGAGAACATGTTCTTCTCATAAGTCGCAACGATCCCATCAATTCATCAAGACACATCTTTGTAATGTCTTTGCACTCCTCAATTGCTGTAACCTTCAAGTGGAATCTCTTAGGAAGAGCATACAAAGCACGACGAACATGTAGTTCATCGTGATACTTCTCTCCAAGTTGGTATGCCTAATTTGCAATGTCACGGATACGACCATTGAAAGAGGTGATATCCTCATTCTCTTCCATCTTTAATCTATCAAACATAGAAGCCAATTGCTGTAATTTAGAGATTTTAACTTTACTCATGCCTTTAAAGATAGTTTCCAGCACACTCCATGCTTGTTTTGCTGTGGAGCACGTAGCGATGAGTTTGAATCTCTAAGAATCTACAATACTAAAGATGGGATTAACAGCTTTGGAGTTAGCCATTTGCAACTTTTTCTCGTTAATAGTCCATTGATCAACATGCTTTGGTGGTGCGTTGTTGTGTTCATCCATCACAATAGGCGCTACGTACTCCTTGTCAATCATCTCCCAACTCTATGTTATCTAAAGATGATATAAATTGTATATTATCTATCTTAAGTGAATCTCAAGCTTGTGGAGAGTGTGTGGCTTGGTGTAGCTAATTTTCTAGTATTCTAGTTTCTCTTCACTCTGTTCTATAACTAACCATAGCCTCCTCTCTTGGTTTGTAAAAAAAGTGGTTGCCACACACCTTATAAGGTGTATTTACTATTTATACTAAGGGTTAGATTTAGGATTTTAGGTCAACCAATCCCATCCCTTCTATCTCTACACAACCCTTTTTAGTTCTAGGACCATCATAGGATCCTCTTTTAATCCATCATTTTTGTCTCTTTCACTTATTTACCATATTGCCGTCGAGCAAGATTTAAACCAATTATTGGATCTTTTTCAAGCTTATTATCTCTAACTTAGGCCAATTCACTACCTAAGCCCATAATAGCATATAATACAAGCCAATAATTACACCATCACACAATTAGCATGCGTATTTACCAAAATACCCCCGGTAATTAGGCAAAATACTGTTTAGGTAATTTGGGTCTTTACAACATCCCCAATTTTTGGGAATTTTTTCCTCGAAATTAAGAAGGATGGTATGCTCGTGAATATAGTGAAGGGAATGCGCGCAAGCAATTCCTCTCGTCTTTGTCCATGCCATTTCCCTACTTATCTGCTGCCATTCCAATATGACCTTGGTTCCTTGAGCGATAATCACCAAATCAATCTTTTTGTTTTCCTTGTGCTAGAGACGACTAACACAATATATTGGTTGAGAAAGTTAACAATGGTTGTCATGTCTTTGTGTGGCAGCCACTAAAGCCCTTTAGTTTCCCGTGCTAGCGGCTACTATCACGGTAATATTTGTAATGGAGATGAATCATGACTCCCGCAATTACGGTTGTTATATCCCTGTGTGGCGATGACCACAAAGTCCCCTAGTCTTTCGTTCTAGCGACTACTATCACGATCTATGTTACCTGGACTCGGGTATGAGTGTCGGATACGAGTATGTCTCTAAAGGCTGGACCTGCCTATTTTCTAATTTAAGGACATGGGGACTCAGGGAAAAGAGTGCTTAGATATTTGTACTAACACATATATACTAGCCCACAAACATATTTTTTCTAATTTCTTATTCTATATTAGGAAGTTTTGGTTGTTGTTTTCTTTTTTATTTTACATTTTGAATCTTCTTTGTACATAGAGCTTTCAAAATGAAGTGTCCAAATCTTTTCAAGTGTCAGACTCGTTTCAAGCGTGCGACATAGGTACTTTGGGTCAAAGGGAAGGGTCCGGGTAACATAGTTCACGATAAAGGGGATGGACCATGGCTTCCGCGACAACAGTTGCCCTATCCTTGATTGAAGACAACCGAAACAAATCTCCAAGTATTTTGGGCTTCCTTCATCAAAGCGCATATTCTTGTGAGTCTCAACCCTTTGGTTTCTTGTTTTCCTTGTCAGCCCTTGACAATTCTTTCCATTGCGTGGAAGTTTTTCGCATTTGATCTCTACTTGAGCAAACCATGAGATTTCATACAAGCATTCCCGTGGCTTTACATTCAAGTTCTTTTGCACAATTTGTGGAGTAGTTTATACTCTCGCAGTATCGACTTAAGTCGTTTCTTTTAAAAGTTTCATGCAATCCTTAATCCTACCCCCAAGCCAACCCTTAGCTACTACTAAGTTTTTCGGAAGTTACTAACGTAAGGAAATATAGAAATCGCCGAATTTCTTTCAATTAGATTGGCACACTACCAATTTCATACGAACGCCCCAAGCATCCACTTGGAGCCTACTCCTAGGAATTCTGTTACTTTGCGATGATTCCTATTTCTTGTTTCCATCGACGTCCCTGTCATCGAACTTGTCTTTAGTGATAGGTATTTCAATTTTGACATCTTATAGGTATCTATCATGACTCATGAGTTTTAAAGTTGTAATTACACCCATTTGTACCCCATGCTTCGATAAGTCGTTGATGCCATAAAGTTACTATTGGTTTTGTTCTCATTTAGGCGTCAACCTTGGATGCTTCTACATCTCACCAATTGTCAATGTCCTCGACCCTTGGTTCCCCATGTAAACCTATCACTTACCCACCTAGGTTTCATTTTATTTCCTTTTACACCATCCGATTATAATTTCCAATTTTGAAAATTAAACTAAGCTTTTAGGCTTCCAAATGCTACCGACTGTTTTCCTCAATGTTTTATAATTCCTAGCGGTGTCAAGTTTAGAAGATATCATCTACCCAGAGATAATTGTTCATAACTAGCTTAATGAACTCTCCAACCATTCTAGTCATCTTACTACACATGTTATACCATATTAACATTAGTAAGGGTTGATCTTAGCCTAGGATCCCCAATTTTAATTGTGAACTTATCATTGATTTCATTAAGGTTGAGCTAACATGGCATTTTCTTTGCAGGATAGCATTAATCTAGTAGATCAATCAAGTTCTAGTTTCATTCCTTAACTTCTTAACTGCCATGCTACACATCCTGCATGCAGTTGCTCTGAGGTTAAGTTTAATGTGTTAAAATTAGGTCCCCAATTTTCATGACCTAGCCATTTCATGTTAAGTTAGGACAACCTATCACTAGCTGACGATACTTTCCCTTAGAGTTTTAAACCTTATTCATCGACCATGGTACCTCACATGCATGAATCAACATGTTCGAATCAATCAACGGTACTTGTGACAAGCTTTCCAATGGGTCCCGAGTCTATCTCAACAATTGCATGCACTCCGTTCCTCGTCGGTTGGGCCACACCGCCCTCAAAAAGTGCTTGTAACTTCGGGCATTTCTTCTTGAAATGGCATGCCTGCCCACAGTGAAAACATATCGGTTGTGGTGTCTGAAATGTCTGCGTCGGTTGCGCCACTGATCCTGAGACACTCTGATGTGGTCCTATCAGTCCCCGACTCTTGGTCAATGTGCCATGTGTAGCCGAGGGCGCAGGGGTGTGAGTAGTGGTCTTTGCAGAAGTGTGTGGTGCCCTCGTTGCTGCATTGGCCTAAGTGTACTCGCTTGAGTTTCCTCCATTCATGCTTCTCTTGTTGAAGCCTCCTTGATAGTTGCTTTTAGGCTTGTTTCGGCCAAAACTTTGACAATCCCTAGACACTATCCTCGGTGGTGGCATAGCCTCCCTGTCCCTACTCAACTGGTACGTTACCTCGCAGTGTTGTGCACTCGCCACCGGTTGGGCATAGGTCTCCAGCATATAAGTAGCCATATGGGTCTTGATGTGCTCGTTTAGTCCGTCGACAAATCTGCTGACTCTCTCCCCCATAGTAGTCATGTAGTCTGGAGTAAAGTCTGATAGTTCATTGTAGTATGATTCATTCTCTTTCACAGGCTTGCCTCCATGTACTAGGTTTAGAAACTCGCATCCTTTGGCATCTCTAACAATTTCGGGAATAATTGCTCATAAAACAAAGTCTTGAATCTTGACCAAGTTGTAATAGGCCCATTGTACATCTTCATTGATTTTCACCACTTATAAGCTCTTACTTCTAGAAGATACGACACAAGGAACACTTGGTCCCATTGTCTATTTTTAGAGCTTCTTGTCTTTTCTCCATGCACTTAATCCAAGCCTCTGCCTCTCCGGCCTCAGTATCCCCATAAAAGTGTGGTATATCGTACTTCATGAATTCCTTTTGGACTTTGAGCATCTAGAGGGTCTCCTCATTTACCGGTAATGCTGCTCGTGCTACTACATTGCCCTCTGCCCCTACAATTGGGTTGACCTCGTCATTTTCCCCATGCCCGTCCTCAAGAATAGGCTCCAAACCAACTCCCATATCTTGTGGTGGCATTTGTGGAGGTGCCCGCGGTGCTCTCAGCCCTCTGACAATGTTATGTATCTCAGTCATCCTACGCTCTTGCGGTGCCGAGATGTCCTCTAGCACCTTACGATAACTCTCAGCCATCTCCGCCATCTAATGCTCCATCTAAGTACGCCATTGTCCATTGTCTCCATCCCTAGTCTCCCCCAAATTGTAGGAAGTCCCACCTTGAGTACTCATCGTGCACTGTGAGTAAACCCAGGAGGTTAGTTCCAATTTCAACAATAGGGGTAGAATGGAAAACTATATATCAGACAATATATATAGACAATATATATATATATATATATATATATATATATATATATATAGTAGTGCATATATCAAATAACATTATAACATGTCTTTATTCATTTTTTTTTCTTAAAACCATCCCATCCTAGGGTTTATCATTTGTGCACGATGCAAACCAAAAGCCCACAGTAGTGGTTTCATTAACTTAGCCATTTATTCATATTTCCAAAGTCCAAGGCCTCACTTAGGTTGACAACCTAGTTTTCAATACCAACTGTGACTCTAGCAATTAGTCTTACTCAACTATGGTTCCAATTCCCACAACTGTTTTTAGGCTCGCTTAACCTACTCTCTTATGCTAATTGTGAGTAGGTATCCCATTTTTTAGGATAAACTATACTATGTCCTCTAGGCTCCATTGCCTAAGCTCTGATACCAACTGTGAGTTGGTATCCCATTTTCTTAGGATAAAATATACTATGTTCTCTAGGTTTTACTGCCTAATCTCTGATACCAACTGTGACGACTCAAATCCCCGAACCTAATTTTTAGTTAAGCTTCTCAACACAAGTAGTGTTTGTTCAAGCCATCACCATTACTATACCCCTAACCTGCCCATGTTTCTCGAAACTTAGCAACTACTAATTCTCCCCCCATGTCCTCCGTGTTAGCAAATTCTAACACTATCGTGTAAGCAACTACAACCACGATGGTTATAATTTAAGAGGATCATGTTGCTCGCGTCGACGGCATCCATGTCCTTGTGTTGGCACCAACTAACACAGAGTAACAAAGGTGGTCCTCGTGGCTACGAGTTCCCACGTTAGGTTTTTGCATGCAACCACATATTATAGCAAGAAATCATGTCAATAGCATATGACATCCCATCCCAAGTCTCTAACTTACATGAGACCTAAGTTATACTAATATCATGGCATGATTTAAGGTAAAGCGCACTGCCACTTACCTCAAATCGCTGCAATCCTAATCCAGCTCCTTCACTCCAAGAAGCCCGATGTGGCCCTCCTCGAGTATCTACATTGGTTTAGGTTGGCACAACTTATTAGACTTTAATTGAGATAAGTTATTCGTTCCATTTTGGTCTCAACTTTCATACCCAATTTTTTAAATTATCAAATTACTTGATTCTCAAGATTTATCAATTCCATGTTGTAAAGCTTTCTTTTTGCTTTCCAACGCTATAAAGAACGTCGAATTCGAAGTTAAAACAAAGAAGTTACGGTCGTTTGAGCGAAATCCAACTTTTCAGTAGGATAGCGATTTTAGTTCAAATTTGACAACGCTGGCATCTCGTTGGAACCCAGAAAATTCTTCAAATTACAAGTAATTTTCCCAACGATTTTAGTTCAAATGGGGGACGCTGGTAAATTGCTAGGTCGCGATAATAGTTCCCAAAATCCTCGGAACTCACAAAAAACATTCTAAAATCACAAGGGTCGGTCCTCTTGGTTTCCAAAACATTCGAAATCACTAGAAACACTTCAAATCCACAAATTCAATCC
Source organism: Stephania cephalantha (assembly GCA_039657325.1). Classification (NCBI taxonomy): domain Eukaryota; kingdom Viridiplantae; phylum Streptophyta; class Magnoliopsida; order Ranunculales; family Menispermaceae; genus Stephania; species Stephania cephalantha. The sequence continues at coordinate 30,779,117 of CM077569.1, forward strand.
ATTCAACATCAATTTGCAACCAAATTTCCATTTCATAAGGAAAACCCTAACTTTCACAAAGTTGAATTCAAATCCATTCTTTCCAATCTTCCACACATGAAATCCGTCAGCATGAATCAAAATCAAGTTTCAAAGTGTAGAGAACATTACTAGAGACCATTTGAAACCAAAATCCCGGAATTAAACCAAATATTTACAAGAAAAACATGTGTTCACCAAGATTTGGGGCTAAATCATAAAACAAACCCAAATCGATAATAGCATCCATAAAAACGATTTGAACAACGATTGAGTGTGTAAATCTTTAGGAAATCGAGATCGAAAACTACACAACAAATCCGAAAATCATCATTTATTTCCGACAAATTAGTTCAAGGCTTCAAGCTTTAATGAGTTAGGTTAGTGTTCATACCTATCTTAAGTGTATGTCAAGCTTATGGAGAGTGTGTGGCTTGGTGTAGCTCCTTTTCTAGTATTCAAGCTTCTCTTCACTCTGTTCTATAACTAACGCAAGCCTCCTCTCTTGGTTTGAAAAAAGAAATGGTTGCCACACATCTTATAAGGTGTATTTATACTAAGGGTTAGATTTAGGGTTTTAGGACAACCAATCCTATCCCTTCATCTCTACACAACGCTTTTTAGTTCTAGGACCATCTGAGGGTCCTCTTTTAGTCCATCATTTTTGTCTCTTTCACTCATTTACCATATTGCCATCGAGTAAGATTTAAACCAATTATTGGATCTTTTTCAAGCTTATTATTTCTAACTTAGGCCAATTCACTACCTAAGCCCATAATAGCATATAATACAAGCCAATAATCACACCATCATACAATTAGCATGCGTTTTAGGTAATTTAGGTTGTTACAACTTTTTCACGAATAGTAACTATCTTATGAACTTCAGCTGACTCAGGAACTGTAACTACTTTATGTAGCATTTACAGTCACAAAAGATTGCTCACTTTCATGGGCAGTTGGAGTTGACAGTATTATGTGAAAAGCAACAACATTTTCAGTCATTCTTGCCGTCTCCTCATCATCATCACTCAAACTAGAAGATCTATTCTTCTTCTTAAAAGTATTTGCACATTCACTCTTAATATGTTCAAAACTTTCGCATTCATGAAATTGAAAACCTTGCCCTTTAATTCTAATGACAATAATTGTCTTCCTTTATGCTTCTGCATTCTGACTTGTAAAGCAATACTGAGATCTTTCTTTGAAGAGAACATGTTCATCTCGTAAGTCGCAACGATCCCATCAATTCATCAAGAGACATCTTTGTAATGTTTTTGCACTCCTCAATTGCTGTAACCCTCAAGTTGAATCTCTTCGGAAGAGCACACAAAGCACGACGAACAAGTAGTTCGTCATGATACTTCTCTCCAAGTTGGTATGCCTAATTTGCTATGTCACGGATACGATCATTGAAAGAGGTGATATCCTCATTCCCTTCCATCTTTAATCTTAACATAGAAGCCAATTGCTGTAATTTAGAGATTTTAACTGTACTTGTACCTTTAAAGATAGTTTCCAGCAAACTCCAGGCTTGTTTTGCTGTGGAGCACGTTGCAACGAGTTTGAATCTCTAAGAATCTACAATACTAAAGATGGGATTAATAGCTTTGGAGTTAGCCATTTGCAACTTTTTCTCGTTAATAGTCCATTGATCAACAAGCTTTGCTAGTGCGTTGTTGTCTTCATCCATCACAATAGGCGCTACGTACTCCTTGTCAATCATCTCCCAACGCTCTGTTATATAAAGATGATATAAAATGTATCATCTTAGCTTTCCAACAGGTATAGTAGGTTCCTTCAAGCAAAGGAGGATGTGTGACACAACCACTTCTCGACCTTCCGCAAGCTTTAACCGCAGTAAATCGTAAATAGAACTCATGGTGATAAAGCTAAATCTCACTCTTCTACGTAGGTAGAACTCAAGAGCGACCAAAGCTCTTATACCACTATTAAAGTTTTGTAAACCGTGAGTATTACCGACGAGTCTGTCACAGTAAATTGTAACAGATACTGCAGAGAACAATAATATAATGTATGTGCAACAATGCAGTAATGGAGACTGCAGAGAAGTGTATGCAGTGAAACGCATGATGCAGTACATAGAGAAGAAAAACAACACACCAAAGAACAAAAAAATTGGTGATGCAGTTCGGCCAACAAGCCTACGTCTGCGGAGCCTCGCTTAGAAAATAATCCATTATGTGGAAAACTTTACAACCTCTCTAATAAATCTCACTCTCTCTCAACAGATCTATGCTACACAATGCGATGCACACAAAGTGGCGTTACATTGGGTATTTATAGGAACACACTCCAACCTCTTCTAGGTCTTCAATCCTAACTAGAATACAACTAAGAATCCTACCCCGACTACTAACTTGTAGTTGTTGAATTCAACCAACACTTGATCTTCTTCTAAGTCTTCATGTCGTCCTCGAACATTGACTCACGATATTCTCGTTGTTGATAAGTTTGTTTGATTGTGTATTCACTGCAATAAGAACTACGCGAGTGCTTTATCTTTTTGAATTAATTGATGTGCATAGTTGGATAAAGAATCCAACGTCAACAAGCACCTCAATCTCCATCATTAATTGTTAGAAGTTGTGAATGAATTCAATTAATGCGTTGTAGCTAAGCACGTCAAGCTAGCACGTCTCGTTCATGTCACGTAGCTCAGCATCCATGTTGTAGATGAACTCCAAGCAAGCATGTTTTGATCCTCTCTGATGTAAATAAACTCTACATAGGAGTTGTAGTTGTAGTAGATTACATAAACTCTATATAGGAGTTATAGTTGTAGTAGAACATGTTAAAGTTTTGGAAACCAGAGGAACTAAGGAGATTAACAAATCAATGATGAACTGATAAACACATATCAAAACTAAACAAGAATTGATATCGCAGTAAGACTTGAATATCTTCCTTTGCGTAGGCTCAGCCTAAGCAATCAATTAATAAAATCGATAATGTGTACAACCACTATAATGATTTCTCGTTCTCACAAAACTCAAGTAATGAACGACGATCCACACAATTACGATCTTGAGTATTTATAGACTCAGGCTATCTACTTTATTTAGGAATTCAGTCCTAAATAAAATACAACTCGGAAAACCTCCTCGGTCTCCAATTGTGATTTCTATTGGAATCATCCAACGTTCAACAACTAAGTCTTCTATTCCTTCAAGAATTTAGACTCGTCGTTTCCATAAAGCTCTTCTGTTCTTTATGCGCCTTTCTCTCGGATATGTAGTCGTAATCCATCTCGAAGTTCTCTCCTTGCAGTATTGAACTTCTTCACTGTTGTAGACAAATACTGACAGTTGCTCTATTGCAGTATCCAACTCTTGTTCAATTCCTGGTTCGACTTCAATTCTGTCTTCGTCTTCGACTTTGACCTTGATACTGTAATCTTCACTGGAATTTGCATTGCAGTATATCTCTGAGTTGTATCTACACTCAGACATCTTGCTTAGTCAGGTTTCCATCTTCGGCCTCGTTTGGTTTATTTTTGATAACTTACAGTGTTAGTTGAGAGTTATCTCATTGGAGTTAATATTTTTATGTTTGGTTCAACTTTAAACTTGTAGGGAAGTTTCAAGTTTTTAAACAATAAAAAATATGAATTGACAAAAATAGTCTTCAAACAAGAGAGATGAGTAATAAAAAGATCATTAATGAGTGGGTAATTTTGTCCACAACTCCTGGGAGATAACTCCCTAAGGGGGGTGGTGGGGAGATATCTCACACCCTAGGGTGTAAGTTGGGAGATAACTTGCAGGCAAGTTGAGCAACCAAACAAGATTAGTTCCCAACTCCCTGTGAGTTATCTCCTTGGAGATATCTCCACCTCATACCAAACAAGGCCGACATTGTAGCATTTACTTGACTAACTTATCTTCTGTTTTGACAATATACTGCCAACAAGGATAGACCGACCCAAACACAGTAAATTAGGGTCTAACGGAACACTCTCCAAATAAATAGAGTTCTTGACAAGCAATAACAATAAAAAATTAGGTCAATCTATTGTACATAATATATGCACGGACCTTACAGCTCCCATTTGCCAAAGTTGAGCTTACAACGAAGAATAGCTAGAGGAGTTTGTAAGGCTTTACGTGATGGTGGTAAATCTTGCATTATAGTTGGTGGGGGTCCTTTTTATTCTTTGTGGAGAGACAAATGGATACGTAACATATTCTACTTTCCATGATAGTTCAAACTTGTAAGCAGCAAGTCTTACTCTAGCCACATGCTTTAAGAGGTTTATGCATTTCTGGAGAATCTTGCCGTAATTTTTTCTTACTTCTATCATTGACAACATGGTTGAAGTTGTAGACTCGTATGAGTCATATCCATACCCAAGCCCGAAGTCCCAACTGCAATTCTTTATGTTTCATAATTGGGATGTTTACCATTACGAAGGAAGGCACTCAAAGTACTTCCAAAACATTCAAAATAGTGTACAACGCGGCTGTCTCTGCAGTTCTTTGGGACCTATTGCCAGAGAAAAGACAATAATATCTTCAAGGATATCGACACAATAATGTAGGAATGTGGGATTTCTGGGAGCACAAAATCATTATTTGATTGTTTGCTAACAAAAGATTGAACTTTTCTTTTGATGAATGGAATAGGAATTGGGACTCATTGGTTGATGAAAGGCTTCTAGTGTTACAAAGGACGATTTAAATTTGAGAAGCTGCTAGAGGTAGTACAGCATTGTGGATTGTGGATATGCGAAATTGTTAAAGTATTCTTTAAGAAGGTCAAAGGTTGTCAGGATGATTCTTTAGTGGGTTTTCTTTTTCTAGCTGTCTCTAGTTCTCTCTTTTTTTTTGAGGTGAACACCTCATGTTCTTTCTTGTCTTTATGCTTTGGAGTTCTAGTCTCTTTACTAATATAATTTAAATTATGTTGCATATTATGAAGTGTTACAAATGAAGCTTCCATAAAAAAGTTTCTTGCAAATATACAAGTGGAATGATAACTACTCTATATTTCTCTAATTACTTTCCAGTCCCACATAAGAGTAACCAAATGGCTGGAGGACATGTAACCAACCTTGTGCAAGATGTCAAGGTGGTGAACATGTACAGAATTGCGTGTGGAACAGTATTTTCATGCAAAGTGTAGCTTTTGTCATTTTTTTTTTTTATACATTTTTATGGGCGCACCTTCATGCAATGCAACTGGATAGTCTGGATTTTTTGAAATAAGTATTTTCTTGCATCCAAATCTTACTCTCTTTCCCTATAAATTCTTGTCCTCAGGTATATGAAGATCCATCAGGCTTTTCTTGTCCAGGAGTTCCGCTTGTGCCAGCCATTTGCATCTTCTTTAACATGCTCTTGTTTGCTCAGGTTTGTTTGGGAATTTTTGTTTAACTATTTTTTATTTATTTTTATTTTTATTTTATTATTTCAATTGTAGTCTGAAGTTGGATCTGCACTGTGAAGCTACTTGGTGTGTTGTGGGTATCAAACAAGAGTTAACATCATTTTGGATACTTTTTGCAGTTACACCATGAAGCCTGGTGGCGATTTGTTGTCCTCAGTATCCTCTCCATAGGTGTATATGCATTTTATGGCCAATATCATGCTGACCCCACAGGCTCAAATCATATCAGCGTGTATCATAGGCCTCCTGGTAGTGAAACTTGATACTCAGCCATATGCAGCAACCATTGCCTCACCACCCATAATTCTCTGTAATAAATCCTCAAGTGTACATCTATTGAGGTGGTGAAGCTTTATACACGTGAAGGTGCAAAACAACTGATTTACGTGGCCTATAATTCTCCGCGTTAGATCCACAAATGTACACCTCTTGTATTGAGAATCGAATGACAATCTTCTTGTACCAATAGAGACGTGAGTTATTGTGTTTTGGGACGGTAAATTGCAACCTCTACTGATTCTTGGAGATACGTTGATGAGAAATTTCGTTTGCTTTAAACAAAGAGCTGCTCTAGCTGAGGAAAAGTGAGGTTGGGCAAAAGGGCCAAAGTAGTCCCTCTTGTCTAGCTCAGTTAACCACTCAGTCCCCAAAATCAAATTGAGGCCAACTCAGTCGTCGAACTATGAGGCTTGCCAGCCAGGATTAGGTCCTTCAGTCAAATCTTGGCTCTCTTTGGCATGCCCACACTAGCTTTATCATCTAGATTATACGCTAGTTCATACAATAAGTTGTGTTTGGTTTGTAGGTAATTTTCAAAATAATCAAGATGATTTGCTCAAATTCTTTATGCTAGTTGTAGTAACGTTTCCATTAAAAAAAGGGTCGCGCTATGTGCACCTTAGTCATTACTCAAGGCAACCCATTTACAAAGGCACCCATCGAATTTCTCAGGGTATCACCCTTAAATTGGACGAAAATGCCTATGAAACTAACCGTGGAGCACCCCATCGATTTCAATTAAAAGAGGTTCGAAACTTCATTTACATTTTTTTTGCTATCGTTTTCATCGTGATTTTGAAGTGTTATTGATCGAATCTTCCCATTTTCTTTGTTCTCTCCCGCAAATTTGTGCGATTTGTGCATTTGTCGAGTTTGGTGAGTGTTTATTTGGCCAGTGGAAGTGCTCGGCGGTCTAGGGTTTATGGGACGAGTTCGGATTTGAGGTTGGTGAGAAATCGAGAGGCAAACTGAGGTATGTTTGTGTTTTTGTTCAAATTTATTTTCATTTGATTCGTTTTCTTTGTTGTCTGCCATGAAAATGTGGCAATAAACGGGTTTTGTTGGAAACACGAATTCCTCGGCTACACAGGGCCATGACATGATCATTAGTCTCGGTAATGTATTTTCGAGACTAATGAGCATGTCACGGAGGAACTAGAACGACACCTTTAATTTGGTCTCGGTTAGTTGATACCCAGACTTCCTTTTGTGGTCTCAATGCAATACTACCGAGACGTCATAATTTAGTATATGTTGGTCTGGTCTCGGAGAGTACACACCGAGACCTTTAAATACGCATCGGTTAGGTGATACCGAGACTTAACCCTATGTATCGGTTATGTGTTACTGAGACTTAACCTTAGGTATCGATTCTGTGTGATTGAGACATTGTATATTGTGTGTTTTTTTTAAGTTTTTTTTTTGAATTTCAATCAAATGTGCTTACAATTTCTTTTCTTATCAGATATGGCTCGAGGGAAATTTGTTGTTTCTATTCGGCAAGTCGATGGTGAGCCAACAAGAGTACAACATCGGTCCGATGCAGTGGCGGTGTCTGCTAGTACTTATACTCCCGTTGACCGTGGCAAGAGGAGGGCGTAGACTGCATCTTATCGGAAGGAGAAGCAATAGACTAAGATTCAGAGTGTACGTGGACGTCGATATTCATGGGATGATGTCGAGGGTGAGGTATCTCATGTCCTCGTGGGGAGCAGAAGTACTAGCGGGACAAAATTGGAAGAAACCACCACATCCTAACGACAAGCAAGTGGTGGTGTTGGTCGGAGTGGTGGTGCCGGTCGGAGTGGTGTGGAGCCCGAACATGACCCATCTGATCCATTCCCCGATGGTCCTATTGACTGTTCTCTATTGAAGAGTTTTAAGGATCATGTTGCGGCAACGATTTGGGATGGTGATGTATGTTCTCTTTGTTAAGTATCATTTGATTTTTCAATCAAATTATTATTCTCGCTATTCATATACGATAATGTATTTATGAATTAATTCTTTTTTGTTGCAGCATCGACCGTTATTTAAATGCATAAACCACGGGGCTCAAACAACACCCTGATACCCAGGCACTTCGAAGGTTCGGGTTGGCTCCACTCATAGACTGCTCCTATAGGAAGGGAAATAAGGAGGTGATCTCAGCTTTTATGGAGCGATGACATCCAGAGACTAATACATCTCACATACCCTTTGGTGAAATGTCTATCACGCTCGAGGACGCGAACCTTCTTCTGAACATCCCCGTAGTTGGCAAGGTGGTTGCGGCGAGAATCTCGGTCGCTACACAGAGGAGTCTCGGATGAAGGTGATCATGATTGTTACCAATTTGCTTGGGGTTACTATTGACGAAGCAAAGGAAGACGTTAACTATACGAGGGGTCTCACGGTGCTATTAACTTGGCCGAAGAGTCATTTTGCCCCACCCAAGTCCACCAGTACTTCCAGTTCTCGTACGTACCTTAGAGTGGAATGCACTGCACGTGTGTACTTATTGTATTTGCTCTCGTGCACTCTATTCACCGATAAGAGTGGGTCACGAGTTTCAATTGCATTACTGAAGGTTTTAGAGAACTTGGATGAGGTCGGGACTTATGCATGGGGTGCTGCCGGTCTAGCTTAGATCTACCGTCACCTAGGGTCAGCCACTAGGGTAGAAGCGTCACAGATTGCAAGGTACCTAACTTTGCTCGAGGTACATATTTTGTGGTCCTTACTTGTGATTTTGTTATGTCGTGATTTGCTTTTGTAATTGTATTTTCACTACTTAATTTATATTTGTTCTTTCTTATTTAGGGATGGGTATACGAGCACTTCCTTCTCCAGCTCGTATCGTCCAATGTGAAATACATTGACCACCTGCAACCACGTGTCTCGAGGTGGATACAGAAACATGAGACGGTAGCGAACGTGGACGAGCTCAGTAGCATTCATAGGACCCTTGATAGGTTGCGGCCAAGTGAGGCGCGTTGTTTGACTTATTTCATTTTGGTATTTCAATTTATCACTCTTATGTTTTAATAAGTTGTTTAATTTATTGGTTTAGGTGAGTTGAGATTCATACGCTGATATCAAGACCGGTGGTATCATTCTACCATCGCCTTCTTCTCTAGTACCTTGAAGTACATGGAAGTTGTGGAGCCATATCATCTGGAGAGGTTCATTCGGCAGCTAGGCCATGTTCAAGAGATACCACCATCTTCGTACCGCCCTCTCAAAGCAAACCGAGGCTGCACTACATTGAAATACTCGGTTAAGTACGGGTTCGTATCCGAGAATTGGGAAAGGTGGCATATCCATTCACTATTTGCTGAAGACTAAGGCGAGAAGGCGAGGTTCGACTTCATGGCTACAACATAATATCTGCCATGGTTCCTTTAAGTTTTGCATTCTATCATTGAGAACCCAACGAGTGGTGGAGACGACGATATTGTTGCGGACAATGAGTTGTTGGAGGTAAAATGCTAGCATTTGAGTTTAAATTGTTGTAGTTGTGCTATTATTTATTTATTGACAGTTTGGCTTTGGTTTTAAATAGCATAATCGGCGAGCATTGGACACCGCGTTGGCATGGCTACACTTGCCGGCGGGAATGGCCAAGATGGAAGCTGCAGAGAAAATGGCGAATGGTATCGTGGACTACTTGACAGGTAGAGGTCTTGGCATTGGTACCACCACCACCATTACCACCACCACGACCGCCACAACACCGATCGCACCTACTAGGGATTCCTAGCGTGTCAGCACTTCCACACCAAACGCATCCATCCTAAGTTCTTCTCAGACTCCCAAGTCTCAGCCACATATATTAGGGACAAAGATAGGAAAAAAAAAAACAGAACTTTTTTGAATGGTTCATTAAACTTCTTTGGGATTGTTCATTAAACTAGTTACAAATTATGTGTTTGATTTTGTTCCTTATTGTTTGTTAACTATCATGGATATACTTGTTTGATTTGTTTCATGGATAAACTTGTTTCGATTGTTTCATAAACTTGTGTTCCTATGTGTTTGTGTTTATGTTTGCCAATCGTTGGGTATTGTTGGACTGAAATGCAAGTACTGGTATGTTTGATAAGTTGTTACAAGCTAGAACTGTGGAATGGTCGTCGTTGTTGTTTGAATGTTTTGGAAATTTTTTTGGTTAAATGTATAATTGTTGCCTATACAGAGCTTTGGTCACGCAGGTCTAAAACACAACTTTTAATTTCGGTCATGCACCTCCGCGGTTGAAACAAACTGTCTCGATTAAGTAATGCCGATTATAATGAATATAGCCCACTACCTCATAATCTCGGATATGCACCACCGAGTGTTAGACGTGGAACTCGGTAGTGCACGTCCGACTCTAGCATAACTTTGGTCACTAGTCACCGTGTCTGCTATATAGTTCATGTATTATTTGTCTCGGTCATGTATGCAATTACTACTTTTAGAATTCTCGATAGCCAAACTCCATGACTTGGTCACTTGTCACGACTGTTGGACACCGAGATGATCTTGACACCCCATTTTTTTTACTTAATGCACTAAAGAGTATTTTGGGATAAAGGTCTCATCAATAGCTCATCAATACAATTTGAACATTTATGATTTGGCATGGCCGCGATAATGTGTCACAGTATCGGTGCTGGGTCGCCGAGACTGGTGCGTTGTTTTCAGACCTGTTGTACCGAAACATTTAAAGTAGACTTCACAATTGCATACAAGTGTAGTAAGCAACAAAAACACATACAAAAACATCTGTGAAAATCAATCTATTTTTTTTCAAATACAATTGTGGAGTGCTTACAATTCATACACAAAAGAAAGCTTTTCATGGTTCTGTACATCATCTTTTACACATAGCCAGTAGAAGTAATAAGAAACCATGAGACCAATACCAATATCATACAAAAATGATAAGTTGTTACAACTTCATGGATTTCACAAAAATAATACGAAGTTGTTACAACTTCATGGAGTTTACAAAAAATAATATTAAGTGTCACTATGTTAAGGTTCTGCTAAGTCTATCACTGTTGACGTGCCTAGCTGAAAAGAATAAATCGGAACTCATCGTTGGAAGTCAATACCAATACATCTTCAACATCAACATTCGCGAACGTCCTCCATACAATGACTACAGGGAATTGGTGCATTAGGCTTAAATACGACCTGTCAATTCGAAGTACAACATAGAATAAAATAATAAACGAGTAACCCACCACATTGCAAGCTCAAAATTAAATATGCCCAAAATAAGTCTGTCACTATATTTGGTTTGGGGTCCCTCCTATGCCATGAAAAATACATATGGTTCTCCAATAAGTGTAAGAGTTTTCGCATTTGACTTCTCCCATCGACTTCTTTAATCTAATTCCTTTATCGTGCATTATATATTGTCCGCATTGTTGAAGCATTGTTTGCATCCCTTTGCCTTAAAGTATTCAGGATCTGTCGTGGATTAACATTACCTTTACTTTTCTAATTTAAAATAGCAGCCTCATCCGGAGTCAATATTCCTGCGAATGAATGACCTTCCAAGTATTTCCCAGTGTCGTGGTTGTGCTAGCCATATACCACCCTCGCATACCAAAATGAGTTCGAGGATTCATTGATCTCGATAAGAAAAATGGCATGGACATTTTTTTGTACCGTTGTTCGGTCTTGTGTCGTTGTCCTATTCCTCTCCATTTGTCACCTTTGGTGGTTTTTTCGCAAGTAGTTCAGCTTTAGCAATCCCAAATCTTTGGGAATCACACCTATATATCCCAGATCTCTTACACGCAATTGCAACCCTTCCCCTACTGCCATTCCGTCCGCCATTAGACTTCTTTGTAACCTGTAACTTGAACCCAAGCGACAACCTTAGATCTAGCTTGACACGGTACTTCTCAGGTGAAAAAATGAGAGAGGACTTCAAAGGCACTTGCCAATGGTACACTCGTCGATGGTACTTCCTGCAAAAAAAAGTCGAACATCATAAGCATTCAGAATGAGAACTCAAAAAACCTTAAAAAACAAAAGTTTTGGTAGTACAGGTCTGACGTATAACGTAGAGTTTGGGTATAGCATGACCGATATGTTTCAATATGTCTTGGTTACAAACGACCAAAACCGCTTCAATATGTCTCGGTTACAAACGACCAAGACTGTAGTTTTAATTTCGGTTTTCATCCTCCGAGACGTGTGTACACGTCTCGATACCGTGTAACCGAAATAATCGTGCACCATGTTATATTCAGAAATGTGAAACCCTAAACACTTTGAAGCTTCAAAACTCACATCCCACTGTCTCGATTCAGCCCTACTTGCATCTTGTTCATCCATTGAATACTAAAATACACACGATTTGCGCTAAACCTTATATGTCGTAGATAACTAACGAATCAAACCACCATTGTCAACACCCAACCCCACCAACACATACTAAAACCCATGCCTTAAACCCTAAAAAATAGAAAAATAGGTAGATACCAACCTTGTATGCACTATTTGATCCAAGAATGTCGTGTTCGACTGTCGACGAAGAAAACATAATCAGTTGGGGAGAACGGGGTAGTGGAGTTCAGTTCCTTCAACAACCAAAACGGAGTGGGGTGCCCAAGAAAACTGTTTTTTCATGTAGATTTATGTTGGAGGGCATATGAGTCATTACACATATATTTGGGAATAAAAGGGGTGCCCTGAGTAAGCAATGGGGTGCACATAGCGCGACCCTAAAAAAGGCTGTTTCTAATTTTTTTCCCAGCTTTACCCTTTTTCTTTTTTGGTTCAACAGCTTTTTTTTTTTGGGTGTAATGGTACAACAGCTTTACCCCTACTCTAAACGTGCACATGATAAATGATACAATTCCAAATAGAGATTAACGTTTTTCACCTCCACTTTTTTTTTTGAAGAATGCAGCTTCACCTTTATTGCTAGATTATTACTTTTTGCAATTTAGTGAATGTATTATTTAATTAATTCTTTACCATTCGACACTCCCAACAACTAATCCTCTCATCGCAAAAAAGAAGAAGAAAACTATGTGGTCGCATTTCAAAAGATTATTTAAATATTATATTAAAATGTTTTTTATTTCTATTTATTTTTATGATTCTTCTACTTTTATCTTTATTTTCATGTAATGATAAATCATATAGTTTTGTGATACATTAAATTATAACATACCCTTTTATGTCATTTTGTATTTATCAGCTACTTAATCAGTTTGTATTTTCAAACAATTTCTTTTGATAAGTTAAATTATCAACTTTTGCCTCTAAACTATTAGATGATCAGGTAATCTTTCTAAAAGAATCGAGTAACTACCAGTCATCGCCATTTCCTATGGATAGTCATCCCTTCCATAAGTCTCTCCCCATGTAGTTCCAATCCCAATCAACGATAAAAACAAGTCATTGAATTAAATTGTTGCAGCAACTTTAACAATTGAAAATTACAACTTGATTTTGATGATCTAGGAATGCTTCTTCTCCTCACATTTATCTTGTTTCTTTACGTCTTAACTGAGCTTTCTAAACACTGGATTAATTAATTTGCATTGGTTAAGTCCGTAATTTGAAAACTAAGCATACAAGAGAACTTTCATTTTAGGAATTTAATGCGAGTCGCGCTATGTGCACCTCACCAATTACTTAAGGCACCTCATTTACAAGGGCAACCAACGTTTCTCCAAGGGTACCAAGGAATTGGACGAAATTGTCATTCTTGGACGAAATTGTCATTCTTTTATCAAGCAACGCACCTCACCACCAAACCGAAATAAAAACGCTTGAAACCATCTTTTCCCCTTTTTCGATCTTTCTGCCATCGCGAAGTAATGCCTAAACCCACACATTCCCCTCATTTTCTTACTCGTTTACTCAAGATTTGTTGTTATTTAGGATTGGGTGAGTTTTTTTTTTTGTGCCCATTAGAACTGTTCGGGGTTGAGGGTTTGTGAAGACTTCAGGTTTAGTGTTGTTGTGGTTTCGTCAAACAAACGAGGGTAAATTTATGTTTTCGTTGAATTTTTGTTCATTTGTTTCATTTTTTGATTGCCTTTCATGAAAATGTACCTATCACGGGTTTTTACCACAATCCTGTGGTGTTCGATACATGGCCATGAGTTGTGTTGTGGGCTTGGACGTCCATTGCCGAGATCATTAAGTAAGTGTCCATTAAGACCAACAGACACTTAAATGAGTAGGACCACAATAACCCTTAGTTATATATCATCGAGACTAGTTTGGTCTTGGTGACCTATTACCGAAATATTAAGCTATGTCTCGATTTATTTCAACCAAGTGTTAGAAAAGATATGTTTGGATTTAGTCTCGGTGGGTAGGCACTGAGACCCTTTAACAACTATCGATTGTGTGGGACCAATGGTCTCAGTTGTATAGTACCGAAACATATTATTAACTAGCTTTTTTATGATTTTTTTAAATGATTCTCGTGCACTGTGCTTACAATGTATTTTTTTATGTAAAATATCTATGGCAAGTTCACGAGAGCACAACGAGCGGTAGCTACTCTGGCTAACTGTGGCGGGAGGAAGCCACATACTGCATCTTATCCAAAAGAGAAGCAAAAGCCTGCTTACCTTAAGGGTACACGTGCACACCGATCGGTGGAGGATGATGTCCAAGATGAGGCATCTCATGTTCCCGTGCAAGACCTAAGGCTCGCTGGTGCTGAAAGTGAGAACTAGGCATCTGAGTTTAATAATGAGGCCTGCAGGGTAGAAGAAGAAGAAACCACCACAGCCCAACGCCACGTGACCATGAGTAGTAGTGGTGGTGACAGTGGGAATGTCGAGGAGCTTAAAGATGACCCATACACTCTTTTCCCAAGTGGTCCTATTAACCGCTCTATGTTGAAGAGTTTTAAGAATCATGTTGTGGCAACAATTTGGAACAATGATGTATGATTTTTTCAAAGTTTCATTTCTTTTTGAATGAAATTATTATTCATGCTATTCCTATACAATAATGTATTTATCAAGTTTGTATTGTTGTTGCATCATCGAACGTTGCTGAAGTGCATAAACTACGGGGCTCAAATAGTTGAGTGAGATTTGTAGTCTTACCACCTTGACACCAAGGGTCTGCAAAGGTTCATTCAGAAGTTCGGACTCCACTCATAGAATGCTCGTATCAGAATGGCAACAAAGAGCTGATCTCAGATTTTGTCGAGCCGTGGTAGCCGTAGATGAATACATTTCACTTACCTTTTGGTGAAATGTCCATCATGATGGAGGATGTGAGCATTCTATTGAAGATCTTAGTGACGTGAAATGTGGTTGCGATTGAACATCTTGCAAGGTATACAGGGTGTCGCGAGGAGGCGATTGAGATAGTTTCCAAATTGTTCGGGGGTTAGTCATAAAGAAACTAAAAATGAGGTTAACATTATGAAGGGTCTCACTGTGAGGAAGTGTTGGCTGAAGAGTCTTAGGTGGCCTAAAGCGAAGTCTAGTACTTTTACTTACCTCAGAGTGGAATGCATTGCACATGCATACTTATTTTTCTTGCTCTCCTGCATGTTTTTCGCTGATTAGAGTGGTTCACGAGTCTTCATTGCATTTCTCAAGCTTTTGGAAAATCTGGATGAGGTGGGAACTTACGCATGGGGTGCAACTGCTTTAGCTTACATTTATCATCACCTCGGGTTAGCCACTAAAGTAGAATTATCATAGATTGCAAGGCACTTAACTTTGCTTGTGGTACATATTTCGTGGTTTTTACTTGTGTGTTTTTATCTTTTGCTTTTGTAATTGTGTCTTTCTACTGCTTACTTCTTTTTACTTGTGTTTTTTGTTATTAAGAGATGGGTCTACGAGCACTTCAAACTCAAGCTTGCTGCGTTAAATGCAAAATACATGGACAACTTCAATTTTGTCGCACTCATGTTTTGATAATAACTTGTTTCCTTGTTTCGTGTAGGTGAATTGGGATTCATATGTTGAGATTAGACCCGATGGTATCATTTACCCGCTGGTCTTCTGTATTGGCACCTTGAAATACATGGACATTGTGGAGCCATACCATCCGGAGAAGTTCATACGATAGCTTGGCAATGTTCAAGGGGTACCTGACCCTCCGTACCTCCATCCCAAAGAAGTAAGAGGTTCATTTGCACTGAAATACTTTGTAAAGCACGGATTCCAACTGGAGAATTGGGAAAGGTAGCGTAACCATTTACCATCACCTAATGTTCGAGGCAAGAAGGTGCAATTAGAGTTCATGACTACACCATAATATTTTCCCCGATTTCCACAAATCTCACATCCTATCATCCTACATATAGCGAAGGTGTCGCCAATACTGTTGCGGACAATGTGATTGCTTGCTTATTTTAAATATTTTTCTAAATTGTCTATTTTCATATTATAACCCAACTTAGAACTACATGGACGTCGTAGATTAGGCGAGGGCACGCCTGCCGAGGTATAATTTTGTTATTTTTGTATGATGCTTGTATATTGTGTGTGTTTTAAGTAAGTTAAAGCATTATACTATATATTTCAAAAATTGCTGCATTTTGGTAAGTACAAATGCGATTGGTAGCGCCTCAAGATATGTGCAGTGCGTGTAGGGATTTGGTAACTTAGATAAGAAATTGATAGCTTAGTTGAACAATCTAAGTAATTATTATCAAGTTCATTATCTAGTATAATAAACTAATATAATTTGATCTAAATAACCAAATGGACATAAGGGACTCGGTGCAACCAAAAATGCACACTATGTGCAGGACGTCGGGTAACCAAGTAAGTGAGGTTTAGTCTAATTATGGAGTGCGATTTACTAATAATCCATAAACTAAGCTAATAAAATAAATCAAAATACGTCACTAGCCAAATAATAAAAAAGGCATAAGTTAGTTAGTATTATTTGGACCATATATCAACTTAAAGATTGCCAATCTAAAGGTTATAGTGACACCTTAAGTGGACACACATAGTGGGGATGAATTCAATTAAGGCCTTGATGAAGCCAGAGATGTTAAAATTGATGCAAGGTAGAAGACTAGGATCTAATTTTCACTACATATAAGTGGTGGGGGGGGGGGGACTTGACCCATTCATGCTCGTTCATGCAACCAACGAAAAATTTAGGATTTCTAGTTCATGAGAGCAAGAAGGGCTAGACATCTTTTGATCTAAAAGTGTTTGTGTCAATCTTGTGGTGTTCTAGTAATGAGGGTAGGGAATTTGCATTAAGACTTAAGCTAGGTAAGAAATCCCTCAGTTTTCATGCATTTCTATTCAAAAAATCTATTTGAATGAGTGTTAAAACTTCGGGGTCTTGACCCAAAATGAGATTTTGATGGTAAATCTATATTTCGCCCATGTTTTTGAGGTATAAATTGTGATGATTTCATTTATGAACTTTCAAAAAATTCAGCCATCAAACCATTGTTCTTATTCTTAAAGCTCTCCAACTAATGCATGTCAACTTACCCAAATTGAGGCTTAAAATATGATTTATCACTTCTTTGGGTTAATTAGGAGCTATCGGGGTCAAATCAACCCACAATGAGCGAGAACTTATTGAATTGGTTTGAGACTTGATGTTTAAGTTGTGGACATTTTCGTGCATGTTGGGCTGTTGGAGAAGATGATGAAAAATGTTTGTGCCCATAAAGGAATGTCTATGCCTATAGGGGATATCTGAGCCACCAAGGATTGTTTGTGCCCACAAAGGATGACCGTGCCAATAAGGGAAGCCTGAAACTGCAAGCTACGTTTGTGGTCACAATGGATGTCTGTGACCACAGGGAATGAGTGCAGCATAAAGGGACGTATGTGGCCATAAGGGATATTTGTGGTCACAAAGGGTCTGTAATCACAATCCCTGTGACCAATAGAGTGTAACCACAATGTTATGTCAACAATCTAATAGAATGGGCATCTAACACACCAAAAATTTATGTAATTTACACTAGTAACTTAGGGATACATAATCTGGTGTCGGGAAGGAATCGGAATCGAGGCGTGTAGTGACCAAGTTTTCATCGCATTTTTGTAAGTAAACTCATAAGAAACTTCGTTAGCATTCCTTTTATTTTCTTGATACTTTACTACTATTTTATCATTATTATGTGCCAGTTTAAGGCAGACGTACACTCCACCATAGCGTGTGTTTGTGATTGGTCGATGGGGGCGGACATGGCACCAGCCCGACATTCCATGAATTAGCATGATCTGGGACTGACACTCAGTGATCTCCATGTCAGTTTCTACGCATGAGACACATTCTCCACGAGACTAATGGGTACGAAGAGGAGATGACATGAGGCTTGCCTCCGTCAGGGGTTTCTTCTCACGAGGCATTGGATTGGAAGTCCCACTTCCATCTACGGGGTCCTCATTTGACTGTGAAGCATTTGGCGGGTATTTCATCGTAAACGGGGACTTCTCGATTTAGCGAATCCTAATCCCCAAGGTTCAGTAGACTCTCACCACACACGTGTTAGGGCTTGTGCCATCGGTCAATCTATAAACATTGTTTATTTTATAATTTTAGTTAATGAAATTGAGGTTTTCTTTTGCTGTTTTATTATAAATATTGCAAGTTTACCTTATAGTAAGATCCATGTGTATTTGTTAAAATATCCTATATGTCCCTAATCGATCATTATACTGGGAACTATAATGAATTAAGACTACTGTGAGTCTTGATTGATGGTCATATGATGATCGTACGTATAGGAATACGAATCGAGATCATGAGTACTTGTTAGAGAAAATGTACTGGACTGACCCGCTATGAGAACACTACATGGATTAAGTCATAGGTGTTACTCATAATAGGTATATCATTTAGTCCTTCAACTTGAGATTACCATAAATTTCAATATTTGGAGCATGATAATTTGATACAATTAAACATTGTTTTTAACCGAACGATTATAAAAATTGTAATTGGTTACAATGTGAATAATATGTGAAGGTGTGTAGTTAAGATAGAATTTGTCACATTCGTATAGAGAGATATTAGTGGATCCCTCGATATGATAGACTGATAATGACCAAGTCCATGTGAATTGATATTATCAATGTCACTTGGATGTTTTCAGTTTACTTAAAGATCGAGACTAGTACGATTGAACATTAAGGGTGACTTTCCATGCCTTATGTTTAGTAAAAGGATATCGCACGACAAAAGGATATGATATATGTTATTCATTAAGTTGTATCGATTTTGATATTCATGCTACTTGGGTAGTCATAATGCCTTGCTAGAGATCGCTTATGACTTGTATACCAAAATAGTTTTGGTTAATTGCCAACGCTGTATGAACCTATTGGGTCACACACAAAGAATGACTTTCCGCAACTTCAATTGGTCCAGAGTAATAAATTTTATATGATAAAATTTATGACATAAAAGCCAATAAGATTTTTTATATGATAATTTATTTATAGGGGCGTCTATGTAATTTGCTTAAATTAATACAATAGTTGTATTACAAATAGGATTTTAAGTGAGGGTTTATCTACACATACAAATAAAGAGTGAAAACCTAAAACGAAATAAGAGTTTTATTTTTGTAAATTTCGAGTTCTCTGGATTTTGGGAGAGAAAGAAAAACGTTTCAATATCTATTGGGGCTAGCTTTCCAAATTATGGTCACCATTCGTGTATGGATTTTTGATATAGGACGAGCGCTTGAACGTCTTGGAGTTCAAACAATTACAGAAGAAAATCACGGATTAAGGTATAGTTTAACGTTTAGACCTAGTTTAATGAAACCTATTTTCGATCCTGTTGGGGTTTCAAAATTATTTTAAATGTTCTGCTGCGTATGAACCCCATAAACCTAACAACACGTGTTCAGATTTTGTTTCCTGTTGCGACTTATATTCATGCTATTTCCTTTCCTGTCTATTTTACTTACTTGCATGAATTGTAGCTACTTTTTTTAAACTCTAGTGAATATTAACTGATTTTCTCTGGGATTTACTCATTGGGACTTGTCTCTTTTATTGCAATTTACAGATCTTACGACGAGCCGGGGGAAGGCCATGCTAGGTGACTACATCTGACTTCTGAGAGCCCCCTCTTGTTGACATCGTAGGTGTTTGTACTTAGTGTATTTATTTCTTTTGGGTGTTTTGGGAAGACTTGACACACGAATACATTATATTGACTATGACTGTACTTCTTTTGTCGCCTTGATATACATGGTATCATTTTGCATGGTTTTCTATCAATTAGGTTTTTTTTTAAAATGCAAAGCTTGTCATTTATCTATTTGCATGCTATATTGAAAGACTTATGCTATTTAAACAACTTAAACGACAATAAATCACCTGTTAAGTTGTAAACCTCCAGTACTTAGTCTATAATCACTGAAAAAGACCACTTACAACTAATAAATGACTAAGTTAGCTAATAAATGCATAACTAGTCTAATTAAGCTTAATTTCACATAAAGACTAAAATAATTGATTAAGTTAGGGCGAATTCGAAAATGTTCAGCATATGTCGTAAACCGTCATGGACATGCATGCAAATGATGTGGCATGGCCTAATGACATGTTCAGCGACGTGGCGGTGCCCGATTTTCCTTGGAATCTAGGGTCATCACAAACAATGTGCTATTGGAGGTAAGGTGATTTGTAGGTTGTATTGGAGGTTCAAGTTGTATAGTTTGTTGATTGTGTGTAATTGCTTTGAACAACGTAATAGGTGACCATTGGACACTGTGTTGGAATAAATAGACTTGTTGGAGGCTGAGGTCAAAATCGAGGTTGCAAAGAAAATGGAAAATGATGTCGTGGACTATCTGATGGGTAGGTCCTAACATGACAACACCGCAGCCCCATCCATGTCCATCCCTAGTGCTTCTCAGTCTCTCAAAATGAAGCATATACACGACAATACATACTGATAATTCAATAATTAGACAATATTTTATAGTATATTTAGGGCGAGTTTGGATGTAAAAGGATATATTACACTGGATTTTCTCTTGTTTTTGTGATTTCAAGTTATAATTAGAATATGTGAAAAAATGGATGAAAACAGGAAGAAAATGAAGGATTTGGTCAAATGGAAAAAAATGCACAATGAATCAGCATCGAATCAAGAAAGAACCAAAAATCAATGTCGGCAGTGATTCATAGTTTGTACACGAATCGCCAGACAAATTGGTGAAACATCAAGACATATTTCCACTGATTTGCATAACAATTCACATTATAAGTGGAATCGGCAGGAATTGCTGAAGTCAATTTTGAGAATATTAGAAAACTACACAGAATTTTGATTTTGATTGGATACGTACTACCTAGAATACTATATGTATGAACCTAGCGCTTCAAAATCAATTGCCCTTGAGTACTTAGATCAATATTTCATTGTCTTAGAGCCATATTTATTAGTTTTTATTTATTTTATATTTATTATTCATTGCTTTTGGAGATGATTTGAAGATTCAAAGTATTTAATCAGAGGTATTTATTTATGTCTTTTATTTACTTTATTGTGATGTTTATTATGAATATGAGTGAGTAGTTTATTAATTTAAACAAAGTCGGGACATGAACTTAATACATTTTGTGATGTAGTCATAATGAAGATTGATTTGTATTTAATGCTTTAAATCAATCGTATTCTTCAATTCACTGATTTAATAGACTGTTATTTATAGATTATAATCATGAAGCTTTTTATTGCATGCATAGTCTAGAATGTGTATTGTGATATTTTGATTCAATATCTAGTTTAAAGTAGTAACTAAGATATTTTTAAGAGGTCTTTTACCATTTATATGTCCTAGGTGGGTTGAGATCTAAGTTTAATATTGAAGTGGCTTTTCAAAGGTAATAGGCTTAGTAGTTTGAAATTTTTATGGAACTTAATGTTGTTTATTGCTTAATTAATTCCTTTGAGCTTTTGAAGGGATTAAGATTGTGGCTTTTCCATTGATACAAGGAGAATTGATGGTTTGCTAAGGACTATCTACTTATTATTTTAGTTTAATGATATAAAAATACTTTATAAAAAAATTAAAGTATGCTTATGACTATGATTTAAGTAGTATTGGATGCAAAATAAATTAATGTTTCATTGTTCCAGATATTTTTTTAAATGTTTATTTTATATTGAATTGAATTGATTTGAATTTAGTGAACTCAAATTGTGTTAATTAAGTTAATCTAATTAGTTTAATTAATTATTATAGTTTTATTAAGTGATTTTTAGTTCTAGTTTTAATTAAATTAATTTAACTAAAGTAAAAATATAATTAAAACATAGGAAAACCTTTTTCCTAAATTTTTTTTCTAAATCCCTGTGGAGACGATCCCACTTATCACTACTACAAATAATAAGGATATACAGGAAACTTATTGTACAAGCTTGATATGTGTCAATTCTTGGCACCGTTGCCGGAGATTTTTACATAATTTCTTAGGAGTTTTAGGTATTGTATGTTCTACACACTTCGTCGTTCTAATTCCACATGATCTTTACATTTTTTTGATCATGAGGTAGATAAGACTTTTAATCGTAATTTAAGACAACGAAAACGTAGGGAACACCACGCTACTACAATGGAAGGCAATAATAATAATAATAATAATATCAATAATAATGACAATAAAGAACTTACTTTTAGGCAAGCCAATCAAAATATCACAGCTTATGAACCAATGTGTTTTGCCTATCTTGAGGGATTTCCTGAATTTGAATTAAGATCGGATTCATTAGTGCTCTTCCTAAATTTTATGGTAAAGATAATGAAGACCCCTAGAAATTTATAAGTGAATACCAACATAAAGTCAATGGGATAAAGTCTAAAGACGCTACATTAGAACAAGTCAAACTTAAAGCTTTTCTTTTTGCATTGAAAGATCACGTACAAGATTGGTTGTTTTTATCTTCTTAAAGATTCAATAACCACATGGGCTCAAATGTTAGAAGTTTTTCTAGATCAATATATGCATGCAAGAAAAATTAGTTCCTATAGAAGACAAACCACAATCATAAATATGAAAGATGATGAGACTTTAATGAGTTTTGAGATAGATTTCAAAGATTAATTTCATCTTGTCCACAACATGGATATATACAAAGTGCCTAATGAGAGTACTTTTATGAAGGACTTAATCATTTTAAACAAAGATTATTAGATACCGTATGTGGTGGATCATTATTCAATGTGACATCAACATTAGCAAAAGAAGTTATAAATAAGGTGACTAAAAAAATCTAAGCAATATGGTGAAAACTAAATTCAAGTCTTAGCTATGGTCCACAAAATCAAAATTATACCACTTATAGACCAATAATATAGATACAATCTCCGCTGATTTAGCAAACTCAACAAATGGTTCAACCAAATTTAGAGCAAATACTAAATTTTATAACTCAAAGGTCATTAAAACTTTACACAAATTTATCAAAATCAAATTATAACCGATACTGCTATTAATGAGTTGAAAAATCAATTAAGTCAGATGAATCTACAAATAAATAAGTTAAGTAATCAAACTAAAGGACCTACTTAAACTACTAATCAAATACAAGTTAACGCTTTATTTCGTGATAATGAAAGAGAAACGCATACGCAGGAAAAAATACCTAAGAGAGGTAAAAAGAAAAAGAAAATGCCTGATTAATATTTCGACCCAGGAATATTTGTTATTTCTATTGCAATAAGAAACTCTTCTATTGATTTTGCTATATGTGATCTCGGAGCATCAATTAATGTAATGTCACTCAAACTATATGAATCATTGAAAACAAAATCATTGACTAATACATATATTAATCTTACATTAGACGATAATACAACTATTAAACCATATGAATTATTAGAAGACATTTTAGTAAAAGTAAACTACTTAGTATTTCCAGCTGACTTTTATGTCATGGAAATAAGAGATTCAATATCACATAATCCTCTGCCTATAATACTAGGTAGACCTTTTCTTTAAACAACTAAAACTAAGTTATATATTTTTGACGGGACGATGTCTATGGAATTTGAGGACAAAATTATTACGTTTAAAATTAATAACGAACATAAATATGATGAATATGATGAATTACTCGAAAATGAAATTAATGATAATGATTTTCTAGAATTAAATTATTATGATAATCTTAACGTTGAAACTTATGCAATTAATGTAGTAACAATAGAAATTGAAAATGAATTTTCAAATAAAGAATAAGTTGAAGACACTTCAAATGAAAAGAAAGTAACTTAAGAATGGAGAGTTAAACAACCAGAGAACGAGAAAAGTATTAACAAGCCGAGAGATTTTAAATCCAAGAAGAAAAAGAAAAAGTTGGATTTAAGCCATGTGAAGCTTAATGATCCTGGAGGTATACATTTGTACATAAAAATTAAATGGGCTTGGTTACTATAGAGCTCAATGTGATACAAGTTCTAATGCAAATCTCATGCATATACATTTCTTTCTACACACTCAATTGGAGTTGGAAGCACTTGTTTCTGAACTAGTTTCTCGACTAAATGGTACTTTAATTCAACCAATAGGGGTGGTCATGAATGTACCAGTTCAAGTGGACAAGTACATTTTACCTACGAACTTTTTGGTCATGCCACACTTTATTAATGAAGATCCTCCTTTGATTTTAGGATGAATTTTCTTAGCCACTTCTCAAGTTGTTATTGATATTTTGGATAAAACATACACTTTGACGGTTAATGGTCACTTTCCAAAATGGCACTAGAGTAGACAATCGTATATTAAAGTTTAAGAACCCAGTCTAATTCTAGAATGGTTCAATAGAGCCGATGAAAGTATACAAAAACGATCTATGGGAGACATCCCATATTCTATGTTTATTTATATTTTAATTTTAGTAGGAGTTTAATATTTGTATAGTATGTTTCTATTCTCTCATTTTTTGACTCTTGTATTGGAAATATTTTCTGGATTTAAAACTTCAAAGTGCTTTCACATGAGGGGGAGTGATCGAGTTGTTTTTGTTTCTATGGCCATTATGCAAGTTACATTATTCACTTGTTTGTTTGTTTGTTTATTTAATCAATAAAATTATTAGTTAGTTAGATATCATAATCAAACTTTTGAATTTCTTGTAAAATCTATATTTATATTAGTTTTTATAAGTGATACATATGTTAATTCTGAAAAAATTTGGAAAATAGTAAATAAGCCTAATGAATCCTCAACGATTCGAAATAGCACTAGGAATCGCTAGCAAGATCGGTGACAGAAATCCGGATTTTAAGTGAAAATATGAGTTTGGTGAATTAGCAGCAATTTAGCAGCCTTATAATGGAAGTCGCTGGCCATATTGATGAGGCACCGAGCTTTAATCCTACCGATTTAAGCAGCAATTCCCCAGCGATCCCACTTAAAAACAGAATCACTAGGCTTGATTTCCAATTTTTAAAATAAAACCCCAATTCACCAAACACGAACAATTTCAAATACACAAATCGTTGCACCCTTTCAACCAAACAATCAAAGTCTTTCATAGACTCAACCCTCTTAAGCTCAATTTCAGTGTATTTAAGTAATTACCACATCATTCTAGTTTCGTTCAACCAAAAAAATTTGAATTTGAAAGAGTAGAGCCAAATCAGGGTTTAAGTGATTTTGACTAGGAGCTTGGAGAATTAATCTAGAAAAGTTTAAGAGCTTATATTTTAAGAGATTCACTTTTAAGAAGGTAATAACGATAAACTCTAGCTGTTTATGTTGATGAATTTTTTCGGTTTGATGGTTTTTTGTAAAATTTTCAATTGATTTCGAAAGTGTCTTAAATTCATTTTATTACCATGAATAAATGATTTCATTGATTCCAATAGATTATGCATTGCAATTAAAATGATAGTTGATTTACAAATTCAATATTTTTGAACTTTTAGTACTTTATCAACTTAAAAGATACGTATTTGCAATTGGTTTGAAATTGAGTTTCAAATGAGTTTGGGGGTTTGTTTTGTTTTAGAAAAGACTAAAATTTATCACACCATTGTTTTATATTATTTAGAAAACTGATTTTTAAGTTTGTAATTGAGTTGAAACTTCGATGCCAAATTTAAATTTTCGATTGATTTTCAAGGTAAATTTCCAAATGAAAAAAACTTTTAAGTAAAGTTTTGTTTTCTACTGAATTATTTTTGATAAACATTTTCTTATTTTCCATAGGTTTAAATTGCTATTTGGATTTGTGACTTTTGATGTCAAAAGAAAAATGGTCGGAAGCGGAAATGGTAGAAGTTCAAGAGAGGAGAAGGAAAAGGGAGCACTAGTAGAAAAACCTAAAACAAAATCTAAAGTTCCACCTATGCCTATTAGGCCTACGAGGACTTCGATAAACAATCTTAGAGTAAGAACACCAAGAAAACATGTTCCACCTTTAAATTTTAGTGATGAGTCAGAGAATGATGGAGAAGTTGAGGAGACTCTGCGAATTCCTTTTTCAACGAATAATTTGATAAATGCAAAGGTTCTTGGTAAGATGAAGAGCGACATTAAGAAGAGTAGGAAAATAATTCCAGAGAGGGGTTTTAATGTGAAGAATGAAATAAAGTATGAGCCTAATATTTTGAACATAATAAGGGAGAGGAACTAGGGATTATTGACTAAAGTTATAATGTTGATAATGACACAGATATTCCTAAAGAGATGGGTTGTAAGATTTTAGTTAGGGAACTTTATGCTAACGGGTATGAGAGTGACAATAAAATGGTATCCATGGTCTGAGGAAGACCAGTAGATTATTCACTTGAAAGAATAAATCGGTACTACGAGTTGCCGAAATCTTGTTGGAGAGAAAATAATAAATACCCAAAACCAGAGTATAAACTCAGATATATATTTACCCATAAAATCATTAAGAATGGATTGGAAGCAATTACGGGGGATTGATTCATTCTGGATAAGGATGGGTATCCAAAACACATTCAAACTAAATTTTTTAAGAAAACCGCCAAAGCGTGGAACTATTTCATCAATGCGAGCCTGCAGCCGAGTTTGCAATACTACAAGATTGTGAACTACAAGGCGACGTTGTTATATTGTATTATTCAAGGGATAGGTTACATTGATATTGGGAAGGTCATCTACAATTCAATTAGGAATGCCATGACCACAAATAAAAATGAAGGACTACCCTTTCCCTTGATGATCATAGAATTCTACAAACAAGAACAAGTTCCTATTTTAGGTATTGGGTTGAATATTCACCATGACATGACTATCATCGATGAATACATAGAAAACACCAAACAAGTGCGAGGCTATGTGGATGTAAATGAGGAGCGAGAAAGAAATGAGATACTTAGAAGAGAGACTACATAGAGAAGAATACGACCAAAAAATAGATGAGTTTTAGAAAAAATGCAATCTGCTACGTATAATGAGAGGATAAACTAGAGCTCAGAGCCACCTGTTAAAGATTTCACTATCATGTATGCCGACGAGACAGAGATGGATATGATGGGGCAAATCCTGCAAAACCGAAGGGGAACTCTGAGAAATCAAGAGTTCATGTTTTAGAGCTAGTGTTGAATTGCGAGGAATTTGCATGGGTTTGAAAGACATATGAATAGGGGAATGCAACATAGGGGAGCTGAGATCCCAATACCACTTACCCAATCGAGGTCCCCGATTGAGGGAGTTTTTTCAGAAAATACTCCTGAGGCGGGAGTGGTCTTAGGCTCTATGATCTTGCAACAAGCTTCTAATCTCAACAGCATGAGCAAGGGGATGGTGGTGATGATGCGACTTCTGGATGGCGATTATGATATATGTTCTTCTATGTTTTGTTTATCTTTAAGTCACACTATGTGAGGTCTTATGATGTAATATTATACGATGTTTTATGTGATGCGATGTGATACTTGCTAATGCTGTGGTTTATAATTTACAATGTTTGATGTTTTTATGCTACATTAGTAATGATGTTTAGAAATCTTTAATTTTTCATGTTTTCTATGTTTATGGAAATTCATTCTTGTGATCATTTGTTCATTCATTATTTATTATTTTATTTAACTCATTTTTGCTTACAAGGTATATTTGTTTTGTTGGAAACTCGACTTAATTCTTAAACCTTGAGGACAAAGTTTGGAATGAATTTTGGGGTATTTTGGTGAAGTGGAGTATAAAGAAGCCAAGTATGAAAGATTCAAGAGGTAGAATCTATTTATTCAATGTTCAAAGTTGACAGAAAGTTTCAAATTTTTTGAAGATACAGGTAATATTTCTTCATTTTACTTTATTTAATTAGAAATACGAATTGAATATAATTTGGATTTATATAGAAGTGATATTTTTATTACCCATGAAAACAGAAAGTATATGATAGAAATGAATTAGTATACCCTATTTGGCTTAACCTAGATTGTGTATATACTAGAGGAGTTTAGAGAAGATCGATTGCTTTGTGTTAGACATTATAATGGGTAGAAGATCGAAATAAAAATGTAAGATAAACAAGAAAAAATTCTAAGAATCTTGTTATACAAATATTATTGGTCAAGTATTTTAATATATTCTATATATAATGAAAAGTGTTTATGCCCCAATTAAGGGAAGAAATAGGAAATTAGCCAATATTAGTTGGAAAAAGCACTTCCTTGACTATAGTGAAAGTGAGAAGAGCTAACATGAGTTTTGAAATGGAAATCTAGAGAAACCCAAATATTCCAAAGGAAATGAAGCACATAATCTAGCGGTCGGGAAAATGTGAGGAAGAATTCCTATGAAAAAGAATAATGGTATCCAAAGGAAATGGAGTAGGGAACCGTAAGAATATACAAAAGAAGAAAATATATAGAAGAAAGAAGAAAAAAAGAGAGATAAAAAAATGAAATGATATTTATGATAAACTCTTCAAATAAAAGATTTAGTTCGAGTGCTTATGTCTAAGTTGAGTGAAGTATGTTCTTTTTCTAATATCCCAACAATTGAAACTGATAATGATAATTATTGATGATTAAAAGTTTCTATCGACTTTGATTGTGGCGGAATTTTAAATATTGTTTGAAAATGAGATTGATTTAGAGATTTTTGTATCTTGAGATTCTATATTAGTTATCGTTAGCTTGATGCTTGTCAGTGGAGATTTAAAATATATATATATATATATATAGTGGGTTGCCTTGGTAATTGATTGAACTTTAAATTCCGAGGTGTATTATATAACTAGGAGGTTGAATTGTCAAATAAGGGGTTGTTTTTTAAATCTTTCTATTCTATCATCATTTTCATTTTTATGAGGGTAATATTTTTTGTTTAATTATCACTTATGTTTAGGAATAAGAGTAAGTAATTATGAAATCAGATTAAGGGATAAAAAGAGAATATAATCGAAAGTATTCCTTTGCTCGGGATAACAAAGTGTCGAGTTTGGAGGTATTTGATAAGTCAATAGTTATGTAGTATTTTATAGTATATTTAAGGTGATTTTAGATGTAAAAGGCTATATTACACTGGATTTTCTCTTATTTTTTGATTTCAGATTATATTTAGAATATGTGAAGAAATGGATGAAAATAGAAGAAAATGAAGGATTCGATCAAGTGGAAGAAATGAACAACAAATCAGCAGCGAATCACGAATGAACCAAAACTACTGGTGATTTGGCAGTGATTCATAGTTTGTACACAAATCGCTAGACAAATTGGTGAAGCACCGAGACACATTTCCACTGATTTGCCCAACGATTCACATTATTACTGGAATCAGCTAAGAATCGCTGGAGTCGATTTTGAGAATATTAGATAACTACAAAGAATTTTGATTTTGATTAGATACATACTACTTAGAATACTATATATATGTACCTAGGGCTTCAAAATCAATTTCCCTTGAGTACCTATATCAATATTTCATTGCTCTTGGAGCCATATTTATTAGTTTTTATTAAGTTTATGTTTATTGTTCGTTGCTTTTGGAGACGATTTGAAGACTCAAAGTATTTAATCAGATGCATTTACTTATGTCTTTTATTTACTTTAATTTGATGTTTATTATGAATATGAGTGAGTAGTTTATTAATCCAAACAAAGTCCGAACATGAACTTGATTCGTTTTGTCATATAGTCATAATGAAGATTGATTTGTACTTAATGCTTTAATCCAATTGTATTTTCGATTCACTGGTTTAAAAGATTATTATTTGCGGATTATAATCATTAAGATTTGTATTGCATGCATAGTTTAAAATGTGTATTGTGATATTTAGATTCAATATCTAGTTTAAAATAGTAATTAGGATTGTTTAAAGAGGTCTTTTACCGTTTAGATGTCTTGGGTGGATTGAGATCTAGTTTAATATTGAAGTGGCTTTCCGTAGGTATTAGGCTTAGTAGTTCAAAGTTTTCATGGAGCTTAATGTTGTTTTATTGCTTAATTAATTCTTTTAAGCTTTTGAAGGGATTAATCCGATAAAATATGAATATGGGTTTTCCATTGCTATTAGGAGAATTGATGGTTTGCTAAGGACCATCTACTTATGATTTGAGTTTAATGATCTAAAAATATTTTATAAAGAGATTAAAATATGCTTATGACTATGATTTAAGTAATATGTTTGGATGCAAAACAAATTAATGTTTCATTGTTCTGGATGTTTGTTTAGATGTTTATTTTATTTTGAATTAAACTGATTTGAATTTAGTGAATTTGAATTGTCTTAATTAAGTTAATCTAATTAGTTTAATTAATTATTATAGTTTTATTAAGTGACTTTTAATTTTTTTTTTAATTAAATTAAAGGAAAAAATACTAAAAAACTTGGAAAATCTTTTTCCTAAAGAAATTTGCTAAATCCCTATGGAGACGATCCCACTTATCACTACTACAAATAATAAGGATATACAGGAAACGTATTGTACACGGTAGACACGTGCACATACTAAAATCAGAAGCAGAAGAAAAATAAGAGTTGAGTGTTCTCTATAAACATTGTTGTTGTAATTTGGCTAGTGATGTTTGAAGAACTAAGTACTTTGTTGTTGTTGTTGTTGTTGTTGTATAGTTATCGTTGATTCTTATTGTTTACCAAGTATTTCAACTTCATAATTTCCAATTGTTGTTTTCGACGAACTTGTTTTCATGTGTGTTATTTATATATGATATGGAAATGTTGGCATCTTCATTTGTGTTATGTTTATTAGGTGAAGATTTGATGGGCAAATAAGGTCTCAGACCAGTCATGTTGAGACTAGTATGGAACGCCTCGGCACTACAGGTCTGAGACATATAAAGAAAGTCTCATTGTCTTGTTATTGAATCTGGTATGTATCCTTTTTTGTAGTCGCAGTCTGTCTCGGTATATTACAACCGACATAAAGTATAGTGTTTTGGTATCATATAACTATGACTCAATGTTAGGTCTTAGTATAGTACAACCTAGAAATATCTAATGAATCAACAATTCCATAATTCTTGGGCAATAACAACCAAGACGTTATAGGCACCCCAATTTTTCTCTCAAGGCACCCAATACATAATCTATGAATGACATGTAGATATGGGAACAACATTACCTTAAGTCTCGACCATCTGAAACTAAAACAAAATGGGGCACCCTATATAAATTCTTCGTACTATGTCGCGTTCACCCTAAAATCGGGACCTCAAATTTTGTCTCGGACATATACGACCAAAATATCTTACATATTAAACTTTGTGTCTCGAGCCTGAGGGACCAAGACATTGTTTTCTACCGGAAAAGGATGAATGAGTATAGTTTAATCATCCAATAAACCATACAACAACAACAACAACAACATACAATGTACATACAAGTTCTAAACATCCAACAATGTTAACAATAATAGAAGCACTGTAAATATGTTCTAACCATCCAATGATGCCATACAATACCATAGAGCCAATGTCTCCCACACAAAACAATAACTTGTTCGTATTGATGAAAATCATTTACACATACATTACTGAAAAAGAAAAAAAGCAATGTAATTACATATATCGCTTTCGACATAGATAAAAAACTATATACAAATGTATCCAAACAATATCAATAATTGTAATGATCACGAAGGAGAATATGGAAAAAAGTGCCTACTTGTGACTTAGCTAGGGCGACGCCAAGTCTATCACTTCGGGCTTGCTTAGCTGAGAAGACAAAACTAGTACATGTTCTTAGATGTTGAATCCCATACCCCATACTTTAGCCTCATCATCAACAAATGTCTTCCATATTGGATATACAAGGGAAGTAGTGCATTAGGTTTGAATATTACCTGTCAAGTGCAAATACAACATAGAAGAAGTCATTCGCGTTAACACATATTGCAAAATAAGAAATCAATAAGCCAAATTGCAAATGAACTTTGCAAAACTTACCATAACCAAATGAGTGTTGTTGACATTTGTCACGTCAATCATAACCCGATCACTGAAAGATGGCAGTGAGACACTATGTAAAGGAGGAAATGTCAAACAACTATCGTTTGAAAAGTTTATTAATATGATGTTAAATATGGTTGCAATTAAAAGTCCCATATCAGGAAGGGTCATCCATTTGTCAGACCTGACCTCCACATCCTCACATTGTGCAATTTTATTAATCTTTTCCTAATCACCTCAAAGCATATCCTCCCATAAACCTTGGTTATTTTCCATTTCACGAACCATAACTTCTTTGGCTGTCCTCCGACTGTCTACATTGGAGAGTTTGACTCTGGTAGCAATACAACTAAACCCTCAATGACCATCACTAGTGTAACACCCCTAATACTTATTTGAATAAGTTGTCTTTTTATCAAGGTTAAATTGGTAGATATGCATGGTATACATGTAATGGTGTGAATAATGTGTGTACTATATACTATTTAGTTGACTTAGATGCAAAATTAAGCCTAAGTTAAGGAAATAAACTTGGATAAAAGTTTAAATAAATCAAACAAAGAATAATGGCAAAATTGGTAAATTTAATACACAAAGATATTTAAATAAAATACAAGAAATGATAGACTTAATATGGACTAGATCATCCTAAAGAGACTATGATGAGATGTGGGGTAGTGATTTGGTCAACCAAACCTTAATCTTATTAACTAAGTATTTAAACCACAATTAGGGCTTCAATCCACTTTTGCTTAAATTAGCTACGGAGAGAAATTGAGGAGGGAACCCTAAAACACTTGCTTGGTTGATTTGATGGAGGAAAGGGAACTCTCATCAAGATCTTATAAAGCAAGGCAATAATTTATCTTATCTTCCCAAAATTCCTCTATTTGATTCACATATTTGATTTTGGTATGAAATCATGGTTTCTCTTGGATTTCTAAGATAGAAGATGTTCCATATGCCTTAATTTGTGATTTGGGTCATCTCTATCTCATCTTCTTTGGCTTATTCAAATGGATTTTCAAAATCTATGTTTTAATGGTGGATTTTTAGTTCAGATACATTCTTTGATGGAATAGGATTGATCTTGTGATTTCAAATGAGTTGTTTAATACTATTTTAATCTGACTTGAACCCTTGGGGATCGACGCAAATTGTTGGAGAATTTTGAAATTGGATTTTGTATTTGGAATTCCACATTCATGCCCAGTGCTGCGCTCGTGCCTCGCTCATATGTGGTAGGGCACTGGCCATGGCGCTGCCAGAGAAATTGAAGAAGTTGATCCAGCTATCTTCCAGTGCCGTGACATGTAACATACATCACTGGCAAATCGCTGAGACCAATTTGTAGTTCTTCGACTCAGAGCCAATGATTTCCTCCCTGTGCCTTATTGGTAAACCCACAACGCTGGGAGGGAGCTAAACGTTTTTACAGAATTAAATCGGATCTTACTATTTTCTAAAATTACTGAGCTTTATCGAGATATATCGAAGGCATGGCATTGATTCGAAAAGTGTTTTATATCATTTTCAAGATATTAACGTGAATTGAGTAAACTTACCTCAAATAAAACATTTTAATAATACATACATGAACCTATACCAATAAAGACACGAGGAGAATCGGATAGGTACTTCCAAGTTAGGATTGGATATGATAGAAGTGCTTCGAGGTATGTGGGATTTGCTTTACTTTCAATCATGCCAAGCTATTAGTTATGCTATAATTCATGGTAGTAAATGGTTGATATCTTCTTTAGAATCAAATTGAATATAGGTTGTTGTTCCGCTATATTTTTTTTCCTTTAAGCTCTCTATTTATGAATGCAAGTGGAAGTTATATGCTTGAAATGAATAATTGTAAGTGGTACCTTAGACTGGAGAACCGGCGGCCACCGGTCATCTCATTCCACTTTTAAATGATACCTTAAAGGCCAATTTATGGCAGGCAGGACCATAATGATGCTTAGTGTAACGGCCCGAAAATTTGACTTGTGCCACGTGCCAGATCAGGGTCGTATGTGGGATCCACTCGTCGAAATACGCATGTCCGAATCTCGGGTGGAGACACCGAGGTATGTTATTTTTTTGTAATGTGTGTACGCGGGGAATTCAGTGAATTCGGTGAGACGAAACACAAGCGGGGACTCGCCTCGAGTCGCGTTTTGACGTGGAATCGAGGTAGTGGCTTATGGGGTGGAGATTGATTGCCTGTTGGTGTAATAAGTGGCCATTGTGATTTTAATGTGGTCACATTAACATAAATATCCACTTAAACAAAATGCATTGGATGTGTCTCGAGATACGCAATTTGTGAGACTCGAGACAATTCTGGTCAAACATAGAGGCGGTGGACAAATAGATGAAATTATTGAGTTTGTCTCGAGATTCGTGTTGCACAAATCTCGAGAACACATTTGATTTGAAAAAAAAAATGAAAA
This sequence comes from Stephania cephalantha, assembly GCA_039657325.1. Classification (NCBI taxonomy): domain Eukaryota; kingdom Viridiplantae; phylum Streptophyta; class Magnoliopsida; order Ranunculales; family Menispermaceae; genus Stephania; species Stephania cephalantha. The sequence goes on from CM077569.1 coordinate 30,813,587, forward strand.
TGAGATTTGGATAAGAGCAAGAGAGAGAGAGAGGTCACCAAGTAAGTGAAAGAAGAGAGGAGATGAGAGAGAGACGAGAGAGAGAGAGAGAGAGAGAGAGAGAGAGAGAGAGAGAGAGAGAGAGGTGAAGGAGCTCGCGCACGCAGCCTCCGGCGGCCAACCAACCATGGCCGCGGATCATCGGCAAGGCACGGCGGGGCGTAGCGACGGGGCGCAGACGGTGGTTCGCGGGCGACGCGAGGGCGCGAGCCGCCGTGTGGCGGCGAGCCAGGGAGGAGACCGATGCGCAGGGAGGTCGCGGACGAGTGGCATCGGCTCGGCACGGTGGCGCGAACCAGCAGCGCGGCGCGCGGCGTGACGCGACGCGAGGCGAAGGAGCTCACTTGTGGTGGCGGCTGTGGGGATGACGACGAGCAGCGCGACCCCAGCAGCGGCGGATCGGTGGGGCGGACGACGATTCCAGCGCCATGAGGTGGCGCGGTTGTCACGGAGGACGCCGGCGAGGAGAAATGATGTCTCACCAGTGGCGGCGGCAGCGGTGGCGACGACGACAGCGGCTGCGGTGGCGGCAGCGGCGACGGCACCGGCAGCGGCGCGGTGATCGGCGTGGGGCAACGGCGTGGTGAACGACGTGGGGCAACGGTACGATTGATCCCCGACGAGGCACAACAACAGTGGACAAGGCGTCGTGACTTCGACGAAGCTCGACGACGCGATGGGTTGCTCGCGAAGGAGACGAGAGGCGTAGGCCATGGTGAGGTCCTACACCATCTTTTGGTGTTTGCATCGAGTGATTTCGTTGCCTTTATTATGAAATTTTGCGGTTTTAATCGCGAATATATTGATTTGAATGATGTAAGTAACTTAAATGGTATAAATGGGCACCAGGGACTTATGATGCTTTAATCGGGTGTCGGGTGCGCATATCGAGGCGTGTGCGAGATATCTATCTTTGAAAGTGGTATTGATTGAGTGATTCCATTGGCAAGTGAGTCATGGTACTGTTTATCTGTGATATGAGCTCTTATCTGGACGCCGTCGATATCTCCCAATTGAGTGTACGTTGGGGGCACTTATCCGGGTCTGTGGATATCTCATAGTCGCAAGGGTTAGGGCTGGGAGGCAGGTGTCTCGTCTTGAACCCGAGTATGCTGGGCTTTTGCCGCGACTCAACGACCTTTTGGTCGGGACTCCTTGCTATTTGGCCTCACTTATCGATTGATTTGTTTACCGTATTTTATAATCATGCGTTACCTGTTCATTTCTTTCTAATTGCATGAATTCGAGTGATTTAGTTATTTCAATGCTGTATATATGTCCTACTGGCGTTACTTACCTGGGCTCGTCATTTTTGGGTTTGACTGAGTGCAGATCCGCGGTCCAGCAAGGGAAGGCTCCATAGCTAGGTGATATATTTATTCATGGTTCCACAATTAGGTTGTCCAACACTTTTTACATTATTTTTGAGTTATTTAATGTATTAATTGCTTCCGCTAAATTGTAAAACTTGACAAATACTTATAACTCAACTTAAAATTGTGAATTTACGTATAATGAAGGATTGGAAGGCTGACTAGGTCTGCGTTGACCTTGCGAGACTGGCTCGGGGGTCCACGTGGGCTTAGGCCGGGCGGGGCCCAATTTGTGGGAAATTGGGGTCGTCACAGTTGGTATCAGAGCATAAGGTTTTACATCTAGCTCTTGATTAACCCACAACCAGCATAAGACACAAATTAACAATAGAGTTAGGACACGCTTGGAACTTAGAGTGGAACCCTATGATCCTGACTTAAGTCTTCGTTGGGAAGTGAGGAGAGTTGGGAAACAATAGAAATGTATCTTATATTGTATATTTGTTGTGTTGTAATATATATACGATATCGGTAATTATACACTGATTCGAGGATTCGTGGCTATGGAAAATGCGACGACGTTTCAGACCGGGTCTAGGAATGATTGTGAGGCTGCAGGTTCGCGGTTTGCGAGTGCTGAGGAGCTGCATCCTCTGTCAGTCAGAATAGTATCGCACGACCAACAACTGCAGGAGATTCTTCGATTGTTAAGGGTTACACCGTCGTCGTCTTCGTCAACAACGCTAGTTATTCAGGTTGGGTGTGTTTTTACAGTTCACAACCCACCTGAAACACCTTCAGTTTAGGCAGGACCTGCAGCGGTCGAGGAGACACATGTTCAGGCCGAGATAGTACCTCCTACACTTGAGACACCGGCTGAGGATACGCCGAGCACGCCGACTGATACGGGTGTTAGGGCTGCAGCTGAGGCAAGGCAGGCTCGTGAGTTTTAGAGGCATCATCTGGAGAAGTTCCACGGGGGTACTAACCTCGAGGCTGTAGAGAGGTATATGAGGAGCCACGAGAAGATACATGATGTATTGAGTATCTCATCAGCTTCGTTGTTCGGCGAGGCCGATGTCTGGTTGCGCACTACGGTGGCGTCGATGGGGACGCTCAAGGATTGGGCTGAGTTCAAGGATGGGGAAGTACATTCCTCCTACAGTTCGTAACCTGAAGAGAACTAATTTTCAGACCATTCGACAGAGGACCGGGGAATCAGTTTTGCATTATATGGATCAGTATCTACGCTTGATGGAGTAGGCTGGGGTGTAGTCGATACTGACGTCGACCAGGCTTACTACTTTGTACACGGTCTACTGGACTCGATTGGTTCTGGGGTAGTGATGACGGCCCGAGCACATTACAGGAGGCCTATGAGAAGGCTATGGCTAGTGAGAGCGTGGGAGCACACGCACCAGAGTACTGGTCGCATCATCGGCATCGTCAAAGTCGGTGCGAGGGTCTGGAGGTGATCAGAGGAAGAAGAGAGTTAAACGATCGTGGCTAAGAGATTGACCTCAGAGCGTAGGATCTGTTGCGTTTCCACCATATGCGGCGTATACTGCGCCAATGGTAGTTGGTTCAGCGCAAAGGTACGCTAGTGCAGCACTATCAGATCCTTAGCATTAGTACCATCAGGGGTCTGATGGGATAGGTAGTGGCCAGAAACAGGGGTCAGAGGTCTAGTCAAGTGCACAGACAGGGACAGAGGTCTAGTCATGCACAGGGACAAGGACAGGGACAACATGATCCATTTGGATCGGGATTTCAACGTACCTGTTTGGGAGTGTGGACAGCCAGGTCACTTCATCAGTAGGTGTTCACAGAAGCGGGCAGGCACAACAGAGCCAGGAGCAGATTCATGCTCCACGTCAGGTCTGATTACTACCCAGCGTAACCTGATAGAGGGTATAAGTTGGGTTGAGACTCACTCGATCAGAGAAACTAACGGACAGTCAGAGAAATTGATTTACATTCTCGATGACATACTGCGGATATGAGTTTGTTAGTGACGGTGGATCATGAGACTAATATGTTCATTTGTATTCCAATATATGTTGCGAGGATGTTGCCCTGACATATATTGATGATTGGAGACAGATGGTGTGTTCTTTGCTTGGAGGTCTCGGAGGAGCCCAGCTCGTCACGGAGGAGTCCAACTCGTCACGGAGGAGCCCAACCCTACAGAGTAAGATGGGGCGAGTATGGCCTTGGGTCTTCATTCATAACACACTATTTTCCTTTGAGAATCGCGTCAATTTCGAGGACGAAATTCTAATTCGTTAGGAAGACTATAACGACCCAAAAATTTGACTTGTGCCACGTGCCAGGTCAGGGTCGTATGTGGGATCCACTCGTCAGAATACGTATGTCCGAATCTCGGGTGGAGACACCGAGGTATGTTATTTTTTTGTAATGTGTGTACGCGGGTAATTCGGTGAGACGAAACACAAGTGGGGACTCGCCTCGAGTCGCGTTTCGACGTGGAACCGAGGTAGTGGTTTATGGGGTGGAGATTGATTGCCTGTTGGTGTAATAAGTGGCCATTGTAATTTTAATGTGGTCACATTAACATAAATATCCACTTAAACAAAATGCATTGGATGTGTCTCGAGATACACAATTTGCGAGAATCGAGACAATTCTGGTCAAACATAAAGGCGATGGACAAAGAGGTGAAATTATTGGATTTGCCTCGAGATTCATGTTGCGCGAATCTCGAGGAAACATTTGATTTGAAAAAAAAATGAAAATGAGATTTGGATAAGAGCAAGAGAGAGAGAGAGGTCGCCAAGTGAGAGAAAGAAGAGAGGAGAGGAGAGAGAAATACGACCAAGAGAGAGACATAGAGAGAGAGGTGAAGGAGCTCTCACACAGCAGCTCCGGCGGCAAACCAGCAGATGCAGATCATCAGCGAGGCACGGCGGCTCGTAGTGACGGGGGCGCAGACGGTGGTTCGCGGCGACGCGAGGGCGCGAGCCGCCGGTGTAGCTGGCGAGCTGGGGAGGAGACCGATGCGCAGGGAGGTCGCGGACGAGTGGCGCGGCTCCGGCACGGTGGCGCGAACCAGCAGCGCGGCGCGCGGCGTGACGCGATGCGACGCGAAGGAGCTCACCAGTGGCGGCGGCTGTGGGGACGACGATGAGCAGCGCAACCCCAGCAGCGGCGGATCGGTGGCGCGGACGGCGATTCCAGCGCCAGGAGGTGGCAAGGTTGTCACGAAGGACGCCGACGAGGAGAAATGGTGTCTCACCAGTGGCGGCGGCAACGGTGGCATCGATGACAGCGGCGCGGTAGCGACGCTTTCAGCGACGCCAATGGCGGCGGCGGCGCGACAACGGTTGCGGTGGCGGCAGCGGCGGTGGCCCAAGAAGCGGCGGCAGCGATGGCGGCGGCGCGGTGAACGGCGTGGGGCAACGGCGCGGTGAACGGCGTGGGGGCAACGACGCGATTGATCCCCGACGAGGCACAACAACAGGACAAGGCATCGTGACTTCGACGAAGCTTGATGACGCGATGGGTTGCTCGCGAAGGAGACGAGAGGCGTAGGCCATGGTGAGGTCCTACACCATCTTTTGGTGTTGGCATCGAGTGATTTCGTTGCCTTTATTATGGAATTTTGCGGTTTTAATCGCGGACATATTGATTTGAATGATTTAAGTAACTTAAATGGTATAAATGGACACCAGGGACTTAAGATGCTAGAGTCGGGTGTCGAGTGCGCATATCGAGGCGTAATCGAGACGTGTTGATGATGATTTGCGAATTCTCGAAGTAAGTAAACCAGTTAGGAAATTGTACAGTAATGTCATTGCTTTGATATTGTTGTTCATTGCTTTGATATCTATCATTGAAAGTGCTATTGATTGAGTGAGTCCATTGGCAAATAAGTCATGGTACTGTTTATCTGTGATATGAGCTCTTATCTGGACGCCGTCGATATCTGCCAATTGTGTGTACGTTGGGGGCACTTATCCGAGTCTGTGGATATCTCATAGTCGCAATGGTTAGGGCTGGGAGGTAGGTGTCTCGTCCTGAACCCGAGTCTGTTGGGCTTTTGCCGCGACTCAACGACCTTTTGGTCGGGACTCCTTACTATTTGGCCTCACTTATCGATTGATTTGTTTACCGTCTTTTATATTCATGCGTTACCTGTTGATTTCTTTCTAATTGCATGAATTCGAGTGATTTAGTTTCAATGCTGTATATATGTCCTACTGGCGTTACTTACCTGGGCTCGTCATTTTTGGGTTTGACTGAGTGCAGATCCGCGGTCCAGCAAGGGAAGGCTCCATAGCTAGGTGATATATTTATGCATGGTTCCACAATTAGGTTGTCAAACACTTTTTACATTATTTCTGAGTTATTTAATGTATTAATTGCTTCCGCTAAATTGTAAAACTTGACAAATACTTATAACTCAACTTAAAATTGTGAATTTACGTATAATGAAGGATTGGAAGGCTGACTAGGTCTGCGTTGACCTTGCGAGACTAGCTCGGGGATCCACGTGGGCTTAGGCCGAGTGGGGCCCAATTTGTGGGAAAATTGGGGCCGTCACACCTAGACACCAATCTATGAGGCATGATCATATTTGATACCTTGAAGCTAGTTGGTTGTCACATCACATCAGGTTTCCACTTTGTTAACTCTATGGCATTATGTTATCATTGTTATCTTGTTAACTATCATCTTCGGGTTTTGCTTTGTTGTATCTTGCATTATGTATTATGCTTGTTTATATTATCCTTTCATGTTCGGAATGATATTAGAATTTTTCATTAACCTTGTTCATGCTAGTTATTACGCATTAGGAATTACTTGGATGATTCAGGGTAAAGGAGACTTCTGCTTTACTAAGCCCGTTGGATATTTGGTCACCCATTACTTTCCCCCTGTAGGTACCCCAGCTACTGCTCATGATAGAGGAAAGAGCAAGATCATAGCATAGAAGCTCTTTTCTCGTTTGCAAGGTTGTTTATTTATATTTATTCGATTTTGAAATGTTTTATGTAATAAACAGGGGATTTTATTTGTGAAACCCATATCTTAGTTGTTTATCTTTTGTAAGACTTTCTATTTTATTTCCGCATTTAATAGATTCAGAATAATTTTATTTCGCACCCATTATATGTCATAATAGTCTATTTGTAGATTGTCTTGTATTTCTGCAGGTTAAGGATTACTAGATCATCGCCCGACTAGCTGGGTCATCTCGAGGGGTTAGGCAATGGTTTAGGTCGGGCAGCCGTCATTGTAAGAATTGGGGTAGTCACAACTAGCCACATTAACAACAGTCTAAATGTGTGTAATGAAGCCAACCTCGAATACGCTCTCAGACGCCCCATGTGTTTGATATATTTTATGTGACACTTGATTTCCATTTTTTAGCGAACTGGATGCCTCCTCAAGCGACATTACATAGTCAAACCAACTGGGATCTCTCGTCATGGATGTATCATTTTACTTGGGTTTTCTCTTCTACGCATTTTCTTTCTTTTCTTGCTCCCCGTACCAGACTTGGAACCCCTACTAGGATCATTAAGATTTAGTTTCCTTCTTTTCTTTACTTTTGCATGTGGTGCAACCCCTAGTGTCAAGGAAGGACAACTAATATATCTAATTTGTTGAATAATCCTGAGACGCGTGTCCTCATTTATGCAACTTTTAAAATTATCCACAACTCTCTAAATCTCGTCATTGAAGTTATAGTCAGTCTAATCCATAGATTTGTTACGCATCATACACAACTTCTGCCAGTGCACATGAATGTCTTCGAGTGGTATAGGTGAACCGACCAAAATATATACGTTAAGCTTGTGTGCACATGGAAGACCACGCGTGGTACGTTGCTTACAACCACATAAGATAAAATCCTCTGTACACTCAACCTTGTAATGAATCAAATTAAACACTGGTTGAGAGACATAACCCCACAACCAGCGATACATAGCATCCATATATCTGTGTTGCACAACATTCAAAGTAACCTCGAACAACACCTTGATCTTTTCATGTTGGATGTTTACCATGCCATCAATTACACTCCATAACATCTTAAATTTTGCTTGATAGGTGGCGATTTATTGCTTGAGAATGGATTTGATGACCCCTTCTAAAATTAGGGCACCGCCTGACCAAATCCAATCATTAAGCACTAATCTCGCCATGTAAGAACAACGAATTAATCAGTTTTTTTCCAAACCATTCTACCTACAAGTCAAATTTTCAAAGAAGTATTTTCTTATCTTATGTCAACTAATAAATCATAGTTAATTAAGATTTTAAAAACTTAAAGATTATTCATCAGAAGTCTTAAAAATTTGGCGAAAGCTTTTAACGTATTACCTAAGAATTGTGGAAAATCAGGAAATAAAGTTTAAATGCATATATATAATGAAACAAAGACAATATATCATCATGTATCTGGTCATGGTACTATCTCTCAACCCATAATATATACAACCCTAAAAGTATATGAAAGATACACAAATAAATATATATGTATATATGTATATATATAAGTCATACAACAAACTAAAAACCTAGAAAATCCGGTGTACCAATGCTCCACTGGCTCAGATGTTGTCATTGATTTTCTCTTTGCCTGATCTGCTACTCGATGGATCTGCACCTATCATCATAAAAATAACGGTGAGTACAGGAAAGTAGAAAGTAACATTAAGAGACATTTGTTCATATTTCCAAATATACAACAAGTATCTGAAAGCATAAGAATAGCAGCTATGCTGAAAATAAATCATGTTATGAGATACTTCAGTCAAACAAAATGAAACTGACACTCGACTAAGTAGTAATGATCTAAGGCTGATTGGCCGTGAGTTACATCACTTCAACCTTTATTCCACTATCTCAGGATGGAGCCGAGATCTATATCTTAGTTGAAGGTCATAGCTGAGCTCTACGCCTCTATAATCAATCACAAATGCCAGTCACTTATGATGTATACTTGTCAATAACCCCAGGTCCCATAACCCGTGTGTTGCACAAATTAGTTGTGAGATCCCGACAACTCCGAAAGTCTAGTGACCCTATGTGTCGTGGACATCTCTATCATATCATGGTCCTAGATATAAGAAACTACTTTCATACCCAAGAAATGACATGGTTTGACAACCCAAGCATAATAATTGCATATCTAATGCACAAAGGAATTAAGATTTACAATATCATCAAACACATACCTAATAGCATGCTATTTCATTTAACTAAGTGTCTCAACAATAAAATACGACATAACACTTGATTTAGAGTCAATGAAACTATTTAACCAACAACTAATACCATGATATCAAACTCATGAAATGAGAGAGGAAACAAGTCATGATATATAGAGTACGATAAGCAAATCAGTCTAAATGACTAGAAATGAATAACAAGACTAATGTAAATAAATATCTCAATCAGTTTACTTACAATCCATGCAAATCTCCTAGCTATTCCGGCCTCTCGACACCTGAAAACTCGTATCCGAACTCTCGAGACTCTACCATAGGTTCCTGATATCATTTAGCATGTTTTTGAGTATGTTTAGACCTTTAGTTAAGGTATTGGACTTATTTATAATGTTTGAGTTTAAGTTAGAAATTTCAGATTTTTGGGTTGTCGTAGCATCTAGCGCGCTGGGTGACTTGATTAGCGCGCTAGTGATCTAATTAACGAGCTACCTCTTCATGCTAGCACGCTACATACAGTTAGCGCGCTACACACAGTTAGCGCGCTAGCTAGCATATCTATCGCACTATGTGTAGGAAAACTCATAATTCTGCACTTAGAATTCTGAGTTCACTCCACATATAGATGAAACCCAACACCTTAGGATATTTATTACACCTACCAAAGATCCAACACAACTATCAAAACCATTCACAACAGCCATACATCAATTTTATCATAAATTCACCAAATTGAACTAAATTACTAGTATAACTAAACTCACATAGTAGTACACCACACCTAGCTTGATCACTACTTCCAAAACTATCAAAATCTCCTTCACCAACTTGCTCCCTCTCTCGTTTTTGTTCTTCTCTAGCAAGCTTACTTCTTTTCTAAGTTTCAAAAATGAAATGATTTGGTTTGCATGTGTTGATCAATCCAATCTTATATATTAAGTTAAGATTGATTATTATCCATTGATATTTATGTACACACGTATCTCAAGAATAACCCAATGGCTTACCCCTTGCCACAATTCCCGCTAACTCTCCACTATCTCCATCTACCTAACACCAATTTGAAACTCAATTTGTCTTTTGATGTGCCATCACGCATCTCAAGAATCATCAAATGGCTATTGTTTTAAATTTGTTAACTAAGGTTACATTTAATATAAAACCAACTATAGCATCATCAAATTAATTTATTTAAGCTACACTAAGCTTAAGTCACACGCCGACACACATCTCTAGGTGCATCTCCACTCACGTCTCGACACCTAAACATAAGTATGAGTGACTCAATAGCCTACACATATATAATACACTAGGCATACATCACAAAAAATCTAACATATACCTTGGCTACATCGCCTCGGTCAATTCACGTATCTCGATGCGGGTCTCACGTCAATGGTCTCACTTCACGGGTCATTGATTTTGATTAAGGAATTAAACTCGGATTATAAATCTGGGCCGTGACAAATCTTCCCAACTAATGGAAATTTCTTCTTAGAAATTAAAACTCAAGTGAAGTTTTTACTTGACTAAAAAAGGTACAAAAATCTATCTCGCATATAGTCTTCCCGTTCCCAAGTGAGTTTCGAATCACCATGAAACTACCACTTGACTAACACCTTCGGGATAGACTCGTATATCAACTGCTATACCCTTCGATCTAGGATCTATACTGGCTGCTTCTCATAAGATATATCCTTGCTCAGGTTAATCTGACTCGAGCCAACCGTCAGTCTTACACTTGCCTTTGACTTAGCTAATCGAAGCATAAAAATATGGAAAATTAGATGAATCCCTGACATCTGTGGAGGTAACTCAAGCTCATACACAACCTTCCCAACTCGTCTTCTGGTCTTGAAAGGCCTGATAAATCTCGGTGCTAACTTGCATTTCAGACTAAATCAATGAAGACCCTTTCGAGGAGTAACTTCTAAATATACAAAGGCTCCCTTAGTATATGTGAGATCGCTGTGATACGTGTCTACATACTTCTTCTACCTCTTTTGGGCCCCCTTAAGCCTCTAGCAAATCTGTCATACATTCTCCGTGTGATCAACAACATTTTTTAGACCCTATTAACTCGTCGTCCTCTAGCTTAGCCCAACAAGATGACGAGCGACACGGCCTGCCATATAAAGCCTCAAATGGCACCATCTCAATGCTAGTCTCGTAACTGTTGTTATATACAAACTCATACAGTGGTAGGTACTCCTCCCAAGATCTGCCAAACTCGAGTACACAAGCCCTGAGCATATCCACGAGAACTTGAATCATCATCTCAGTCTGCCCATCAGTCTAAGGGTGAAAGGCTGTGGTGAATTGTAGGCGCGTACCATACTGTTTCTGCATACTCCGCCACATCCTAGATGTATACATAGCATCTATGTCTGACGTGATAGTCAATGGTACCCCATGCAGTCTGATAATCTCCCTCCCGAACAATATGCTCAACTGGTCAAATGTGTAGTTGTTGCAACTGGTAAGAAATGGGCAGATTTCGTCAATCTATCCACAATCACCCAGATAGAATCGTGTCATCGAGCAGTCCTTGGCAATCCCCTGACAAAGTACATGGTTATGTTTTACCACTTCCATTATGGGATGGGAAGTGGTTGTAATAATCCTCAAGGTCTATGATGCTCAGCTTTCACCTGGTGGCAAATCCCATAGTTCCTGATGAACTACGATATGTCTGCTTTCATCACAGACCACCAAAATGTCTCCTCATGTCATGGTACATCTTGGTCCTTCCTAGATGAACAGTTAACCAGGAACGGTATGAATCCTGAAGAATCTCATCTCTCAGCTCTGCTACCGACAGTATCCAAAATCTGCCTCTAAATCATAGACACTGATCTGTTGTCTCCGTCTAATCACTACAATTAGTACTCTAAGCTAATTCATTGAATCTCGAGTATAAGATGTTAGCTCTCTGTCTCTTTGACACTTTTTGTATAGACACTATTTGTAGCCTCATCTATGTACATATCATCACCCAAGTATCGAAAGGAATAACTGATTGACTCATCATCGCTGCTGCCTCGAGTAATCCATACTTCTGCATTATATGACATCTAACAATCTCAGTATCTCTAGTAGGTATCTTACTCAGTGCATCGACAACTATGTTAGCTTTTCCTAGGTGATACTTCAGAGAAAAGTTGTAGTCCTTCAGAAACTGCAACCATCTGTGCTGTCTCATATTCGGCTCTTTTTGTGTGAAGAGGTATTTCAGACTCTTATGATCAGTGTAGAGTGTGAACCTCTCTCCATACCGATGAAGTCTCTATATCTTCAGAGCAAACACCACCGCCGCTAACTCTAAATCATTAGTGGGATAATTCTTCTCATGTATCTTCAACTGTCTAGATGCATAAGCCACCACGCCTCTATCTTGTATCAACACATAACCTAGACCCATATGAGAAGCATCAGTGTAGACCAGGAATCCCTGCCCATTCTCTGCCAAAATACTAACACTGGTGCAGTAGTCAACAACCACTTCAGCTGAGCAAATGCCTCATCGCATTTCTCAGACCAATCAAATCTGATGTCCTTCTAAGTCAATCTGGTAATCGGTGAAGCGAACTTTGAGAAATTCTTGACGAATATGCAATAATATCCTACTAATCACAGAAAACTCATGATCTACGTGATTGACGTTGGTGCTGGCCAATCCATAATTGCCTAAATCTTTGTCGGATCTACAACAATACCTGCTACTCTAATTACATGTCCCAAAAACTTGACCTCTAATAGCCAAAATTCACACTTGCTGAACTTTATGTAGAGTCTGTGCTCCCTCAATGTCTGTAATGCCTCTCCGAGGTTCCGTTCGTGATCCTCTCGAGTCCTCGAGTATATAATTATATCATGGATGAAAACTATCACAAAGCAGTCAAGAAACAATCTCATCACCTGATGCATCAAATCCATAAACATGGCAGGAGCGTTAGTCAAGCCAAAGGACATGACAGTAAACTGATAGTGTCCATATCTCGTGCTGAACGCTGTCTTGGACCTATCCTCATCCCGTATCCTAAGCTATGATAACCCGATCTTAGGTCTATCTTGGAGAAAACTGTGCTCCTCTCAGCTGATCAAACGAATCATCAATCCGTGATAATGGATACTTGTTTCGAGCTGTGACCTTGTTCAACTATTTGTAGTCAATACACAACCCTAAAGTACCATTTTTTTCTTCACAAACAAGACATGTGTTCCCCATGGCGACATAGAAGGTGTAATGAATCCCTTCTGTCCCAAATCTTGAAGCCGACTCCTCAACTCCTCCAATTTTCTCGTAGCCATGTAGTACGATGGTATAGAAATAGGTCTGGTGCCTGGTACCAACTCAATGATGAAGTCTATCTCTCTCGATGGTGGTAAACAAGGTAAGTCCTTTGGAAACATGTCTGGAAACTCACTATATGTGAACATCGGATGCCTTGGGATCTCAAATATCACTATCTTACTGAAACAGTCGATATGAGCGTGATACACAGCTAGTCAATCCATCCCCAACAACGAGACGAAGTTTAAGAACTTGTGCACCTTGAAGTCTGCAGGTAACTCTACCACGCCTATCTTTACTAGACATCCCTTAACAAGACAATTAGGGTAAACTCTATCCCCGACTGTGGTACTCAAAATCAAATATACGCTAACTCTAACCGATGTCAACTCTAAGATGCCTATCAAGCGACCAGAAATGAAAGATATTGTAGAACCCGAATCAAACAAGACAAATAAATCTCTACCACAATTGGAAATTGTATCCTTAATAAGTCCTCGAGTAGCCTTTACATCTGGCTGAGCTACCATATGTACTCCCTCGTGACTCTACTATGGAAATACTGCTGCCAACTGTGGACAATCTCTACTATATGTCCAACCTGACCACACCTATAAAAAGTGATCGGCCTGCGTTGAACTTGAGCATGATCCTGGGCTTGTCCCTATGATTATCTCTATCAGAAGCCATCTCGGTCTCTACCTCTGCCTCTGCCTCTACCACCCTACTACTGCTGACATGGCGCTGGTGGTGCTGAAAGAGCTGGCAAAGTAGTAGGGGCTGGCAACGCAGGTCTGATTAGTGGTGGCAAGGGGAGTCTACCAACTATACTCTGCAATGGTGTAGGGGATGATACATAGGGCACAACTGAGGTAGCTGTCTCTGATCCTTGAGAACCGCTCACCCATCTCCTCGGTCTGTTGCCCCTCTGTCTCATCCTCTCAAACTCCGTAACCTGCTCAAGTGTCAATATTGGTCCTAATGGTGTCCCATCAGCAACTCTACTCAGGTAGTAAGTCTTGTGAAAAAGTGCACGCTCGTTTATCTCACCCAAAGTCCTGACACCTGAACTAATCACATAAAACCCTATATCTGGCCTTAGTCCATCTCCGAAATGGTATACATCCTCAGAATCACCTCTCACTAGATCCCAAGCAAACTGCCTCAAATAGCCGTATATGTCTCTATAGCTCATGACTGACTCATCAGCTCCCTGTCTCAAATTCATAAACTCCTTCCTCAACCTCTTCATCGCTGTAAGTGGGAAGTACTGCTGGTAGATCTTTTTTTTCGAATGCATCCCAAAACTCAAAATCACCATTAAAAGCTATCATCGCACGCCACCAAACATCGGTGTCTCTCTATAATGTATACGATGGAATCTCAATACGAAGTCTGTCCTCAATCTTCAAGACACTATGCAAATTCTCTTGAGATAATACCCATTTCTCAATCTTTTTAAAGTCTCACTGAACATCAAAGTAAACTGGCTTCATGTCACGGCCCAAATCTCTAACCCCCGTTTTAATTCCTTAATCAGGATCATCGACCCTTGACGTGGGACCTACACTGTGATACGTGCACCGACCGAGGCACGTGGCTGAGGTATATCGTATTTTTGTATTGATGTGTGCCTAGTGTTATGTATTGTATAAAATTACTAAGTCGGTTTGTATAGTTGTACGCGTCGAGACGAGAGCGGGGACACGCCTCGAGTAGCGTGCGAGCCAGGGAACCGGGTAGTTAGCATTTTGGTAAGTCTTATTTAATACTAATATGAAATAAGGAATTACTTATAAGCCTATGGTTGTGTTTGTTAATGTAAATCAAATTAAAGGCCTATAGTTGAGTAAATTAAATGGAAAGCATAGGATTGGTCTAGAGATACACATTGGCACATCTAGGAACTAGGTGAGTAATGAAATGGTGTCACTTGAGGTTGAGATAGTGGGAGTAAGTGGGATATATGGCAAGAGGTGGACCATTAGATGTTCCTCGGGATACATAAATCCATGGAGATCAAGGGCTAGGAATGAACATCACCTTAATATATAATATTAGTGATCAAACAACATGCAAACAAAATCACTCATTCATTTTTGCTGGAGAAGAAGAAGGAATTGCTGGAGAGGAGCGAATCATCAAGGTGTTGAAGGAATCCATGGGAGTTGGTGAGAAATTCTCAAGCTAGGGTGCTACATCAACTAGGTACACATCCTTTTAGTTGAAATTAGAACAAGTTCTGGTTTTAGGCTAATTTCATATGGTAGATGATTGAGTATTTACAATTGATTTATATATTTGGATTCCTCATTTCAATCTGATAATCCAGCTATATTGAAGTTCTTAATTTTGTTTTGAAATCATAAAGATATGAATTTTTGAAGTTGCAACACCAAAACTAGAATTCTGTATATTGTATTAGGAATCAACCTGAGTAATTTGGTCATAATCTACCTATTTTAGATCCAATTTATCCAAACCAATGTAATTTTAAAGCTTATTTAAAGGGTAATGAATTTGCTTAACTGAAGGTATTTTGATTCAAATGTTTTGATTTCCAAACATGCTCTACAAGTAGGTGCTGGAATTATAAAGGAAAATTTTGAAACTAACGTTTTTAAGGGTACAACTCCCTAACTACTTATAGGAATGAATTAATCTTTTTGTATGTTGTATTTGGATATATTTTCTGCCATGTGACCAAAAATCACAATTTTAGGAACTATAGATTTGGAGAAATAGATTTTCTAAATCCGCTGGTCGGATTAAATTCCAATTTGACCTATGTTTAGTAAAATCATGATATCTCTTTCATTTTAAATCATAATTTTGCAAACTAAACCTTTACGGAAAGCTAAGAGAGAGACCAACAATAATTGTATTGATGGAGGATTTCAATATTTGGACCATTTCATGCCTAAAAGTGCATTAAAATGTAGGACTGAAACTGAAACTCAATTTAGTCTTTAGGGGCTGATTTAGGAAGATTGATTTAAAGTCTATTGAACCAATTTGAATACAAAATAAACACCACTAAATTGAGATTAAACCCACTACATTTGAACTAATGAGACACCAAACTCAGAAACCTAGGAAAATGGTACGGGAGAGCGAATACAAGACTTGGAGTATCGGGAAGCCAGTAAAGCTAGGACTTTACTTTGTTGTTGTGAGTATACCCAATGGCAACTTTACTTGGCATTTCATTTCTATGAATTGTTCTCCTTGCATAGTCCTTTGACTATTTTGCCTTTGTAATCTTATATCATGTGTTCTTTGTGCCTATGCTCATTTGATGAGTCTAGTTTGCATGATATCCATTTATTTGATTTGATTCATTGATTCTATCCCATGCTATGTCTATTCTTGTCGTTTTAAATGTGAATTGAATGATAAATAACATGCTATTAGGCTAGTGAATATCTTATAAATGTTTAAGAGGATTTGTATTCCTTATTTGTTTAGGTGTGTAAATGTGCCTATGCATTGACAATCCATGCTTGGTATTTCTTGAAATTTAAAAAGTAGTTTTCGCATTTAGGTCCCGTACTTGATCGAGGTGTGCGCGACTCACGGGGTTAAAGTCCCTGGGGATGTCGGCACATGTTACCTGACACTGTATGACACTCGGGGTTAGAGTCCCTGAGGTGGTCTACACACCGGGGTTAGAGTCCCTGGTAACACTTGGGTTAGAGTCCCTTGTGCTATATGATTATTGAGTCGGAGTGACATGTTTTCGCGAATGGGACCTAAATCACCACTACTTAGCCTAGTGTCAGTATCACTTGTTTAACTCTGGTATTTACTCGCATATGATTTATTTTCCAATTTTCCCATTTATATGCTTTTAAATACCATTTGAATATTTGGAAATGCAAATTAAACTTGTCATCGGGGATTACTATTTTATTCTTGTACTCACCGTCCTTTTCATGACGGTGGGTGCAGAGCTGTTTACCAGCAGGCCGGGCAAAGAGAAGATCGGTGATTATCCCTGAGCCCGCGGCGCGTCACTACATCGATTGTAGGTCTTCTTTAGGTATTTTAATTGTATATGTTATATGTCTTTCAGATACTATTTGGGGTTGTATATTGGGTTGAGTGTTAGTTCCCCGATTTGACTTAGACTATTTTACTGTTTCAATGCATTTTGAGGACTTTCTATTTGTGATGTCATTTCCTGGTTTTCCACACTTAGGATTTTATAAATGGCTTCCGCATAATTTACTAATTGCTTCCGCATAATCAATAAGACTTCCGTTAAATAATTAATTTAATAAAAAGTTTTAATTAACTCTAAATTTTATAAACTAGTAGGACTAGTGTATTACTTATCCCGAATACGAGAAAAAGAGGCGTTTATGTTGTAAAGGCTGACTAATACGTAGTTGAGTCCTGCGTGGATAAGATTAGGGCTTAATTACGGGATTAGGCCTAGCGGTGCCCTAGATTAGGAGAGGGACCGTCACACTTCAGTCGGATGAAATCTTTCACCAACTGAAACTCTGCTGTCGAGCTAGAAGATATAGGAGTGAAAGACGGTGTATAAAATCTCTATGGCTGGAGCTGTCACTAGCGATATAGTCTGTACTTTTAGAGCTACTGTTATAATAGTAGGAAGCTCTGGTGCTAGTAATATGGAAGTAGTAGTAGTAGTAGTAGTAGTAGTAGTAGTAGTAGTAGTAGTAGTAGTAGTAGTAGTAGTAGTAGTAATAATAGTAGGGGCCGGTGTTTGTGCTGGTAGAGCAAAACGTGCTGTCATCATGGCAATAAAATTAGCTAACAGCTATCCCTGAGTAGCTACTCGATTAGATAGCCTCTGAAAATCATCAGCAGATGGAATAGGAGGCTGGTTGCCACTAGCCCCTACATCCTCGCTTTTGCGTGAATCAGCCATCGGTGATCTGCAAGTTAATAGCGAACGCGAATCAGCTACTACATAAATAACACACATATATAGAAATTAACATGTACATATAAGCAATTCCCATCTCGCTTTCACTTACTTTCCAACTAATGGTTTCTAGGAAAGGATCATCTGGTTTTCCACATCTAAAATTTGTATTTTCTTGTTTAAATTTTATTTGTTACTTATTAGAAAAGTTAACCTCTGATACCAACTATAACTTTGGTATCATATTATAGAATAACTACATTCCGCTACCTAAGCTCTATAAACTTAGGCTATACTAGCACCTGTGATGACCATTTCTCAAATTAGGGCACCACTCGGCCTAATCCCGTCATGAAGCCATAATCTCACCACGTAGGACTTAACAACGAATTAGTCAGCCTTTTTCCAAACCATTCTACTTACAAGTCAATTTTTCAATTAAGTATTTTCTTATCTTATGTCAATTAATAAATAAGAGTTATTTAAAATTTTAAAAACTTAAAGATTATTCAGCGGAAGTCTTAACAATTTAGTGGAAGCTTTTAACGTAATACCTAAGAATTATGAAAAATTAGGAAATAAAGATCACATGCATATATAATGAAACGACGATAATATATCATCATGTATCTAGTCACCGTACTATCTCTCAGCCCACAAAATATACAACTCCAAAAGTATATGAAAGACATATATATAAGTCATACAACAAACTAAAAACCTACAAAATCCGGTGTACCAGTGCTCTACTGGCTCAAAGGTAGTCGCCAATTTCTTTTTGCTTGATCTGCTACTTGATGGATCTGCACCCACCGTCATAAAAAGGATGGTGAGTACAAGAAAGTAGAAAGTAACAATGAAAGATATTTGTTCACATTTCCAAATATATAACAAGTATCTCAAAGCATAAGAATAACAACTATGCTGAAAAAAATCATGCTATGATATACTTCAGTTAAACAAAATCAAATTGACACTCTGCTAAGTAGTAATGATCTAGGGCCCGTCGGCCGTGAGTTACATCACTTTATCCTTTACTCCACTATCACAGGATGGAGCTGAGCTCTACATCTCAGTTGAAGGTCGGAGCTGAGCTCCACGCCTCTATAATCAATCACAAATGTCAGTCACCTATGATATATACTTTCCAACAATCTCTAGTCCTATACCACGTATGCTGCACAAGTTAGTGGTGAGATCTCGATAACCCCGAAAGTCTAGTGACCTCGTGTGTCGTGCACATCTTTTTCATATCATGGTCCTAGATACAAGAACTACTTTCATACCCAAGAAATGACATGGTTTGAGAATCCAAGCAAAGTAATTGCATATCTAATGTACAAAGGAATTTATATTTACAACATCATCAAACACCTACCTAATAGCATGCTATTTCATTTAACTAAGTGTCTCAACAATCAAAAATGACATAACACTTGATTTAGAGTCAATGAAAGTATTTAACCAACAATTAATACCATGATATCAAAATCATGAAATGAGAGAGGAAACAAGCGATGATATATAGAGTACAATAATAAAATTAGTCCAAATGACTGGAAATGAATAACAAGATAGGAATTAAATGTAAATAAATATCTCAATCAATTTACTTACAATCCATGCAAATTTCCTAGCTATTTCGACTTTCCGACACTTGAAAACTCGTATCCAAACCCCCAAGACTCTACCCTAGGTTCCTGATATCATTTAACATGTTTTTGAGTGTGTTAACACCTTTAATTAGGGTATTGGACTTGTTTATAATGTTTAAGTTTAAGTTAGGAATTTCAGATTTTTGGGTTGTCATAGCACCTAGTGCTCTGGGTGACTTGATTAGCGGGCTAGTAATCTAATTAGCGTGATACCTCTTCTTATTAGCGCACTACACAAAATTAGCGCGCTAGCTAGCACATCTAGCACACTATGTGCAGGAAAACCCAGAATTCTGCACTTAGAATTCTGAGTCTCTCAACACATAGATGAAACCCAACACCTTTAGATCTTTATTACACCTACCAAAGATCCAACACAACTACCAAAACCATTCACAACAACCATAGATTAATTTTTATCATAAATTCACCAAATTGAACTAAATTACTAGTATAAGTAAAACTACCTAGTAGTACACCACACCTAGCTTGATCACCACTTCTAAAACTATCAAATCTTTCTCACCAACTTGCTTCCTCTCTGGTTTTTCTTCTTCTCCAACAAGCTTACTTATTCTCTAAGTTTTGAAAATGAAATGGTTTGGTTTGCATGCATTGATCAATCCAATCTTATATATTAAGATAAAATTGATTATTAGCCATTGATATTTATGTACACACGTATCTCGAGAATAACCTAATGGCTTACACCTTGCCACAATTTCCACTAACTCTCTAATTTCTCCATATAGCTAAAACCAATTTGAAACTTAATTTGTCTTTTGATGTGCCATCATGTATCTCGAGAATCATCAAATGGCTATTGTTTTAAATTTGCTAACTAATGTTATATTTAATATAAAACCAACTATAGCATCATCAAATTAATTTATTTAAGCTACACCAAGCTTAAGTCAACTTACCACATCATCCTCTACCCGGTCCTATGCCGGCACACATCTGGAGGCACATCTCTACTCACGTCTCGACACCTAAATACAAGTTAGAGTGAGTTAATAGCCTACACATCACAACAATTCTAACATATACCTATATTGCCTCGGTCAATGCACGTATCTCGATGCAGGTCCTACATCACGGGTCACTAATCCTGATTAAGGAATTAAACTTGGATTAAAAATTCAGGTCGTGACAGTGGAATACCTAGACTTAACCCTCTGCATCGTCGTTTCTCCAAGGTGCATAATTTGATCCGTCCATGCACATACAAATCTTTACTTGTACTCCCTTACCCAAATGTTATCCAAATAATTGAGCATACCATTCATAATTGTGTACTTAGATCATATGATACCCATCCTAAGATTGAATTATGTCTCTGTCTTAGCATACACCAAAGTCGTCCACCTATCACTGAAGAGTATGAAGTCTTCATTTTGTGCAAACATCTTTTTGGTGTTGGTCAACACCATTTTGTAGATGTGCCACGTGAAAAGAAGGTGTGAAGATTGTGGAATGTCTTCGTGGATTGCACTGATAAGACCTAATTCTCTGTTAGTAACAAAAACACTAGGTGTAGACCACTCACCTAGTATAGAACTTAAAATCTCTAATGCCCAAATGTAGCTGCCCTTAGTCTCTGATGATATGAAATAAAACAAAACCAAGAATGTAATGTTTGTCGAAGTGACCACAACAATCTCCAACAACAATATTAGGTACCTGATGGTCTTGTATGTGAAGTCTATGAGAAGAACCATTTGAGAACATCGCATCAAGTTGATGGAGTCAGTATGTGCCCAAAATAAGTCTGTAACGATGATCAAATCGAGGTTATTCCTATGCAACAACAAGTATTTACTTTTCTCAAATATGTGCAAAAGTTGTTGCATTTGCGTTCTCCCACCGACTTCTCAAATCCACTGCCTTTGGTGTCCATTGTATATTGTTCACAATGTCAAAGGGTTGTTTTTATCCCCTTGCCTCAATGTATTCATGATCTCTCATGGCCTCGTATCACCCTTAGTCATCTGATCT
The DNA here is from genome assembly GCA_039657325.1 of Stephania cephalantha. Taxonomy (NCBI): domain Eukaryota; kingdom Viridiplantae; phylum Streptophyta; class Magnoliopsida; order Ranunculales; family Menispermaceae; genus Stephania; species Stephania cephalantha. The sequence continues at coordinate 30,834,982 of CM077569.1, forward strand.
AAAACAGCTGCCTCACTAGGAGTCAATCGTCCTATATACGAGTGACCTTTCAAGTATTAGAAGTGTCGTGGTCATGCTGTCCATATACCACAATCACATACCAAAAAGAGCCCATATGTTTCTTGATTCGAATAAGAAAATGGCACTGACATTTTCTTGTACCAGTGTTAGACCTTGTGTTATCCCCATCTTCCTCACCTTTCTTCAACTTTGGTATTTTTTTTCTCAATTTTTGCCACTTTGGCTCTCCCAACAATTTGTGAAAGACCCCTATATGTACCGAATCTCTCACACACAAGCTTGAACCTTCCCTTACTATCACTCCCTCCAGCATCAGACTTCTTTGTAATCAAGAGAAAATTCCATGCACAAACTGTCTTTTGAACCCATTTAACAACTGCCTTTCTAGATTTAAATGGTTCTTCTTGAGTGAAAACATTAGTAAAGTCTTTGAAGACATGTGTAGATGGCATGTCCTACAAGAAAAATTGTATATCCTAAGTAGTCGGTATGAAAAGTCAAAAAAATCCTAAAAATAATAAATTTCGGTACTACAGGTCTGATTTTTCATGAACAATGTTGGTGTCATATTGCCGACACCATTCATTAACTCTCAATACCATGTAACTGAGACGAGTACAAACCAAATGCACCACAGTTTTGGTTACTCCATGTCAAAACTTTTGTTAAATTCTCAGTCATCAGCAACTAAGACAACACTTTATGTCTCGCTCCTGTATGACTGACATATTCCTGCACTTGGTACATATTCGAAAATAGGGAAAAACATAAAAAAAACATAAATACTTACCTCTTTGTGTGCCGTGTCCGCCCCCTTTGCGTTTTCTTCATCCAATCGACCTTAAAAACACTTAGCGAGTCGCTAAATCTAACAAACCCTATTTATGAAAACCAAAATTTCAAACCAGTATTTCTCAAACCTAAACCAATCAAATTTAGTGGTTCAAACCCTAAAAAGCATGGACTCGATACGTACCATGTTTGTGTGCACTCTTTAATTGAATAAAGCGATATTCGACAAACGAGAGAGGAGTATAATAGGTTGCAAATTGATGAATCTCTATTTATGCATTTTTTCGTAGGTGTTTTATTATGTAAATCAAGTCTAAAGTTGGGTTTTATGGCTCTATATGTTTACTTTGGAGATTTACAGGGTACTTGAGCATTTGTGCGTCATTTAGGAAAAATGGGGAAATAAGTCAAACATTGGTCAAAGTTCAGCAGGCTTAACACCGCCAGAGTAGACAGGCGATGCCAATGAAGTCCCACAACACCAAGCAAGGAATCAAGGCAAGACAAAAAATGACGCCAGACTTGAACGGACGATGCTGGACTTTGAACTGACGGTGTCAGGTTTAGAAATAGTAGTTTCATACCGACTTGCTGTCCAAGACTTTCTATATATTTCCACGTCGCCACCTGGTTCTGTACCCATATAACCTCGGTGCCATGGACATAGCCAACATCGTAGAATATAAGTTTTGGGACTTTTTAGAAGGTTCTGATCCTAGGAAGTTGCTATTCTTATGCCAAAGTACACCTATATAAAGGAGGCACCTCTATGAACGAAAATATATTGTATTCATGGTGATTTAGGAGTAGAGCAAGGTAGAGTAGCCATATCCGACTAGGTCCTTTAATGCCTAGGTCGGGGATGAGACTCTCTAGCCAGTAGTAGGTTGTTTTCTATGTCTTGTTAAGATTTTCTATAATAATAGTGTCTTACTCCAGTTCTCTATCTTTGTGTTGTTGTTTTTAACAATATATCAGTAGTAGTTTAGAGTTTGTATATTAATTACAAATCTCTAGGTGTAAAGACATTGACCTGCTATCAATCAGGTTGAGTCTGTGATACCAATCGGGTTGAGAAGTGGCAATCACCTAGAGCAAGAAACTTAACACACGTTGTTTTAGGTGAATAACATCTAGAACTATGCTTAATCTTAAGAACGGTTTCCAAGGTTGTCTAGGACTAAGTGTTCCCACAGAGCTATTAATGTTGCTCACATGCTAAGTCTTGAGAGCGGTTGCCCAAGGTTGCGCGATGGAGTAAGAGAAGTATATAGAAAGCGATTGCCCTATCTATCGAGAATAAGGGGACTAGGGTGTTGGCGACCCCAACACCTACAACCTATATAGGAAAACTATTTTGAAACCCATCTTTTAAAATCAATGATACAAGATATGGATACAACACAGGGCTATATTGTGGATTCCTAGACTTAGGTTTATCTTTATTTTCTTATTTACAATTTATTTAATTTCTTGTTCAGTAGGCTTTTAGATAAAGCTCTTTAAAAACTCTCATATTTACTTTTCTATTTGTTGAACTCAATTTGACAGAATCTTGTAGATTCGACCCTGTTCTTACCTTTACTACATTCCAGTAGGATTTGGTAACTTATTACGGGTTATATTTGAAACGCACGACACGTGTTCAAATTTTGGCGCCGTTGCCGGGGATCCGATCCCAAATTGAGTTTGACTTGTTTTTTTTGTTTTGCTTTTTGAGTCTACTAGTTTATGCATGATTGGATAACTCGATCTAAATCGACTTGTTCACTACTACCTTTCAATTTATAAATCGACAGAACCCACCATAGGTTGGCTAGGGAAGCTCTAAACAGAGAGTCCATATTCCCTCAACCTACTATGGCTGTTGACGTTTGTCACGTTTGTGGTGATTGCTAGATTATTATGGGGCGCATAAATGAAGATCTCAAAAATCTTCTTGCTTGGCAGCCCCTCTACATAAACTTCCCACCAAACGACAAAGCTTCGGAGCTTAAGTCCGGCTTTATTTACCTCATACCCACTTTCCATGGCATGGAGAGTGAAGACCCAGTGGTATTTTTGAAGGAGTTTCAGGCAAGTTGCCTAGCTATAAAACCTTATCGAGCGAAGGAGAATGAGGTAAAGCTCAAGGCTTTCCCATTCTGCTTAAAGGATAAAGCCAAATAATGACTCTTTTATCTTTGTTTTGGATGCATTAAATCATGGGATGATATGATAGATGAGTTCCTTAGGGAATATCTCCTTGGGGATAAGGTAGCCTAACTCATATTTGAGATATGCAACATTAAGATGAAGACCGGTGAGTTTTTTTGGTGATTATTGGGACCACAATAAGTGCCTAATTACCAATTGCCCACAACATGGCCAATCCGATAGAGTCATTATTTGGTTCTTCTATGTCAGCATGTCCCCCCTAGAGAGGCGTATGATTGATAGTGCTTGTGGTGGTCACATTCGTGATAAAAGCCCTACGCAAATGAAACAACTTTACGAGGACATAGCGCAACAGTCCCGATTATACGGGGGCATTGGTGTTGACGCGCGTCGAATTTCGTTAGTTGGAGCTACTATTAGCTCCATTGACAAGATAATTGATCAGTTAACTTCCCTGGTGGAACGTCTCCTAAACAATGGCCAAGCGCATGTTAAAGCTTATGGCTTTTGTTCAGCCACAAGCCATGCGACTGATGAATGTCCTACTCTACTTGAAGACCATCAGTAGGTCAATGTGGTGGGTAAACCAATTCTAAGGGCAAACTTGAGTGCCCTTCGGAAATACCTATAAGCAAGCAACAGTGAGGAACAACCCTAACTTCAGTTATGGGCCTTGAAACCAGAACTACCAATCTTTCATCCCTAAAGGACAACCGTTGCCAGAACCATTGACTAATCATTCCTCACTAAAGGATATGATTTAAACTTAGCGGCTAAAGATAGCTAATTTGCTAGAAACGAGAGCCAGTTCCAAGCAAACACTAAGAAAGCTCTGAGTGATAAGAATGCCACAATCTGAAACTTTGAGGTATAGGTGGGCCAAATTGCACAACAACTAGGTTGATTTAAGGAAAAAGGGGAAGTTGCCTTCGCAACCCAACCCCAATCCAAATATGGGTACTGCCTTGGAGAATGAGGTTTGCAAAACCATCGCTCTAGGAAAAACTAAATTAGATGACCAACTCACACCCCAGGGAAGTCCCAACGACATCCCGCTTAGATGTGTCGATTCAGGGGTAGTAGGTATCTCTTGCACAATAGGTGGAATCTATTTGGAAAATGTAATGGTTGATTTGGGAGCATCAATTAACATGATGTCCTTAGATGTTCATAATTCTATAGGGATTGGTGAGTTAATTGAAATGAAGACTTAAATTCATGCCATTGACGACAAGCATATCTCTTCCAAAGGAGTAATCCAAGACCTAATGGTACATTTAGGGGATTTGAAATTCCTTCGAACTTTCACGTCATCGACATGACAGAGTCACACAAGTCCACGACATTCTGTGTCCTTTTAGGTAGGATCTTTATGTAAACGTGCAGAGCCAACATTGACTTAGTCAAGGGCTCCGTGTCTATTGAGCATAAAAGAAAAGCAGTAAGCTTTAAAATCCTACATATATTGAATTCTTTGACTGACAATTTGTTTGCTTGTTCCGCTATTATTTTAAATATGATGTTTTTGGATGCGTATGCAGGGAGCGAGGAGGCCTCGAGAGAGATCGAACTAGGGATAGTCCCAGGAGGAAAGCCTCTGCGGAGAGGTGCGCGTATCAGTACCAGGCCTCCGCAGAACCCGTAACTCACTGGACGAGGGACCAAACTTATGATGATGGATGACAGCGAAGAAAAGAAGGTTATACCCCCTAACATATTACATTACCAATTCCAATCCGATAAACACCCTAGGATGGTCGTGCTCCCATGCAAGATTAGATACAAGTGGTTCCCTAAGGGTATGTGACACTAGTGCTACAATCAATGTAATGTCATCCAAAATCTTCAACCTGTACGGATTATGTATCATAGGTGATGCTGAGACCAATGTGATATATCCAAATAGGACAGTGGAAAAACCTAGAGGGATGGCTGAGAATGTATCCATTCGCATAGGAGATTTCGTGTTTGTTATAGACTTTTATGTAGTCAATGGGAGTAATTCCCAATATGAAACACTTTTGTTGGGGTTACCATTTTTGGCGACAGCTGGAGCATTGATCGATGTACAATTACGATACATTAGCATCCACATAGTGAAGAGGACGAAGCTTTTTTAGGACGGAAATGAGATCCTACATGACAAAGAGCAAGTCTTCGCAAGATTCTCTGTCACGACCCAAATCTCTAACCCCGTTTTAATTCCTTAATCAGGATCACCGACCCTTGACGTGGGACCTACACTGTGATACGTGCACCGACCGAGGCACGTGGCCGAGGTATATCGTATTTTTGTATTGATGTGTGCCTAGTGTTATGTATTGTGTAGACTTACTAAGTCAGTTTGTACAGTTGTAGGCGTCAAGACGAGAGCGGGGACACGCCTCGATATGCGTGTCGACGTGGGTACCATGTAGTTGACGGGATCGAATATTAGGTCGGGGAAAACGAAAACACACAAATTAAATAAAAATTTGTCAAGTAAATAATATGGAATAGATATTGGGTGGCTAACGACACGGCGGTACGCGGATATCACGGTTCGGACTCGAAACCGGGCGTCGAAACGCCCGAAAACACTGGCGAGTGTCTTAGCCGTGTCACAATTAAGTGTCAAGACACCTAACACCATCACACTTGTCCCAACCTAAGCAACACCTGTCCAATTCCCACACCACGTGTCCACCACCCCACTTACACCTACATATACACCACACACACACACGCACAGAAAATACAGGGAGCCGAGAGACAGAGGAGGAAGAAGAAGAAAAAGGAGAGGAGGATGAGAAGAAGAAACGCACCGGGAAGGAAAGTGGAGACGTCACGGTTGAGGTGAGCCTTGGTTGTGGTTGTGGGTTTCGGGTGGTTGGCGGTGGGGTGGCCGAGAGTGGGGTTCGGCCATGGAGGCCGAACCCCATGGCCGACCAAGGTGGAGATGGCAGGGGTGTCTCCCCTGCCATCGGTTCCACCGGGGTTGGGGTGGAGAGCAACCCCAACCCATCAAGGAAAATAAAATAAAATATGTTGCTCCCGATCGAACCAGTCGATCAGGAGGAAGAAGGTGCACACGCGCGCGCGCGTACGCGCGTGTGCACCCCCTTACTGGGCCGGGCCCAGAATGGGCCAGGCTCGGCCTATGCCGGGTCGGGTCCGACCGGTTTGGGTCGACCCGACCCAAACATAATTAAAAAAAAATGAGAAGAAAAATGAGGGAAAAATTTGGAAAAAATCCAGAAAATTGGAAAAAATTGGAAAAAATCATATTTCGATATTTTGACCATTTCATGCTTAAACCCACTATACTTGAACTAATGAGACACCAAACTCAGGAACCTAAGAAAAGGGTATGAGAGAGCGAATACAAGATTTGGAGTATCGGGAGGCCAGTAAAGCTAGGACTTTACTTTGTTGTTGTGAGTATACCCAATGACAACTTTACTTGACATTTCATTTCTATTAATTGTTATCCTTGCATAATCCTTTTAACTATTTTTCCTTTGTATTCTTATATCATGTGTTCTTTGTGTCTATGCTCACTTGATGAGTCTAGTTTGCATGATATCCATTCATTTGATTTGATTCATTGATTCTATCCCATGCTATGTCTATTCTTGTTGTTTTAAATGTGAATTGAATGATAAATAACATGTCATTAGGCTAGGTGAATATCTTATAAATGTTTAAGAGGACTTGTATTCCTTATTTGTTTAGGTGTGTAGATGTGTCTATGCCTTGACAATCCATACTTGGTATTTCTTGAAATTTAAAAAATAGTTTTTGCATTTAGGTCCCGTACTCGATCGAGGTGTGCGCGAATCAGGGGTTAGAGTCCCTGGGGATGTCGGCACATGTTACTTGACACTGTATGACACTCGGGGTTAGAGTCCCTGATGTGGTCTACACACCGGGGTTAGAGTCCCTGGTAACACTTGGGTTAGAGTCCCTTGTGCTATATGATTATTGAGTCGGAGTGACACGTTTCACTGCCGATTGGACCTAAATCACCATTACTTAGCCTAGTGTCAGTATCACTTGTTTAACTCTGGTATTTACTCGCATATGGTTTATTTTCCAGTTTTCCCATTTATATGCTTTTAAATACCATTTGAATATTTGGAAATGCAAATTAAACTTGTCATCGGGGATTACTGTTTTATTCTTGTACTCACCGTCCTTTTTATGACGGTGGGTGCAGAGCCGTCTACTAGAAAGCCGGCAAAGAGAAGATCGGCGATTATCCCTGAGCCCGCGGCGCATCGCATCGATTGTAGGTCTTCTTTTGATATTTTGATTGTATATGTTATATACGTCTTTCAGATACTATTTGGGGTTGTATATTGGGTTGAGCGTTAGTTCCCCGACTTGACTTAGACTATTTTGCTGTTTCACTGCATTTCGAGAACTTTATATATGTGATGTTATTTCTTGGTTTTCCACACTTAAGGTTTTGTAAATGGCTTCCGCATAAGTTACTAATTGCTTCCGCATAATCAATAAGACTTCCGCTAATTAATTAATTTAATAAAAAGTTTTAATTAACTCTAAATTTTATAAACTGATAGGACTAGTGTATTATTTATCATGAACACGAGAAAAGAGGCATCTATGTTGTAAAGGCTGACTAATACGTAGTTAAGTCATGCGTGGATATGATTAGGGCTTAATTACGGGATTAGGCCGGGCGGTGCCCTAGATTAGGAGAGGGGCCGTCACAGTTGGTATCAGAGCCTAGGTATTAGAACCTTAGGGATAAATAAGAAAAATACGAACTCGTATAAAACAAAAGCCTTAGAAGTGAAAACCAGATGATCTTTGCCTAGGAACCGTTTTGTTGGGAATTGAGTGAATGTGAGATGGGGATTTCTTATATATATGTGTTAGTTTCTATATGTATATATATGCGTTATGTCACGTAGTAGCTGATTTGCGTTCGCTATCCACTTGAAGACACCAATGGGAGATTCGCGCGAGGCTGGAGACACCGGAGCTAGCGGCAGTCTGCCTCCACCATTTCAATTGACAATTTTTAGAGGATGTCTGACCAGACGACCGCTCAGGAGCGACAGATCGTCGATTTCATCGCTTACATGTCGGCGCAGATGACTGCATTGGTTTCGACCGCCCCCGTCACCACAGCTACTACTACAGCACCCCCGACCACGAGACTATGCACTACGAGAGTTCGGCTTGCATCTAGTAGTGAGATTGAGACTTTAGGTAGCGTTGTACGCAGTAGCGGAGAGTCAGTGACCCATACTAGAGGAGATACCAATTATTCAAGACTTCCCAGATGTTTTCCTAGAGGATTTACCTGGATTACCGCCACCGCGAGAGCTAGACTTCATCATTGACCCAGTATCAGGTACCAGGTTGATCGCGATACTGCCATACCCCATGGCTCCGAGGGAGTTAGAGGAGTTGAGGACTCAGCTTAAGGATTGGGGGAGAAGGGATTCATCACACCTTCGATGTCACCGTGGGGAGCGCCAGTTCTGTTTGTGAAGAAGAAGGATGGTAGTCTGAGACTATGCATCGACTACAGGCAGTTGAACAAAGTGACAGTCAGAAACAAGTACCCACTTCCGCGAATAGACGATTTATTTGATCAGCTGAAAGGAGCACAATTTTTCTCCAAGATAGACCTCAGATCGGGGTATCATCAGCTTAGGATCAGGGATGAGGATAGGTCCAAGACAACATTCAGCACCAGATACGGACACTACCAGTTCACGGTCATGCCATATGGACTGACCAACGCCCCCGCCGTATTCATGGATTTGATGCACCGGGTACTTAGACCATATCTCGACCACTTCGTGATAGTCTTCATCGACGACATCTTGATATACTCGAGGACACGTGAGGATCACGAGAAGCACCTCAGAGAGACGTTACAGACATTAAGGGAACATCGACTTTTCGCTAAGCTCAGCTAGTGTGAATTCTGGCTTGCAGAGGTCAAGTTCTTGGGGCACGTTGTTGGAGCAGCAGGGATTGCAGTAGATCCAACCAAAATTCAGACGATCACGGATTGGCCGGCACCGACATCAGTATCGGAGATCAGAAGCTTCCAGGGGTTAGTAGGATATTACCGTAGATTTGTGAAGGATTTCTCGAAGATCGCTTCACCGATGACGAGGCTGACGCAGAAGGATGTTGCTTATGAGTGGATTGAGAAGTGCGAGGCTGCATTTACTCAGTTGAAGAGGTCATTAACTACCGCGCCAGTGTTAGTACTGCCAGAGGCTAGACAAAGATTTCTAGTGTACACAGATGCTTCTCATACGGGTCTAAGTTGTGTGTTGATGCAGGGTAGCGGTGTCGTGGCATACGCATTGAGACAGTTAAAGATACATGAGAAGAACTACCCCACGCACGATCTAGAGCTGGCAGCGGTTGTCTTTGTGCTGAAGACTTGGAGACACCTTCTGTATGGAGAGAGATTCACACTCTTCACGATCACAAAAGTCTGAAATATCTCTTCATACAGAAAGAGCTGAACATGAGACATCGCAGATGGTTGGAGTTCTTGAAGGACTACGACTTTTCCTTAGAGTATCACCCAGGAAAAGCGAACGTAGTCGCAGATGCGCTGAGTAGGAGACCAAGTAGAGATGCTGAGGTGGTCAGATGTCACATGATGCATGAGTATGGATTACTCGAGGCAGCGGCGACAACATGTTAGACATAGATTCCTATCGATACTCGGGTGATGATTTGCGCACAGATGAGACTACAGACCGTGTCTACACAGCGAGTGTCAGAGGGTCAGAGGACCGACCGATTGTACTCGAGATTCAGCGAGTTAGCGCAGAGTGCAGAGTGTACAGATTGGGAAGAGACGACAGATCAGTGTTTGAGATACCGGGGCAGGTTGTGGATACCAGAGGTACCGGAGCTAAGGGATGAGATCCTTCAGGAGTCGCACCGTTCAAGATTTACCGTACATCCAGGCAGGACTAAGATGTTCCACGACATGAGGAGACATTTCTGGTGGCCGGGGATGAAGGCGGACATGTCTAGATTCATCGGGAATTGTGGTATATGTTAGCAAGTGAAGTCCGAACATCGCAGACCCGGGGGATTACTACAGCCACTTCTCATTCCTCGATGGAAGTGGGAAGACATCTCTATGGATTTTGTCAGAGGATTGCCGAGGACCGCGAGGAGACATGATTCAATCTGGGTTATAGTTGACAGACTGACGAAGTCTGCTCATTTCCTGCCAGTGGCATCGCATTACACGTTCGATCAGCTGAGCGTACTGTTCAAGAGAGAGATTATCAGGCTGCACGGGGTACCATTAACGATCACGTCAGATCGAGATGCTACGTATACGTCCAGGATGTGGCGGAGTATGCAAGAGCAGTACGGTACGCGCCTACAGTTCAGTACGGCTTTCCACTCTCAAACCGACGGGCAGACTGAGAGATTGATTCAGGTCCTCGAGGACATGTTGCGGGCATGTGTGTTGGAGTTTGGCGGATCTTGGGCGGAGTACCTACCGTTGTGTGAGTTCGCTTATAACAACAGTTATCAGGCTAGCATTAAGATGGCGCCATTTGAGGCTTTGTATGGCAGACCGTGTCGCTCACCATCGTATTGGGCTGAGCCAGAGGATCGGGAAATAGTGGGGCCTGAAATTGTTGTTGACTACACGAAAAATGTCAAACTGATCCGTCAGAGACTTAGAGGAGCACATGAGAGACATAAGAGATATGCAGATAAGTATCGCGATGATCTCGCGTATTCCGAGGGAGCCTTTGTCTATTTAAAGGTTTCCCTTCGGAAGGGTCTTCAAAGATTTGGGGTGAAAGGCAAGCTTGCACCGAGGTACATCGGGCCTTTCATGATTAAGAAACCGGTCGGGAAAGTGGCATACGAGCTTGAATTGCCTCCACAGATGTCAGGGGTCCATCCAGTGTTTCACATTTCGATGCTTCGATTAGCCGAGTCGAAGGCAGGGCGTGCGACCATCGACCTCAGCGAGGACATCTCTTACGAGGAACAACCCCTTCAGATCCTAGATCAGAAGGTACAACAGTTGAGGAGCAAGTCCATCCCGAAGGTACTCGTCAAGTGGCGGTTCCACGATGACACGGAACTCACTTGGGAGCGAAAAGACTACATGCGAGATAGATTCCCGTACCTGTTCGAGTCAGGTAGAACCGTAACTTAAACTTAATTTTGAGGACGAAATTTTCATTTTGTTGGGAATATTTGTCACGGTCCAAATCTCTAACCCCGTTTTAATTCCTTAATCAGGATCACCGACCCTTGACGTGGGACCTACACTGTGATATGTGCACCGACCAAGGCACGTGACCGAGGTATATCGTATTTTTGTATTGATGTGTGCCTAGTGTTATGTATTGTGTAGACTTACTAAGTCGGTTTGTACAGTTGTAGGCGTCGAGACGAGAGCAGGGACACGCCTCGATACGCGTGTCGATGCGGGTACCGGGTAGTTGACGGGACCGAATATTAGGTCGGGGAAAACGAAAAACACAAATTAAATAAAAATTTGTCAAGTAAATAATATGGAATAGATATTGGGTGGCTAACGACGCGGCGGTACGCGTATATCACGGTTCGAACGCGAAATCGGGCGTCGAAACGCTCGAAAACACGGGCGAGTGTCTTAGCCGTGTCACAATTAAGTGTCAAGACACCTAACACCATCACACTTGTCCCAACCCAAGCAACACTTGTCCAATTCCCACACCACGTGTCCACCACCCCACTTACACCTACACATACACCACACACACACACACGCAGAGAAAATACAGGGAGCCGAGAGACAGAGGAGGAAGAAGAAGAAAAAGGAGAAGAGGAGGAGAAGAAGAAACGCGCCGGGAAGGAAAGTGGAGACGTCACGGTTGAGGTGAGCCTTCGTTGTGGTTGTGGGTTTCGGGTGGTTGGCGGTGGGGTGGCCAAGAGTGGGGTTCGGTCATGGAAGCCGAACCCCATGGTCGACCAAGGTGGAGATGGCAGGGGTGTCTCCCCTGCCATCGGTTCCACGGTTGGGGTGGAGAGCAACCCCAACCCATCAAGGAAAAAAAAATAAAATATGTTGCTCCCGATCGAACCAGTCGATCGGGAGGAAGAAGACGCACACGCGCGCGCATACGCGCGTGTGCACCCCCTTACTTAGCCGAGCCCAGAACGGGCATGGCTCGACCCATGAGCCGAGCCTGGACCTGTTCTGGTCCAGGGCCGGGCCGGGTCCGACCCGTTTGGGTCGACTCGACCCAAACATAATTAAAAAAAAATGAAAAGAAAAATGAGGGAAAAATTTGGAAAAATTCCAAAAAATTGGGAAAAATTGGAAAAAATCATATTTCGATATTTTGACCATTTCATGCTTAAACCCACTATACTTGAACTAATGAGACACCAAACTCAGGAACCTAAGAAAAGGGTATGAGAGAGCGAATACAAGATTTGGAGTATCGGGAGGCCAGTAAAGCTAGGACTTTACTTTGTTGTTGTGAGTATACCCAATGACAACTTTACTTGGCATTTCATTTCTATTAATTGTTATCCTTACATAGTCCTTTTGACTATTTCTCCTTTGTATTCTTATATCATGTGTTCTTTGTGTCTATGCTCACTTAATGAGTTTAGTTTGCATGATATCCATTCATTTGATTTGATTCATTGATTCTATCCCATGCTATGTCTATTCTTGTTGTTTTAAATGTGAATTGAATGATAAATAGCATGTCATTAGGCTAGGTGAATATCTTATAAATGTTTAAGAGGACTTGTATTCCTTATTTGTTTAGGTGTGTAGATGTGCCTATGCCTTGACAATCCATACTTGGTATTTCTTGAAATTTAAAAAGTAGTTTTTGCATTTAGGTCCCGTACTCGATCGAGGTGTGCGCGAATCACGGGGTTAGAGTCCCTGGGGATGTCGACACATGTTACTTGACACTGTATGACACTCGGGGTTAGAGTCCCTGATGTGGTCTACACACCGGGGTTAGAGTCCCTGGTAACACTTGGGTTAGAGTCCCTTGTGCTATATGATTATTGAGTCGGAGTGACACGTTTCACCGCCGACCGGACCTAAATCACCACTACTTAGCCTAGTGTCAGTATCACTTGTCTAACTCTGGTATTTACTCGCATATGGTTTATTTTCCAGTTTTCCCATTTATATACTTTTTAATACCATTTGAATATTTGGAAATGGAAATTAAACTTGTCATCGGGGATTCTTGTTTTATTCTTGTACTCTCACCGTCCTTTTATGACGGTGGGTGCAGAGTCGTCTACCAAGAGGCCAGGGCAAAGAGAAGATCGACGATTATCCCTGAGCCGCGGCGCGTCACCTGCATCGATTGTAGGTCTTCTTTTGATATTTTGATTGTATATGTTATATACGTCTTTCAGATACTATTTGGGGTTGTATATTGGGTTGAGCGTTAGTTCCCCGACTTGACTTATACTATTTTATTGTTTCACTGCATTTCGAGGACTTTATATATGTGATGTCATTTCTTGGTTTTCCACACTTAGGGTTTTATAAACGGCTTCCGCATAAGTTACTAATTGCTTCCGCATAATCAATAAGACTTCCGCTAATTAATTAGTTTAATAAAAAGTTTTAATTAACTCTAAATTTTATAAACTGATAGGACCAGTGTATTATTTATCATGAACACGAGAAAAGAGGCATCTCGGTTGTAAAGGCTGACTAATACGTAGTTAAGTCCCGCGTGGATATGATTAGGGCTTAATTACGGGATTAGGCCGGGCGGTGCCCTAGATTAGGAGAGGGCCGTCACATTCTCTATGCCGAAAATTTGTTTGGTTATGGGGTTTATAGACAACGAAAAATTCAAAACAATTTTTGAAAAAACCCCAACATGATAAAAAATAAGTTCGATTAAACTAGATCGACAAAAGTAAAACATACCTTAATATGAGATTTCCTTATCTGATTATTCAATTTTCAAGACGTTGAAGTGCGCGTCCTGTATCAGGAATTCCACACATGAACGATGACCACAATTTAGAGTGCTAGCCCCAAGAAAGATTGAAAATGTTTTTCTTTCTCTCCCAAAATCCAGAGAACTCGAAAATAGCAAAAACGAAAATCTTTTTCATTTTAGGGTTTCAACCTCTATTTATATGTGTAGATAAGCTTTCTTAAAAAATCTATTTGTAATACAACTATTGTATCTAGGCAATTCATGCAAATTACACATGCGCCCCTATTAATAAGTTATCATATAACAAATCGTAACAATTTTTATGTCAAGAGCTTTATCATATAAAATTCATTACTCTAGACCAATTGAAATTGCGCAAAGCCATTCTTTATGTGCGACCTAATAGGTTCATGCGACGTTGGCAGTGAACCAAAATTATTTTAGTACACAAGTCATAAGCGGTCTCTAGCAAGGCATTATGACTACCCAAGTAGCATGAATATCAAAATCGATTCAACCCAATGAATAACATATATCATATCATTTTGTCATGCAATATCCTTTGCTTAAAAATAAGGCATGAAAAGTCACCTTTAATGTTCAATCATACTTGTCTCGATCTTTAGGTAGACTAAAAACATCCAAGTGACATTAATAATATCAATTCATTTTGAATTTGCCATTTAACGGTCTAACATATCGAGGGATCCACTGATAGCTCTCTTTACGAGAGGAAAAAATTATATCTTGATTACACACCTTCACATATTATTCACATGGTAACCAATCACAATCTTTATAATCGTGCGGTTAAAGACAATGTTTGATTGTGTCAAATTACCATGCTTAAAATATTGAAATATATGATAATCTCAAGTTGAAGGACTAAATGATATACCTATCATGAGTAACACCTATGACTTAATCCATGTGGTGTTCTCATAGTGGGTTGGTCCAGTACCTTATTCCCTAATAAGTACTCAAGATCTCGATTCATATTCCTATACGCAAGATCATCACATGACCATCAATCAAGATTTACACTAGTCTTAATTCATTATGATTTCCAGTATAACGACCGACTATGGACATTCAAGATATTTCAACAAATACCCATGGATCATATTATAAGGTAAACATGCAATCACTTATAAAAAAAGCAAATGAAAACCTCAATTTTATTAACTAAAATTATACGATAAATAATGTTTATAGATTGACATAGGGCACATACCTCAACACAATTGAGGTCATCGATTTATACCGCGATTAGGGGATGTAAATTCGTCGAGCAAACAAAGTTAAATAAAAGCGCTACTGGGAGGCAGCCCATGAACAATTTTGTAGTTAGTAATCAGTTTTAATTCTTTTTTTTCTTCTTATTTTCTTAACTATACACAAAGTATTGTACTAAATTCTATATATATTATCCATCTATTTCCACCATTTCTTTTATGTTTGGTTTGCCCAGCTTGTTTTGAACCTTGAGGACAAGGTTTAGAATAAGTTCGGTGGTGTTTAGGTAAGTGGACCATTGGACAAAATCATTCGTTGAAGACCCGCAGGTATAAACGTTACATTTTTCTCAATTTACTTGCAACTTCAGTGGAATCGTGGTGGTATTTCTCCTCTTTCATCCCATTTCTTATCTCCTACTTCTTTCACCACTTAGAAATTAGTACAATAATGCTTGCATGTCTTAGGTAGTTTAGTGTATTTACTATTTTATAAAGTCTTACCAACGAGTGAAACTTTGCTTTCGATTCTTGGAGTAAAATCAAATTGTTTGCCTTCAGACATAGAAAAAGTAGAAGAGCATTTACACCTATTTGACAACATTAATAGATACTTGGAGTATGGATGATTCATGAATTGAAAACAATGTAGGTAGGTGGTCAAATTAATTTTGCAGGGAAATTTGAAATCTCTTGGATTCTGAAACTAGGACTAATCCACTTAGACTATAATTGTTAAAGATCTAGCACTTGTAAGAGGAGTAAGCTTATTCACTATAATATGGGCTTGATGATTCTACATTGGAGAACTAACTTAACTTTAGCAAAAGTGAGAAGTGCTAACACGAGATCTCTAAAAATTAGAGAGTCCCACAAGTTACGCAGGATATGGAGCAGGGAACTTGATGGTTGAAAAAATAATAATGAAAAATCGGTATCCACCAAAAATGGAGTAGGGACCGTACGGTAAAAAAACCATATATAGGGGGAAAGTGAGTATCTCTAGTTGAATGAAAGACAAAAGTTCATAAAAAGAGAAACTCCTTTAAAGAAATAAAGATTTAGCTCGAATGCTTATAGCTAGGTTATGTGAGTTTTTCCAATGCTATGAACAAAAGAATAGCCTACATCTAAATAAGCCATATGAACTCTTAAAGGTGTGAAAATATGCAAATAAGTGAAAAGTGGTTATAAAGTCCGTTTAAAAGAATTCATCTAATAAAAATATCAATTTGGATCCATTGCTTTGATGAAGAGACCTAGAAAATCGATAAGTAAGTTGAAGGTTATGGTTTTTAATGCTTTAAGTGTTAAACTAATTGATCCTCCACAGGTATCACAAGGCCCTCGTAGGTCTGATAGGGTAAGCCGTCAGCCTGAGAGATTTGGATTTCTTATTACTGATAATAGTGTGGTATTGCTTATGGATCAAAATGAGCCTACTACTTATTAGGAGACTGTTTCTAGTCCTGAGGTAGATAAATGGCTTAGTGCCATGAATTTTGAGATGCAATTCATGTATGATAACCAAGTTTAGAACTTGGTTGATTAACCTAAAGATGGTAAAATCATTGGATGTAAATGAGTTTTCAAAAAGAAAACTGACGTGGATGGCAATGCGCGTACTTATAAAGCACGGCTAGTAGCAAAAGGTTTCAATCAGACTCAAGGTGTTAATTATGGTGAAACATTTTCTCCTATAGCCATGCTTAAATCCATTAGAATTATAATTGTGATAACTGCATATTATGACTATGAGATATGGTAAATGGACGTCAAAACAACTTTTCTAAATGAAAAATTACTTGAGAACATGTATATGATACAACCTGAAGGGTTTGTTCATCCCGAGACTTCTAAGAAGGTGTGCAAGCTTCAAAGATCTATTTATGGATTAAAGCAAGCTTCTCGGAATTGGAGTCTTCGTTTTGATGAAGCAATTAAGGAATTTGGTTTCATTAAAAATGAAGATGAGTCTTGTGTATATAAGAAGGTCAGTGGGAGCGTGGTTGTTTTCCTGGTGCTGTATTTTGATGATATATTACTCATTGGAAATGACATCCCAACCTTGCAAAGTGTCAAGTCTTGGTTAGGGAAGTGTTTCTCAATGAAGGACTTAAGAGATGCAACCTACATCATTGGGATTAAGATTATAGGGATATATCTAAAAGGCTGATCAGTCTAAGTCAGAGTGCTTATATTGATAAGGTACTGAATAGGTTCAATATGCAAGACTCTAAAAGATGGTCATTGCCAATGTCTCACGGTATAAATCTCAGCAATACTCAATGTCCGAAGACTAATGATGAGCGAGAGCACATGAATACGATACCATATGCATCATCTATTGGATCTATCATGTATGCCATGTTATGCACTCGACCTGACGTGTCATATGCTTTGAGCGCAACAAGCAGATATCAGTCTGATCCCGGTGAGAGTCACTGGATTGCAGTAAAGAACATTCTTAAGTACTTGAGAAGGACTAAAGGAGTGTTCTTAGTCTATGGGAGTTTGGAGGATGAGCTTGTAAGTGGTTATACAGATGCAAGTTTTCAAACTTATATAAATGACTTTAGATCGCAGTCTGGATATGTGTTTACTTTGAATGGAGGCGCAGTGAGCTGGAAAAGTTCAAAGCAAGAAACTGTCGCATATTCTATAACTGAAGCTGAATATAATGCAGCGTCCGATGCAGCTAAGGAGGCAGTTTGGATCAAAAAGTTCATTTCAGAACTTGGTGTGGTTTCGAGTATAGCTAACCTCATTTGCTTGTATTGTGACAACAACAGGGCGATAACACAGGCCAAGGAACCAAGATCACACCACCGATCCAAACATATACTTAGACGTTTTAATCTCATTCAAGAAATCATTGAGAAGGGAGACGTGAAGATTTGCAGAGTTCCTACAGAAGACAACATTACAGATCCTTTGACAAAGGCTCTTCCACAAGCGAAACATGATGGTCATGTTAGGTCATTGGGTATCGGATGCATGAATGATTGGCCCTAGTGCAAGTGGGAGATGTTAGGGCATGTGCCCTAGGTCGATCTACAAACATTGTTTATCTTATAATTTTAGTTAATAAAATAGAAGTTTTATTTGCTGTTTTATTATAAGTGATTGCATGTTTACCTTATAGTAAGATCCATGAGTATTTGTTGAAATATCCTAAATGTCCCTAGTCGGTCATTATACTAGAAACTATAATGAATTAAGATTAATGTGAATCTTGATTGATGGTCGTGTGATGATCATGCGTATAAGGATACAAATCAAGATCATGAGTACTTATTATGGAATAAGATACTGGACCGACCTGCTATGAGAACACCACATGGATTAAGTCATAGGTGTTACTCATGATAGGTATATCATTTAGTTCTTCGACTTGAGATTACCATAGACTTCAATATTAGGAACATGATAATTTCACACAATCAAATGTCTGTAACCGGACAATTATAAAGATTGTGATTGGTTACCGTGTGAATAATATGTGAAGGTGTGTAATCGAGATAGAATTTGTCACTCTCATATAGAGAGAGATATCAGTGGATCCCTCGATAAAATAGACTGATAATGGCCAAGTCCATGTGAATTGATATGATCAATGTCACTTGGATGTTTTTCAGTTTACCTAAAGATCGAGACTAGTATGATTGAACATTAAGGGTGACTTTCCATGCCTTATGTTTAATCAAAAGATATCACTCGACAAAAGGATATGATATACGTTATTAATTAGGTTGTATCGATATTGATATTCATGCTACTTGGATAATCATAATGCCTTGTTAGAGACCGCTTATGACTTGTGTACTAAAATGGTTTTTGGTTCACTGCCAACGTCGCATGAACCTATTGAGTCGCACATAAAGAATGACTTTGAACAATTTCAATTGATCCAGAGTAATGAATTTTACATATAAAATTCATAACATAAAAACCATTACGATTTGTTATATGATAACTTATTAATAGGGGCGTATGTGTAATTTGCTTAAACTTCGTAAATACAATAGTGGTATTACGAATATGATTTTAAGTGAGGGCTTATCTACACATATAAATAAATTGTGGATCTCTAAAAACGAAATAAGATTTAGTTTTAATTTTTTCGAGTTCTCTAGATTTAGGGAGAGAAAAATCGTTTTCAATCTCTCTTGGGGCTAGCACTCCAAATTATGGTCACCGTTCGTGTGTGGATTTCTGATAGAGGGCGCGCACTTGAACGTCTTGAAAATCGAACAATCAAAAGGAAATCACGGAATAAGGTATGATTTAATTTCATAGATTTAGTTTAATGGAACTTATTTTTTGATCCTGTAGGTGTTTTTCAAAATTTGTTTTGAATTTTTTGCTGCGTATGAACCAAAAAAACCCAACACCCCCGTCGCTAAACGCGTCGCCATTTGCTGCCACATGGTTCAGTTGACTGCCACGTGGACCAAAATAGCGATGGGAAGTCGTCGCTAAACCCGTCGCAATTCAATTAAAAATTAATTTTTATTGAGTTTTTTTTTTGAAAATATATTTCAGAATATATTTTGTTTTAAATAAAAATTAATTTAATATTACTATATAAAACATTTTTATTATTAAAAATTAAATTTGTATAAAAACATTTTTTAATTTATTTTTATTTTTTTGAAAATAGATTTAAAAAATTATTATACAAAATATTTTTATTATTCAAAAATAATTTTTTTAAAAATTAATTTTTAAATTAATTTCTTATTTCAATAAATTATAAAACATTTTATATACTAATCAATTTTTTGATAAAAAACAGTTTTAATACAAATAACAATTTTTTATTTATTTTTTATTTGGTTAAAACAATAATTTTCATAAAATAAATAAATATAAACATAAATGGGCATAATTGAAATAAACAAAGAAATAAATGAAATAAATATAACAAAATAAAGTTTACAAATATAAACATGTACATGTAAGACGTATATTTTAATCGAATTTTCGCTTCGTTGCGAAAAGTGGTGCAGTGTTGCATGACAAATTTTATGAACTTCTTCACGCCAGACACAAAATCCAATCGAGTGTAACCGCCTTTAATGCGGTTGTACATTCAATCTCGAGAAACATACATATCGAAAGACCTAAAGAATCCTAATTAAACACACGTACATACTAATCACTATATACATTTCAGTCGAAACTCAACAGTAATTAGTCGAATTGCTTGCATTTGCACATACTTTGCCTCATATATATTATACTTTTTAGTCGAATGTTAACCATAATTCATCGAATTGGTAGCAATATTTGCATATACATTGCGTAACGTTATTATATATTATAGCTACCATAATTATTAAGTTTTAAGTGTTTTATTTTGTTTCATTTTATTTTGCCATAAATTTATTTTGCTTAATTATATTTTTTTCATTATATATACGGTAAATACTATTTTTTCTATTCGTTAAGGTTTTAAAGTACATTAATATAATTGTACACATAGTATACAATATTGTAATTCTCTTTCAATATATATATATAGTGTAATTATTAATTATGGTTTTCTTTTACAAATATATAATATAATACATACATCCATATAGTGTATATATATATATATCTAACATAATTACTAAATTTTACATATTTTACTTCGTTTCTATTTAATTTGCTTCAAATTTCTTTTGCTTAATTATGTTTCTTTTGAATAAATATATACAGTAAGCAAAAAGATTTTCATTAATTAAAGTTTTAAACTACATTAATATAATTGTACATATAGTATAAATTAATATATTCTTCTTTCAATATAATAATTGTACATATAGTATAAATTCTTAATTTTAAGTAGTTTTCTTTTACAAATATATAGTAGAAGTTCTATATATAGTATAATTTGTACATCCATATAGTATATATAAGTTTTTAAGAGCTTCAATTTGATTTAACATTGTTGGTTTAATCTAGTTTTTTTTTTCAATAACATCTAATATAAGTAATATTTATATATAGTATACAATTAAGCGTTGTTATATATTTTTATGTTCGATGAATCATATATTTCCTAATTACTCTTAAAGTGCTTTATATATATATATATATATATATATATTAGTCCTTTATTTTTGTCCTACTTGAAATGTAATTTGTCTAATTGATTTTTATCATTCAAATAAGATTTTATTCCTAAAGCATCATTAATATTTTATTTTACTTTTTTAACAATATTTTTAATTCAACTAAAGATGCTATATAAATATATATTTTATTTCACTTTTTCTCAATTAAATTATAGGACATTACAAAAAAGTGCATACCAATAATAAAAAAATTAAATACAAACATCACAAAATAATCACAACAAAAACTAAATTACATTCACAAATATCACCACAAAAATCATACATTTCACCAAAAAAATTAAAAAATTATACATATCACCATAACTTAAAATTCATACAAATATATCAATAAAAATCATACATATTACCATAAGAAGTTATTCTAAAATTTTATTAAAAAAATTGTTTTTCACAAAAACATTATACAAATGCAAATTTTTCATAAAAATTAACCATCAATCCACAAAATAATAAAAGACAATTTCATATAAATTCTATTCAAAAATAATTTCATATATATTTTTCAAACAATTTAATTTTTCACCAAATTTTTTTATTCTAAACCAAAAATAAATAAATTAAATTAAAATAAAAAATGTACCTAAGACCTGTGGAATGCGGCACCAAAAGAGGCGGTCCGAGCGGAGAGAGGGAGGAGGGGAGGCAGCGAACGACGACTGTAACGTATAAGGAGATAACGAGGAGGGGTTAGGCGATGGACCGACAGAGGGAGAGAGGGAGGAGGGGCAAGGCGGCGAACCGAAAGAAGGGAAAGGAGAGAGTGTGACCGAAGGCGAGAGAGGGGGCCGAAGGCGAGAGAGGTGAGATCGAGGGTTTGAGGCAAGGGAAGGAGTGCTAGGCAGCAGAGGAGGAAGGGAATGGAGAGTAGGAGAGGGAAAAACGACGAGGTTCTCCCGTTGCTAATCCAACACGTGGCCAAACCCACATGCGCTAGGTGGCTGGCCAAAAGCCATGCGACACCTTTGAGCGGCAATTTTCTCGCTAAAAAATTAGCGATTGGGAGTCGACGTTATCCCCATCGCTAATCGGGTCAAATGGTCAAACCCATGCCCCGTCGGGAATCCCTCACAATTTAGCGACGGGAAATAGCTCGTCGCTTATTCCCGTTACTATTTTTGGCATTTTTTGTAGTGATAGTGTTTTATTTCAGTTCTCTATCTTTATGTTACTGTTCTTAACGATGTCTTAATGCTAGTTTAGAGTTTTTATATTCATTACAAACCTCTAGGCGTAAATTCATTGACCTGATGTCAATCAGGTTGAGTCTATGATACCAACCGGGTTGAGAAGTGACAATCACCTAAAGCAACCTGACACATTTATTGTTCTAGGTGAGTAACATCAAGAATTAGGCTAAATCTTAAGAGCGGTTGCCTAAGGTTGTCTAGGGGTATATGTTCCCACAGAGCTGTTAATACTGTTCACGTGCTAAATCTTGAGAGTGGTTGCCCAAGGTTATATGGTAGAGTAAGAGAAGTATTTAGAGAGCGGTTGCCCTATCTATCGAGAATAGGGAGACTAGGGTGTTGGCGACCTCAATACCTATAACCTATCTAGAGAAAACTGTTTTGAACCCATATTTTAAAGTCAATGATACAAGACATGGTTAGATTGTGGATTCCTAGACTTATATGTCTGTATTTTCGTATTAACAATTTATTTAATTTCGTGTTTAGTAGGATTTTAGATAAAACTCTTTCAAAAACCCCCCAGATTTACTTTTATGTATGTTAAACTCAGTTTGACTGATCATGCGGGTTCAACTCCATTCTTACCTCTACTACATTCTAGTAGGATTTAGTAACTTATTACAGGTTAGATTTGATACGCATGACACGTGATTACAAATATGAATGAAACGAAATTGGTTTGGAAAAAATAGAATGGGGTGCACGAGAATGTGAGCAAATAGGGAAATGAGTTAATCTTTTGGTTTGGTAAGGGCAAATGTGTCTTTTCACGCCGGAAACAAAAATAAATGGGGAGCCTTGAGTAATTGATAGAGTGCATATACCACGACTCTTCTGTTCCATTTAAAGTATAAAAAAAGTTTGCCAATTTTTTTGGTTTCAAATATACTTGAATATGCAAACTGTTGTTTAGAGCATCTCCAATGCAACCATGGCTAGTATAAAAAAAGCTTGCCCTGTAGGATGAGATACATATTGAAACAAAAAAATCTCCACTATAAATGTCTAGTAACATATGCAGCTAGCCAATCTACTTCTAAACATAATGAGTATGATAAGTCAATAATTAGATAGTGTTTTATAGTATATTTTATGTAAAAAATATATATTATTGGGTTTTCTCTTGTTTTTATGATTTCAGGATATATTAAGGTAAAATGAAGAAATGAAAGAAAAAGAAAAGAAAATATCGAGAATTTAGTCTATTGAAGAAAACGGACAGCGATTCCACAACATTTCAAGAACTACACTAGGATTCGATAAACAAATCGACACTAGAGTTGTCCAGCGATTTAGAAAATGAACTTGGATTCGCTACACAAATTAGTGAACCACAGAGTCATTATTCCATCGATTTTCCCAACAATTTAGCTGAGAATGAGGATTCAGTCAAGACTTCTGATGTCGACCACGAGAATATTTGATTTAAACAAGTAGAGATATGTACACTATAGGATACAATATATATATATATATATATATATATATATATATATATATATATATATATGATCCTAAGGCTTCAGAATTGAATGCCCTTGAGTGCCCTTAATTAGTTGTAGACTATTTTCAATTGAGTTTAGTTTAGTTTATTGTTCTTGATTTTGAAGACTCTTTGAAGATTCAAGTATTCAATAAGTGGTGTTTTTTATTAATATCTTTTATTTATCTTATTGCAATGTTTGTTTTGATTGTGTGAGTAGTATATCAATCTAAACAAAGTTTGAACACGAATTTAAACCGTTTTGCAATGTAGTCATAATGAAGAACTTGTGATTAATGCTTTAAACTTAATCGTATACATCAATTTACAGTTTCAATAGATTTGGTTTTGTTTTTGTTTTTGTTTTTTTTTTGTATTTCAATCAAGAAACTTTATATTATATGCATAGTCTAGAATGTAGGATTAATTTAAAAGCTATTATACCGTTTATATGTCTTAGGTGAATTTTGTTCCAAGTTTGATGTTGATATTGATTATTCCAATAATATTGGCTCAGTAGTAAGAAGTTTTCATTGCACTTAATCAAGCAAAATAGAAAAGTTTGATCAATGTAGCCGACCCCAATTAATTTGGGACTGAGGCTATGTTGTTGTTGTTGTTGTTGTTGTTGTTGTAGTAAGAAGTTTTCATATAATGTAATGTTGTTTTGTTTCTATTAGTTATATTCGAGCTTTCGAAGAATTAATGGTGATAAGATTAGAATATGACTTTTCCATTGATATAAGGAAAATTGATGGTTTGATAAAGGCTATCAATCTTGCTTATGATTTAAGTTTAATGATTCAAAAATAATTCAGAAGATGATGATAGTATGATTATGACTATACTTTAATTAATATTTTTGGATTCAAAATGATTTGTGTTTCATTGTTCCACATATTTGTTTAAATGTTTGTTTTATATTGATTTGAATTTAATTTAGAATATTTAGTATTAGTTAATTTGAGTTGTGTAAATTAATTAGTTTAATTAGTTGCTTTAATTGTTTTAGTTTGATTAGATAATTTTACTTCACATTTTAATTAAATAAAAGTAAAATAACAAAAACCCTTGGAAAACCTTTTTTCTTAAGAAGTTTATAAAATACGTGGAGATGATCCACTTACTACTACTACAAATAATAGGAATATACGAGAAACTTCTTGTACACACTTGACAAGTGTCAATTTTTGGCGCCGCTACCGAGGATTTTTAAATAATTTCTTAGGAGTTTTAGACGTTTTTTTGGTTTACACTCTTCGTCGTTCTAATTCCACATGATATCTACATCCATTCGATTTTGAGGTGAATAGGATTTTCAATCGTAATTTAAGACAACAACAACGTAGGGAACCCCAAGCTACCACAATGGAAGCCAACAACAACAATAACAACAATAACAACAATAACAAGAAGAAATAATAATAATAATAATAATAATAATAATAATAATAATAATAATAATAATAATAATAATAATAATAATAATAATAACAACAATAATAATAATAATAATAACAATAACATCATTAATAATAATGATAATAAAATAATAGAGAATATACTTTTAAGCAATTCAATCAAAATGTTACAGCTTATAAGCCCATTCGCATTGCCTATCCTGAAATGTGGCGGCCCCAAATTCCAGACCACTTTGAGATCTCTCCACGTCGCTTCCCACGTCACCTAGCCTTGCCACGTCATGGCCCGCTTATCCTTGACGCCTCGCGACCCAACGAGTTGCTTACATTTTTCCAGCTAACCTAGTTACGCTAACTAATCATTACATATGTATTAAGAGTTTAATTAGCCAATTACTCGATTTATCAAGTTATATTATAATTTTATAGCAGAAGTCTTTAAATGAGTAACTTATGCAATATTTAAAAATCCTAAATAGCGGAAAACCCGGCAAAAGATACCACGTATATATTAAGGCGAGATAAGTATAACAAAAGTTCCATATACATGTAATCATTGTTCTACAGTCCCCAAAACCCAACAAAAATAAATAAATACATACATATTGTAGTCACACACGAGCTGGCTCCACTATCTCAGAGGTAGTCGCCTAGTACTTCCTTGCCCTTGCTCGTAGAAGAATTTGCACTCGGTCACCGAATCAATACAGTGACGAGTCTAGTGAGTAAAATCCTAAGAGAAGTCCACACAATATTCATGACATAAAATTGATAAACTACGAGACATGCAAATATAACTCCTGACAACAGTACGTTATATTCCCATGAATGTAGACAACAAACGACAAGCAAAAGCAATATCGTGAAATAAATAAACAGCATGTACCAATTAAATAAGCTTATAAATGAAGCAATGATCAGTAAACATCAGATTAATCACGAGAACACCCTAACCTACACAAGCCGGTAATCGATAAATCAAATAGGAACCACGTATATACTTACAGGCTTACAGTGACTAAACACCAACTTCAGTTACCGGATGAACCCCTTCAGACGCTATTTCAAGTCAAAGGAACACCCTAAATCCCTCTCGACAGTTGTAGATATATTCTACTTTCATCGGCACGAGCGCAAGCGATTTAGCCACAACCAATATATACGCAAACCGAATAGGAGTGAAAACCCATGTGCCCCCACTAAAAGTCACACATGAAATGCAATATCGGTAAACCAAACCATGAATCATGTGAAGCATTCTCAATGGGTTTACGCACCTCAATCCGCACTACGACTTTCCCGAACTCCCGAATCCTAACCGACTAGCTCCCGGTACTCGAGCTATAGTCCTTGAGTTCGGTATCTTATTAGTTCAAATATAGTGGGTTTAAGCTCAATTTAGTCTCTATTAACTCTTAAAACCAATATTTATTTCAAAACCTAAAAATTATTAAATAGTCTTTTATTAGGTTAATTCCATCAAATAAGTTAAAAAAAGAGTAAATCTAAGAATTGATGTGTCAAAAGTGGATTTCAACTAGCTACGTTATTAAAACACATTTTTTTTCGAATTTTTGGTGTCGAGTTAGCGTGCTAATAAGGCTTATTAGCACACTAATCGCGAAACTAAATTCGAGCCATCTGTGATAGAATTTTGAACTCGAAAATTATGTCCCAAAGCCCCCAATTAGCTAACTAAACTCCATTCAACACCCTCTCCATAACAAATTGACCCCAAAACATCATTTACATCTACCTCAGCACATCAATTAGATCTAATTAATTAATTTAATAAAATCCACTAATTTTCTCAAATTGTTCAAAAAAGTTAATTCTTCAAAACCATTGATAATTCCTTATTGGAAATGATCATTTAACACATAATTCATCAACACATCACCAAAAACCATTGATCTAACCCTTAAATTCAATTTTTCATCAAAACTCCAAAAAATGGGTTCATTAGATAGAGGAGATGATGAAGAAGATGATTACTTAGGTTTTACTCTTTCGATTGAGCTCCAAAATGACTGAATTCCAGCTCTCCAGCAATTTTTTTCTTCTCTCCAGCCTTTCAGTTGATATGATTCATTTGCATGGCTTGATTAATCTTGCTTATATATATCAAGGTGATGTTAATTTTTGGCCCTTCATCCTCATGTATTTACATATCCCGAGGTTTATCTAGTGGTTCACTTGCAACCACCTAGCCCACTTACTCCTACTAACCAAACTCAAATGACACCAAATTAATACTCTCTTAGTTCTTAGATGTGCCAATGTATATCTTAAGGACTATCATACGATTTTCATTTAATTTACTCAAACTATAGGCCTTGATTTATTTGATTTAATCACCTTAGCTTAGGCCCATCATAATATCTATGGTTAATGGTTTTATTCACCAAAAATTATCAACTTGTGGTCCCACTAACCCTCGACTACCCGACACTCAGTGCCTCGCGTCTCGACATGCATTTCAAGGTACGCCATAGCCTATTGTTTTAATTGAATCAATCTTAGCCTACGGTTACATTACCTATTTTAAATTGATTAACTAGTCATTCTAACGTGAATTCGTCAAGTTTTCTAATGTACCCGTAGTTCACCTACTCGACACCCACGTCGACACGCCTTTGGAGGCAAACGCCCCTCACACTAACTCGCCCGATAGCAACATACATACACGCGGTACAATATAATAAAATAAATTTATACACCACATATATACAACCATCATTCATAAATAACATATTTCCTCGGTTCTCGTGTCCGAGCCAACCGAGTTGTCCACGTAACGCCCGAATTACGACCGTTAATCCTTGAGATTAACGCTAATCCTAGTTTAATTAATATGGGTCGTTACAATTCTTCCCAACTAGGAGAATTTCGTCCTCGAAATTTAAATCTCGAGTAGACTCTAGTGCCACTATCCTATCCCCGTGTGACGACTTCTCACACCTTGATAGTCTCTTCTACAGTCCCTTGAACACCCCACTACCCCCATAACACGGAAAGTAGTGTTACCCTGAGACATAGGCGCATGCCGCCGAGGTAGTCAAGACCAGCCACTCTCTTCCAACATCTTCGCAACCTAATCTCAATTCGATTTCCGTGTTCAAGTTTCTCTAATCCCAATTACCTAACACCAATAACTGTAAACTTCTCCTATCATGTATCCCAACATGAAAGTCCTAACCAACCATCACATACCATGACAATCACATGCCATGCCATAACTTCCCTTTACTCACCATGACAATCCCATGTCATACAATGACTTATCCTTACTCACCATGACAATCTCATGTCATGCCATGACCTATGACAATCCCATGTCATAACACAATCATCTACCATCGTACCACTATGATCTACCATCATAATACCACTATGCATGCATAAAATTTAACTGAAGTTATTCATAACTTTAAAATCACGTACCCTGAACCCGTTGCTGGGACGTCTCCCGGCCTGGCTCAGTCAACACATGCACCGACTCTCGAGTCTGCACCGGTGTCACCAGTGCAGGAGTCGTCGATCTCTGCGTAAAGTCCCTCCTGATGTGACCCTCTTGTCTACATCGCCAACATGTGATCCTCTATCCCGGTCCTGCTCGCTGACTCCCTGACCACTGGCCTTGCCCCAGTGATCTCCAGTCCCGACCTCCCTGGTCCTGAGTCCGTTTCTGCGGTGGCGCTGGTAGTGCCGGTACAACTTACGCTCTGGCTACCCGATCATCTCTACGACCACGACCGTACCCGCTGTCCTCTCTGTCATCTCGATCTCTCGATCTTTTCTGCCCAAAACTCTGTCCAGTTTGCCTCTCCGACTCAGTGGATAAACGCCTTTCAGCCCTCTGCATCATGTGTCTCATGGGTAACCGCTCTATCATACATCTCCTGCAGTGTCTGTGCTCCGGAGGAAACTATGGCGCTGACTATGTCCTCAATCAACCCTCGTACGAAGTAATAAATCTGCAGTCTCTCGGTGCCTGCGACGTCCGTGGCAAACTGTATCAAGTACCGATATCTATTCATGTATTGTAACACTGACCGGCTACCCTGCCTCAAAGCCAGAAACTCATCTCTCAGCCTTAACCTCACTTCCATGGGTATGTACTGATCATAAAATAACTCTCTGAACTCTCTCCATGTCGTCGGCTCTGGGCGAGTATCTGTATACGCTGTCCACCACACAACAACATCCCCTCTCAGCATATGTCCTGACTGACATGTATGCTCTCCGGAATCCGCAGTAGCTTGTGTAATCTTTGATGTGCAATCAGCCACTTCCTAACTGCCTCCGGGTCTCCACCCCCATGAAAATATCCGAGATCGAACTCGATGAACTATCGCATCAACTTGACCTCTATTGTCATCGAAATCTCAAACATGTCCGCCTGTGCCGGTGTAATAGTCGGCGTCTCAATCTGTGCTACGAACGGTGTAGCAGCTGCTGTCGAAGTGTCCTATACCACTGCATGCGTCGATACAGTCTGGATAGTCGATGGAACTCTCGGAGCAACTGTCGTCTCAGTCATGCTTCGTACCCTGGCGGCGGTGAGTGATGCAATCGCTGCTGTCTGTGTGCGCATCATCTCCATCAATAGCTCGAACTGCCTATCATGAGCCGTTAGTCGCGCTGCTACTACCGAATCCAAGCCCTCCTCTTTAGTCTGGTCACTCATTTGACCAACATCTGTAGTCGGTGGAGTAGGCTGGCCATCCATTGTGATCTGCATCGAAAAACGTGCGTCAGATCACCTTCCATATACGTATATATAACATACAATCCAAAAACATAAAACGTATATAACCATCACTACCCATCTCAAGTTGCTTCATAACTAAAGTTCTAAGTCAAGATCATCAGGTTTCCACATCTAATGTTTGTTTGTTTAAACTTTATTCAATTCCATTAAACATATCCCGAGGCTTCCTCGAAACCTCGCTCTGATACCATAATGTGGCGGCCCCAAATTCCAAGCGGCCTTGAGATCTCTCCACGTCGCATCCCACGTCACCCAGCCTTGCCACGTCATGACCCGCTTATCCTTGACGCCTTGCGACCCAACGAGTTGTTTACCTTTTTCCAGCTAACCCTAGTTACGCTAACTAATCTTTACATATGTATTAATAGTTTAATTAGCTAGTTACTCGATTTATCAAGTTATATCATAATTTTACAGCGGAAGTCTTTAAATGAGTAACTTATGCAATATTTAAAAATCCTAAGTGTGAAAAACCCGGCAAAAGATACCATGTATATATTAAGGAGAGATAAGTATAACAAAAGTTTCATATACATGTAATCAGTGTTCTACGGTCCCTAAAACCCAACAAAAATAAATAAATACATACATATTGTAGTCACATACGAGCTGGCTCCACTATCTCAGAGGTAGTCGCCCAATACCTCCTTGCCCTTGCTCGTAGAATGATATGCACTCAGTCACCCAACAAATACAGTGACGAGTCCAGTGAGTAAAATCCCAAAAGAAGTTCACACAATATTCATGATATAAAACTGATAAACTACGAGACATGCAAATATAAATCATGACAACAGTACGTTATATTCCAATGAATGTAGGCAACATACGACAAGCAGAAGCAATAACGTGAAATAAATAAACAGCATGTACCAATTAAATAAGCTTAGAAATGAAGCAATGATCAGTAAACATCCGTCTAATCACGAGAAAACCCTGACCTACACCAGCCAGTAATCGATAAATCAAATAGGAACCACGTATATATTTACGGGCTTACATTAACTAAACCCCAACTTCAGTTACCGGATAAACCCATCCAGGCGCTATTTCAAATTAAAGGAACAAGCTTATAGTGACTAAACCCCAACTTCAGTTACCGGATGAACCCTTCCAGACGTTATTTCAAGTCAAGGGAACACCTTAAATCCCTCCCGATAGTCGTAGATATATTCTACTGCCATCGACACGAGCACTAAACACAAGTAACTCGTGCAAGCGATTTAGCCACAATCAATATATACGCAAACCGAATAGGAGAAAATCCATGTGTGCCCATCAGCAGTCACACATGAAATGCGATATCGATAAACCAAACCATGAATCCTGTGAAGCATTCTCAATGGGTTTACGCACCTCAATCCGCACTCCGACTTTCCCGAACTCTTGAATCCTAACCGACTAGCTCCCGATACCAGAGCTATAGTCCATGAGTTCAGTGTCTTATTAGTTCAAATATATTGGCTTTAAGCTCAATTTAGTGTCTATTAACTCTTAAAACCAATATTTATTTCAAAACCTAAAAATTATTAAAGTCTTTTATTAGGTTAATTCCTTCAAATAAGTTAAAAAATAGTAAATCTAAGAATTGGTGTGTCAAAAGTGAGTTTCAACTAGCTACGTTATTAAAACACATTTTTTTCGAATTTTTGGTGTCGAGTTAGCGCGCTAATCGCGAAATTAAATTCGAGTTTCTGCCCAAAATAATTAGCGCGCTAATTTTCCTCATTTGCGCTAATTGCCCTCTGTGACATAATTTTGAACTAAAAAATTGTCCCAAAGCCCCCAATTAGCTAACTAAACTCCATTCAACACCCTCTCCATATCAAATTGACCCCAAAACATCATTTACATCTACCTCAGCACATCAATTAAATCTAATTAATTAATTTCATAAAATCCACTAATTTTCCCAAATTGTTGAAAATACTTAATTCTTCAAAACCATTGATAATTCCATATTGAAAATGATCATTTAACACATAATTCATCAACACATCACCAAAAACCATGGATCTAACCCTTAAATTCAATTTTTCATCAAAACTCCCAAAAATAGGTTCATTAGATAGAGGAGATGATGAAGAAGATGATTACCTAAGTTTTACTCTTTCAATTGAGCTCCAAAATGGTTGAATTCCAGCTCTCCAACAGTTTTTTTCCTCTCCAGCCTTTCAGTTGATATGATTCATTTGCATGGCTTGATTAATCTTGCTTATATATATCAAGGTGAAGTTAATTCTTGGCCCTTCATCCTCATGTATTTACGTATCCTGAGGTTTATCTAGTGGTTCACTTGCAACCACCTAGCGCACTTACTCCCACTAACCAAACTCGAATGACACCAAATTAATACTCTCCTGTTTATTAGATGTGCCAATGTATATCTCCAGGACTATCATATGGTTTTCATTTAACTTACTCAAACTATTGGCCTTGATTTATTTGATTTAATCACCTTAGCTTAGACCCATCATAATATCTATGGTTAATGGTTTTATTCACCAAAAAATATCAACTTGTGGTCCCACTAACCCTCGACTACTCGACACTCAGTGCCATGCGTCTCGGCACGCATTTCAAGGTACGTCATAGCCTATTGTTTTAATTGAATCAATCTTAGTGTTAGGGCCCGTCTCACTAAGCTCTGACTTAGCCTAATTACCACTAATTAGACACCTAATCCATTTCATTTACTTAACCTCAAAATATTATACAATTCAGTCCTCAATAATGCTATAAAGTTCACTTTATGTCCTTATTGCAACCCAAATTCATTATTCATTTAGTTGGAGCAAATTAGGAAATAATACAGCTTATTCTCCGTATGTTTGTAAAAATTTCGGCAGCACCTCCCATAAAAATGGACTGCCGAGAAAATCACCTAATAGATAGCAGATTGGGGAGAAGCCTAGGACTCACAACTCCCCGCAGTTCATAATATATATATATATATATATATCAAATTTAAATTAATTGGTTACTAAACTAACTTCTCCGAAGCATTATTTACAACTTAACAATTCCAAATAAACCAAATACTGAAATTTGAACCTCGTAACTTACCTTTGAATCAAATTAGGAGACTCTCATAACCTATTTGAATGTATTTCACGTCCTACGCTCACCCCGAAACCCAAAATAGTATATATATATATATATAATGATTACAACAAGAAAATTAAACTTTAAGAAAGTAAAACATTCACCAAATCTTTGAGTTTTGTTTGTTCTTCATTGTCTTTATTGAGTTTCTGACATCATCAAAAACAACTCGAAGATGTCAGGTAAGTAAATTCCAACACTGCTCTGTACTCCTGCAAATGTTAGTTCGAATACATGGCGACATGTAATTGCATTTCCAAAATAACAAGAAATTTATATAACAACGTGAAACCCTTTCATTACTATTTAAGATTCACAAACAGGTTGGCCAACCTAAGAATGAACCTAAAACAGTAATGAAAGTCCAATGCATGCTACCTCGGAGTCGACATTACCCGCCTTAGACGCCTGCAGTACGTCTAGTCTGGAGTGGAGCACCTCACACTCTTACGACCCATAGCATGGGCAACTCTATCCGGATGCCATGTATGCATGACCAAGAATGATGCGAAATGCAATGCAAACTAAACACAAATGCAGGTACAAAGATAATTACATTAATAGTAAAGACCACTGTAGTTTACTTACAGTTCAACCAACTAAAAATTGGTCACGAAGCCTCACACCACGTTCCTCAGCTTTCATGTACTTCCATGTGTCCTATTAAACCATAAAATTCATTATTACAGAATTGTGATTCTATTTTAATACCTTAAGATTTATATTTCCACTTACAATGAAATTCAACTCTCATAACAAACTTTAACAACTATTTCAAGGTCTTCGAAAGCACCTTCAAACTTCTTTTATTATTTTGGAATTCTAATTAGAGTCCTAAATCATCAATTGGACTCTAGAATATGTTTTTACTAACTATTTAACTTCATAATGACCAATCAACTTGGCTGTGCATTTTCCAAATTGAGTTCTCAACTCAATTAACAATTTCAAGCTATCTCATTTCTTAAATTTGATTAGGAACCTCAATGAGTCCTAATTCGACTCATTTTCTTACCAAACTATGTAATTTTGTTAATTACATTATCAATCAATGCCTTCATTCCATTAACTCATTGGTTTTGACTATTTTCACGACTATGTTTCACCAACTTAAAAGTTGTACCAAGGTCCGAGCTTAGGTTCTATTCGAAGTAGGATACATAGGGATTTCAAATGGTTCAATCTTAGTTCATTTGGATAACAAATACCCATTTAAAACATTACGTAAAGTTGCTAAGTCGAAACTGTCATAATTGGACAGTTTTGAACCATATTAACATGCTATGTTCTACCTTGGTTTTCATAGATCAAACAACTACCAATGGACACAATCTTTATTGATCATCAAAGTAGGTTATATTAAGATTCAAACGAACCTATTCGCAAGTCAATCGGACCTCATTTGATGTCTCAAATCAATTCACCAACATGCCTACTCAAAATAATAGAAAATTAACAGTGCACTCCTACTTTTTAGCCTTCTTTCCGGCCTTTAAAACCCTATCAAACCTTCTCCAAATCAAAATCTGATTTACAGTGGTTGAGTTTGATATATAAACACGAAAACCCATAAAAGATTTTTCTCAAAAACCTTCGTTTAATTGCTCAAGTCATTACCCCAAAGTAGCCCAAAAACTGGACTGCAGTACTAATTCTTCTACAAAAATGCAACTAATTCAACCCTGATTGACCCATGAAACTTCTTCAAAACATAAAATTGATTCTTATGGATCAAATTTACCATATAAACATTGATTTTCACTGATAATTTCGAATTAAAATGATTAATTACCCAATTAAAATCATAGCCCAATGTGTGGCAGTTCTAGGACTTCACAACATCAACAACACCACTCATCAATTTAACACAACCACCACCACTACAACAACAGTTCATCTTCATCCTCTTCCTCATTCCCAACCAAACTTAATAACAACGACAATACATACAACTACCTCATCGAAATGTACTCTCTTTCCCAACCATCTAATCGAACATCATTACCATCATCATCAATTCATTTCCATTCCCTAAACCACAACACCACTAAACCAACAACCAAACATCAATTTCGTCAACCAATTTAACCAAAAAACTTAAAGAGCTTACCTCCTTCAATTACATCCTCAACTGATTTTTCTTTCTTCTTCACCATAACCTCGCTGAACACCACAACAGTGAGTTCGAGAGACAGAGAGAGGCGAAACCGTGAGAGAGACGGCAGTGGAGGGTCGAGAGAGAACGAAAAACAGAGAGAGAGATGTCGAGAGAGTGAGAATAGAGAGAGCTCATGAAATCGAGAGGGATAGAGAGAGAGTATCGAAAAGGAGAAGACGATATGCAAGGGGAAGGGGGACGAAGGGTTTGATCGAACCTTCACTTTCCCTATTTTGTATGTTTTTTTTTTAGGGCCGCTAAGGGCACCCCACCATTTAATGAAGGCACCCAGTTAATGTGTGCACAAACCGATTTACGTTGGGCACCCAAAAATTAGACCCGAAATACCTGTAGAATTCGAATGGTCAATTCATCTCGGTGGCGCAAAACCGAGACCGTTTCATTAGACTCGGGTGTTCAATGTCGATACATTGGAGGAATTGTCGGTCATGGGTGACCAGAAAATATATGTCGTTTCACAAACCTGCTTGACCGAGACATAAGAAATGGATGATTTGGACTTTTTTTTTTGTAAATTTAAGTTGGGATCTGTGACATGCGCTTATAAGTTGTAATTTATGCAGGTATGGCTCGTCCGAAGCAACCGGTGACTAGGGAAGAGGCCGGAGGCGAGGTCCCGAGGCCGAACGAGAGGGCGAGGTGGCGGAGACCCCAGACAGCATCGTACCGGAAAGAGAAAGAGAAGGAGAATCAGGATGGTAAGGGCAAGGCGAAGGTAGATGGCAATCGTGGAAGGTTACATTTGCACGATGAGGGTTCGACCCTCAATGCCGGGCGACCTGAGGATCTTGTTGTTGCCGGAGGAGAAGAGGAGGGGCATGCATCGGAGTCAAGTAGCAGTGACTCTTCAGATGCCATGACAACCATGATAGACACGAGATCGTAATGTGGGGGAGCGGAAGAGGTGGAGCGGCCATGATGAAGGAGAGCCGAGAAGTGGCTTTTGAGGCGCGTGCTCCATTCCGGTGGTCCTATAGACGGGCGTTCTTTGAAGAGCTTCAAGGATCATGTGGCTTTATCGATTTGGAGGAATGAGGTAATTTCAATATCATTGAAATTATTAACTTAACACTCATGTCTTCACATAATGACGAAATGTTTTGACATTTGCGGGAGCGGCCCGTTCTTAAGTGTATCAATCACGGAGCTCAAATAGCGGAATGGGATACTACAATCGTGTCACCGGACACGGCGGGACTCGAGAGGATTATTCGGCGTTCGGCTTGAATGCGCGATAGATCGCTTCATACCGCAAGGCCAACAAGGAGTTGATCTCTGCATTTGTGGAGCGGTGGCAGCCGGAGACGAACACATTTCACCTACCTTTTGGTGAAATGTCTATCTCATTAGAGGATGTCAGCTTCCTCCTGAAGATCCCTGTGACGGGCAAAGTTGTAGAAGTGGACAAATTTGCTAGGTACACGGAGGAATCTCGCTCCGACGCTATCAAGATGGTTTCCAACCTTCTTGGGGTTAGCGCCGAGGAGGCGGAGGAGGAGGTGAATATCACCAAGGGGCTCACAGTGCGCAAACATTGGTTGAAGAGTCGATGGTGCCCCAAAGCTGGTTCGATACCCAGAAATTATCCTCCTGTGGAATGCACAGCCCGAGCGTACCTGCTGTACTTGTTGTCGTGCACTCTTTTTGCCGATAAGAGTGGGTCTCGGGTGTCGATCGCGCCGTCTTGAAGCTACTTGAGGACTTGGACGACGTAGGGAACTACGCATGGGGAGCATTTGCGTTGGCCTACTTGTATCGACACTTGGGGTCCGCCACGAGAGTCCTAGTGTCCCAGTATTGCTTGGCTACCTCACATTGCTTGAGGTTTGTTTTTAAATATACGGAATAGGCATTCTTTTGTTCGATTCGCCCAAATTGCAATTGTGGAGTAACTAACATTGTAACGTTATATGCGGGGATGGGTGTATGACCATTTCAAACTTGGTCCGCCACGCCCAATGCGAAGTACGTGGACTACGTGCACCCTCGTGTCTCCGAGATGGATTCAAAAGCACGAGACGGTTGCGAATGTTGACAAGCTCGGGGCCATTAGGAGAACCTTGGATAGGTTGCGACCAAGTGAGGTGAGTTTGCCTATCCATTACCTCTCGATGTCCTCTTAAGCACGTACTCAAATTTGGTAATTTACTTTACACCCGCGCTTATATGTTGAATATTTTGTAGGTCACTTGGGACCCATATGTGAATTTAAGGGAAAATGGCGTTGTGCAAGCGATGGCCTTTTACAAAGTGGGAAGATCAAGTACATGGATGTGGTGGAGCCCTACCACCGGAGAGGATTCTAAGACAGTTTGGCCACGTGCGGTCGATACCGATCCTCCTTACCGTCCATTGGAAGCACATAGAGGCCCGGTTGCAAACAAGTACTCCGTCAAGTATGGGTTCGAACAAGACAATTGGGAGCGATGGAGGAACCATGTGTTGAGGTGCTGAAGTTAGGGGCGAGAAGGCGTATTTGAGTTTCTAGCTACACCGGACTACCTCCCTTGGTTCGTCAAAGTGTCTCATCCTGTTATCACGAATCCGGTCTTTGAGGACCGTGTAATGGTCGCCTCAACCATAGCGAGAGAACGAGATACTTGAGGTATTGGAATGGTTATACGTAATGTGGCACTTATAATTATTTCCACAATGTTGAGTATTTGACAAGAACCGAAATTTTTCACCGGCGCAATAGGCGAGCCTTGGACGCGGCGTTGCGATGGATGGACCTCCCCGAGAGATGTCTACTTTGGACTCGGCTAGGACCACATTGACTCGCAAAGTGGTCAACCTCCTTTCGGGAAGGAATTTAAGTCCCACCCCACGAGTACATTTCCCGCGACCGCAACCGGCACAACCGCGACAACCGGCCCTACCGCGACAACCGGCCCTACCGCGACAACCGGCCCTACCGCGACAACCGGCCATACCGAACCAGGCCCGAGGCACTCCCACCATGGTAGCACTTCCACACCCTCGCCCCAGGCCACATCTCGCCGCCTCGACCGATGGTGGCACCTGAGAAGAGAATGCATGGGAAGGAGTATCGAAGGAAGAACGTGAAAAAACCCAAGCAATGACCAACCCTCAATGTTGGAGGGATAGACATTTGTATTAAATTTTACATACACTTTTTAATGGTTTATATGTCTCCCTGTGCTGTTGAGTACATTATCATGATTTGTTTATGATGTTTCATTGTCCATACGTGTGGGTGGAATTCGAAGATATTTTTTCATGTTGTGTCGGTCACTCGGCACCGAATGTCAGTGAAACTTTCGGTACCCATCAGCCGATACTATAAGGACGGTTTCGGTCTCTCATAGCCGAGCTTAAGCGTTAAGTTACTGGCGAATGATCGAGAGTGAACATTCGTTTCGGTCATGCATGGCCGAAACGAATGTTCCAAAGAACTATTTTGAACAACAAATGAAACTAACTTTCAATCATTTTATATCCTAACTTTGAAAATTACAAATTGTACAACCAAACTATTTGCATTGTCCCGCTTGTAACACTACGGTGTACCCAAATCTACAACGGATATGGTGGCATCAAGTAGAGTTGCAACGGGCGCGATGTCTCGGAATACGAATCTGTCTCGCCAACCTTTCGCACTATCCTGAGCATACCGTACCCACGACGGGTATACGGATGGCAAGGGTGCATTCGTGCTCAGCAACACCTGTCAATGTGAACAGTACACCATTACCATATTGTCGGGAAACAACATAACAATTCAACCAAATTCGCATCACATACCCTAAGCCAATGTATATTCCTGTCATTAATCATGGCAATGACAGATCTGCACTGTGACCAGGTGGATGGTGGAGCACTACGTAGAGGTAGAAATGTGGAGGCACTCCACGCGATAGGTTGACGAGAACCACATTGATCGCAGTGGCTACTAACAATCCCATGTCCTGGAAGTGTGAACCATTCTTGGAAAGTTGCACCAACTTGATTCTCTACGCAATGCACCGCAATCTTCACACTCTCGTAACTTTGAACCTAGCACTTCGCGCCAATGGTATTCATGCCCGATAAGCTCATCGTACATCTTTCTACGGACGATCCGCCACCCGTCGTCATCTGGTAGTCCAAGCCCATGCGCAACACACCTATATCCACAATTCCCATCGGCTAGCACATCGATGATGCCCTCAACATGTAGCAACAAATCCGGATCTACGCAATGACCGTAAGCCATGTTAGTTGCGTTGTGCTTGCGTCGACTACCACGACGCAGTTTAGGAACAACTTTACTTCTCTCTCGCCTAGAACTTGAGGCCTCCCGAGTCGATAGCACGTACTCAAACTCACTTCGCAACCGTCTCGTTGAAGAATCGGGACACTCGTGTTTTCTCTTCAACGACCCGGTGTCCTCCCTTTTGTCTTAATTTTTGCGGCGGCACAACACTGGAGTAGACGACGGTCGACTAATCTCCCCGAGCTCGCTGAATAATCTTGAGTCGATCGTCCTCATTCATTTCGCATGCATTAAACTTTGCCAACACCCTTTCAATCTCATCGTGCACGTTGTACCCAGACGAGTCCACCGGACTCTCGGGTATCATACTCAACTTTCGCCAAGTAAACATGAATGTCCTGGAGAGGGATGGGCGTCCCAAAGCAAATATATGATGGTTAAGCTCATGTGCACAAGGAAGGCCATGTGTGGTGCGTATCGCGCAACCACAACGAGTGGAATCGTGACCAACATCCTCTCCCAGGGCCAATTCAACTCTAATTAGCCTAAGCGCCCGTTGAGACACATAACCGCGCAATCGTCGATACAACTCATCAACGTACTCATGTTGGACGACATTCAAACTTAGCTCAAACGATGCCTTGATATTGTTGTGTTGGATTCTAAGGAGTCCATCAACCACATTCCATAGAGTCTCAAAATTAGCCCGTTGTTCCCAAGGTGTACCTTCGTAGTAGAATGTGCGAGACTCCACCCTCTGAGTTGTCGTTTCCCCAAAGTGCAGAAGTCTATCTGTCCAAGCCGAGACAAATTTCTCCTTGTAGCTCTTTAGCCATGTGTTGTCCAAGTACTCCATAAGACCCTTTACATGCCCAAATTCAAAACGGAGGTCATTCACCCTAACTTCAAATAACGCCTCCGACTTGGCATACATCACGCTCGTCCAACTACCCATAAACGCGCAAAACCATCGTTCTCCCCAAACATCTTCTTAGTCTTAGACAAAACAACTTTGTTGATGTGCCAAGAGCAAAGGAGGTGAGACGAGGCCGAAAAAACTTCTTCTATTGCACTAATAAGGGCTAAGTCCCTATCGGTAACAAGCACGTCAGGCTTAGGCCACCCATCCAATATGGATCTCAACTTCTCAAGTGTCCAAACATAATGCCCATGACTCTCTCGATGATAAGAATGCGAACCCAACGGAGAACGTCAAGTGCGTAGAAGTGATGCCAACAATCTCCAACAAAGGCATTCGGTACCTATTTGTCTTGTACGTGCAATCCATCAAAATAACCGATGGAAAACACACGACCAACTTTATTGAGTCGGGATGTGACCAAAATAACTCCGTGACAACATTCGTATCGGGATCCTTCCTATGCCATGACAACCACTTATTCTTCTCCAAAATGTGCAAGAGTTGTTGCATTTGAGTCCTCCCACCCGCATCCTCCTTTCGGGCTTTTTGTCTTGCATTATATATAGTCCTCATTGTCGATGCGTTACCAACGTCTCTTTGCTTCAACGTATTTAGGATGTCCCTTGGCTTCACATTCCCCTTTGTCATTTGCACCACAACTTCTGCTCCGCCTTATCCAATCTCCGGCAAAAGAATGGAGTCCAAGTGTTTTGCGGGGTCGTGATTGTGCCTCCCACATATAACGGTGATATACCACAACGAGTCAGGATTTTCCTTCACGTTGATAAGGAAAGGGC
This sequence comes from Stephania cephalantha, assembly GCA_039657325.1. NCBI lineage: Eukaryota > Viridiplantae > Streptophyta > Magnoliopsida > Ranunculales > Menispermaceae > Stephania > Stephania cephalantha. Next base: position 30,876,351 of record CM077569.1, read on the forward strand.
ATCCACATTTCTTCGTACTGTTTGAGTCCTCCCCGTTTCGTCTTCTTCTTCATTTCTTGGTTTCGAAGCTATTTTTTCCGCTTTACCCTTACCAACTCTTTGTGACATTCCCCCTGTAAGTCCCCGACTCTCACACGGGCAATTTTCACCCTACCCCCTGCGCTTAATGCCACCGGCGTCGAGTGCTTTGTCACTAGCACGAACATGTTCTCACGGCCTATCATTTGAAGCCATGAAAGCTCGCTTCTCTACTTGGAAATGGCCTACAAGGTGTAAACGTGTCCGTGTAGTCCGGAAATAAGGCGAAACCGCATTACTGCAATACAAACGGTGTAACATTATAATCAACCGAAATGTACAAAGCACAATCACACTAACATCCAAAAAAACTTGTTTTCGGTCGTACGTTCGGTTGAATAAATTACCAAACCCTACGTTCACAAACAAATCATCATTTTCATAGTTATACACAACTCAACTTTTCTAAAAAACACGAATATGGTTGTCAAACATTGTTACCTATTTGTGGAATTATGACAATCCGCAATAATCGATCAACGCCGACAAACGCAGCGTGGATTTGTGGTTCAACCTTGTGGTGGGGTGCCTTTTTTCTTTGTCAAAATGATTTGTGAGGTTGGAATCACTATATATACAAGGGCAAAATAGTCTTTTCCACTTTTCTTTGAAATTTTTACAAAACTTTGGGTGCCTTCATTAAGCGGTGGGGTGCCCTTATCGGCCCTCTTTTTTTTTTAGATGTAAAATGACCAAATCACCCCTCAATACTTATCCTCATCAATATAAATCAAATACCCTTTTGTGTCTTTTGCATTTTTCTATTAATTTTTCATGTTTATCCATTATATTTTAAACCAAATTAAACCACGATTAATACCCAATTTCGCCATAAATTGATGAAAATATCATCGCACTCCGAAACACGCAGACACCGCATCTAAACCTTAATTTGACCCTATTTCGCGTCGAATAAATTATATTACATTAACTAAGCATATGACACACGAAAATAATATTTTAACTTATGATCTCCGGTCCGTAACACGTGGGTCCCACCTCGGAAACGTAATTTCGAATTAAAATTCGAAAATACTTAATTAAACTTCTAATCATGTTTATGAAATTCTCGGATTTCACATTTTAAGTGGGGAGCTCCGCTCATTTATTAAATATGGCATGCTAATAGTATAATTATGAATTCATGTTTTTAACAAAAATGACTTGGGATGGGGTCGTTACGTACCTTGGTTGACTTCATGTAAGGCCTCTTAGGGAGCCATACTAATATGGTGGAACCAAATCACTTTATATGCTTAAGGGCCTCTTGGGGAGCCGTAGTAATACGGTGGAACCAAGTCACCCATTTCTGCAAGATCCTCTTGGGGAGTCGTGGATGCACGATGGAAACCAAGTCACCCGAGCCTCTTGAGGAGCCGTGGACACACGGTGGAATCAAGTCACCCACGCATATTTGATATATTATGATGATTGGTCAACAAGGGAAGGTAATGACAAATGTGACCACGAACTTGCATTTATATCTATTTATGTTCTATGTATCTCTCTTGGAACCCCTTTGCATACAAAAGTTGAATTTCTTATGTTTTCACAATCTTTGATACTCCATGTTTCTGTTCAAGTTGCTATATGATTATGATATGCTTATTCTATATGAAATTGATGTCATGCTACATATTTCAATGCTAAACTGATTTTAAATGCATGCTAGCTTTATTTTGATTTATAGGTATTACTTACATGTTTAATATTTGAGCGTAGTTCTTCTCTTATTGGGCTTCGTTGGTTCTTTAGTTCACCCCACTTACAATACATGTCCATCTACGAGTGCGATCGATTTGGGCAAGGGGAAGGCCATTGCTTGAAGTTTCCTTGCTTTGTGAGAATTTGCATGGTTATTTTATATAATATATTTATTTAATTTTCAGAACAATAAATTGAGTTTTAACTCTAGGTAGTTTTACTTGGGGTAGAGTTGAACCCTCCTCATTTAATTTCGGACCATTATGGAAATTTTAAGGTTGATTTGGAAACTTATTGAGATGATCAGACTGTTGGATTCCTATCACGCTGATTTGGCGATTTCATGATTTTAGTGTTGATTTAAATTCCTCATTTATTGTCCTATATGGTAGTATGTTGTTCCACAGGTTGAATTAGGCATGCCAGACCATTATTTAGACCTGGTTCAGGTATCGGGCTTGAGTAATGGTCTGGGCCGGGCGACCCGACCCTATTTCAGGTGAGGGTCGTTTCACTTAGCCTACGGTTACATTACTTGTTTTAAATTTATTAACTAGTCATTCTAATGTGAATTCTTCAAGTTTCCTAGTGTACCCGTAGTTCGCCTACTCGACACCCGCGTTGGCACGCCTTTCGAGGCAAACACCCGTCACACAAACGCACCTGATAGCACATATACACACATGTAGTGCAATATAATAAAATAAAGTTAAACACCACATATATACAACCACCATTCATAAATAACATATTTCCTCGGTTCTCATGTCTGAGCCAACCGAGTTATCCACGTAACGCCCGAATTATGACTGTTAATCCCTGAGATTAACGCTAATCCTAGTTTAATTACTTTGGGTCGTTACATGAAGGATTTGCTGAATTGAACTAAAATCTAGATTCATTAGTGCATTAAGTAACTTTTATGGTGAGATAATGAAGAACCCCTAAATTTATAAGGGAATACCAACACAAAGTCAATGGGATGAAAACCTAAAGACGATACTTTTGAACAAGTCAAACTTAAGGCTTTTCCTTTTGCATTGAAATATCAAGCATAATGACAAACTCATGGTATTTGTTGCCTCAAGTATAATATACTGGTGAATCATTTGGAAAACCATTGCCTCTCTGTATGGTCCTCTCCTGCTAAGGGCATCTGCTACAACATTCCCTTTCCTAGGCTAGTAATTAATGGAGAAGTCGTAGTCCTTCATCAAATCTAACCACCGCCATTGTCTCATGCCCAGATCTTTCTGAGTGAAGAGGTACTTCAAATTCTTATGATCTATGTAGAGGGTGAATCTGTCACTGAAAAGATAATTTCTCCAAGTCTTCAGTGTAAACATGATCTATGTAAGTTCCAGATCGTGCACTGGATAGTTCCTTTCATGGGTCCTCAATTGACGTGGCAAGTAAGCAATAGTTTTGTCATCCTGCATCAGAACACATCCCCATCCTATATAAACACAATTATTGTAAGCTCCAGATCGTGCACTGGATAGTTCCTTTCATAGGTCCTCAAGTGAAGCGATAAGTAAGCAATAACTTTGTCATCCTGCATCAGAACACATCCCAATTCGGTTCCACATGCATCCGTGTGATCTGTCAACTCTTTGCCTGGCTGTGGCAACACTAATAATAGCGCGAAAGTCAATATCTTCTTCAACTCTAAGAAGGCTGCCTTGCACTCCCTCGAGCACTCAAACTCGACATCCTTCTTGGTTAATGTAATCATCCACGCCAAAATCTTGGAAAACCAAATACAAAGCGCATATAATAGCCGCTAATCCAAAGAAACTCCTAACATTTCTTACACATTTGGGTGTATGCCAATTTAAGATGGTGCTAATCTTACTCTAGTCCATTGATATACCTCTGTCACTGATTACGTGGCCCAAGAACTTCACCTCAAAAGCCAAAACTTGCACTTGCTAAACTTGGTGTATAACTGGTGCTCTCTCAAAGTTTTCAGTGTCTCTTTAAGATGCCTCTCGTGGTCCTCACGAGTTCTAGAATGGATCAATATGTCTTTGATAAAAACTATAACGAATCAATCTAAAAACGACCTTAAGTCTCAGTGCATGAAATCCATGAACATTGCTAGTGCATTCATTATTCCAAATGACAACGGTAAACTCAAAAAATCCATAGCTTGTGTAGAATGCTGCCTTGGATATATCATCCTCTATAATCCTCAACTGGTGATAACCTGATCTGAGATCAACATTGGAGAAGAATTGTACTTCGACCACCTGGTCAAATAAGTCATCGATCATAGGTACTAAGTATCTATTCCTGACTGTCACCTGATTAAGTTTCATGTAATCGATTCACATCATTATACTACCATCATTTTTCTTCACAAAAGGACCGGTGCTCTCCATGGTAACATACGTTTGTGAATGAAACCCTTCTCTGACAAATCCTCTGGATGTGCCCTCAACTCGTCCCATTTTATCCACTACATACGATAATATCTACTTATTATCAGCTAGGTGCCTGACACTAGCTCTATCATGAACTTTATCAGCCTATGTGGGGTAATCTAGGTAAATCCTTAGGTAAAACGTCGGTGAACTCGCACGAAACTGGGACGCCCTCAAGACTGACTACTGGTCTCCTAGCTAGCTCTACTATCCCTAAAAGAATATCCATTTCCTGTGTAGTGGCTAATCTACTCCTTGTAATCGGATGTGCAGTTGCGATTCCGTTGAACGAGAACTTGGGAATCCCTGGTATCTAGAAGGTGGCGCTCTTACTGAACAATCTAACAAGGCTTGGTAAGCCACCAACCAATCTATGCCTAAGAGTGCATCAGACTCTAGGTACTCAAGTACTCAGAGATCTAAGGGTAACTAGTGACCATTAACCTTGACTGAAAAATATCTATAAATTTGTTTAGTGTAAATCTTGTCCCTAGCAGTCGTGCTAAGGACAAGGTGTGTACCTATAATCTCTTGTGTCAATCCCAACTCTCCTACTATCCGTCTCGAAATAAATGATAATGTAGAATCAGAATCAATCAACAAATGCATAAAACGACTATGAATAATTAACATACCCTCGACAAGCTATCGCGATGCATCATGGTCGGGCTTGGCTATCGCGTGCACCTATTCCCAAGCCTGTATTGGTGGAGTTGCAACTGGCGGCACGAACTCCCTGGTGCACTCACTGTTATAATGTCCATGCGAACTATACCTAAAACATATGATGTGTTGTTTCATCCTTTGGCCTGAACCTTGACCCTACTACATAATGACCCCTTGGCCCTGCCGTCTACTGGCCCTCTGGCCCTTACCCTGTCCACCCCCTCTTTGGCCCTATCATTGCTACTACAGACCCCTATCTTTATCCCTCTAGCCCTGCCCATGAGTCTATCACTTCAGCGGTGTCGGTGGAAGAGCCATCACTACCTGTGGCTTTGATGGTACTACTGCGTGAAACCTAACTGCCTGACCATCATCCTACCCACATCTTTGCTGATCCTGATCTCAATGTTGCCAGTTATTCTTGCCTCTATGACCCTGCCTACCCTGACCACCCTGACCATCATACTCTGGGATAGGAGCAACGTCGCCTCTCATTAGATATGTCTCGTGAGCTATGGCCTACTTTGTATATCTCTTATAGAGTTCTGGCTCCAATCGATACAAGTGGTTTGCCTATGTTTGTTTAGAGTCCTTGTATAAAGTAGTGGACTGAAGTCTCTATGTCCCAGCTACAATCAATGGCAAAAAATAGTAAATATCTTAACCTTTTTTGATAAGTCTATATTTATGCATTACTTAGTTTAGTATTTAGTATGATTTTGTACTTTAATTATCTATTTTATAGTGACAATCTCTCATTTCTGTCATTTATAGGCTTTGAGGACCTAAAGTGAAGAATCAGAGCGAAACCGAAAAATTGTACATGAGGAACATTATGCAAAATTCCATGCCGCCACTCACGCCACATACATACCGTGGGATCATGTCCACGGTGTGGAACACAAGAATTGAAAATTGGCAAGGTAGTGATCCATGCCGCCACTCATGTCGTGTGTTCATGCCCACAACTTGGAATACAGAGACTCGCGACGTGGAATGTGAAAATAGGATTTTCACCCAGATTTTTGTGAATTTAATTTTAGGATAAATTTTATAGGTTTTATATAAATAAAAACTTGAGGATTTACGGTTCTCAACCTTTGTTTACAAAAGAACTTCAAGATTTTGGTGTTTAATCTCATCATGTCCGGCTAACCTCCATTGATCTAGATCGGAGATGGATTAAACAACTCTCTAGGCATCAAAATTTATGTGAGATCTATTTTATTTTAATTACATTTCTTTTTTATGCTCTATTCATTTTGGTATTGTGTGATTGTTAGGGTTAAACTTTGATACATTGTAAAGGGCCCTTGCATGTATATAGGTAGATACATATCGCCATTGAGTCGATAACATACGTAATCGTGTAAGAAAACTCATACACGTGTCACTTGACCATACTAGTTGGTTCGATCCTTTCGGGTATGGTCAAATACTATAGGGATCTAGGCTAAATTAGACGCACTAGTGATCCGATTGTTTTGGTTTAGTGTTCTCACAAAACTTAAAGCGGTTATCGTGTTAAGCCCAAGGCACATGAGTCTAGGGTTATGCGTTTGATTAGAGGAGTAGTCAATGGTTGTACCTTGGCTATTGAATAGAGGAAAGTAAGGAACCGGGTGCACGCTTGGTTCTATAACTACTCTAGTATACTATTGATTTGCGTATTTTTATATAGATCGACGATCATAGAGTTTGTACTATGCCGATTGAGGATGTTTGAGAAAACAAAAGTCTAGGTTACTTTTCCAATTGATTTTGTTACAAAAGTATTCACAATTCCTTGTCTTCTTGGATTCTCTCAACATTTACTCTCAAAACCCTGCTTTCCATTTTTTTTTTCAGAACATTAGAAAGATTACCAATCTCTGTGGGATCGACCTTTTTCCACTACTACAAAATGGTTTGTTTAGGTTTATTGTTTTATTGTTGCGATTGGTGCGCGCCACTTTCCATATATTGAATAACGATGCGACTGCCTTGCCTCAGAGTCATGAACTCCTCCCTCCATCTCAATTGAACCTCAAGCAGAATGTACTGATCGTAGAAAACTCGTCGAAAATCTACCCAAATAGTCAGCTCCTTATGGGCGGTTGTATGTGCGATCCACCGAACCGCGACGTTACTTCTCAGTATGTACCTTGGTATCTTAGTTCCTATGCTATCATGAATCATCAACAGTCCTTGAAGTCTCTCGTGGGCAAGGAACCACTTCCTAGCTTCATCTAGGTCCCCACCTCAGTAGAAGAGCCCATGTTGGAATCTAGTGAACTCTTTGATCAATTTCGCCTCATCTGTCACAACAGTCTAGAATGCTATCAACTAGTTTGGTATGGGAGGTAGCGCATCTGCTAATGTCATTCCTAGTGTTGCAATTAGTGGCTTCGCAGGTGTAAATACTGGCATGACTGTGGGTGTAACCAACTCAGCGGGAAACTTTGCCCTAACAGCCGCAAGTGGTGTACCCTGACTAGCCGGGGCGACGATTGTCTCTATAGTGGTGGTAATAGTGGTAGCGGCGAGCTTAACAGTGGCCTAAGTAGCCGCTGCCAATGCTCAGAGCATTCGTAAGATCTCCTCGAGCTGTACGTTATGCAAGGTGATTGTGTCGCGTAGTGTTTGATGCAAATTGACTCTCGCTGGGTCCCTCGTCTGACCCCCGTTACTCGTTGTAGAAAGAACCGGTGGTCAGTCCATATCGAATCTGCAAGTGCAAAAGTGCTCCAATCAATGTCGTATACGCATATATATATATATTACATGTCAAAATATACATGTATAAACCTTAGATTACCCGCCTCACAACAAGTCCTAACTAAGGTTTTAAGTAAGGATCATCGGATTTTGAACATTCTAATTGTGTTTGTTAAGTTTTATTTGCCTTTGTTTAACTTTTCCCTAGGCTTGCCTTAGCCTAGGCTATGATACCAACTGTGGTGGCCCCAAATTCCAAGGCAAATCGGGCATCGCCATGTCGCCAGACACGTCACCATGTCATGCCACGTCACATGCACGCCTGTTTATGACGACCCGCGATATCTACTTAACCTTCTCTTGTAGTCCTAACTAATCTAATTATTCTGGTGTTTATGATAATTCACACTTAATTGTTTCAGTTAGGCTATTCCTAACTCATTTAGTTGCTTGATAAGTTATTTAGTCCATATCCTTGGGCATACAGACTAAATATTAGTGTTTTACAACATATATATATGAGTTATTGTCATATAAATTGTAGTTTTAACGGAAGTCTTTTATTTCTCATGCAATAAGTAAATATAAGTAAATTGCATTATTTAACAAACCTTAAGTAGTGGAAAACTAGACAAAAAGATACCATTTATATAAAAGGCGATAAAAAATACAATATCAATTCAATATACATGTATCAGGTGCAAAAGTCTCCTCAAAATGTCCCGAAAGCAGTAATATAATATATACAAACACATACGAGATCGGTTGGTTGAGGCTCTCGAGAATTTGAGGTAGTCGACAAGCTTAGCCTTCCCTCGGCTCATCGTAGGATCTGTACTCGGTCATCCATGCAAAAGGTTGATGACGAGTCTAGTAAGTAAAGCCTTAGAAGAAACGCAGGTTGCATTTAATAAGAATTTAAATAAAACTTCTACAAATCATGCTAGGCAATATTAAATACACTGAAAGGGTAAAATAGCATGAAGATAAGTCGCTAAGACATCAATAATATGTTGGATGCGAGTGTGGCATGTGTTTAAAAATCAGGGACAAGTAAGAAAGTCCAAGGGGACTCTAGCGACGAGGTATTCCCCGCCACTGCCCAGAGTTCGATGAGGATCTCTATTGTCCGGGAGTTATACTCCTGGCCAATCGCCTAAAACGGATAGGATCTCTATGTCGGAGGCAAGCCTCAGAACAACTCATTTTTGAATCATCGACTCAGCGAGAGGAATCTTACACGCTGTCTATGGTATGACCAACACTATAGCAATAATTGAATCATCATCTTTGAGAGTGCCAAAAGTGGTCATACCGTTTCGTCGACCATACACTGACACACGCGGGAGTGGAGGAGTCAAAAAGCCCAAACTGATGTAATTCAACAATGTAAATGAATTCAAGATAAATAAATGTGAAGTGTTTTTCTAGTGGGATTTACTTCCGCAAATAGAAGTAAATAACTCCAAAATGTCCTAATCATGCCTCGAACTATGTACCTAACACCCGACTATACACTCATAAGTCTCTGGTGTTCGAATATACCATTTAGAATAATTTAGAGTCACATTAATTGATTTTATATTGTGAGAACAAATTAGTTGTGGTACCACTGGGGTGTCAAATGCTTAGAAAAGTCTCGAAACCCGATTTTCTACCTTTTTTCCCAATTTTCCATATTTTCTGTGATTTTTCTGCACTTTTCTATAATTTTCTATCTATTTTTCATATTTCTCTAATTTATTTTATTTATTTTGTATTAAATTTTAATTTTAGTTAATTTTTTTTTATTTAATGGGGTTGGGCATACCTGAACCGGGCCTGGCCCAGGCTCGCGTGCACGCATGCAAAAATGTGCATGTCAGCCCCCCCGTCGTCTCTGCCTTCATCAAATTTTTTCCTTTTCTTTTTTCTCTTCTTTTTCTTCAACAATTACAAGAACATCAACATCAAAACAACTATAACAACAATAACAAATTAACTACAACTTGGATCAAAATCAAGAGATTTTCATGAAATTATTAGGGAAACTCAAGAACACAAATTATTTTTTCAAAAACCAGTTTGATTACTCAATCCATTGAAAAACTAGTGACCAATAATTTAAGTACAAAAATTGTGGAGATCATCATTTTAATCCTTTTAAATTCATTTTACTCATAAAACCCAATTTTAAGCATGCATCAAACCCCCTATTCATGGACGAATTGAAGAAGAATGTGAGCGTTTGGTTTATCTTAACTTCTAACTAGATTTCTTGGCTCCCAATTGCTCCAAAGCTCCTCCAATAGATCAGATCATGCCCTTGCTCTCTTAAACATTTTGTGATGGAGACATGCATGAGTGAGCAATAATTACTTAAGTCTTTTTTTATACCCATTAAAACTTTAAATCTAGGCCCAACTTCTCATCTCAAGGCCTATCTATTATCACATCTAATTTAGTTTAATCAAAATTGAGACCATAAGCACATTAATTTATTTGTATTAGCTTAGTCTTAGGAATATTAATAAGTCATTCTCTCCACTAAACTAAGTCCTGCCTACTAAGTCTTGCCTACTCTGGTACACAATACTATTGCGCATCCCGAGGCGCTATCTACTAAACTCATAACTCGCACAAACCGCAGCAAAAATAAAAATAAGTATAATTTTTTGATCAAATAAAATACACACAATTCATGCATCACACAAAATAATAATATTATTATACCTCAATAGGCGTGCCCTAGACTAATTCGCAACATCTACGTGGGTCTGAATTAGGTCCTAGTTTGAAATCAAACAATTAAATTATTATTAATTTCGGCGTTCCATCACATGTACTCTCATATCAAAACCTCAAAACATCTTCAAACCATATTGAAAGATGTAAAATATCATTATTTAAGCACTCGTCTCTGGCCACTCTTGCCTTTTTCTCACTTATTACTTGTTTGCCTCACTTGACCCGCCAAACCATCAAATCATTTTCTCGACCTAACATACCAAAAAAACACCACGGATTAGCACAAATTCATTTATTATTAGCCAGAACTATTAAACAAAATACTTCTTATAAAAGTATTGAAATACACTACGCATCAATAATCTAGGATAGTAAATTGATAAAACCCTTGATAATCCTAACGAATCGTAAAATCCCTATGGAGATGATCATACTTACTACTACTACTACAAAAATTTAAAGTATAAATACTAGGTCGGTAATTTATTGTACACGCTTGAAACATGTCAATTTTTGGTGTCATTGCCGGGGGTTTCGGCTAATTTCTTAGGAAATTTCTTCATGTAGAGAACAAAATCTGCAAGCTCCCATAATGGCAGCTAACGGAGTGGAACTGACCTTTAGGCAAGCCCTCCAAAATGTTGTCTTACGAGCCAATGTGCGTTTCCTTTTAAGAAAATGTCCTTGATTTTGAAATTAAACTTGGGTTTATCAATGCTTTTCCCAACTTTACGACAAATAGAATGATGATTCCCAAAAATTCATAAGTGAATATCAACATAAAGTCAATGGGATGAAATCCAAAGACATTACCTTAGAACATGTCAAGCTTAAGGTTTTTCCATTTATACTAAAGGATGAAGCTTAAGACTTAATATTCTATCTTACCAAAGACTTTATTGCCACATGGGAGCAAATGTTACAAACCTTCTTAGACCAATATATGTTAGCACATAAAATTAGCTCCTATAGGAAACAAATTTCCTCCTATAGGAAACAAATTACCATTGATAAAATGAAGGATGAATAAATTTTTTATGAATTTTGTGAAAGATTTCAACGATTAATTTCCTCATGCCCATAACATGGATATTATGAGAGAGCACTATCAGAGTACTTCTATGAATGACTCAATTATTTTGAGAAAAAACTCTAGATACCGTGTATATAGGATCCTTACTTGACTATACCCCTACTTAAGCAAGAGAAGTTATCAATAAGATGGCTAAACAATTTAAACACTATAGAGAAAAATAAGAATCTTCAAAAAAAGAAAGTTTTTGAAATCAATGATAGTAAAACAAATTAGTTAAAGGATAAAATTAATGAATTAATTTAAATAAAATTAGATCTTGTGTAGTTTGCAATGAAACCACTCATCATAATGATGAATGTCCTTCATTGTATGAAGAAAATAATGAAAAAGCTAATACGTTGATGAACTAATATAGTTGACCGATTAGACCATAATATAACAACAATAACTATTATACAAGATGAACACAAACCAAAGTACATAAGCGATCTGACCAGACATATATTAAAGCAGAAATAATGGGCTAATTCATAAAGAGATACGAGAATGAATCTAAAGATTTTAGGAACCAGTTAGGTCAACTGGCAGCCTATATAAGTCCACATATAAACTGAAGAAAGTAACTGTCCCAACCCTATCCCGACTCAAGTGCAAAAATGAGTGTCATTATTCTTATAAGTGGTAAGTAAATGCAAGAACCAAATAAACAAGATTATATGGTTATTCAAAAGGATTTGGATGCCAAAATAGAATGAGAAGTTGAAATTGAAGAAAAACTCGTAATACAAACAAATAATAAGGAAATTAGTATAGTGAAACCAATTTTCATTAAGCCACTGTTTCCTCATCGTTTAGAGAATAATAAGGCAACAAGTAAGGTAAAAGAGGGAAAAAGAAATCCTGAAGACCTTTAAAAGTGGTTAAAGTTAATATTCCATTGTTGGATGCAATTAAGCTAGTTTCAAGATACGCTAAATTCTTAAAAGACTTATGCACTAATAAAAGTAAACTTCAATGGAATGAAAATGTAGGTATGTGAGAATTTGTATGAGCAATTTCCTAAAGAAATTACCACCTAAATATTTTGACTCGAAAATGTTCCTTCTCATTTGTACAATAGGTGATATATAAATATCACGAGAAATGTATGATTTAGAAGCATCAATTTAAATGATGATACTGTTAGTTTATTTAAAAATGAAAGATGCGCATTTGGAAGAAACATGCATAATAGTTCAATTAGCTGATAGATTAGTAGTCCCTCCAGTAAGAGACCTATATGATTTTATAGTTAAAGTGATTGAGTTAGTATTCCAAGCTAACTTTTATGTCATAGCTATGAAAGAGGATAAACTTATGAATAAAACTTTCCTTATACTAGGACGATCGTTCTTGAAAACTGCTAAGATAAAGATAGTTGTTTCTAAAGGATCACTTACTATGGAATTTTATGGCAATATAGTTAAGTTTGATAGTTATGTTGGTATGAGGTGCCCATCAGACATTTCTTTTATTTATAAATTAGGTATGATAGACCCATTAATATATAAACCTTTTCAAAGTAAGCAAGATAATAAACTTAAAATGGTTATAGATCAACCTATTACTAAGGAAACGATATGGGAAGTAGACTATTGTAATGATAAGTTGAAGATATAGTCATGGATTTATAATCATATCAAAATCTCTCTAAAACTACCAATTGCATTGACTTACCCATAACTTATTCCAAACTCTTGCACTTCATTACTAAAGCACCCGATTTAGAATTGAAACCATTATCGATTGTATGAAATACGTTTGTCTAAGAGAAAACAACGTTTTACTCGGAATAATATCCATTAAACTATCAAGTCTGAAAGAAGAAAGACTTTAGAGAATGCTTAGGGACTTTAGAGACTCCTTAGGGGTCTTAAGTAATTAACAAGATGGACAATAGCTAACATAGAGGTTCCAAGTCCATCTACATGCATGCATTATATTAATCTAGATATTGACACTAAACCTTCTAGACTAGCTCAACATCGATTGAACCTACCTATGATGGAAGTTGTTAAAAAGAAATATTAAAACTCTTAAATGTAGTGATAATATTCTCAATTGTTGATAGCAAATGGGTGAGCTCAACACAAGTAGTCCCAAAGAAAACAAGAATTACCATTATGACACATGTCGAGTGTGTACAATAAATTTCCCTCCTTTTATTATACTTTTAATATTTTGTAGTAGTGGTGAGTGGGAATTATCTCCACAAGGATTTATCAAACTTCTATAGGAAAAAAGACTTTTAATAGTTTTTATTATTTTTTCTTTAATTAATTAATTAATTAAAATATTAATTAAACTCACTAATTCAATCTATAATATAATAATAATTAACTAATTATACTAACTTAACTAACACAATCCAAATTCACAATCAATCAAATAAATTCAATACAATATTAAATAAATATCTAAACAAACATCAAGAACAGTAAAACATCAATCCGTTTTGCATCCAAACATGTTACATTAATCATATAGTTATGAACATACTTTGTAAAGTACTATAGATATTAAACTCTAATCATAACTAAACAACTTTTAGACATCCATTTGTTCTTCTTATAATGGTGGAAAAGCCATGTTCTAATTTCGTTGAGCTAACCCCTTTGAATACACAAAGACGTTAACTTCACGTAATAAAATTACTTTACACTTTATGAGAACTTCGAACTACTAAATCTAACACCTTCAGAAAGCCATTTCAACTTTAGATTTAGATCTCAAATTCACCTAAGACATCTAAACGGTAACACTTTTCAAACAATCATAGTTACTATTTTAAACTAGATAATGAATCCAAATATCATAATACTCATTCTAGACTATGCATACAATACAAAGTTCATAATTAAAATTTGCAGTTAATAACTTATTAAATTAGTGAGTCAAAGAATACGATTGGTTTAAATCATTAAGCACATAATCATCTCATCATAACTACATAGCAAAACCGATCTAGTTCATGTTCGAACTTTGTTCAGATCAACTAACTACTTACTCATAATCATAAATATTATCGCAATAATATAAATAAAAGATATGGATAAAAATATCTAGAATAAATACTTTAAATCTTCAAGTCTTCTGCAAAAGCAATGAACAATAAAATAATAAACTAAAACAATAATGGCTCCTAGAGCAATGGAATATTGATCTAAGTACTCAAGGGCAACTGATTGCATAGCCCTAGGGTCGTATTTATAGTATTCTAGGTAGTAAACATCCCAAACTAACTCAAACTAATCATTGTGATCTAAAATCCCCAAAATCTATTCCAATGATTCCTCAGCGATTTAGGTTTAAGTGGAATCACTAGGTGAATCCTTGGAATTGTAGCCTCTGTTTCCATCGATCTTAGTAGTAATTCTATGCACATAGGAATCACTGGAAAATCGGTGGAGTTGAAATCCAGTTCTTCCTTGATTCCCTGTTGATGATTCTTCGCATACTCTTTCCACTTGATTAATTCCTTCACAATCTTTCCTTTTTACTCTATTTCTTCATATATTCCATTTATTACTTGAAATAACAAAACTAAAAAAAACCCTGTGTAATATAGTCTTTTACATCTAAAATCGCCCTAAAATGTTTTATAAAACATGTTAATTATTGAATCTTCAAATACCCCCAAACTCAACATTTTGCTATCTCGAGCAAATAAATACTCTCTATAATATTCTCTTTTCTTCTTTTGTTTTGACTTCATAATTATATACTCTTATTCTTAAATAGAAATGATCCTAAAATGCACTATAAATCAATCTCATTTTCAAACAATATTTTAAATATCACCACAATCAAAGTCAATAAGAACTTTTATTCACCAATAATCATCATTACATATTCATTCTTGGAATAAAAAGATATAATTCACTTAACTTAGCTATAAGCACTTGAGCTAAATCTTTTATTTGAAGAGTTTTTCATAAACTTCCTTCATTTTCTATATCTTTTTTTTTCTTCAATTATATATATTCATTTTCTCTTTATATTGTATTCCTATGGTTCCCTACTCCATTTTCTTTGGAATCCGTTATTCTTTTTATATAGAAATTATTTTTCTCATTTCCTACTGCTAGATTCCTGCTCCATTTCCTTTGGAATCTGTAGGTCTCTCTATTTTTTATTTTAAAAAACTCTTTTTAGCTCTTCTCACTTTCATTATAGTCAAGAAAGCATTATTTCCAACTAAGTAAGTTTATTTGCTATTTCCTATTTCTTTCCTCAATTGTGGCATAAGTTCTTTTTTTCAATATATATATATATATATAATACTTGATCAATATCCTTTGTATAATAAGATTATTAGTAATCTGTCTTGTTTATCTTGCACTATTGTTTCGATCTTCTACCCATTATAATGTCTAACACAAAGCAATCAACCCCCTCTTAACTCCTCTAGTGCACACACAATCTAGGTTAAGTAAAAAAGGGTACAACAATTCCTTTCCATCATAAAATTTATATTTTCATGGGTAATAATAACAATATATCACTTTCTTTTTAATCCAAATTATATTCAATTCATATTCCTAACTAAATAAAGTAAAATGAAATGGAAAATTATTACCTGTATTGTGGAAAATCTGAAAACATTCAATATGTTCAATTAGATTATACCTGTTGTTTCTTCCATACTTCGCATCTTTATACTTCACTTCACCTAATACCCCTAAACGCATTCTAAACCTAGTCATCAAGGTTAAAAATTAAGTCAGGTTTCCAACAAAATAAAAATACGTCGTGAAGCATAAACGAATAAATTAAATAATTAAATACTAACTAACATACGAATGAATTGCATAAGTAATTGAAAACATGATAAATTGAAACATTTTCAAACATCATAGAATATAAATTCATCACATCAAACCATTGTATCAAATATGAACACACAAAAGTGAATGTATCATAGTAGCACATGCCACATAATTCATATCAAAATGTTACAAACATAGACCTCTCACAATAACATTAAGAAAACAACTACACAGAAAAGAGTAAAATATCAGAATCTGTAATGACCCGTTACCTTAAGCACCTGATTAGTACTAATCCAAATGTTAATTAATCCGAGTTAGGCTCGTGATTAAGTTCAGCGTACCTCGATTAGCTTGTGGTTTCGTTTGCATGATGATGGTGTTTGTTTGGATTGTTAATTCAATTTATATATAGGTTGTTGTATAATAAGGAAATTATACACAAGCCTATAAAATGAAAAATACCTAATAAACTATAGTTTACCGGGACACCAAGTGTGACGAGGGAGTTGTGGCACGAGTGTGCACGCTCAAGGACACTGATAGGCACGTTCGGTGAGTTTATCGGTGAATAATACGCGATACATATATATTTATATGTTTTTAAACATATAAATATATATTTGAAAATAAACGAATATTGAAAATATATGAATCATCGGATCATCTCGAACGAAACGTAAGTGCTTTATGTGTCAAATTTTGTGTCACTTTAAGGAGTGTCACTTTAACGCATCAACCATGTGATCGGTCTCTAGATAGCGTAATGCTTATCTCGAGAAAAATTCATATATATAACAAAAATACATTCTTATCCTCAATTCATTTGAACAATCGAGAAGAGGAGGAGGGTTTAGTCGATTTGTGTCACTTTAAGGAGTGTCACTTTAACGCATCAACCATGTCATCGGTCTCGAGATAGCGCAATGCGTATCTCGAGAAAAATCCATATATATAAACAAAAATACATTCTTATCCTCAATTCATTTAAACAATCGAGAATAGGAGGAGGGTTTAGTCGATTTCGAATTGAAGGGAGGTCGTTTCGATAGCCGAATTCGATCAAGTTGAGGAGCTTAATTGAATCAACAGCTTGAGAGCATCATGTAGGTACGATTTGTTCTTGTGTTTGTTGAATTTCAATTCGATGGTGATGCTAGAACTTTTGTTAATTATGTGGTTTGACGATTAGAATTGGTTTATAACCTCATTAGAGGTCCTCCAAGATCATTTGGGAGTGTAATTGTTGAATTTGGAGGTGATTTGTATCAAAATTGGTTCAGTAGAAGCGTGCTGGTTTTGCAGGTCTAGTGCGCATAGCGTGTTAGGCACAGGCCATAGCGCACTACGCGTACTGGGGAAGATGATTGACTTATGGTTAGCGCGCTATTCATGTCATGTAGCGCGCTACCAGACCCCTGAAATTAGCAACTGTGCTGTGTTTTATGAATAATATCTGGGGGACTTAAGGACTGGTCTAGGGGTTCTAAACATACTATAACGAACCTATATTGATCCCAAATGATTGGTGATAGGTTGAGGAACACCGAGGAAGAGTGAAATGACCAGAAAGTTAGGGAGTTTAAGAAATAAAGACTTAGATCGAGGTAAGTACGGATTCACTTATTTATCAATATTGCCTAGCTATTTAGTATATATAGCTCATCTAGTTGTTGGATTGAAATGGGGGATTATGTACACTATGATGGTTTTTCTAATGAACATAAAATGGTGTCTAATGTGATCCACGAGAGTAACTCCTCAGGACTGAGATTAGGTTATATAGTACTTGGGCTTGATCTCTCGGTCTATATGTAACTTCTACCCAGTTTATAGGTTGTGTGGGTAACATATTCACTAGAGGGTTTATGATATAACCATTGGTCATTAATCGATTGGCAAAACATCACATATGCGTGGTGTGTTGGTTTAGCAGTCGTATTAATGGCACCGGTAGGTAATCGACCCTAGTTTTATAAACAAAATGGGGATCAAAGTGTAATAGTCCAAAGACATTTGCTTTGCATTCATTTATGTATTGAATTTATATGCTTTCCATATTCTTGTTAGATATCATTGGTGCATGTTGTTATTGCATGATATCCTTGAATATTATATGGAATGTTGATGATTAGTGTGAATCCTTACTTACTGAGCAAGTTGGAGCGCTCACCCTAATTAACATTACAGGTAGATTCGACAAGCGCTACGACTACGGGATGGAGAAGTTATAGGAGTTTTGAACTTCTCTTCAATGTAATGACTTCCTTTAGTCTTATATATTGGTGTTGAATTATAGTTTTGTAATATCACATGGGATGGGTGATTTATATAACCGAGGTTTATTTTGGTTTGTTTTAAATACTATATATCTTATTTTGATTATCAAAAAGGTTTTAAATTTTCGCTGCGTATATTAATTGTTTTATTTCGATAGTCGATATACGGTAGTGCTTATCAGGTGAAGATGGTGAGGCTGCTGGCTCTAGTTAAGTCTGGTAAGGGTAATCTAGGCTTAATTAGGGTTTCAGGCTCGGTATTGCCCTAATCAGGTTAGGGGATTCTACAGTTTGGTATCAGAGCTATAGGTTTTAAAGCCTTGGTTAGCCATGGTTTATAAATATCAGAATAATGATTTATTAGAATCAAGGAATAGCTCTGATACAGTGTGGTGCCAGAGTTTATGGTTTATCACTTTTAGGGATAAAGAGGTAATAGTGATACAGTTGGGTATCATGGATAAGGCTCTAACCATACATTCACTTTTGGATGGTGTTCGAAGTGAATGTTAGCCTACTTTAAAAGGTTAAGGCACTCTGATTACACTAATAACGGAACCTAAGTTTATCGACTCCAAGAGTGGTCTCGAGTTATGAATAAGCTTAGGGTTTGATAAATAGTTTTTATCATGATTTTGGGGGTAACCAAAAGATAAAAGACTGAACTATGTTATTTGTTGTGTATACTATATCTACGTGGTAGATATAAGAATTATGTATTTTCTGAACGGTAACAATATGGTTGAAGTCCATCTATTTCTCATGATATGAGAAGGTGTTGGAGGTAAGAGCTCCGGAGAGTCTTAATCTCGGGGATAGACAAAAAGGAAATACATAAGAAAAGTCACAAAGATGAAATAAAAACTCTTCTCTAAGTAGCATCTTCAGTGGTATTTCTTCTTACTGATATTATTAGACAAATAATAGCAGTAAAGAAGTCTTGATTGGATCAAGATCTTGAGGTGTGTATTAGGAGAATGGAAATTATAAATAATGAAATAATGAATGACTTTTGAAGAAAGTCAAAGATGGCAGACCACTTTGAGAGGTGATTTAATACTAGTATTGAGACTAGTATGGAAGTAATGAAAGTTATTTAGTAAACAAATTAGTGGTAAATGATAAAAGCCTAATGGAGGTTAGGAAACCACTAATACAATTATACTTCATTAGTTGTTATGAAGTTGATATTGTAGTCATGGCGTGAATCCATATTGGAATAACAAGTGGTTTATTAATAAAAGACAGTTAAATCCAGAATATAACAGTGAGTTGGTAAGATATCATAGTTTGATCTATTAGACTGGTATAGTTTAAATTGGGGAGAATGAGTGGTCAATGAATCCAAAGATTAATGTGTAGTAGTCGAAATGAGTATTCATTACTCAGAACTGACAACTCAATCTAAAAATAAGTGAAATCAATGGTTCTCATGAGGTAGTTGAGATTTGATTTTCACATTGAAATGATCAGAGTTAAGGATATATATATCTTTATAAGATGATAGCAGGCGGGTGCTGGATCATTTTAAGTGGATGGTGGAAACCACTAGAACTTACTAGAACTCATGCTATTTTCATAAATTAAGGGTGTCAATTGAAGGAAAACCCTATTGTAATGAAGTTATTATTATATTATCAATAATAAGATGAAATCTTTGAAGACTTAAAGAAGGCACGAGCAATTACCGTATAAAATTGTAAATTGCTAACAGTAAGTTGGTTTAGACCAGATTTTTACAAATGCTAGTGCTAAGTTTCAAAGGGTAATAAATGGTAAGAGTGTTGAATATTAATAGTAAATCAGGGGATTTGACTGTGATTGAGACAATATGAGGTTGTCCTATATTAAACACAATGGTAAAAGGGGAAAGTAAGCTTGAAATAATTGGATATTACTAACGATTGATCTGGGGATCTGTGATATCGTTGTATGATTTATTCAGTTAACTCAAGTATGTGATGGTTATAAGTTGAAATCGAATACAAGGATGCCTTGGAGGAAGGTGAAAGTATAGTTTGATTACAATGTTTGTTTGACAAAACCTAAATTGTGGAAGAAGTTAGAGGTTCATCCTAAGACTTCTGATCTAGCTAAGAATGTGTGGATGATACAATAAAGCAAAATTGTAACTCATATTTCCAGCTATATATAAATAGTTCCAGATTTGGGAGAAGAACTATTAGAGACTGATAATCTCGGGATAATTAATTTGGTAGTTGTACCAAATATGGAAATGCATCACTTATAAATTAAGAAGAAAGGTTGTTGAGGATCTTTTTATCATTCTCTGAGATTAATAAAAATCTTAGAGGAATCATTAAAAGACAACTTGAGAATATGACACCAGTGGACTGGTGTAAGAGTAAGTAACATATTTCAAATTGTGGAAGTTTGAAAAATGGAAATTGTCAGAGTAATAGAAATAGAAGGTAAGAAAATTACCTTAAAACTTTGCTAAGTATTAGGAATTCACTCTGAAACATCACTCATCAAGGTGATTATATTGACAATGCTTTGAAAAGAAAGGGACAGGGGCTATAGTTATGATAAAAGCTGCTCAGTAATATCTCTTAGGCGAGATATTTACTGATGACCAAGTGAAAGTCCTACACAGGCACATCATCAATTGAGTTGGCTAAATTGATAAATATAAGTCTATTTTTTTGGAGCTCATATTAGAATTGAGCTAATAATGATTGAAATGAGTTATGTATTATTGAAGGAGATGGATTGAGATTATCAAGTAGGTCAAGGATGACTACTAATTATTAATGTTGGAAAGAATGATCTCAGATCAAAACATTGAGCATGTAAGGAAAGTTCTTAGAACTTGAAACAAAGAGTGAGGCAATAATGTTACGAGAATCTCATTGATTTCTGTAATACATTTATTCAAGTGAAGTCCAAAATTCATTGTGATGAGAATGAATAGTTGGTGACCTAAAATGAAAAAAATTGACGGTGTCGATTTTATAAAGAAATATGAGATATATTAGCAGGAGGAAGCTAAATAATTATAACCTGGAGGGTTATATTGTTCTTGCTTATATGAATGATATTTCATGCTCATAAATTAGTGATGAATTAACCTAAGTTGTGGTGACAACTGAATGTTATTGATATAATTGTAAAACTGACAGAGTTTAGAAATTTCTTGCCAGTACTATGGTTTAAATCCTCGTGGAAAATTAAGCGAGATTTATGTGTGTGGAAGAATTGAGAGTTATGGAGAACCAATATTATTATTTCGGTAAGGAATCAAAAATTTGCGTCTCAAGGGGGAGGAGATGCATAATAGCTTGGAGGACCTTTCTTAATCTTAACACAATATATCTGAAGTTGACCATGGTTTCCAGAAAATATAATTGCCAAGCTTGTGACTTGGAAAATATGAATAACTAGAAGAAATATTTATTGTGAGTTCTCTGGTGTTAATTTTAACAGGCTATATATAGAATTGAGGTATTTACCTTAAATAATTGTATGCTTTACTTTGTCGTTAAACGGTGTGGGACAAAAAGTAATGATACAAATTTGATAGAGCTTGAGTAATTTAAAACTACACAGAAAGGTGTTATCAGACTGTCAATATACAATTGCAACTCGGGTATATAGAGAAAATGTAGCTATTAATAGAGCTTTTTAGTTTAGACTTCATGAGGAAATGACGGTGATGATGATTTGTGTAAGTTTAGTTGACACGTCATCAACTAAGAGAGCTAATTTTAGAGCTACTAATCTGATCTTTTGAGTTCAGATTGAAACTGAATTGGAGAAGATTCAGTGGTGATTAGTTGTCAAAAGCTAATCAGGATTATATAGAGCGTTAGAGGTTAATAACTAGTGTAGATTATCCAGATTGGTCAGGTCTGATAATGTTGCGTTACGGATCAAGGATAGATTATGGATTCCAGTTCAGGATTAGGTGAGGTAGGAAGTGCTACGGAAATCTCATAGATCTCATTACTGCATTCATCCAGATAGCAGTAAGGAATATCATGAAATGAGAGGCCTTTATTTATTATTAATCTGGGATGAAAAATGATTTGTAGAAATAATAAATAGATATGAGATATGTCAGCAAGTTAGGGCCGAGCATAAGAAACCCGGAGGTTTATTGCATTCGCTGCTTACTCTTGAATGGAAATGGGAACATAGATTGGTGGATTTTGTTTTCAGTTTATCTCTGAGTTAGCATAAGCACAATACAATAAAAATTGCAGTTCACAATTGATGGAGTCTGTGCATTTCTTGCTAGTTTCTATGTGAAATCCTCTTGACTGATTATGTAAAATATATATACATGAGATGTTAGATTTCAGGGTGCTTCATTGTCGACTATTTCAGATAGAGATCCGAGATTCACATCTAGAGTATGAAGTGAATTATTGTGACAGCTAGGGAACTATTTTTAACCTCAATATGATACATTACCGACAAATCGATGGGTAACCAGAGTAATAAAGTTCGGTGCTAGAGGATATACTTTAAGCTTGTATCTTAAGGTTTAATAATAACTGGAAGAGATACATTTCTCTATGTGAGTTCGTTTATAAGAACTGTTGTCAAGCTAGAATGGAATGCTCATTTGAAACTTTGTATGGTCAACTTTGTCATTCACCGGAGTGACTGGATAGGGGTTGAGATGCAAGTTTGGTGGAGCCGAAATTAATTTAGAACTACACAAAGGAAATGTAGCAGATTAGCCAGCGTTTCACTACAATACAACTAAAACAAAAGAGACACGCCGATAAATATCATAGGTGGTTAGAGCTTTCAAAAGACAAATATGTTTTATTGAAAGTCTCACTTATGAGAGGAGTTGTGTACGTTTGGATTGTGAGGTAAGCTAGCTTCAACGTGTATTAAAGCTGAGAACCAAAGGGATTTCTTTGCTTGTAGTGAAATAGGGATTTCACAAATATGAGGAACTAACCTGAAAGCAGAAGTATGAGAAATATGTCCCATTTCTCTTCGAAACTGCATATAATTTCATTTTAATTTAATTTTGAGGACGAAATTGCTTTAAATTGGGGAGATTGTAACGACCCATTACCTTAAGCTGGTGATTAGTACTAATCCAAATCCTAATTAATTCGAGTTAGGCTCGTGATTAAGTTTGGCGTACCTCGATTAGCGAGTGCGTGCTTTTGCATGAAGTATGGTGTTTGTTTGGATTATTCATTCAATTATATATATGTTGTTGTATAATAAGGAAATTATACACAAGCCTACAAAATGAAAAATACCCAATAAACTATGGTTTACTGGGACACCAAGTGTGACGAAGGAGTCGTGGCACGAGTGTGCACGCTCAAGGACACTTATAGGCACGTCTGGTGAGTTTATTGGCGAATAATACGCGATACATATATATTTATATGTTTTTAAATATATAAATATATATTGGAAAATAAAAGAATATTGAAAATATATGGATTATCGGATCGTCTCGAACGAAGCGTAAGTGCTTGATGTGTCAAATTTTGTGTCAGTTTAAGGAATGTCACTTTAACGCATCAACCACGTGATCCGTCTCGAGATAGCGCGTCGCGTATCTCGAGAAGAATTCATATATATAAACAAAAATTCATTCTTATCCTCAATTCGTTTGAACTATCGAGAAGAGTAGGAGGGTTCGGTTGATTCGTGATTGAAGGGAGGTCGTTCCGGGAGCCGAATTCGATCAAGTTGAGGAGCTTAATTGAATCAACAGCTTGAGAGCATCATGTAGATACAATTTGTTCTTGTGTTTGTTGAATTTCAATTCGATGGTGATGCTAGAATTTTAGTTAATTATGCGATTTGACGATTAGAATTGGTTTATAACCTCATTAAAGGTCCTCACGGATCATTTAGGAGTGTAATTGTTGAGTTTGAAGGTGATTTGTGTCAAGATTGGTTTAGCAGAAGCATGCTAGTGTTGCAGGTCTGGTGCGCATAGCGCGCTAGGCACTGGCCATAGCGTTCTATGCGTACTGGGGAAGATGACTGACTTATGGATAGCGCGCTATTCATGTTATGTAGCGTGCTACTAGACCCCTGAAACCAGCAATTGTGCTATGTTTTATGAATAATCTTCGGGGGACTTAGGGACTAGTCTAGGGATTCTAAACATAGTATAATGAACCTATATTGATCCCAAATGATTGGTGATAGGTTGAGGAACATC
Organism: Stephania cephalantha; assembly: GCA_039657325.1. Taxonomy (NCBI): domain Eukaryota; kingdom Viridiplantae; phylum Streptophyta; class Magnoliopsida; order Ranunculales; family Menispermaceae; genus Stephania; species Stephania cephalantha. Next base: position 30,900,947 of record CM077569.1, read on the forward strand.
GAGGAAGAGTGAGATGACCAGAAAGTTAGGGAGTTTAAGAAACAAAGACTTAGACCTAAGTAAGTACAGATTCGCTTATTTATCAATATTACCTAGCTATTTAATATATATAGCTCATGTAGTAGTTGGATTTAAATGGGGGATCATGTACACTGAGATGGTTTTTCTAATGAACAGAAAATGGTGTCTAATGTGATCCACGAGAGTAACTCTTCTGATCTGAGACCAGGTTGGGCTTGATCTCCCGGTCTATACGTAACTCATAATCAGTTTATAGGTTGCGTGGGTTACATATTCAATAGAGGGTTTATGATAGAACCATTGTGCATTAATCGATTGGCTAAACATCACATATGCGCGGTGTGTTAGTTTAGCAGTCTTATTAATGGCACCGGTGGGTAATCGACCCTAGTTTTATAAACAAAATGGGGATCAAAGTGTAATAGTCCAAAGACATTTGCTTTGCATTCGTTTATGTATTGAATTTATATGCTTTCCATATTCTTGTTAGATATCATTGGTGCATGTTGTTATTGCATGATATCCTTGAATATTATATGGAATGTTGATGATTAGTGTGAATCCTTACTTACTGAGCAAGTTGAACCTCTCACCCTAATTAACATTACAGGTAGATTCGACAAGTGCTATGACTACGGGATGGAGAAGTTATAGGAGTTTTGAACTTCTCTTCAATGTAATGACTTCCTCTGATTTTATATATTGGTGTTGAATTACAGTTTTGTAATATTACATTGGATGGGTGATTTATATAACCGAGGTTTATTCCGATTTGTTTTAAATACTATATATATTATTTTGCTTATCAAAAAGGTTTTCAATTTCCGCTACGTATATTAATTGTTTATTTCGATAATCGATATACATTAGTGCTTATCAGGTGAAGGTGGTAAGGCTACTGGCTCTAGTTAAGTCTGGTAGGGTTAATCAGAGCTTAATTAGGGTTTCAGGCAGGGTATTGCCCTAATCGGGTTAGGGGATGCTACAGAATCGACATCCAAATGTCGCATCGTAACTATAATCCCTTTGACCTGGTTGTTGAGATTGTAAGCTCCTTGCAAGATCATATAAACTGTAGTCCGCTCCCTCTAGCGGGTTATCTTTTGTAAAAACTCTCTGATTAGGCATTCTCAGTTAGGTTGATGGAATGTGAATGTTAGCTCGCCCGCCTTGCATCATCCTGGTCATACGTTGCTCGAATCCATAGATGTTTCTGGCAATCTCACGTTGGTTCTGGAACATGAACTCTTGATGTCTCAAAGTTCTAACTGATTCTGCAAAATTGACCCCATAATGGCCATCTCTTTTTCATCCGCATATATATGCAGTGAAGTCCTTTGCAGGTGGCTCTGGGCTTTGGTTCGTTTGCTCATGATACGCGACATTATGCACTTTTTCTAGATTTCTTCAGTTTTCTAACTATATTCTTCTTCTCTCTGTGGTCTCTCTCATGTGTGTTTCATTTCTCTCTCTCACTCCTCTTCTGAATCAACATATCTCGGCACCTTCTTGGTGCTTTCAATGACTTCGTCGGTGATGGTCATATCTGGGTAAACATCTAACTCTAGACCTCTCATTGGAACTCGATCTTGCTTGCAAAACTCCATAATCATTAAGGAAAAAGGAAATCCTTCATTTTTCCTGATAATCATGGCATTCCTAATAGAATTGAAGATTATTTTGCCAACATCAATATATTCTATCCCTTGAACTATGTGGTATAAAAATTATGCTCCATAGTTCACTATATCATAGTGTTGCAAACTAGGTTGTATGCTCGTTTTTAAGAAAAAGCTCCAAGCTTTGGTCGTTTCCAAAAGTATTTAGCTTGGTTATGTTTCAGGTACCCATATTTGTCAAAAAGAAATCCATCTCCCATAATAGCTTCTAAACCATTTCTAATGGTCTCATGAGAAAATTTGTGTCTATACGCATATTCGGGTTTAAGGTACTCATTATTTTGTCTCATATGTATTTTTGGTAAGCCATAATATCGATTTATTATTTCAAGTGAGTAGTCTATCGGTCTTTCTCGGACTATGGCTACTATTTTATTCTCATCTTCGTGCTCGTTTGCGTAAAAATCTCTCAGTAGATGTTCATAACCCATTTCAACTGAGGACCCCGCGTTATTATCGACATAATAGTCCCTAGTTAACAATCCCAAGTTCCGCTCCCTTATTATGTTAAAGATCCTAGGCCTATACTTAGTTTCATTTTTAACATTGAAACCTCTATCCTATATGATTTTTCTAATTTTACTGATGTCGCTCTGCATTCTATCGAGAGCGTTGGCATTAATTAGGTGTTGGCGTGAGAATTTGATTCTAGGTGTCTCTTCAATCTCTTCCTCTACCTCTGAATCATTGGTAAAACTTAATGGTGGAGAAGGTTCTCTAGGTGGTCTAGTTCAAGGGGTTATTAATTGAAATCCTTGTTAGCCAAATTGGTGTGGGTGGAGCTTTGATTTTTTGTTTAAGTTTTTCAACTAATAGTGCCTTCCCCTTCTCCTCACATGAGCTTCTACCTCTACCTCCCCCGACCATTGTCACAAATTTTAAAACTCATGAGTCCAAAAACTAAATAAAGCTGTAAATGATAGAAACAACGTTGTAAGAAATAATTCGATAAAATTCAAGACTTTATTTTAAAAAGAGAAATCTATTAACAAAACTAGCTTGAAATTCATCGGAAACCTTAAAATAAAATTGGTATCCAAGTGTTAACTCAAATATAAACTTTAAAATCGATTTTCTAAATATCTGTTAGGGTCCGTCTCATTAAGCCTCGACTTATCCATAATCACACCAATTAGACACTTAATCCAGTCAATTAACTTCAACCTCAAAATAATTTTATTTCAATCCTTAATAATGCTCCAAAACTAAGTTTATATCCTCAATCAAACTTAATTCATAATTTGTTTAATTGGAGAAAATATCCATATTTTGTAAAAAATTTGGCAACACCTCCCCAAAAAGTGGCATGCCGAAAAATTCACCTAATAGATAGCAAAATAGGGAGAAGTCTAGAAGGACTCATAACTCCCTGCAATTCACAATATATATTAATTTAAAACAGTTAAACTAACTTAAAGTCTCCGATACCTTATTTACAACTTTACAAACCCAAAATAAACTGAAATTGAATCATAAACTTTTCAACTCACTTCACACTAATTTAGGAGAATCACATAACTTATTTGAAAGAATTTTATGACCTACGCTTACCCCAAAGCTCAAAACAATGTATAAAGTGATTACAACAATAAAATTAAACTTTTAAAATTAATCATTCATCGAAGATCTTCGAGCTTTTCCCATTTTGTCTGGTCTTCATAGAGAATCTGACATCATCAAAAACAACTCGAAGATATCAGGTAAGTAAACTCTTACACTGCTCTGTACTCTTGCAAATGTTAGTCTGAATACATGGAGACATGTAATTGCATTTTCAAATAAAAACAAATTTATATAACAACGTGGATCCCTCATTTCCTATTGTAAGCTCATAACAAGTGGGCCCACTCACGATGAACCTATAACAGTTCTATGAGTTCAATGCATGCTACCCTAGAGTCGACACTACCCGCTTTAGACGTCTGCAATACGTCTAGTCTATAGTGGAGCATCTCAAACTCTAATGACCAAAGTAGGGGTAACTCTATCCGGATGCCATGTATGCATGACCAAGAACGATGCGAAATGCAATGCAGACTAAACACAAATGCAGGTACAAATATCAATTCCATAAATAGAAAAGGCCACCATAGGGTTTACTTACAACCAAACCATTTCAAAGTTCGTAATGAAGCCTCACACAATGTTTCCCAGCTTTTACGTATTTCCACAAGACCTACAAGTTCATTTATCAATAAAATCATAAAATACTTGATATAAGATCAACTGAACTCTCCAAATGTGTGTTCAACTCAATTACAAGTTACTACAAAGTTAAAACCACTTTCAATCTCATAATGAAGTTCAAACAACTATAAACTCAAATAACTTCTTTTTAAAGTCCTCAAATACTTTTCATGGCTCTTTTTTGTTTTGGAACTCCAAAACAAATAACAACTTATTTACAAACACGAATGAGGTCTTAACCACCTATTTACCTTCACAATGGCAAATAACTTGTTGATACATCACCAAATTGAGTCTTAAACTCAATTGATAAATCATAGGTTTTGCCTATTTTAAACATTGACTAAAAATATTCAATGAATCTCAATGTGACACATTTTATCACAAAACAAACTAATTTATCCTATTACATATGACCTATTACTCAATTTCCTCTTTGAGTGCAATTGCATCGGTCGAGCCGAATATCAACATAACTCTGCTCATTGTCATCTCCAACCAAAATATCAACCACCAATAATAACACATACATACATACATAGAGCTACACACAATCATGTACCTCTCCTTCAATTCAATCGAGTTCATAACAACAATATAATAACTATGATTTCTCTTCCATTAACAACGACACAACAATTATCTTAGTTTCCCCCTCCCCTCTTTGTTATCAACCTCCAGTCAACTTAAACAACAACAATAATTATAACCATGGATCGAAACTTCAGTTTCGCCTTATAATTCGCCCTCTTGATAATTGAAATTAATTCGAAGAAGTTTAATTCGACGTGGAGAATTTTGGTAAAAATTCGCTAACTTATAGAAGTTTAAGTAATTTTTATTAAATGGTCAATAAACTAAAACTCATTTTATAGGATGTCAAAACAAGCACAATTATGCATTTATACCTAAAAGACTTACAATTTAATGGTTTCAAGTCAATTTTATTGGCACTAGTCATGCATACTGTGTATGATAGATCACTTTTTAGTGATAATAATTACACTTAATTTGATTCTCTAACCATTTGTTAATTGCACATTCTCATAAGTATAATTAAAATTATGAAACAGGCTTTTTTTTTTACATGGGTCAGTATTTAAAGCAAAATAAAATATCAACTTTTTGACATTATGCATCGATTGAAAAAACTACAAAGCGTAGTAGTGATGTGTGTGCAAAAGCTAATCTCGATGGATACATTGAATCCTAACGCAAAGTCAAGAGATCCCATGATTGGTGTAGAGATGTGTGTACAAAAGTGAGCCACTCTCAAATTCTCAATAACCCCTAAATTCCACCATCTATTACAATCCTCAACCCTTTCATCTCCTACACACCTATTTGATTTTTTTACCGAATGTTCGCAATTTATCCTTGTTTTTAGCAATCCATATCAATTTATATCAATGTGGTCGATTTTGAACATAAACTTAAGAAAGTTTTGTAATTTTTAATGTACCCATGAACTTCATTTCGATCCCTTCAATTTCGATAAACTTGACCTAAACTTCGGTTAATTTTATCGAATTTTCATTCCTTGATTAAAACATCGTTTATTCTCCCCTTTCCCGTCCCACTTCATCACCATCACTACTCTAGCAATTTATCCTCCCAACTTATCAAACCCCAAATTAATCCAACAATTAACCAAACCAACAGTGCTACAATAGCCCTATTCCCTCCCTATCATCGTCATCTCCAATATCCTCTTTATCCCCCTTCTCAATTGAACAAACAACAACAACAACAACATAACATAATAGCAACATCTAACCAAAACAACCACATATCGTCATCTCCTACAATCCCCCATAATATAGATGCAACAACAACTAATCAAATTAAATTTCAACTCACCTTGCTCAACAACCCTAACAACCTCTATTCCTTTTATTATCTCTTGAATCCAAGAGAAACAGAGAGAGAGAAAGTGAGAAACGAGAGTTGAAGAATCGAGAGAGACGTGTGGGAGCTGGAGCAGTGGATCAGAGCACCAAAAGGGAGAGAAAGTTATCACTGAGAAAGAGAGAGTAGAGAGGAAAGGATGAGGGCAAATAGGGAGAGACGAGAGACCGTGAGGGACAGATGCGAGATTGAGAGTGAGAGATTGTGCAACGAGAGGGATAGATGGTCGAGCTAGAGAGGTAGGAAGCATGGTTTGGGGAAGAACATGAGGATATGGATTGATGGGATTAACCCTAATCGATTTCACATTTGAATCAAATGAGTTATGGGGTAATTGATAATTTTACCCCTTCTTATTTATTCATTCCTTTATAAAACCACAACCCCTTTTTGGTCTTTTCACACTTTTATTTTATTTTTCTCATATTAATCTCATTTATTTTAAGCCAAAATTAAACCTTGGAGAATATCCCGATTTCGCTAAAAATTGGTAAAAATACCAACGCTCTCCGAAATTTACAGACACCGCGTCTATACCTCAGCTTGACTCAATTTTGTGATGAATATAATATATTATGTCCACTAGGGACATGACACACAAGCATAATATTTATACATATAATCTCAAGTTCAGAGAGTGTGGGTCCCACCTCAGATGCTTAATTTCAAAATAAAATTCGTAAATCACTTAATTAGTAATTAATCAAGTTTATGAAATTCTTGAATTTTACAATTCTTCTAAATTAATTTAAAATTTCGTCCTCAAAATTTAAACTTACAAATTAATGAAACTAAAAGAGATAAGAGAAAATACTCCTTCATATATAACTCTTTTAATCCAAACATGTAAGTACCATTTCCAAGGTGAAGCCTTTAAGTTGACCTAATCACTTTTATTGTAATCAACAACTCAGTGGTAGAGATCATAAACATTTCAAGTCTTCATTTTCATCTTCTTGGTCTAATGAAAAGTCATAACAACTTCTATGCCTATCCTGGCATTTTGTGAAATTCTGACAAGTTAAACGATCAACTTTGTGGAATATCCAATAATCGTACTTTTCTTCGATACTCATTTCATGCCTTGAATCTCATTCAAGCATTAATATTTAGCAAGATCTAACCTATTTTACTTTTTAATAAAACCTCATTCTTAACTGAATACAATTCCACAAACTGTTGATAATTCTTTCTCTATCCACCAAACTCCGATATATATATATCCCAGTTTACTTTCTCATTATCGATCATCTTTTCACTTGAATTGTAAGCCGATCAATTCTTAGACTATCATATGTCTAAAATTAAATAGTATAAATAATATTTAAGCATAACATTAAATACAAGTGGAGTTGCATGTTTATCTGATCCATCACCATTTCAGCGTTCCTCAACAGAAACAAGGAATTACACAAGTCATCACATTACTATAGATCTCATAATACATCTGTCATCCCATGATAAAAGATCTCAGATTTCAATCCGATCAGAAATGCAATCTGACATATCGTGCAACTCTCACTCATTCTCTAAATATTTACTCACAATGTTATTCAGGTTGTGGACTAGAAAGCGATTACCAATTCAAACTCGTCTTCAATTCACTTAACTTTTCCTTTGACTAGTTAAAAAATTTATGGCTTTTCTAACTTTGTCAAATCATTTTATATCCATAAGTTCACCAATAACCTCATCTTCATTCATTTAACAACCAATTTCTTCCAAATTGACTTGATCACTACTACTCTGTTTCTATTATTTTCATATTTTTTTTTTTATCGTTTCTCCAATTTTTAAAATTTCCCATCATCTCGATCGTTACAATTCACTAGACTTCTTTCATTACCTGAATATAGACAATTATTATTAATTTGAGTAGATATACGTTTCTAAACAGAGATATCGACATATTTCTTGATTATACTTTCATAGTATAATTCTGAACTTGTATTTCATACAAGTTTTAAATATGTTATCTCTTTTTACCCTTACTCAATACATATCTTTGGCTCTACTCGATTACAGTGTAAGAATATTTCAATTCTTCAATGTTAAGCCACATATACTGTACTCTATTCAATATTTCGAAACCAAAGAGATTGTATTGAATGACTGAGCTGTAAGTTATCTATCTCTTTTCATTTTTTATTTGTATCTTCAACGTCTATAAATGCATCTTACATCAACTCCAACTTAAGATAACATTGTGCTTTAAACTTCACTAATGACTAATCACATGGTGAAGCACTATATTTGAAGCAATATTCAACATATTCACTGATATTAGTTGTATAATACTTTGGTTCAAAAATTTTAACATTTGGAGTTTGATTCCTAGTAAGACCTTGTGAAGATATGTTTGGTTTTATCAAACTCATAGTTTGACATTTTAATTTGATTGAGGCTCGTTAACCTGAAATTTTCATTTTTATGCGTATGTGAGAATTTCTTGACCATTTAGTTACCTATACTTAAGCTTCCAATTGACTCCAACGAAACTTCATAGACTAATTTATTTCTGACCCGCATCGATTCATTCGATAATTCAAAGACAAGTGGACGCATCACACTGATCTTCTACTCTGTGAATGAATCGTGATTATGAAACGAAGTTACTTAGACTTTTGGTCATGCGCAACTATTCTAGTGCCTTACCTTGACTAAAGGAGTACGTTCGCGTCACTTACAACGGTCACAAGTCAACTCAACATCTCATTCTAGTTTATACACAGAGTCTATTCCGTTTAGTTTTTTGTCAATGTTAGATATTCTTACATTGATCTTGTTCTTATCCCTTTACAAACTTATTACACCTCCATTAAACACTAAGACCACTTACAACTTCTTTACCTTAACTTAGAAAAGTAATTTATTTCATCTTTTTTTTTTCGAAATTATAGCAAAGGATGGTGCGACTTATTATTATTATTCAATGAATCGAAGTCTTTCTTAGCTAATCTTTGTTCGAAACAGAGAAATCTTGCGAACCAAATAGTTATAATGTTTGCTATTACCTTAAGTTGTTTCCATTAGTCTCAAATTTCTCGACTTCTCTTTTTCGCAAAAAGAAATTCGATAGAGACTGTGTAAGATATGAAAGTATCTTACTGTTCATCAATACCATTTTTACGAATTCACAATTCCGTTATTGTTCATTTGATGAGATAGAAGAATTTGAATTTCCAAACTCTAATTAACTTGACATCTAATCAAATTATTAATGGATGCTATTTCAATCCTGTAAGTTTTATAAATGAGAATTCTCGCAATATAGGAGCTTATACTGACATCTTATACTAATCACTTAGTGATATTCAATTAGTACATATATTTCTTCATTGGTTTTATTTTAAGTTGTAGTGATAGGCATCATTACTTAATTTGATTAGAAGTGACTATTGGGTACTTTTAATCTCAAAACACAATTATTCTTGTTTTGTTTAATAGCTAATCCTAGCTATTTTCATACTGATTCCCCAATCTCAACATCTAACACGTTGATCTTACACTGCATATTTCATTTTCAAGTTAGAACTTCCATTGATCTTTGTTTAATAACAACACCTAATCTGATGTTAACAAAGATTACTTCTAACTCGTGTATTTTCCATTCATTTTATTGTTTCATTATTCGACTCATATAATCACTTGATGTTAAGTTTTGGAAAGGAGACAATACTTTGCTTCAAAATATTTATATTTTCATAGAAACTGACTTAGAGAATTTAACTGATCCAATCAAAATCATATTTTGAATTTTCAGTCAATATTCAGTTTGTCTAATCAATTTCTATTTTCAAATCACGTGTCTCCTTTTTCCTTGTTAGGGCTATTTTTGGAAGCAACTCTCAATTAGTTATAAACTCAACTAATCCTTTATAGAATAGGTTTTCCCGAGTCACTAGTTCAACTAGTAGTAACCTCATTCTAAACTAAAGATATTCATATCATGTGCTTCCCAGGAATCTCAACTTCATTTTACATTTTTCAAACGATTCTTAATCGTTTGAGACTTAATTTAAGTCTGTTCTGACAATTTATTGAGCGTTTCACAATTGTAATAGTTTGATACTTTTACTTTTAAAGGAGTCCGTGTTCAGTACATTGTGTTCCTGAATAATTTAGACTTATTGCTCAACCAATTTCCTATTGGTTTTATAACTGACTATTTCCCTCAGTTATATTGGTATCGAACTACTTACAACATTCCCTTGTGAATTTAGACTTCCCGAGGATATTTCACGTCCAATCATGCTCAGTTTCGTTTCACAGGTCTATTCTCTTTTTAACTGTATGTTCCTATTCTAACTCGTTACATCTCACGAGTTGATTATCGAACAGACACAGAGAATACACTTCCTATCGCATATCTAGCTATAATATAATAGTATATAATAAAAATATCAGAATAACAATATATCCCTAACACACAATCACTTCCCAACTAATCGCGACTTCATTACTGAACCTTGTTCCTCAAGACCATCACTTAAGTTCATGTAATTTAATGTAATCCAAGAGCCTTAACCCAAACTTCCCAATCGTCTCAATCCTAAACTCAACGTTATTATCATTTCTTACATTTCCTTGATTCAGCTTAACCATAGCTCTAATACCAAGTCTGTCACGGCCCGTCTCACTAAGCCCCGACTTATCCCTAATTAGACACTTAATCCAGTCAATTAACTTCAATCTCAAAATAATTTTATTTCAATCCTTAACAATGCTCCAAAACTAAGTTTATATCCTCAATCAAACTCAATTCATAATTTGTTTAATAGGAGCAAATATCCATATTTTGTTAAAATTTCAGCAACATCTCCCCTAAAAGTAGCATGCCGGAAAACTCGCCTAATAGACATCAGAATAGGGAGAAGCTTAGAAGAACTCATAACTCCCCGCAGTTCACAATATATATTAATTTAAAATAATCAAACAAACTAAAGTCTCCGATTCCTTATTTACAACTTTACAAACCCAAAATAAACTGAAATTAAATAAAAAACTTTTCAATTCACTTCACACTAATTTAAAAGACTCACATAACTTATTTGAAAGTATTTTATGACCTACATTCACCCCAAAGCCCAAAACAATATTTATAAGTGATTACAACAATGAAATTAAAGTTTTAAACTTAAACACTTACTGAAGATCTTCTAGCTTTTCCCATTATGTCTGGTCTTCATATAGAATCTGACATCATCAAAAATAACTCGAAGATGTCCAGGTAAGTAAACTCCTACACTGCTCTATACTCTTGCAAATGTTAGTCTGAATACATGGAGACATGTAATTGCATTTCCAAATAACAACGAATTTATATAACAATGTGGATCCCTCATTTCTTGTTCTAAGCTCATAACAAGTGGGCCCACTCATGATGAACCTAGAACAGTCCTATGAGTTCAATGCATGATACCCCAGAGTCGACATTACCCGCCTTAAACGCCTGCAGTACGTCTAGTCTGAAGTTGAGAACCTCACACTCTTACGACTGAAGTAGGGGCAACTCTATCCGGATGCCATGTATGCATGACCAAGAATGATGTGAGCTACAATGTAGACTAAACAAAAATGCAGGTATAAATATGAATTCCATAAATAGTAAAGACTATTGTAGGGTTTACTTACAACCAAACCAACTCAAAGTTGGTAACAAAGCCTCGTACAACATTTCCCAACTTTCAAGTATTTCCACAAGACCTACAAGTTCATTTATTCATATTTAAAATCATATAATACTTGATACTAAGCTCAACTGAACTCTCCAAATGAGTGTTCAATTCAATTACAAATTATTACGAAGTTAAAACCATTTTCAATCTCATAATGAAGTTCAAACCATTATAAACAAGAATAACTTCTTTTTAAAGTCCTCAAATACTCTTCAAAGCTCTTTTTTTGTTTTTGAACCCCAAAACAAATAACAAATTATTTAAGAACTCGAATTAGGGTCTTAACTACCTATTTACCTTCACAATGGCCAACAACTTGTTAATACATTACCAAATTGAGTCTTAAACTCAATTGATAAATCATAGGTTTTGCATATTTCAAACATTGACTAAAAATATTCAATGAATCTCAATTTGACTTATTTTATCACAAAACAAACTAATTTATCCTATTACATATGACCGATTACTCAATTTCCTCTTTGATTGCAATGGTTTCGTCCGAGTCGAGGCTTGGCCGAGTCGAGGCTTGGCCTCACCATTAACTCGGTATTGCACTCTAAGCATCCTCAAGACCTGCATGGCTACCATAGTCCCTATCCCAATTAAGCTTCACAACAACTATAACAAATCATTTCTCCTCTAACCACCAAGACAATTATCAACATAACCCTGCCCATTGTCATCTCCAACCAAAACATTAACCACCAATAATAACACATACATACATACATAGAGCTACACACAGTCATGTACCACTCCCTCCATTTAATCGAGTTCATAACAACAATACAAAAATTATGGTTTCCTTTCCATTAACAACAACATAACAACAGTTTTAGTTTCCCCCTCCCCTCCTCGTCATCAACCTCCAGTCAACCTAACCGACAACAACAATTATAACATTATTTATTCTCCCCCTTTTCCTGCCCTACTTCTTGCCATCACTACTTTAGCAATTTATCCTCCCTACTCATCAAACCCCAAATCAATAAAAAAATTAACCAAACCAACAGTAATACAACATGCCTATTCCGTCCCCATCATCATTATCTCCAATCTCCTCTTTATCCCCATTTTTCAATTGAACAAACAACAACAACACAACACAATAGCAACATTAAAATAAAACAGGCACACATCTTCATCCCCTTACAATCCCCCACAATAGGGATGCAACAATAACTATTCAAATTAAATTTGAACTCACTTTGCTTAATGACCCCAACAACTTTTTTTCTTTCGTTATTTCTTTAATCCAAGAGAAAGAGAGAAAGATGAAAGTTGGAGAACTGAGAAAGACGTGTGGGAGCTAGAGCATTAGAGCAGAGCACCGAGAGGGAGAGAGAGTTATCACGAAGAGAGAGAGAGAGAGAGAGAGAGAGAGAGAGGAAATGATGTGGGCAAAGATAGGGAGACGAGATTCTATGAGGGACAGAGGCAAAATTGAGAGTGAGAGATTGTGCAATGAGAGGGATGAAGGGTCGAAATTGAGAGTTTGGGAAAGAAGATAAGGATATGGATCGATGGGTTTTACCCCAATCGATTTTACATTTGAATCAAATGAGTCATGGGGCGATTGACAATTTTGCCCCTCCTTGTTTATTATTCCTTTATAAAACTACATCCTTTTTTTATCTTTTCACACTTTTCTTTTATTTTTTATATTTATCTAACTTATTTTAAGCCCAAATTAAACCATAGAGAATACCCTAATTTCGCCAAAAATGAGCAAAAATAGCAACTCTCTCCGAAATTTATGGACACCGCGTCTATACCTCAGCTTGACTCAATTTCGCGACAAATATAATATATTTAGTCTACTAGGCACACGACACACAAACATAAATATTTATACATATAATCTCCGGTCTGGAACACGTGGGTCCCACCTCGGATACTTAATTTCGAATTAAAATCCGTAAATCACTTAGTTAGTAATTAATCAAGTTTATGAAATTCTCCGATTTTCACAATATCGAAGGCAATTGTGTAATAAATCATAGTCTTTTAAAAAACAAAGCAAATTAAATTAAAACAAAACTATTACCGAACCCCCAAATTCATTTCAAACTCGATTTTCAAACCATTTGCAATTACGTGTTAATATAGCAAAATTTTTGAAATTGTTGAACTTGGAAATCAACAATCAATGTAATCACCATTTCGAGTATATTGGAATCAATAAAACCATTTGTTCAAGGTAATTGAGTAAATTTCAACAAAACAATTTCGAAAAACATTGAGAAATTTGCGAAAATCCTTCAAATAAAAAATTTGGTAAAGTAAAGAGCTAGGGTTGATGTAATTACCTTATTGAGAATGAATCTCTCAAGATTTAAGCCCTTGAACTCCTCTAGACCGTCTCTCCAAACTCTAAGTCAAAATTTCTTAAAACCATAGTTTTGTTCAACATTTCCCAAATAAAATTTTTTTATTTAAATGAGACTAGGTTGAGGTGAGAATCATTTAAGCACTATGGTATTGAGCTTATGATGGTTAAATATAGGCAAGAATTAATGATTTTTGTGAAGGGGTGCAATGGTTTGTTAGTGTGAATGGGTTTATGTTGTGGCGATTTGAGGTTTTGTTTTTAAAAACTAAAAATCGTGCTCAGCCATTCCTGTATAAGTGGAATCGCTGGGAAATTGCTAGGTGAATTGGTAGTGTGTGAGGTTTAGTGACCCACCAATGTGAGTAGCGATTCCTTCATAAAACGAATCAATGGGGATTCACCGGACTCCAAAATTGCAATAAATTTCCTGGTTTCCTATACCAATTTTGCCAATGATTCCTACAATTATTCCAAATCGCTGAGAAATCGCTAGGCCTAATTCACTGTTTTTGTAATTTGTTCCATAATTAATTTATATATCATTCATTTAAACTCATATTAAGGTATAATTAACTGAAATTTTAAAAGTTTGAGTGGGACATGTAACTAACTAAATACTTATATTAATTAACTAAATATAAAAACATAAATAAGAAAGTAAATAATGCAACTTGCATATAGGCCATATAAGCAAAAACAACTCAATCACTCCCCCTTAATTGAAATTACGTCGGAGTTTAAATTTCGAAAATATTTTCAATACAAGAGTCCAAAAGTGAAAGAATAAAAACATACTATACAAAACAAAAATAAATACCTAATAAAATCAAATAAATATAGAATAATCATAAAATATGGGCTGCCTCCCACAAAACACTTTTTTTTATCATCATTGGCTCGACTTAACCCTTCTAGAATTAGGTTGGATCTCTAAACTTGAATTTAGGATTATTCACTCTAATGCCATTTCAGAAAGTGAGTGGTCGGCCATTAATCATCAGAGTGATTGTTTTGTTTAGAATATCTATAACAGCGTGAGTAGTGGCTAAGAAAGGTCATCCTAAAATTAAAAAAAAAGGATTTTCATTAGTAAAGTGTGGCATGGCCGAAGATTCTGTAGGTATAATGTTGTTTTTTACTTGAAATGGCACATCTGTGACCAATGCTATTAGTTGAATTGAAGTTCCATCTAGTAAAGAGAATCGTTTAGAAATAAGTGAATTCAACTCCAATTGAGTATGTAGAAAGAAATATATGGGCGTGAGATTTGCATTAGAGTTTGTATCACATTGAGCTCTGAAGTACCAAGCCCATTTGCCTTTAATGTGTAAATTTATACCTCTAGGATCATTAAGCCTTATAGGACTTAAATCCGACTTTTTCTTTTTTCTTATTGTACTTGGATCTAGAAACTTTCGTCTTGTTAATGCTTTTACCATTCTCTGGTTGCTTAACACTCAATTCTTGAGTTAATTTCTTTTCCTTTGAAATGCCTTCAACTTGTTCTTTATTTGGAATCCCTTTATCGGTTTCCATAGTTACTACATTAACTGTACAAATTTCAGCGTTAAAGTTATCATAATAGTTTAAGTCTAAAAATTCATTATCATCGAGTCCATTATCAAATAATTAATCATATTGTTCATAAATATTGATAATTTGCTAATTGCACTATATTTTAGTGTGATATTACTATGGATTACAAGACTTTTATCTCCATTTATGCTCTAAAATCTTTATTTTTGTATTTTCAGGGTAAATACAGGCTATTGTACAAAAATAAGTAATTTCCCATAAAAATCCAATCAAAACGCAAGAGATAGGCTCAACGCCTTCCCAGCGCATCTAGGTGCACATAAATTACCGAGGAAACGCCGGCCTTAACTTGACCGGGTTAAAGAAAATTCATTAGGAATGTTATTTACGAAAGCCTCGTGAAGTCCCATCAGAAAGACGAAGCTCAAATTCCAAAGAGAAGGCCAACGCCTTCACAACGCCCTTAGAGTGTACACACGACGCTTACGAGGTGCTCAGCTTAATCATGACATAATTAAAGGAAAAGCAGAGTATTGTAGCATTTCCTCAGTGATTTACATCGCCATAGGGATTTTACACATAGGCTCTTAATAGATCTAAAGATTGGCAGTTTTGTATTTTATGGATTTACAAGATTCGGGATGAGATTACCTCTTATCACACTTCTACTATAAATAGAAAACCCTACAACGACTTTAGGCCCTCTCTTCCATTATCTTGAGTTTCACTTAGGATTGATCTCTTGGAGGAGGGGAGAGGACTTCTCTTAGGTGTTATTATTAAGTTTTTATTTATTTCTTTTCTATGTCGATGATTGACTAAGTTTCACGTTCTAGATCAATGTGATTGACTTCTAAAATTTAAGGATTCGGGAGGTTTATGCTTTTAGTTCTAATATTGTTTAATCCTAGTTTTCATATTATTGATTACATTGTTTTATAAAGTTCAAAAGGTTTTTTCCTTTTTCAGGTGTAAGTGACATGCACTACGATTTGGGCAAAAGCTATTGCCAGCGATCATATTGCCACTCGGTAAGGAGGATCACGTTAGGTGGAAAGTAAGGCCTTGTCAGTTGGCAATTGATGTGACTTTGTGTCGTTGAGATATGGGATAGTATCAGTTCATGCTAGTTACTACTCATGGTAGGTGTTCTCATGGAGTTTAATGCTGCTTCATTGAAAATCTACAACATGTCCGACAGGTTTTGCAGCCAAGTTTGTATGTGGTTGTGTCGCATGTTCCTTCAATTGACATGAGGAGAATGAGTTGGCAAGAGTCACTATAAGCCTATCTATGGAAACTAGTAATAAAACAACCTTTTTAAAATCGACGAATGAATCCGATCCTTTGAACTTCAATTCATATTGTGTTATAGAGTTTTATAGTTATTGAATTTCATTTTCTAAGTATTTGAGTTTATTGTCTACACATTTAATTTCTAGTATAGTTTAGTTTTGTTTTCAAGAAACCCCATTTTTGTTTAAGCTAAAAAGGAACATCCCAATCCTTATGGGTTTGACCTAGTACTTACTTCATTACAAATCTAAGGTAGTCGGTGAATTTGAGACTATTATTGGTGCCTTCGACGTTCACGTTCCATAAACAATTTGGTTCCATTTGATCCGAAAGTTGACGGGACATATAGAAGGAGGAACATGGATATAAAAAGAAGGGAAATATCGGATGTGACTATGGATATTCTAATTGTGCAGGATACTGGGTAGAATAACTAACAGAATGTGAGGCATGAACTGAGGTAGGATAAAGAGCTCACATTTAGGGAGGTGAATCAACATCATAGAGGGTCGTTACCATTAAGTATCAAGTATCCAATTGCCACTGGTCAGTTTGAACTTAAATTAGGATTGATACACGAACTGCCTGATTTTCATGGGAAGGAGAATGAGGACCCTCAGAAGTTCCTCATTGAATTTGAGATAGTGGTAGAAGGCATGAAGCCTGCTACATTTGATGATAACTTGGTGAGACTAAAGGCATTTCCTTTTCGTCTTAAAAATGCTGCACAAGATTGGTTATTTCACTTGCCGGTCAGTTCTATCAGGAACTAGAATGAGCTACATAAAAAACTTCAAGATGATTATATGCCAACTAGGAGGATTACTCAAATTAGGAGGCAAATATCCCGCATTGTAATGAAAGATGACAAATCGTTGTCACAATATTGGGAAAGGTTCAAGAGATTATGTAAGGTATGTCTTCAACACAGTCTCAATGAGAAGTCTTTGATTGAAAGTTTCTATGAAAGGTTGAGTTATAATGAAACGAGACTGCTCGATACAGTGTGCAATAGGAGTTTTGCATATATCATACCTACAGAGGCTAGGATGTACATTGAGAAAGTAGCTAATCAAGCCAAGAAGTATGGTCCGACTAATGAAAGGAGAGCAACAACATCTTCTGGGGAAAGTCAATTTGAAAATAATAAGTATGGTCCGACTAATGAAACAAATGATGGTTGTAAAAAAGATAACGAAAGCCTGTAGTATATGTTTAGAGACAAATCATTTAAATTATCAGTGTCCCGAACTTTTTGAGGATATTGGGGAAGTCAAAGTGACAGGCTAATTTCCAGGCTACCTACAGGACAATACATGCATCAGAGTAATTACTATAGAGGAAGGGATAGGAATCCTAACTTCAAATATGCAGCCAAAAATCCTAACTACCAGAACTTTATGCCTAGAGGACAGTTGATGCCAATAGCTCATCATAATCAGTAACCCTTGTTGGGGCATGTGCCTTAGGTCAATCTACAAACATCGTTTATCTTATGATTTTATTAAATAAAATTGGGGTTTTGATTTGGTGTTTTATTATAAGTGATTGCATGTTTACCTTATAGTAAGATCTCTAGGTATTTGTTAAAATATCCTAAATGTCTATAGTCGGTCATTATATTGGGAACTATAATGAATTAAGACTACTGTGAATCTTGATTGATGGTCATATGATGATTATGCGTATTTGGATACGAATCGAGATCATGAGTACTTATTAGGGAACAAGGTATTGGACCGATCTGCTATGAGAACACCACATGGATTAAGTCATAGGTGTTACTCATGATATATATATCATTTAGTCTTTTGATTTGAGATTACCATAGACTTCAATATTAGGAGAATGGTAATTTGACACAATCAAACTTTTTCTTTAACCAGATGATTATAAAGATTATAATTGGTTACCATGTGTACAATATGTGAAGGTGTGTAATCAAGATATAATTTGTCCTTTTCATGTAGAGAAAGACATCAGTGGATCCCTCGATATGATAGACTGATAATGGTCAAGTCCATGTGAATTGATATAATCGATGTTACTTGGATGTTTTCAGTTTACCTATAGATCGAGACTAGTACGATTGGACATTAAGGGTGACTTTCCATGCCTTATGTTTAATCAAAGGATATCGCATGACAAAAAGATATGATATATGTTATTCATTAGGTTGTATCGATTTTGATATTCATGCTACTTGGGTAGTCATAATGCATTGCTAGAGACCGCTTATGACTTGTGTGCCAAAAATGGTTTTGGTTCATTGCCAACGTCGCGTGAACCTATTGGGTCGCATACAAAGAATGACTTTGCGCAATTTCAATTGGTCGAGAGTAATGAATTCTTATATGATAAAATTTATGACATAAAAAACATTACAATTTATTTTATGATAACTTATTAATAGGGGCGTATGTGTAATTTGCTTAAACTATCTAAATACGATAGTTGTATTGCGAATATGATTTTAAGTGAGGGCTCATCTACACATATAAATAGAGGTTGAAACCCTAAAACGAAATAAGATTTTTGTTTTTGCTATTTTTGAGTTCTCTTGATTTTAGGTGAGAAAGAAAAACATTTTCAATCACTCTTGGGGCTAGCACTCTAAATTGTGATCACCATTCGTGTGTGGGTTTCTGATAGAGGACGAGCGCTTGAACGTCTTGGAAATCGAACAATCAGAGAAGGAAATCACAGATGAAGGTATTGTTCACTTTTGTAGATCTAATTTAATGGAACATATTTTCGATCCTGCTGGGGTTTTCAAAATTGTTTTGAGTTTTTCTCCGCCTATGAACCCCAAAAAAACCCAAAAAAACTTATCTACATGGTCCTACGGTCGAAGGAATGATGAAATAGTTGATTTTGTCTCAACAACAATATGAAGCTCGGACCGAAGCTTCAATTAAAGAATTGCAGGCTAGGATGTCAGAATGTTAGCTTAGATAGGCCAAGCCAACAACCAAGGGAGACTACCATCATAGCCTATTTCGAACCCTAATGCTTATAAGAATGCAACTTCACATGTCAAGGCCATTTCAGTGGTTGAACCTGCAGCAAAGCTTGGGATAGGAATTATTAAAGTAGAGGAACATGAGAAAGAAGAAAAAAAAGGAAGATGAAAAGAACAACTGGAGCAAAGGATGGATGAATACCATCAAGCACAAAGTATACTCGGCATGAAAGGTTTACTAACATGTTCACGGATCGCAAACAATCAGAAGACCAAAAAGAAGAAGCTATGGAAACTAAGGAAGTAGTCAAGAAAATTGAACAAGTGAAGCTAGAAATTGAAGTTTCTTGCGAACTGTAGCATCCCCTATCCCGATTAGGGCGATACTCGGCCTAAAACCCTAATTAAGCCTCGATAACCCAACCAAACTCAACAAGAGCCAATTGCCTCTCCTTCTGTAACTGATAAACTCAACCTGTGTATCGATATCAAATTTATAATTCAAAATATAGGCAGCGAAAAATTAAAATTTTTCGATAATTATATGATATACATAAATACAGAGTTTATCGAAACCCAAAACTCTTTTATAATACTCCCAACCTAATTTATATACAACGAAATAACTTAAACAATGTAATATATACAGGAAGGCTCATTTCATCATATAGAAGATAATAACACTCTTAAATCTTTTTTTTTCCTTTACTGTAGCGCTAGGCTGAGAACCTGAAATATTAAATTTAGGGTGAGCGTTCCAACTTGCTTAGTAAGTAAGGATTCACAAAGTCATCAACATCCGATATAATAATCAACAGTAATATGCAATAACAATATGCACGAATGTTAACTAATGGGATTATGAAAAGTATATAATTCAATAAGTAACTGATGCAAGTCAAACCGTCAATGACTATTACACCGTGATTCCCATTTGATTTGTAAAACTAGGTCGATTATCTGCTGACACCATTA
Source organism: Stephania cephalantha (assembly GCA_039657325.1). Classification (NCBI taxonomy): domain Eukaryota; kingdom Viridiplantae; phylum Streptophyta; class Magnoliopsida; order Ranunculales; family Menispermaceae; genus Stephania; species Stephania cephalantha. The sequence continues at coordinate 30,921,524 of CM077569.1, forward strand.
ATGAGATTGCCAGACCAACACATTGGACAATGTGTTGTTTAGCCAATCCATTAATGTTTAATGGTTCTATCCCAAACCCTCTAGTGAATATGTAATCTGCACAACCTATCTAACTGAGTAGGAGTTACATATAGGCCGGGAAGTCAACCTATATCCTATGTAACCTAATCTCAATTCCAGGAGTTACTCTCGCAGATCACATTAGACACTATTTTCTATTTAGTAAATACATCACAATGTATATAATCCCCCATTCACAATGTATATAATCCCCAATTCAATCCATAAACTATATGAACTACATATACTAACATATCCAAACATCATTGATAAATAAGCGAATCTATACTTACCTCCGTTTAGGTTTATGTTTCCAAATTCCCTAACTTTTTGGGTCGCTCACACTTTTTCAGTGTTAAAAAAACTTATTACAAACCATTTGTGGTTAATATAGGTCTAATATCCTATATTTATAAACTCTAACTCAATCCCTACTACCTCAGGAAATGCTAAACAAAACACAACATAATTGTTGTTTTTTGGGGTGGGAGTGTGCTTTCTCACTTAGTAAGGCATGCTCTACCAACTGGGTTCATTCCAACTGATGAAGGGAGCGCACTCCTCTACTAGATGGAGTGCGCTCCTCTACTAGATGGAACGCACTCCACCCTGCATTGTCTCAACAGTGAGCAGGGCAGCAACCACTAATCACTTACCAATCCAAACAACATCAAATACTTTCCCAAAACATCAGGGAAGACCTCTAGTGAGGTATCAATCCATTTACAATCATGAAAAACAAAAATTCATAGAGAAATCATTACCTATTATTGAATTGAACTTCAAACTCAAAAACTCAACTTAAATTTATGATCTCTGATCTAGTTGTGGTTTAATCATTTCAAACCCACTGAAATCCCTCATGGATTGATCACCTTAAAATCAAACCCTCAGCTGCTTGGTTTTCACTCTCTCGATTGATCGAATTGATCAATGAGGATAAACTTGAAAGTTTTGATTTATATATATGAATTTCCTCGAGATACACATCTCGCTATCTCGATGCTGATCAAGTGAATGAGGCGTTAATGTGACACATCCTAAACGGACACACATCTTGACACCATTAATACTTACGCTTATCTCGAGGCGATCCACTAATCGATATAATTCAAACCAAACTTATAGTTTTATTTAATATATCTATATCAATCATATATAAATATATACACTTTGTGCATTTTCTTGCCAATAAATTCTTAGGACATGCCTATGAATATTCTCGGGTGGGCGCATTCATTTCATTAGCCCATCGTCGCACTTGGTGTACCGGCTATTTGTTGTTTATTTATTTATTTTCTTATTATAGGCTTGTATATAAATTCTCTTTTTACACTACAACATATAAATTCACCAAACACATCATATAAAAACAAATAATCACACAACCCCCACTCATACGCTAATTGAGAGATGCCGGACATAACCACGAGTCTAACTTGGGTTAATTAGATTTTGGATTAACACTAATCACCAATTTAAGGTAACGGGTCGTTACACCAACCCTTTGAAATAGCAGGACTATTTGAAGAAGAGGAGGAAAACTTCTACGCGGGCAACACATACCCACAAAAAAGTGCGATAATCCATATATCTTTAATATTTCTTGCATGCTAAGAAATACTCATATAGAGAAAGCTATGTTTGACTTAGGAGCATTTATGTACGATCAATTTTTGAAACACTTTGGCACATCATTCACTTAGCGGACAGATCTTCAATCCGACCAGTTAGGATGTTGGAAGACATGAATGTTCGCATAAAAAACTTGGATTTTCTCACTGATTTCCATGTCATTGACATAAAGGATACATACATGTCCAAGCATGCCTCTGTTATGTTAAAATGACTGTAACGACTCGTTACCTTAAGGTGGCAATTAGTGTTAACTCGAGTCCTAATTAACCCGAGCTAGGCTCGTGGTTAAGTTCGGTGTACCTTGATTAGTGTGTGCGGGGGTTTGTGTGATGGTTTGTGTTTGTGTGATGGTTTGTGTATGTATGATACAATATATAATCAAAAAATAAACAATTAAACAATAAATAATTGGTACACCAAGTGCGACGAGGGAATCGTGAAATGAATGTACACACCCGAGAATGCTCATTGGCGTGTCTGGTGAATTTATTGGTGAGAAAATACACAAAGTGTATATTTATATATATTTGATATATAAATATATATAATTAAAATATAAGTTTCATTTGAATTATATGGATCGTTGGATAACCTCAAGATGAGCATAAGTGTTGATATTGTCAAGATGTGTGTCACTTTAAGATGTGTCACATTAACATATCATTCACTTGATTAGCCTCGAGATAGTGCGATGCGTATCTCAAGGAAAATCCATATATATAAATTCAAAAGCTTTAAACTTATCCTTACTATTTCATCTTGATCAATTCGATAGAGAGGAGAGCAACTGAGGGTTTTATCTTGAGGGAATCAATCCAGGAGAGGAGTTTTACTTGATCAGAGGAGATCAAACCATTGCAAATTAAAAAATTATCAAGTTGGTAAGTTGAGTTTTTGAGTTTTCAGTTATATTCAATAATAGGTGATGATTTCTCTGTGAATTGTTTTTGTTGTTTACTAGAAAGTGGATTATACCTCACTAGAGGTCCTTCCTGATGTTTTGGGAGAGTGTTTGATGTTCTTTAGGGGTTTGGTGGATTGAATAAGGGCTGCTGCCCTGCTCAATATCGAGACAATGCAGAGTAGAGTGCGCTCCATCTAGCATATGAGCGCACTCCCTTCATCTGTTGGGATGAACCCTGTTGGTAGAGCATGCCTTACTAAGTGAGAAAGCACACTCCCACCCCACCAAGTGAGGGAGCACACTCCCACCCCAGAAAACAACAACTATGTTGTGTTTTAGTTAGAATTTTCTAAGGTATTGGGGACTGATTTAGGGATTCTAAATATAGGGTAATTGGCATATATTAATCACAAATGATTTGTGATAGGTTTTTAAAAACTGAGAAAGCTTGAGTGACCTGGAAAGTTAGGAAATTTGGAAACAAAAACCTAAACCGAGGTAAGTATAGATTCGCTTATCTATCAATGTTGCCTGGATATGTTAGTATATGTATTTCATATAGTTTATAAACTGAATGGGGGACTATGTACACTGTGATGTATTTACTAAATGGAAAACAATGTTTAATATGATCAGCGAGAGTTAGTCTTAAAATTGAGATTAATTTATATAGGATATGGGTTTGATTTCCCAGCTTATATGTTAATTCCTACTCAATTAGATAGGTTGCGTAGATTACATATTCAATAGAAGGTTTGGGATAGAACCAATAAACATTAATGGATTGACTAGACATCACATTGGCTAATGTGTTGGTCTATTAATGACATTAATGGTGTCAATGAGTAATCGACCCTAGATTTACAAATGAAATGGTAATCAAAGTGTAATAGTCATTGACTGTTTGACTTGCATTCATTTTTTATTGGATTATATGTTTTTCATAATCCTGTTACTTATTATTGGTACATATTTTTATTACATATTACTCTTGATTATTATATGAAATGTTGATGACTTTGTGAATTCTTACTTACTGAGCAAGTTGGAGCGCTCACCCCAAATTTTATATTTCAAGTTCTCAGCCTAGCACTTCAGCAAAAGGAAAAGAGAAAATTTAGGAGTTTTATTATCTTCTCTACGATGTAATGATGCTTCATGTGCATATACATTATTTGAGTTACTTTGTTGTATATGAACAGGGTTGGGAGTTTATAATCGAGTTTTGGGTTTTGATAAACTTTGTATTTATGTATATTGCATTAATTATCTAAAAAGTTTTCATTTTTCATTACGTATATTTTGGATTACTTATTCGATATCGATATATAGGTTGATTTTATCAGGTACGAAAAGAGAGGCTGTTGGCTCTAGTTAATTCTGGCTAGGTTACAGGGGCTTAATTAAGGTTTTAGGCTGAGTATCGTCCTAATCTGGATAATGGATGCTACAACTTGTTTTTAGAGCCTAAGGTTTATCACTTTCAAATTAAGTGGTAACTCTAATACAGGTTGGTATCAAAGACGAGGCTCTAACCTTGTTTTCACTTTCGAATTGTTTTGAAATAAGTGATCATATACTTAGTACCAAAACCTAAGTTTACTAACTTTGAGAGTTTTCTTGAGTTATGAATAAGCTCAGGGTATGATAAATGATTTTTAACGAGATTTTAGAGGGAAAATGAAAACGAAAACATTATTATACATTATTTGTTGCACTTATTTTATCTATTGTATAGATATGATTTCCTTGTATTCTCTGAATGTTACCTTATTATCTTTCATTTGACTTCAGAATCTAATGGCAGATTAAGGAGAGGGTTCACAGAGGCTTGGATCTCGGGGTAACAGGGAAACTGAGGATCAATGGAAATCTAAAATGGAGTAGCAAATGAGGGAACTTATGGAGTCTCAGGTAAAGCTTATGGCAATGCTGATGGCTAATATGGGACCACCAGTACAGCGACCCGAGGCACAACCTGTAACCAATCTCGAGGTTACAGAGCTGAGGGAGGAGCTGAGACAGTAGTAGCTTATTCTCAACCAGTTCTAGCACATGTTCAAGTGCCGAAGATAGCTGTCGCTGTGCTGCATTTATCAGAGGCCGCATGGAATTTATGAAATATGACATTATGAGGTTCAATGGCACTATGGAGGAAGGGGTAGCTGAGACCTGTATATTAAAGATGAAGCAACGATTTGTTATTATGGATGTTGAGGACCGGTTTAAGATTAAAATGGTCACATTTTTGTTGATTAATTTTGCTAAAAAATGGTGGAATTCCCTAGAAAGAGAAGGGAAGACTGTTACCACTTGGCTATGGTTTAGAACGATATTTTATAGGCAATACTTCCTAAAATCAGTTAGGAACAGGAAGAAGAATGAGTTTATTCAGCTAAAATAGGGATCCATGTCTATACGGGAATACAAGTGAAGGTTCACAGAGTTGAGCGAGTTTGCTCCTGAGATGGTGGAGTCAAACGAGAACAAAATAGATTTTTTTCTTGGTGGGCCGAATTATGAGTTCGTGTAATTATTTCCTCCCATCCTCACACTAGTTATGCATTTATATTTGAGAGTGCAATGGAGTTAGAAGCAGCCATATCAGCCAAACCCTTTGGAGTGGTATCTATGCTACCACCATTACCATAATTCTCTGGTAGTTAGAAAACTTGGGAATTTGCTTATTTTTGTTCAACAAAGAGGCAGAGGATTGCAATTAGAGTAGCTACTTAGACAGGGTCTACATGATGACATTTGTTAGTGCATTGGTTCCATAAGTTTCGCAGGCATTATTAGCCAAACGACCTTTGCCGCCACCTCAGTTTAGAGGTAAGGGCAAGAGTAGGGCACAATCATTACAAAAACCAAGTGGATCTAGGTAGATTCCATAGGCCATTGGTTTTTCTCAAAGAGTTTCTATGATATGTTATCAGTGTGGGCAGGTAGGGCATATTAAGAGAAAATGTTCTATGCCACCGACCATATCGGTAGACCATACATCACAGCCATCACGAGGACAGACTCATGCAGTGGCTGAGGTAGATCCTGAGGCTAATAAGAAGCTTTTGGAAGGTATTTTGAACATTTATGCTCGAGATATTCTTGTATTAATTGATGCTGATTCTACAGTTACTTGATTGCTGGTGCAATGGTTGATGAATTAAAATTGAAACTTGTTAGAGCTAGTAAGTTGTTGATTTTTAGCACAATAGTGAGTGAGAAGGTTTATCCTAATATGATCTTCGAATGATGTGTATTAAAAATTTGGGAGAACGAACTCCCAATTGACCAGGGGGTAGTGGAATTCCTGAAGTATAATGCACTACTAGGGATAGATTGGTTATCAGCATACCATGCTAGTATTGACTGTCTTCAAAAGAGGGTAATGTTTCAAATCCCTAACTTTGCTGAAATTATAGTCTATAAAGGCTATAATCCTTCACGACTTGCAACTCGTGGACGGGAAACAACTCCTCTAGATTTAGAGGTTATGGTAGGGGTTACATTTGGAGAGCCTGGTTAGGAACTTAAGGTTAATGAAATACCCTTAGTTTGTGAATTCTTATGAGTTTTTCAATCTGACTTGCCTTGACTTCCACCACTACGTGTCATTGACTTCATCATTAATCTTATTCCTAGTACTAAACCTATATTTATTCCTCCGTACCGGGTGACATTAAAGGAATTATTTGAGTTGCAGACTCAACTTGAGGATTTGTTACAGAAAGGATTCATCCATCCTAGTATGTCACCGTAGGGAGTACCAGTTCTTTTTATGAAGAAAAAAAATGGAACCCTACGTATGTGCATTAATTATACACAGCTTAATCTGGTGACTATCAAGAACAAATACCCATTGCCAAGAATCAATGACTTATTTGATTAGTTAAAAGTGTTAAATATTTCTTGAAGATTGATTTGATGTTTGGTTATCATTAATTGAGGATTATGGATGCTGATATCTCTAATACGACTTTCAGTACTCACTGTGGGCAGTTCGATTTCTTAGTGATGTTGTTTGGGCTCATTAATGTTTGTGTTATGTTCATGGACTTGATGTATAGGGTATTTAAACCCTATTTTACCAGTTAATCATCATGTTTATCGATGTTTCTTTGATCTATTCAAAAACTTGAAAAGAGCATTCACACCACCTAAGCGTTACTTTGCAGACTCTGAAGGATAATCAACTGTATGAAAAGTTTAGTAAGTGTGAATTCTGGTCTTTAGAGGTCAAATTTCTTGGACATGTGGTTAATGACGAGGGTATATTTGTTGACCCAGCGAAGGTTGACGCAATCCAAGATTGGCCTACTCCTACCAGAATGTCAATGGTTCAAAGTATTCTAGGGTTAGCGGGTTATTACAAACGATTCGTTGATGGTTTCTCTCGTATTGCTCTGCCAATGACTTAGCTAACACATAAAGATGTTAACTTTGTTTGGTCTAATGAGTTAGATTTATATTGATGCTTCTTATTCAGGCTTAGGCTATGTGCTGATGCAGAAAGCATGGCTTAAGTTCTAGAAGGATTATGATTTCACTATGGAGTACCATCTAAGTAAGGCAAATGTGGTTGCTGATGCCTTAAGTAGGAGAATAACATACAAAGCAAATGTAGCTACTGCTTAAGCTTCTTAGTTTAGACTTCTTGATGAAACTTTTGTGATGATGATTCATGAAAGTCCCGCTAGCACATAATCAACTGAAATATATAGTTCCAGAGCTACTAATATGTTCTGTTCTTAGATCAGGCTGAATCGATGATGATTTTGCAGGTGATTGATTGTTAGAAAGCTGATCAGGATTACATAGCGCGTTAAAGGTTATCGGGTAGTGTGGATCATCCTGATTGGTCAGTTTCTGACGATGGTGCGCTACGGTTCAGGGATAGATTGTGAATTCTAGCTCGAGATCAGTTGAGGTATAGGCTGGTTTGGGAATCTCATAGATCTTTTAACTCTATTAATCTACTTAACACTAAGATGTATCGCGATATGAGGCATATCTATTAGTGGTCAGGGATGAAGACTGATATTGCTAAGTTTGTAAAGAGATGTGAGATATGTTAGCAAGTTAAAGCTAAGCATAGAAAACTTGGAGGGCTATTGCATTCACTGCCTATTCCTGAGTTGAAATGAGACCATATATCGATGGATTTTGTTTTCGTCCTATCTCTACGTCAGCGTAAACATGATGCAATATGGGTTGTAGTTGACAGGTTGGCAAAGTCTGCACATTTCTTGCTCGTTTCCATGCGAGATCCTCTTGATGGATTATATGAGGTGTACGTACATGAGGTGTTTAGATTTCATAGAGTTCTAGTGTCGATTACTTCGGATTGAGATCCGAGATTCACATCCAAACTGTGGAGTGAATTATAGAGATAGGTGGGAGCTGTTGTTAACCTTAGTACGACATACCCTCTATAGACTGACGGACAGACTGAGTGGTTGATATTGGTGCTAGAAGATATGCTTTGAGCTTGTGTTTTGGAGTATGGTGGTAACTGAGAGAAATGCATTCCTTTGTGAGTTCTCTTATAATAATAGCAATCAGGCTAACATTGGAATGACTCCTTTTGAAGCTTCGCATGGTCAGCCTTGTCATTCACTTGCTTATTAGGTAGAGGTTGGATATACGGTTTTATTAGGGCTGGAGTTGATTCAGGACTACACAGAGAGAATTCAGCAAATTCGTCGGTGTTTGACTATGACACAGCTAAAACAAAAGAGATACGCCAATGTGCATCTAGAAAGGACGATCTCGTTCTATTGAAAGTCTCACCTAGAAAGGACTGTACAGATTTAGATTGCAAGGTAAGTTAGCTCCAAGCTATATTTTGGCCGTTTAGAGTGCTAGAAAGAGTTGGTCCTGTTGCTTACAGGTTAGAGTACCTCCTCTGCTAGCTGGAGTTCATAATGTTTTCCACGTGTCTATACATCACAAAATGGAGACTTAGTTAACTCCAATGATTGATTGGAATTAATTTGATTTTTGGAAAGACTCATCTTACAATGAGCAGTCGATTCAGATCCTTGATCATATGATTCAAAAGTTGAGAACCAAAGAGATTCCTTTGGTTAAGGTGAAATGGCAATTTCACGGAGATGAGAAACTAACTTGGGAACAAGATTCTTATATGAAGGAGCAATTTCCATTTCTCTTCAAAACTACATGTAATTTTAAGTTTACTTTAATTTCAAGGACGAATCACTTTAATTTGGGGAGACTGTAGTGACGCGTTACCTTAAGTTGGTGATTAGTGTAACCCAAAACCTAATTAACCTGAGTTAAGCTCATGGTTAAGTATGGTGTACCTCGACTAGCGTGTGCGTAGGTTTGTAGGATGATTTGTGTTTGTATGATATGTTTGGTAAACTTATAAGCTGTATTATAAAAATGGAATTTATATACAAGCCTATAATAAAAAAATAAACAATTAAACAATAAATAACTATACACCAAGTGAGACGAAGGGGTCGTAAAATGAATATGCACACTTGAGAATACTCGTAGGCGTGTCCGGTGAATTTATTGGCAAGAAAATACATTAAGCGTATTTATATTTATATATAATTGATATATTAAAATATAAATTAAATTATAAGTTTTATTTGAATTATATGGATCGTTGGATCACCTTAAGATGAACATAAGTGTTAATAGTGTCAAGACGTGTGTCGCTGTAGGATATGTCACATTAATATATTATCCAATTGATAAGCCACGAGATAATGTGATGCGTATCTAGAGGAAAATCCATATATATAAATCCAAAAGCTTCAAACTTATCCTCACTATTTCATCTTAATCAATTCGATAGAGAGAGGAGAGCAACTGAAGGTTTGATCATAAGGGAATTAATCAAGGAGAGGAGTTTCAGTTGATTTGAGATCAAACCACTGTAAATTTAGAAATCATCAATTTGTAAGTTGATTTTTGAGTTTTAAGTTGAATTCAATAGTAAGTGATGATTTCTCTATGAATTGTTGTTGTTGGTTACATGAAAATGGATTATACCTTACTAGATCTCCTTCCTGATGTTTTGGGAGAGTGTTTGATGTTGTTTGGTGGACTAAATCTCTTTATCGAGACCGTGCAAAGTGGAGCTCATTATATCTAGTAGAGGAGTGTACTCCCTTCATTATTTGGGATAAACCCAGCTGGTGGAGAACGCCCTACCAAGTGATGGAGCGCGCTCCCACCCAAGAAAACAACTATGATATGTTTTAGTTAGAATTTCTTGAGGTCTTGGAGACTGACTTAGGGGTTCTAAATATAATGTAATAAGTCAATATTAATCACAAATGGTTTGTGATTGGTTTTGGAACACCGGGAAAGCTTGAGTGACCCAAAAAGTTATGAAATTTGGAAAGAAAAAACCGAGGTAAGTATGGATTCGATTATTTATCAATGTTCCCTAGATATGTTAGTATATGTAGTTTATATAGTTTATGGACTGAATAGGGGACTATGTACATTGTGGTGTATTTATTAAATGGAAAACGATGTTTAATGTAATCGGTGAGAGTAAGTCCTAAAATTGAGATTAGATATATAAGATATGGGTTTGATTTCCCTGCCTATATGTTAATTCCTACTCAGTTAGATAAGTTGCATGAATTACATATTCACTAGAGGGTTTGGGATAGAACCACTGAACATTAATGGATTGACTATACAACACATTAGCCAATGTGTTGGTCTAGCAATTACATTATTGGTGTCAGTGGGTAATCGACCCTAGATTTACAAATGAAATGGGAATCACAGTGTAATAGTCATTGACAGTTTGACTTGCATCCGTTATTTATTAGATTATATGCTTTTCATAATCTTGTATCTTTGGTGCATATTATTATTACATATTACTCTTTATTGTTATATGGAATGTTGATGGCTTCGTGAATCCTTACATACTGAGCAAGTTGGAGCGCTAACCCTAAATTTAACATTTCAAGTTCTCAGCCATACGTTTCAGCGAAGGGAAAAGAGAAGATGTATGAGTCTTATTATCTTCTCTACGATGTAATGAGCCTCTCTGTATATGTATACATTTCTTGAGTTACTTTGTTGTATATGAACTGGGTTAGGAGGTTTATAATCGAGTTTTAAGTTTTGATAAACTCTGTATTTATGTATATCATTTTAATTATCAAAAAAAGTTTTAATTTTTCATTGCGTATATTTTAAATTACTTATTTGATCTCGATAGATAGGTTGAGTTTATCAGGTTTAGAAGGAGAGGCTGCTCGCTCTAATTAAGTTGAACTGGATTACTAGGGGCTTAATTAGGGTTTTAGGCCGAGTATCACCCTAATCGGGGTAGAGGATGCTATAACGACCATTTATGAAAATGGCCAAAGCCAAGATAGAAATATTTGGCGGTTCAATTACATTAGGGTATGATAGTATGGTCATTAATTTTTCTATTCTTGACCATTTGGACTTACCTAATAATAAATCCACTATATAAGTAGTTTTGTCATTTTCTGATAATGACTCGTAGGATTATATAGAATATTTTTTTGATGATTTGACGAAGATAGGTGAAAAGGATTGAGAAACAATTAGGAAAAAGTAGGGAAAGAATGAAAGAATACCCGACGGTTGGGTACCGATGGAGGACAACAAGCCTCATAAGATATATATTATGAACCAAGAGTCAAAACCACCTGACAACAACCTTGTATCATGGAGGTTAAGCATGAAAGAGGAACCGAGAGTAGTCAAGTGACGGGAGAAAATTAAACCATCAGGCAGAGACTTGAACAAACTGCCAATTAAAATTATTGACTTGGACTACGACTAGTCCAAGATCGTAGTAATGTCGGGCCATCGATGTCAAATACCGGCGCTCCATGAGAGGCATCCCACATTTATTTTTCACAAATTTAATTTATTCAAGTTTCAATATATTTTTAGTTTGAATAAATTGTTCTAGGATAGATTAGGTGATTGAATAAAGTGTGATAGAAATTATTGAGTTTCTATATTCTATTTGATTTTTGTAGAAAATATTAGAGAATACAGATTTTTTTGCGCACAACAAAATTCGAAAGACTTTTGGCGATGTAATTCAAGGAATGTATGATTTAAATTGACACATTTGCATTAAATCATATGCATATAAAGGAAAGTACACAAAATGAATAACAAGAATATGAAATTTTACAAACAAGTTCGAATTTTAAGGTCAATGATTCCCCAGCGCTGTGAGCTAACACGTATGGCACTGGGATGGCTTTAGGCCAAATGCTAAATACATTAATTCGTCCTAGTGATGTGCCATTGATGAGAGAGAACACGTAATGCACTGCCATGACGCTGAGGGATAACTTTCGAATTTCAAAAAATTGCCAACGATTTCCCAGCACCTTGCCAGTGCCGTGACATTTGAATGTACGATGCTGGATAAGAATTCCATTTTTGTAAAATGGGGCAAAACCCCATCTTCCCCAAACTAATACCATAGCGCCCCTACACTGCCGTCCAAATCCCAAGACACCTTCCCAACCACTAAATCCTTCATTTTAAGCTCCAAACTCACTCATTTCTGATTCTCCATCAATTGGTGATCACTTTTGTAGCATCCCCTATCCTGATTAGGGCGATACTCAAACTAAAACCCTAATTAAGTCGCGGTAACCTAGCCAGACTTAACTAGAGCCAGCAGCATCTCTGTCTATACCTGATAAACTCAACTTATATATCGATATCGAATAAATAATTCAAAATATACAGATAAAAAAATTTAGACTTTTTCTATAATTAACAATATACAAAAATACATAGTTTACCAAAACCCAAAAACTCGTTTATAAACCTCCCCAACCTGTTCATATACAACAAAATAACTCAAACAATGTATATATATAGAGGAAGGCTTATTACAATGTAGAGAAGATAACATAACTCCTAAATCTTCTCCTTTACCTTCGCTAAAATGCTAGGTTGCGAACCTGAAATATTAAATTTGGGGTGAGCGCTCCAACTTGCTCAATAAGTAAGGATTCATAAATCCATCAACATTCCATATAATAATCAAGAACATTATGCAATAACAACATACACCAATGTTAACTAACGGGATTATTAAAAGAATATATTTCAATACATTACAGATGCAAGGCCGTTCGTTAATGACTATTACACTGTGATTCCCATTTTATTTATAAAACTAGGGTCGATTACCCACTGACACCATTAATGCGATTGCTAGACCAACACACTAGCCGATGTGCTGTCTAGTCAATCTATTAATGTCCAATGATTCTATCCTAAACCCTCTAGTGAGTATGTAATTCACGCAACCTATCTAACTGAGTAGGAAGTTACATATAGGACGGGAAGCTAACCCATCTTCAATATAACCTGGTCTTAGTTTTAGGAACTTACTCTCGTGAATCACATTAAACACAGTTTTCCATTAATTAAAACCATAACAGTGTACATAGTCCCACTAATCAGTCCATAAATTACATGAACTATATATACTAAGATAGCCATGCAATCTTGATAAATACGTGAATCCATACTTATCTTGGTTTAGGTTTCCATTAAGAAATTCTCTAATTTTTTTGGTCACTCACTCTTTCCTAGGGATCCAACACTTATTACAAACCATTTGTGATTGTTGACCACGTTTAGAAAAATGTAATGGGGTGCATGGGCCACGTTTTACATATTTGTAAAATAGATAATGTTTTGATAACTAATAGATATCTTAAGATCTCAACAATCCTGATCTCTTGGGAAGTCCCAAGATTGATAGGATAATAAATCACATAGTTTGATTTTTAATTTCAAGGCTTTTGGCAATTTAGTGGTGTGAAGAGTTCTCCAATAGTTTTTCTCAAAACTCTTAGGCTGTAGAAAAGACCAGAGACCGCATAAAAAGAAATAGGATAAATGTACGCTTTTGCCAATACTTTTTAGTTCCTATTTAGATCAAAAACCTTTATTGGTATCAGAGCAACTAGGTGATTAGTATCCTGCACACATAAATGATTTTGGGGTTTTCGACGAGTTGGGTTGGAATACTTTCTAAATCTATTTTTTTTAAAGTTATTTATTTTAATTCTATTTTTTATTTTAAAAAATAAAAAAATTTAGGATTTCATAAATTTTCGGCGATGTCGCTATAATTCGGTCGCGGTAAGAGACGGCACACCCGTCGGGGTATTTGCCGGTATGCCTAGAAAGATCAACAAATACGACAAAAAAATTGTGGATTGGGGTTCTTTTGTCGGAATCCGTTGCTGATCGGTTATGGCGCACCTATTGGAGTGCTTGCCGGAATACGATGGTTTAAGTCGCCGAATGGTCGAAATCAGAAATGGTGAAAACACGTTTGTTGAAGCATACTCATGTTCTGTGATAACAACTATGTTTTTTCTTTGTTTTGTTATTACAAAAAAATGTCGTCAGTGTGACTGCTGGAGTGGCTGACCCGACCAACCTCGGCCATCAAGGCATCCGACGATTTCACCGCACCAGAGTCATGCAACCATGGATGCTCATGTTGGGTGGGCGGCTGTCACGTTGCTGTTGTTGAAAGTCATTTTGTTGAAGAAGAAAAATAAGGAACCACATGATTTTCCTCGAGTCCCGTGACATAATGATAGGGTAAAACAAGGTTTACGTTGAATAAGCTCATTATTCACTACTCACTTAAGGCCTAATAGCTTTCTTTTAAGTAAAGAACAAAGCCCAAAATTTGTTTGTAAATGGTTTTTGATTATGGATATCACAAATTTTGTTAAATCAAATTTTGATTGATGTTTGTGTGAATCAAAGTCTTGAAAATTAGTTTTAATTAAGGTATTTGCAAAATTAAAATTGATTTTGGTCCATAACTACTAGATACATTTAAAGAAACTAGTATAAAAATCAATTTTCTTGATTTTTTATATCACATATTTTAAATGAAAAGAAATTAGTAGTACATAATATAACCATAACTTTTTTTTTAAATATAGCTCATAAATATGAGTGGCGAAATTTTTGGTGGCGATGCCTTATAATGATAGTCGTTAAAATCAGTAGCTTCCACACCATATACCCTACTGACTGGGAGAAATTCCAATCTTACAAATTTGCACCCTTGGGGTTGCACAACATATGTTCACTCTCCATCTAATAAATATGAAAATTGGGACCAAGGGGAAAGAAATTTTTTTTTGTTAGATATTTTGAACATTCCAAAAGGTTTGTGTTCATTGGTGAACAACTACATGATAGTTTTATTGAATTTGAATCAATATAATGCCACATTTTAAAAAAATGAGTTTTCTAGCAAAAATGAAGCAATAAGAGATCTCATTTTTTATGAAGTCGATGATTCTTCAGAGAATATAATCCAAGAACTAGATTCAAATGCGGTTAACACTAATCCAAATTTGGCTCCTATTCTTGATTCTAATGGGAGTGACATTCTAATAGATGTTTAAAATACATAAGAATTGCGTAGAAGCAGCTGTTAAAGTGTGCCTCAAAGAAGTTTTGAAATTGAGGGTCGTACTTTTATGATTGCTGTTCATGATGAAAATGAGCCCCGTAATGTTAATGAGGTTTTATCATCATCAACTAAGAAACAATGGATAAAAGCAATGGAAGAAGAAATTGAGTCTATGAAATCTAACCATGTCTGAAACTTGGTTGATCTACCTCCTGGACGTAACCCAATTGGGAACAAATGGGTTCTCAAGATCAAACGTCAGGCAGATGGATCAATTGAAAGATTTAATGCACGTTTAGTGGTTAAGGGATTTACACAATAAGAAGGAATAAATTATAATGAAACTTTTTCACCAGTTGTAAGGTTTGCCTCTATTCGTCTATTAATTGCTATTGTTGCACTTATAGATTTAGAATTACATCAAATGGATATAAAAACTACTTTTCTGAATTGAGAATTGAATGAAGACATATATATGCAACAACCAATAGGTGTTGTTGTAAAAGGACAAGATCGCAAAGTATGCAAGCTCAAAAAGTCAATATGTGGTCTGAAACAATGTTCAAGACATTGATATTTAAAATTTCATCAAGTCATAACTTCTTTTGGATTTAGTATGATTGATGAAGATTATTGTGTATATATCAAACATTCAGATTAACAGTTTGTTATATTATCTTTATATGTGGACAATATACTTTTAGCTGGAAATATATTGATTATGTTGTCACCATTAAAAAATAGTTGTCCTCTAATTTTGATATGAAGGACATGGGTGAAGTAAACTTCATACTGAGTGTGAAGATTCATAGGAATCGTCCTAAAATAGTTCTTAATTTATCGCAACAACAATATATTAAGAATATTCTTGAATGATTCAAAATGACAAATTGTAACCATGTTGACACTCCAATTACTAAATGTGAAATCTTAAGCGCGTAAATGTGCCCAAAGATTCCAATCGAGAAAGACAAGATGTCCAATGTCTCATATGCAAGTGCAATTGAAAGTTCAATGTACGCATTAATGTGTACATGTCCATATATATTATACGTTGTTAGTTTAGTCAGCATATATTACATATATCAAGGCCATGCTTATTAGAAAGCAATGAAAAAGACCTTGGGATATTTAAATGTTACCATTATTTATATTAATAAGGTAATTATATGCATTTACTTGGTACTCGGATGCCAATTGGAGTGGCTATCTTGAGAAACACAAATAATCATTAGGAAATGATTTCCTATTCAATAATGGTACAATTTCATGAAGCAGTAAAAAGCAAAATATTTTGTTTTGGCTGAGTTATTCGCCTGCACTGCTACTATTCATGAGGCTATATGGCTTAGACATTTCCTAATGCACATGCTTATCATAAAAATGCATTGAAACATATGACTATATTTACCGATAGTCAAAAAACTATAGCCTGTGTAATAAATATGAAGTATAATGGAAAGACAAAACATATTAACGCGAAGTAAAACTTTGTGAATGATTTCATTGCAAGAAAAGAAGTTATAAGATAACATATACCTACACAAAAGGTTAATAATATAGCCTTAAGATTGTGAACAATGTAATTCATATGTTATAACTTCTTATTTCGATTCAATAAATAAGCTTTAGTGGAATTTGTTATTTCTTGCTTTGATACAAGTCATTATTGACTGGAAGTATGCAACTGGCAATGATTGGCTTTCTCATACAAGCAATCACCTTTGGCGCTAGTAGTAGCGAGCATAAATGAGACATTAAAACTTATTTGATAAATGTCGCCTTGATATGAGTCTAGATGAGGTCATTTTTGCAAGACCGCAATAGATTTCCTCTATCTATTAAGCCTGTGAATAAAAACCAGATGCGAGATCTAGTGATTGACGCCTCATTGTGGCGAGCTACATAGATTTTGGGTTAGGCGCTTTGGGAATGATTGAATTAAGATCTGCATAGTGTAATTAGAGAATTGCATAAACTCTTATTAACAGTTGCTCCACTGTAACATGTAAAGAATTACATGTGTTTTGCAACTACTCAGAAGTGAGTAGATAGTAAGTCCCTGGATCCTCACTATGTGAGTCTAATTAAAAGAAGTACTTATATAGAGACTTCCTGAATTGCCCTTATGACTTTTAACTACATTACGAAGTGAGGAATTAGTGTTTGCTACTTTGGTGAGTTACTTATGGTCAAGTATGATTCGATCTAAAGGTACTATATTAGGAAAATAGCTAATTCTAAACTAAGTAGTGGGAAAGCAAAGGCAGATCATATGGAATCATGTCATTTCATTTTATATTCTATGTCGCGACACTACTGTTGCATCAATTGGATGACAATATTAGTTAGAACATAATGCAATGAATTTAAGGTTAAAATATTGCTCTTAAAAATGGTTAGAGAATGTTTTGAACAGACATGACTATATGCATCTGCGGCAAAGTGAAATATATATATTTTCTAAAAGGGTAGATGTCTTTATGCTGACTCTAATTGAGTTGCTAGTGTAGAGCTCCCGCTCGCACGTTATCTCACGGTTGCACGACCCATTAGTTACAATGAAACACTGTCAATTGAGAACTGAATATTTTTTCACACATGATGTGTGAGTGGGAGATCTTTATGTTATCAAAACATGGGGCATTCATGTGTGAGATCGACCTGACTCGACAAACAATTCTACACACGATGTGCGAGTGGGAGATGTTTGCAACATTTAGAAAATATGCAATGGGGTGTGTGGGCCACGTTTTACATATTTGTAAAATAGATAATGTTTTGATAACTAATAGATATCTCAAAATCTCAACAATCTTGATCTCTTGGGAAGTCCCAAGATTGATAGGATAATAAATCATGTAGTGTGATTCTTGATTTCAAGGCTTTTGGCAATTTAGTGGTATGAAGAGTTCTCCAGTAGTTTTTCTCAAAACTCTTGGGCTACGGAAAAGACCGGAGACCCCATAAAAATAAATAAGATAAAGGCACACTTCCGCCAATACTTCTTGATTCCTATTTAGATAAAAAACCTTCAGCGATCAATATAGGTCTAATACCCTATATTTAGATACCCTAGTTCAGTCCCTAAGCCCTCAAGAGATTCTAACTAAAACTCAGCATAATTGATGTTTTCTAGGGTAGGAGCGCACTCCCTCACTTAGTGGAGTGCGTTCCATCAGCTGAGTTCATCCCAACAGATGAAGGAAGTGCGCTCCTCTACTAGGTGGAGCACGCTCCTCTACTAGGTGGAGCACGCTCCACCCTGTTCTGTCTTGACAGTTCACAGGGTAGCAGCCATTGTTCCATCCACAAATCAACACAACAACATTAAACACTCCTAAAATACATCGGGGAGGACCTCTAGTAAGGTAACAATCCATTTCTAATAATCAAGCACAACAATTAACAACAATATCATCACCCACTATTGAATTGAACTTTAAAAATATCAAACCAAACTTACCAACAGTGATGATCTCTGATTTGCAATTGTTTAATCCCTCAAATCACATTGAATTCACTTTTATATTTGATTCCCTCAAGATCAAAACACTAAACTCTCAGCTACTCTCACTCTCACTCGATCGATTGAGATGATAAGTTTAAAGGTTTTTACTTAAATATATGGATTTCCTTGAGATACGCAATGTGCGATCTTGAGACCGATCGAATGATTGATGTACTAAAATGACACCTTAAAGTGACACTCATGTTGACACCATGAACACTCACGCTCATCTCGAGGTGATCTGACGATTTATATAATTCAAACTAAGCTTATAGTTTTTAATATATATTTATATACCAAATATATATATATATAACTCGTGTATTTTCTCGCCGATAAATTCACCGGACATGGCCATGAGTATTCTCGGGTGTGGACATTCATTTCACGACCTCCTCGTCGCACTTGGTGTAACGACTATTTATTTTTTAGTTACATATTTTCTAATTATAGGATTTTATGTCAACTCTCTTTTATACTACAACCTATAAAATTTACAAACATTCCAAACAAACACAGACCATCATACAAACCTAAGCACACTTAATCGAGGTATGTCGGACTTAACCACGAACCTAACTTGAGTTAATTACGATTTGGATTAAAACTAATTACTAGCTTAAGGTAGTAGGTGGTTAAATTCTCCCCGATTTTAAGCAATTTTGTCCTCGAAATTAAAGTTAACGTAAAATTACATATATTTTCAAATTAACATAAAATTACCTATAGTTTCGAAGACAAATGAAAACTACTCCTTCATGTAAGACTCGCGCTCCCAAGTTAGTTCCTCATCTCCGTGAAACTGTCATTTCACCTTAACCAAAGGAATTTTTTGGTTCTCCATCTCTAAATCTTACGATCAAGTATCTGAATCGGCTGCTCGTCGTAAGATAAGTCTTCCCGAAGACCAAATTCATTCCAATCAATCCTTAGAGTGAACCGAGTCTCCATTTTGCAAAGCATAGACACGTGGAAAACATTATGAACTCCAGCTAGCTGAGGAGGTAACTCTAACTTGTAAGCAACATGGCCAATCATTTCCTGTAATCTGAAAGGCCCAATGTACCTTAGAGATAGCTTACCTCGTATTCCAAACCTATATAATTCTTTCATAGGTGAGATTTGGACAAATCGTCCTTTGAAAACTCTAAAAACCTATGATGTTTATTGACGTTTCTCTTTTGTCTTAGCTGTGCCGTAGTTAAACGCTGACGAATCTGCTAAATTCTCTCTGTATAATCTTGAATCAACTACGGCCCCAACAAAATTGTATCTCTAACCTTTGCCCAATGGACAGGTGAATGACAAGGCCAACCATATAGAGCTTCAAAAAGAGCCATTCCAATGTTGACCTGATAGTTATTATTATAAGAGAACTCATAGAGAGGAATGTATTTCTCCCAGTTACTACCAAACTCCAAAATACACGCTCGAAGCATATCCTTTAGCACCAATATTAACCGCTCAGTCTCTCTATCAGTGTGCAGATGGTATGTCATACTGAGGTTAAGAATAGTTCCCAATAGTCTCTGCAATTCACTCGACAGTCAGGATGTGAATCTCAGATCTCTATCTGAAGTAATTGACACTGGAACTCCATGAAAGCTCAACACCTTACATACGTACATTTTGCATAATCGGTCAAGAGGATCTCCTATGAAAATTGGCAAGAAATGTGCAGACTTCATCAACCTGTCAGCTACAACTCATACTGCATCATGCTTACACTTACTCAAAGGTAGACCGAAAATAAAACACATCGATATATGTTCCCATTTCCACTTAGGAATAGGCAGAGAATGCAATAACCCTCATGGTTTCTTATGCTCAACCTTAACTTGCTGACATATCTCATATCTCTTTATGAACTCTACAATATTAGTTTTCACCCCTGGCCACCAGTAAACATGCCCCATATCGCGATACATCTTAGTGTTACCTAGATGAATAGAATAAAGAGATCTATGAGATTCCCTTAATAACTCCTACCTCAATTGATCTTGAGCTGAAATCCATAATCTATCCCTGAACTGTAACACACCATCATTAGAAACTGACCAATCAGGATGATCTACACTAGCCGCTAACCTCTAACACGCTATATAATCGTTATAAGTTTTTTCATAATCAACCACCTGCTGAATCATCTCTGGTTCAGCCCGAATCTGAGCATAGAAGAACATATTAGTAGCTCTAGATTTAGCTCTCTCACTTGATGATATGCCAACTGGACTTTCACTAATCATCATCACTAAAGCTTCTTTAAGAAGTCTAAACTAAGAAGCTTTGGTAGTAGCTACATTCTCTCTGCCCGTTCTTCTTCTACTCAAGGCATTATCAACAACATT
Source organism: Stephania cephalantha (assembly GCA_039657325.1). Classification (NCBI taxonomy): domain Eukaryota; kingdom Viridiplantae; phylum Streptophyta; class Magnoliopsida; order Ranunculales; family Menispermaceae; genus Stephania; species Stephania cephalantha. The sequence goes on from CM077569.1 coordinate 30,942,451, forward strand.
TGCTTTTCCTAGATTGTACTTCAGAGTGAAATCATAATCCATGAGGAACTCAAGGCCTTTTACGCTGCCTCATATACAATTCACTTTGAGTAAAAAAGTATTTCAGACTAAAATGATCCAAACTTATTGTAAATTCTTCACCGTACAACTAGTGCCTTTAAATCTTTAAGGCAAAAACAACTGCAGCAAGCTCAAGATCATGAATTAGATAATTTCTTTCATGAACCTTGAGTTACCTTATAGCATAAGCTACAAACTTGCCTTCCTGCATTAGCACACAACCCAAACTTTAATGAGAAACATTTATTTAAATCACTAGCTCCTTCCCTAATTCAGGTAATGTAAGAACATACGTCGTAGTTAAACTATCATTCAAATCTTTGAAGGCAGCCTTGCACTCATCAAACTAAATAAAGACAACGTATTTCTGTGTCGGCTGAGTTATTGGGAGAGCAATACGAGAGAAACCATCAATAAATCATCTGTAATAACCCGCTAACCCCAGAAAACTCCAAACTTCTAAAACTGTGGTAGGAGTAGGCCAATCTCTGACTGCCTCAACCTTTACTGGATCAACAGATATACCCTCAGCATAAACCACTTGTTAAAGAAATTTGACCTCTAAATACCATAATTCACATTACTAAACTTGACATACAACCAATTATCCTTCAAAGTCTATAATGTAACTCTAAGGTGGTGCAAACATTCTTTCTGTGTCTTCGAATATATTAAAATATCATCGATAAACATGATGATAAACTGGTCAAGATAGGCTTTAAACACCCTATGCATCAAGTCTATGAACATAGCAAGAGCATTAGTAAGCCTAAACGACATCACTGTGAACTCAAAAATGTTCATAGCGAGTACTGAAAGCTATCTTTGAGATTTCCTCATATTTGATCCTCAGTTGATGATAACCAGACCTTAAATCAATATTCGAGAAATATCTGACACCTTTTAACTGATCAAACAAATCATCGATCCTGGGCAATAGGTATTTGTTCCTGATAGTCACCCTATTAAACTATCTATAACCAATGCACATACGTAGGGTTCCATCATTTTTCTTCATAAAAGGAACTGGTGCTCTCCACATTGACATACTACGATGGATAAACCCCTTCTGTAATAACTCCTCAAGCTGAGTTTACAACTCACGTAATTCCTTCGGTGCTATAGGTATGAAGGAATAGGTATAGGTTTGGTACTAGGAATAAGATTGATGATAAAGTCAATGACACGTGGCGGTAGAAGTCTAGACAAGTTAGGAAAAAAAACTTTCAAAAACTCACAAACCACTGGTATTTCACTAACCTTAAATCTCTAATTGGGTTCTCCAAATGTGACAACTCTCGCCATAATTTCTAAATCTCGAGGAGTAAAATCTCTTCCACCAGTTGCAAGTCATTAAGGATTATAACCTTTATAGACTATAATTTTAGAAAGGTTAGGGATCTGAAAGATTACTCTCTTATGGAAATATTTAATACTGGCATGGTATGCTGATTTCAAGTCCATCCCTTGTAATGCATATTATTCCATGAACTCCATTACCCTCAGATCAATTGGAGTTCATTCTGCCTAATTTTGACTACACATCCCTCACAGATCAGGTTAGGATAAACCTTCTCACTCATTAATGTGCTTAAAATCAATAATGCACTGGCTCTAACAGGTTTCAATTTCAATTCATGAACCACTGCACCAGCAATGAAGGAAACTATAGAATCAACATAAGTCAAAACATGCATATCTCGACCATAAATGTTTAATATACCTTCTAAAAGTGTCCTATTAGCCTTTGAATCTACTTCAGCTACTGCATGAGTCCGCCCTTATGCTGGTGGTGTTGTTCTGCCTACCAATGTTGTTGGTGGCGTAGACCACTCTCTCTGAATATGCCATGTTTGTCTACACCGATAACATATCGTAGATGCCCTCTAAGAAAAAACACTGGCCTGAGGAATCTACCCACATCCACTCAATTTATGTAGATATTGTGCTATGCTTTTGCCCTTACCTTCCGATTGAGGTAATGGCAAAGGTGGTTTGGCTACTGAAGCCTGAGAAACTGGTGGAACCGGTGCACTAACAAATGTCATCCCCACAGTCCCTGACTGTGTAGCTACTCTAGCTATACTCCTCTTCCTTTTATGTGGCCTAAAAGAAGCAAATTCTAGGATTAATTGACTTCCAGGGAATTATGGTATTGGTGGTGGCGTAAATACTATTACGGAAGGTCCGGCTAATATGGCTACTTCTACCTCCATTGCACTCTCGAATATAAAAGCGTAGCTAGTGCGAGGATGATAGGAAACCACAACTCGAATCTCATAATTCAGCCTACCGAGAAACAAATCTATTTTGTTCTCCTATAACTCTACCATCTCTGGAGTGAATTCACTTAACTAAGTGAACCTCCGCTCATATTCCTATACAGACATGGCTCCCTATTTCAGTTGAATAAACTTTGTCTTCTTCCTATTCTTGACTGATTTTGAGAAATATTGCCTGTAAAACATGGTCCTATATTATGGCTAAGTAGTGATAGTCTTCCCTTCTTTCTTTAGGGAAGTCCACCACTTCTGTGCATAATCAATTAATAAAAATGTCACTAGTTTAACCTTAAACTGATCCTCCACATCTATAGTAACTAATCGTTGCTCCATCTCTAGTACCCGGGTCTCAGCTACCCCATCCTCTATTGTGCCATTGAATCTCATAATATCGTATTTCATAAGTTCCTTATGGGTTATGAGAAATGCTGCCTTCTTAGTATCCACTTGCACCATAATAACTGTATTCGACACCTGAATATATGCTAATACTGGTTGAGCTAGAGCTGCTACTGTCTTAGCTCCCCCTTCAGCTCTACTAACCTCAGGACTAGTTACAAGTTGTGCCTCACGTCGCTGTACTGATGGTTCCATCTGAGCCATCAACATAGCCATACGTTTCATCTGAGACTCCATAAGTTCCCTCATTTGCTGCTCCATTCTAGATTTCCATTAATCCTCAGTTTCCCTGTTACCCTAAGATCCAACTCTCTATGAACCCTCTCCCTGATCCACCATTAGATTCTGAAGTCAAAAGAGAAATAAGATCATTAGGATAGCATTCAAATAAGATAATGAAATCATATCTATATAGTAAATAACAATATGTGCAGCAAATAATATATAATAATGGTTTCATTTTCATTTTCCCCTCAAAACATGATAAAAACTATTTATCATACCCTAAGCTTATTCATAACTCGAGACAACTCTCGGAGTCAATAAACTTAGGTTCCGGTACAAAGGAATATGCTATCACTTATTTCGAAAACAATTCAAAATTGAGATAAGGTTAGAGCCTTGTTTATGATACCAAACTGTATCAGAGTTACCACGTAATTCAAAGTGATAAACCTCAGGCTCAAATACTAAGCTCTAGCTTCCCCTATCCTGATTAGGGCAATACTCGGCCTGAAACCCTAATTAAGCCCCGGTAACCCAGCTAGACTTAACTAGAGCCAGCAGCCTCTCCGTCTAAACCTGATAAACTCAACTTTTACATCGATATTGAATAAATAATACAAAATATACGCAGTGAAAAATTAAAACGTTTTTGATAATTAACAATATACATAAATATAAAGTTTATCAAAACCAAACCCTCATTTATAAACCTCCCTAACCTTTTTCATATATAATAAAATAACTCTAAAAATGTTTATATATATATACAAGAAGGCTCATCACATCGTAGAGAAGATAATAAAACTCCTAAATCTTCTCCTTTCCCTTCTCTGAAGAGCTAGGTTACGAACATGGAACATTAAATTCGGGGTGAGCGATCCAACTTGCTCAATAAGTAAGGACTCACAAAGCCATCAACATTCCATATTACAATCAAGAACATTATGCAATAACAATATGCACCAAAGTTAACTAACGAGATTATTAAAAGAATATATTTCAATACATAACAGATGCAAGTCTGTTCATTAATGAATATTACACTGTGATTCCCATTTTATTTATAAAACTATGGTCAATTACTCACTGACACCATTAGTGTGATTGCTAGACCAACATATTGGTCGATGTGCTGTCTAGTCAATCCATTAATATCCATTGGTTCTATCCTAAACCCACTAGTGAGTATGTGATTCACACAACCTATCTAACTGAGTAGGAACTTACATATAGGTCGGGAAGGTAACCCATTTTCTATATAACCTAGTCTTAGTAGGAACTTACTCTCGTGAATCACATTAAACAATGTTTTCCATTTATTAAAACCATCATAGTGTACGTAGTCTTCCCAATCAGTCCATAAACTACATGAACTATATATACTAAGATAGTCATGCAATATTGATAAATAAGTGAATCCATCCTTACTTCTATTTAGGTTTCTGTTAAGAAATTACTTAACTTTTTAGGTCATTCACGCTTTCTTGAGGATCCAACACCTATCACAAACCATTTGTGATCAATATAGGTCTAATACCCTATGTTTAAATACCCTAGTTCAGTCCCAAAGACCTCAGAAAATTCTAAATAAAACTCAGCATAATTGTTATTTTTGGGGTGGGAGCGCGCTCCCTAACTTTGTGAAGTGCGCACCATCCACTGAGTTCATCATAACTGATGAAGGGAATGCGCTCCTCTGCTAGGTGGAGAGCGCTCTACCTTGTATTGTCTCGACAGTACACAAGGCAGCAGCCACTATTTCATCAACAAATAAATAGAACAACATTAAAAAGTCCCAAAATACATCAGGGGGACCTCTAGTAAGGTAACAATCCATTTCCAACAATTAAACACAACAATTTACAGAAATATCACTACCCACTATTGAATTGAACTTCAGAAATATCAAACCAAACTTACCAACAGTGATCATCTCTTATTTACAGTTGTTTAATCCCTCAAATCACGGTGAATTCACTCATTTGATTAATTATCTCAAGATCAAAACAACTAACCTTCAACTACTCTCTATCTCACTCGATCGATTATAAGGATAAGTTTGATGGTTTTTGTTTAAATATATAGATTTTTCTCGAGATACGCATCGCGCTATCTCAAGACTAATCGAATGATTGATGTGCTAACATGAAACCCATAAAGTGACACACATGTTGACACAATCAACACTCACTCTCATCTCGAGGTGATCCGACGATCAATATAATTCAAACTAAACTAATATTTTTTAATATATATGTACCAAATATATATATACAACATGTATTTTCTCATCAATAAATTCCCCAGACATGCCTACGAGTATTCTTACGCGAGTGTGGACATTCATTTTACGACCCCCTCGTCACACTTGGTGTACCGACTATTTATTATTTAAATACATATTTTGTGATTATAGGCTTGTATATAAGCTCTCTTTTATATTACAACCAATAAAATTTACAAACATTCCAAACAAACATAAACCATCATACAAACCCACGCACACACTAATCGAGGTACGCTGAACTTAACCACGAGTCTAACTCAAGTTAATTAGGATTTGGATTAACACTACTTACCCGCTTAAGGTAATAGGTTGTTATAATTTTAAGCCGTCAAACTGAGTTATTATCGACGATGCCGTGACTTAGGGGTTGAATAATCCGAGCTCCCTAAGCATTCATTAGGCCAAGAAATTTCCCTTAAGCTCTTGGGAACTCATTCCTAAGTTGGTAATATCCTAAAACTTCCTAATCTTTGTAAATCTTATCGATGTGTTCTCGGCCAATTTGGGTAAAATGTGTGTTATATGTGTCAAGTAGGACCCTAGAATTATATGACTTTTTATTGTAAGTGTATTTAGAGTGGTTTGGTTGGTTTCTTTTTGATATTTGATCAAATTTGAAAAATCCTAATTTTTTCAAGAAATAGACTATGTTTTTGGAAATTTTGGTATTTCAAGTTGAATATCCGATTTTGAATGATCCAATGGCTTTAATTTAATCAATGTAATGTGAATTAAGTTTGGAGGAATGTGCGGGAGGTCGTTATCGAAATTTGAATTTTCAAAGTTTAGTTTTTGTTGAAAATTCGTCAAAGCCGTCGACACTTTGATTTAAAATTTGATTTGGGGATTGATTAGGGAAATGTATGTGTGTGATGAATTGATTGAAATCTTGTTTACATAAATTTGGATTGATTTGAAATTTTTATATGTTTTTGACACTTCAAAAATGATTTTTTCACCGAATTTTCTTGACAAATTGTCTTACTTGAATCTCAAATGCTATAAGTATTTTTGCACAAGATTTCGTGTTTGAATCAATATTCATATGATTACCTAATATTTTAGACTGATATGCTCTTTATTTTTGTTATGATTGTTATGCAGGTTATTGTGTGTTTGTTGCTATATTTTTGAGTGCTATGGATAGAATAGAGTGAAGTTGTTCCGCAGGTTCCAGCAGGAGGACGAGTGGTTGACTACCACCACTAAAGGCTAGAACTCACTCACCTAGTGCACCAGAGCCTTTTGATGAGTTCTTGTTAGTGAGTGATAAGGCCAGAGGAGATTTGATAGTGACTTGAACAAAAAAAAAAGGAAACCCTTAGTTGAAAGATGGTTTAGTATACCCAAAATACGATAAGAGTGTGACATCGATCATTAGAGAGCAAGGATGGGAGTTTTTCACCAAGGACTACCAAGCCTTAGCCAAGAACCCCCATAATCGAGACCTTATTTAGGGATGTGAGCAGCTGGTTCACGAGTTCTACTTGAATGGACACGCAACCAGAATATGAGAAAGTTTTCCAAGTTAGAGAAGTAATGGTTAGCTACACTCTCGAGGCCATTAACACCTATTACGGCCTACCTAATTTTACGGGCTTATGAGTGTCTGACTTCCTATACCCAAGATATTTTTTTGAGTCTCATTTCCCCTATCAAACTTTGCGAGCAGCTTTGACTTGTTTCCCCCATCATGATTGGGTATATTCTACTTCTCAGTACCCTAAGCATCTCATTAAGACCCTATTTAGGAAGACTCTTAATGCCTAGTCTTACTTCATCGACGCTTCTCTCTACCCCACCACTTAGCATGGCAAGGTGACACGACACCGATGCGTACTGCTATATCATATTTAGGTACGTGTCGGTCACATTGATGTGGGACATATTATTCACGAAGTCATCAGAGAGACGATGGCCATAATGTAGAACGAGAGCCTAGCCTTTCCCATTCTTATCACTGACCTATACCATCGAGCATGAGTCTCTCTCCCAGTTTAGCATTCGATATCCTGCCCCAACCGACCATACACGATGACGATATTTTTGGGTTAAGTAAAATAAAGGAGGAAGTTTCTGAGGATGAAGATGATAAAGCACAGGGAAGAGCACAAGCAGTTACGTGGATGCAACAGTAGTATGAGACCTAGGCGAGGAGAGCCACGGGAAGGATGAGAGGACCATCTTCATTTAAACCACTACCACCAGAGGGAGTACCAGGACAAATGTCCAACGAGGAGATGATTATCCATAATCAGAGGGAGCTTAGTCAATTTTTGTACCATGGGCAGATGTATCATTAATAAGTCCACAATCACCCTAATGAGCTAGCTTCCCCGATTACGGATAGTCCATTTATCATACTTCCTGGCTATCTGGTATATAGAGCTCATGAGGAGTGTGGAGCCGCTTCCTCTTCACATTCATCATAAAGAGTACAAACTCCTTAAAAAAACCCATAAAGGACTCCGTAGTAAAGCGAACAACATCAGGACAGCTCAAATGACTCTGCAAGTTAATTTCCTGATTTCTAGATGTATTTGAGAGAGGAACTAAAAAACTTCACACTAAGTCAAATTTGTAATATATTTTGAGGAGATATAATATGATGATGTAATTTTGTAATATCATTACACAACACATCATTTGCATATATTTTTTGGCTTTTTATATAAATTTATTTAACTTTATTCCAGTTCTTTACATTTTCTTATCTTCCATTATTCTATTTCACTTTATCTTTTGGAATGTGTATTGGTTGTCCTACTTTCTTGAACTTTGAGGGCTAGGTTCACGATAAGTTTGGGATATGCGGGTATGCAGGTTGATGGAATGAATGAATGAACCTTATGTGAAGAAGTTATGGTAAGAGTTTTGCAATTTTCAAATTTTATTTTTTAAATTTCTAGCGAAATACAGATAATACCGTTTCATTTCATTTTAAAGATTGATATTTTGGTAGGTTGGTTACATATTTCCATACTTATGGATTCGTTCTTTTTATTTTTCATCCGTTGTTTTGAGCTTAAATGAATGCCCAAGTCTAGCTTAGGATAAAGATGGATAGTTTAGAATTCAAATATGGATTGATGTTGCAATGAATGGACTAGACCTTAAGTAGAGTTTAGGTAAAAATTTATTCTTTTGATTGGTTTACCGTATCGAGTCTACACCAAAGAATGTTAGTGTAGAGTCAAGGAAAAAAGTCAACTAAATCTCTATTGATTCTAGGATAGGTTTGCAATCCATTTACAACTGAGTAATAACTAAAGAATAAGTTTAGGGGAAGATATAGGCCTTGTTGTCCAAAGCTCTTAGCCTTTAGGCCGCCTATTAAGTCATCCCTCACTAACTAAGTTGGGCCAACACAACCTCACTCTTTCATCACCTAACATGAAACCTACAAACCAATAGCCTATAATATTTTACCTAGTTGGAAACTAGTCTTAGACTTGAATTATTAAAAAGAGACATGAAAAAAAGAAGAATAATAAGAAGAATAAGAAGAAGAAAGGAAAAGAAGAAAATATAAGAGTGAAATATTGTTTACACACCTTAAATAAAAGAGGAATTGATCTTGATGAAAATCCTATCAATCAAGTCATGATTAGAAAGTTCCACATAAAAACGTTATCCACAAGAAATGGAGCAGGGAACTATGTGGTAAGGAAAAAAAAGAGTTCCACTTAAAGCTGGTATCCACAGGAAATAGAGTAGGGAGCCATGTGGTTAAAAAATGAGTGTCCCATCTAAAAAAGTATCCACGTGAAATAGAGCAGGGAACCAGATGGTTGGAAAAAGGTGAGGATTACACAAGGTGAAAAGAAAAATTGAGAAAGGTGTTGTGTAAATCATTTCATGCTTTTTGAAGATTATTTGAGAAGTCTAATTTTAAAGAATTCCAACGTTTCGAATCCTTGAATTACTATTCTTCATAACCTAACCCAGCCATTATAATCCCAAAAGAAATTTTGATTGACTCTGAACATTGTTTTAAATGAGTTAGTGGAATTGTTGTATAAGTTCTATTTGTGGAATCTTAGTAGTCAATGCTCTATTTAGAGATTGCAAGTCTTTAGCTTGTTAAAAGTTCTGAGGCAACTTGTGACTAATTGATGATTTTAGTCTTGACGAAACCTAGTGTTTTGTGAAGTATTCTTCGAGAAAGTGGCTAAAATAACTTAACTTGAAGTAACCAGAATTCCTTGAGTGTTCTTGTTCCTATTTGGCAAATTTTTGAAAAACTGGATGAAACCATTTAAGTTAGAGTTGGACATAAATGAAGCTGAAATATATGATGCAACTAAATGTCTTATACTCCATTGCTCGGGACGAGCAATTGTCTAAGTTTGGGGGTACTTGATAAGTCGCCAATTATGCTATATTTTAGTGTGATATTACTATGAATGACCAGACTATTTCTCCATTTATACTCTATAACCTTTGTTTTTGTATTTTTAGGGTAAATACAGGCTATTGTATGAAAATAAGTGATTTTCCACCAAAATCCAATCAAAATGCAAGAGATAGGCTCAACGCCTTCCCAGCGCCTCCAGGCGCATATAAATCATAAGGGAATCGATTGCTTTTACTTGAACAGATCAAAGAAAAATCATTAGGAATGTTGCATATGAAGCCACGTGAAGACCTAACAGAAAGAAGAAGATCAAATCCCGAAAAGAAGGTTAATGCCTTCACAACGCCCTCAGAGTGTACATAGGACACTGGCGAGGCACTGGCCTTAATCGTGATAAAATTAAAGGAAAAACAGAATATCGTAGTGCCTTCTCAACAATTTGTAGCACTATGGGATTTTACACAAACGGTGCTGGACAGATCCGAAGATTGCTAGTTTTATATTTTGCAAATTTGTAAGATTTAGGATGAGATTACATCTTATCACACTTCTACTATAAATAGAAAACCCTAGAACAACTTTAGGCCCTTTATTCCATTAACTTGACTTTCACTTTGGATTGATCTCTCGGAGGAGGGGAGAAGACTTCTCTTATATGCTATTAGTAAGTTTTTTTATTTATTTGTTTTCTATATCGATGAGAGGCTAAGTTCTACGTTCTAGACCAATGTGATTGAGTTCTAGGATTTAAGAATTCAAGAGGTTTGTGCTTTTAGTTCTAATATTTTTTAATTCTAGTTTTCGTATTCTTGATTACATTGTTTTATAAAGTTTAAAAGGTTTTTTTTTTCTTTTTCGTGGAGTAAGTGACTATTGGGTTTTGGGGTTTATACACAGCGAAAATTCAAAACAATTTTTGAAAAACCCTAACATGATCGAAAATAAGTTCCATTAAATTTGATCTACAAAAATAAATCATACCTTAATATATGATTTCCTTCTTTGATTGATCGATCTCCGAGTGTTCAAGTGCACATCTTCTATCAGAAATCCACATACGAACGGTGACCACAATTTGGAGTGCTAGCCCTAAAAGATATTGAAAACGTTTTTCTTCCTCTCCGAAAATCTAGAGAACTCAAAAATAGTAAAAATGAAAATCTTATTCATTTTACCCCTATTAAGATGTGTAGACAAGCCCTCACTTAAAATCCTATTCGTAATACAACTATTGTATTTAGTCAGTTTAAGTAAATTACACATATGCCCCTATTAATAAGTCTTCATATAACAAATTGTAAGGGCTTTTATGTCATGAATTTTATCATATAAAACTCATTACTTTGGCCGAATTGTAATTGCGCAAAGCTATTCTTTATGTGCGACCCAATAGGTTCATCTGATGTTGGCAGTGAACCAACACCATTTTGGTACAAAATTGTCTCAGTAAGACATTATGACTACCCAAGTAGCATGAATATCAAAATCGATACAACCTAATTAATAACATATATCATATCCTTTTGTCATGCGATATTCTTTGATTAAACATAAGGCATACAAAGTCACCCTTAATGTTCAATCGTACTAGTCTCGATTTTTAGGTAAACTGAAAACATCCAAGTCACATTGATCATATCAATTCACATGGACTTGGCCATTATCAGTCTATCATATCGAGGGATTCACTGATATCTCTCTATACGAGAGTGAAAAATTATATCTTGATTACACGCCTTCACATATTATTCACATGGTAATCAATCACAATCTTTATAATCGTCTAGTTAAAGACAACGTTTGATTGTATCAAATTACCATGCTCCTAATATTGAAGTATATGGTAATCTCAAGTCGAAGGACTAAATAATGACCTAATAGTATAGGCAAATGATTAGGTGATATTGAATCTCTCGTTTCCATGACAAGAAAGTTAGCTGGAAATACTAAATCATTTAATTCTACAAAAACTTCTTCTAACAATCCATACAATTTAATAATGGTATTGTTTGCTAAAGTAAGATTAATAGGATTATTAGTTAACAATTCTATTTTCAATGGTTCATAAAGTTTAAGTGACATAACATTAATTGATGCTCCAAGAACACATATAGAAAATTCAATATAAGAATTTCCTATTGTGATGGGTATGACAAACATTCCTGGGTTAGAACATTTCTCAAGCATTCTTTTCTTTAACTCAGATAATTCTTCAGTGACTTCATCATGAATTGATTCTGTTAAAATCTCATTAATTTTAAATTTCTTGAATGATTCAAATATGTCTTCCTTAGTTTCTTCCTCCCTAGCAATTGCTAATCGTTGTAGAACGGTAGAATTAAAATGCATATCTTCATTCAATTTATAAATATCGTTTAATTTGTCTTGGATAACTTATTTAAATATTTGTAGAAATTTTTCATAGGCTTCATGTCACGGCTCAAATTTTTAATCACATTTTAATCCTTAATTAGGATCATTGAACCGTGATGTGGGACCCACATCGTGATACGTAGACTAACCGAGGGACATGATCGAGGTATATTTTATATTTGTATTATGATTTCCTAGTGTATGATATATGTGTAGACTATTAAGTAACCTCTACTTATTATTTATAGGGGTCGATATGTGAGCGGGAACACGCCTCGAGATGCATTCATTCATGGGATCGGGAAGAGAGTGATATGGTAAGCCACTACAAAAAAACAATGATTTAGCAACGGATTAGAAAGGGAATAGCAACGAAAAGACAGTTAGAGACGGATTAGCAATGAAATTAATTTCGTTTGTAAAATCGTTGTTGCTAAATATTTAGCAACGGATATTAATTTTCGTCTCTAAATAGAGACATAATAGAGACGGATTAGAGACGAAAATAACACTAAATAAATCATTTAAAACATGCGTTCCATTGCTATTCCGTTGCCAATTAGCAAGGGAATAGCAAGGAATAGCAACGAAATTCATGTATTCCCTTGCTATTCCGTTGCTAATTAGCAAGGGAATAGCAATGAAACGCATGATTTTCGTTGCTATTCCCTTGCTAATTAGCTACGGAATAGCAACGAAATTCACGTCATCAACCTAGAAAAATATGCTTAATGTGTTGCTATTCCGTTTGTACGCTCAAAATTTTTTTCATTGCATTTTATTCCAGCATGGTTCTTCTAAACAACAAAACCTGCAGATGGCCTTCTCCAATGCCCTGCACCCCCTTCAACAACTCCTTGGGGGTGCTATAGCATCCTCCAAAACCAAATTTCATACCATTTCATTCACAAAAATATCAAATATTATATACTAAATTGAACTCAACAAACTAGAATTATATCTCAATATGCAAAAAATGTTGTTAAAATTTTTTTTACAAACCCAAAAACTGTATTTACCAACTAAAATACCTAACTTTGGTCACCAAGGTGCTCCTCATCCAGCCAAACATGGATGTCCTCATCAACATCATCGTGCTGCCACTATTTTGAACGAGCCAGATCTATCCCCACTTGCTGACGATGCTCCTAAGCTGGTGGCGGTGGTGGTGGCGGTGGTGGTGTCTAAAAGGTGCTTGCTCCGAAGTCCATGCGCATTCCCAACTGGCTCTGCATGAAAGACTCAAACTGCGCGAGCCTTTGAACAACTGCATCAAGCTCTGAATACCGCACCATCGTTTCTCGGGAAGTGCTGGCATCGGGATCTTCATATCTCCTCTTCCTCTTGGCAAGTGACTTGAGCCCATAGACACGCCCCTTTGAGCACTCCCCCACTGCATCGTAGTAGAGTTGCTTCTCATCAATTGGCTGGTCCGGTATAGCTTGAGTGTGCTCCTCACAATCTCAGCATGCATTGAAACAAAGTCATCAAAGCAAAAAATGAAAATAAATCAGTGAGAAAATTAGAAAAAATTTAATACCCCAAATCATTAATAGTGCTTGGTAAGTCGACCACGGTAGACCATAATCGATGTCGATTTCGTCTTCGTAATTGTTTTTGAAGTCGCAGAATGTGGATGTCGTATCCTAGCCTTCTTTCTCACCGTGTTTGTACCAACATTAGTATCTAGGAACGAACCCGTACCTACATATGTGGTACTTAACAGTCTGAACGTCTAAGTAGGGTAGAAGTCGACATTTATTGTGATTACATGGGCACTTAATCCTACCCTCAATATGATAAGTGGTACAATTTTCCTTTGCAAATTCTATGAATTCTTTTGCCCTTACAACAAACTCCTTTCGTATAAACCCGTTATCGAGGCGATTGTACATCCACTCTCTAACTGTCGACATTCCCTACAAAATATGATGACTTAATTCATAAACAAATGTCGACAATTCAATTTTGATTTTGTAATTGTTAGACTAATCAATGCCATAAAATACATTTATAAAGGTTTGTGTATGGTTTATTTCAATGCCTTTAGCTAGACCATGAATATATGTTACTGGTACAAAAATTTCGGCAAAGTTTCCCCTATAACATAGACTACCAAAAAATTTTAGAACCTAATAAACATAAATGGGGTAATGCCTATAAGGTCTCACATATCCCTAACATTTTCACAATATCATGTAAATATGAATTAAAAGGCTCAGGAGTGCACATTATAATTATATGAGAAACCACAAAGAAAAAATTGTGCAACCAATTGACTTAGGAATGCGATTAAATTTATAAGAACTAAATTCATGAATATGTCATGAAAACTAAATCCGTTTTAATTTTGCTTGATTTAGCCGCTGCGATGAACGAAGAAGGGCATGCTCATGATATGCTAAGTTTTGACGATGAGTATAGGATCGTCGAAGCCTATGCATAGAAGTGTCAGGCGAATGCAAAATAGGAGGCACTGACTTAATAGGCAGTTTTAAATGGAGAATGAAAGAACTGAACAACTGAAAATTGTTCTATCTATGTGTGCCTTTGCTTGGGTGCAAGCACTCAATCAGCACTCAAGTGTTCAAAAAGATTAAACCGAAATGAAATGACATTTGTTGTACTAAAAAGGAAAAAAAATATACGAAGTTATTAATTTATTCTTTCTAGAATATGGCTATTTAGTTGAGAAATTCTTAGTCATGCCAACTAGTTTCTGGAGCTGAAAGGGGTGACATCAGTAATGGATTTCGTCGTACGACAACAAAGCCTAAATCTTAAATCAAATGTCATCAATTAAATGTAATTGATAGTGTATTTTCAAAAAATTTAAGTCTGTAATACTACTTCCAAATTGTCGAATATGAATGTATTTATTATGTTTGAATTTATTTACAAGTATCTTTGAATTTGGTGGCCACCCTTTTCTAATTTTTGCATCAACTAGTGTTACTTGAAACTTTTCATAGTACTTATCCATCTTTACGAGTTTTACCATATATCTATCCATCTAAATATCTTTATTTTCACTGAAGCATTTTTACTTTTATCTTGTTATAAGAAATGACTTGTATTGCTAACAAAATTTTACAGTGACAAAAGCCGCGAGAATGTTAAAAAAAAAGACAATATTAAGGGGAGCCCAACCAACAAAAAATAATATAATGAACCAAGTAAAGCATATTGTTCTAATGGGTTCAGTCATAAGCATACAATATACCAAATATGAGAGCCATGTCTTCACATTTAAATATGAATGGAAGCAACAATACATGACTTACTCAGTCCAAAAAAAGAACAAAAAACAAAAAAACAAACAATACGTGACTTGAGAAGCAAAATTAAAATGGATTTAGTTTTGATGATTTTTATTGATTAAATCATACTTGTTAGGAAACATGAACATCATAGTAATATTAGTGAAGACATAAAAAAAAAGAAAAAATAACCACATAGCCCAACTAATTTTTTCGATTGGAACACATATATAGCCCAACTAATTAAATTTATGTATATATCTCTTAAAGTTTCTATGTTATTAATCAAATTAAGTTGACATTATTAGAATACTTTGTTCATTCCTAAAAACGTTGTTAGGATCAAAAGAGAATTTGGTGACTTGAACACATTACGGGCCATGTACCTATAAAACATTCTCATCCCATTTATGTTTTTATTTGCTACTTCAACTCCTTCTTTGCCCCAATAACGTCATACCATTAGTTTCACATATTCTACAAAAATTTCTGCAGAGTTTCCCCTATAATATAGACTACCAAAAAATTTCACGACCTAATAAACAGCAGCGGGAGAGTGCCTTGAAGGTCTCACATCTCCCCAACATTTCACAATATCATGTAAACATGAATTGAAAGGTTAAATCCAAGACATTAACATTTCAAGAAATTCATAAAATGATTGAAATCACAATGTCTAATCGAAATGAATGCATTGAACAATTACAAAACTTACCTGAATTTCCCCTACTATAGGGAATCTCGGAGAGAAGGAGCGAGGTTTGAGTCCAACTAAGATGTTGAATAGGGCACTCCCAATTACGAAAGATTTCGAAGAGTCGGGATGCTCACTTTCACCACCTAGAAAATAGCAAAACCAAGTTTAAGAATTAGATGAAAATAAACCATAGAAACATATGAAAAGAAAATTCTACAGATGATTGTAAGATAGTAGTGCTAGCTTGCTTGTATATGGTTAGCAACTTGGGATGAAACATCTCTAAACTTCCTTGAACTCAATAGAGAATTCATTGAATCAATAAAAACCCAAAAGTTCCAAAAACAAAAGTTCTAAGAGCAAGAACAAATTGAAAAGTTGAAAACGTAACCTAACCAACCATCAAATCATTAAATCCCCAAAAGACCTAATTACAAAATCATTAGAGAATTTTTCAAACTTGAGCATGTTAGAGTTTGATAAATGTAACCCTCAAATAATGCTTCCTTTGTGAATTCCTCAATATGTAGTAAGTTGAGAACCTAAATTAACATTTCAATGAATGTTGTTGATTCTCATTAGTGACATAAAGGAATGATAAAATTCTTAAATTATAAGGATGAGAAGATATGAACAATAATAATAATGATAACACTTTGCTTTGCCATTCAATTATCATCTATGTGGACTCAAACAAAACTAACCAATCAACCTTAAAATTCACTTCCACAACATATTCCAATAACCCATACAGGCATTAATTCAAACAGTGATCTACAAAGGGTTTTTTCTCTATTTAGATAAACTAAACCTCTCAATTTTACACAATAATTATGAACAACATAAGAATGAACTAATAGTGAATAATGGTTAGTGAACAGTAAAAGAGTAAAAGAGATGAGTCAAATAAAGAAGAATGAATAGTAAAGAAAACCAAAGATCAAATTATAAATCAAAAATATAGTCATGACTTCTAAGTCGATCTGCTAAACATATTTTTTTTGATAAGAAAGTAATCACAACTTGCCGTTTGTGAGGTTTGATGTTTGAACTATGAACCTCTTACCCAAATAACATGGTACAAAACCAATGAGCCAACTACTTGATTGGTGATCTACCAAACATATGTAAATATGCTCTTATGACTATAAATCAATTTAATACTAAGCCAAAACAATCATCTAGGGACAACCAACTAGTGCCAAAACTTATACGGTGCTATGGAACATCACATGTTAAAAGGCAAGATTTGGGAACGCACTCAAAGGCAGTGGGTTGGACAACAATAGTGAGTCATTTTAGAAGCCTAATATTACCGCCAAATGTTATGATCTAATATTAGTGTAAAGGAAATGCGGGCACCCACGTGCGATACGAGTGAACTCACGTTAGTGATTATCGAGATCTGAATTCATCGTGATTTTTGTTAAAGGATGAGTTAGGGCTTTGAGATTGAAGAATTAGAAAGGGAGAGAGGTGGGAATTAGTGGGTTGCAGATTTTCATTCTCTAACTTGAACAACTCAACAATACACTACAAGAGAGCCTCAACACCTAAACCACATTGCCAATACAAACCCATCAATGAGATTTTGGTCGCAGCACAGGTGGCGGGGTGTAAGGAGAGCGCATAGGCGTTCGGGAGGGCGGACAAGGTGGCGGTGATGTCGCATTTGGTTGAACTCGGCGCCGTAAAGGCGAGGGAGAATGCGGTGGCGGGGATGTTGAATTTGGCGCGGTGGGGCGGGGTGGTGGCAGTGGAGGCAAGAAATTGAGGTGGGATTACCTGCTGGTGGGGAGGCGAGAAATGGAGCCAAGAGTAGGTGTCGATAGTGACGCGGTGCCTTTCGATGTTAAAAGAAGTGAGAGAGAGAGAGTTTGTTGCTAGAGAGAGTGACCTAAAGAGAGAGAGTGCTAGAGAGAGAAATCTCTGTTAGAGATAGAGCATGCTAGGGAGAGAGAAAGAGAGCTAGAGAGACGGAGTTCGCTGTTAGAGAGAAATAGAGCGTGCTAGGGAGAGAGAGATACCTAGAGAGAAAGAGAGAGAGAGAGAGAGAGAGAGAGATGAGCAAATTGTTAGAGAAAAAGAGCTTCTTTTACAAAGAGAATAGAGGAAGAAAAGGTACGTACCGGGTGATGACGATGATGACTTTGACGAGAAGTGGGCTGAGGACGAGGCCGGCAATGGTGGAGAGGAAGACGACGTTGGCGATGACTTTGTCGACGATTCGGCTGGGTGGCAAACGAGAGGGGCGGTGAGGAAGATGGGGGAGCAGTTAGTTAGGTTTTGTGTTTGTGTGTGTGTATTTGGGATTAGATGTGTTTTTTTTATGTCCCTTTTCAATTTAGCAACGGAATACCAATGGGTAGGATTTAGCAACGGATTTGCAACGGAATCCTTGCTAATCCATTGTTAATCCGTTGCAAATTATATTTTGCAACAATTTCGCAACGGATTAGCAACGGATTAAGCAAATTTCGTTGCTAATCTGTTGGTAATTTATAGACCGTTGCTAATCCGTTGCAAACGCTAAATTGCAACGAATTAGCAAGAGAAATTTAGGAGGAGAATTTTCGCGGGTTATTTTACCAATGAAATTTATTTTTGTTGCTAAATTCCGCTGCTAATTCATTGGTAATCCGTTTCTAATTGGTTAAAAAGTTTTCCTCCCATATTTCGTTGCTATTCCATTGCTAATTAGAAACATACACTTATTCAGTTGCTAATTCCATTCCTAAATTATTGTTTTTTGTAGTGAGCTAACAATAAGTTAATGTGGCTTAATTAGTTAAATTTAATGTGGCTATAGTTTATTTATGATAAATGTAACCTAAGTTTGTAAAATTAAACAATAGTCATTTGATATTTTTCGAGATACGTGTGGACACATCAAAAGACCAATGGAGTATGATTTGGTGTTCATAAGAGTGAGTTAGTAGAGAGTTAGTGGATTTGAAACAAAATTAAAGCCATTACATTAGTCTCGAGATGCATGTGTACATTTAGATTAATGACTATAATCAATCTTACATGCATATATATAAGTGCTCACGATGGCCATGCAAATTATCTAGATTCATAAAGAGAGGGGATCCTGAAGTGTTAGTTGCTGGAATTGGGTTATTCGAGAAAGGAATTTCATCATCAAAAAGAGAACTCAGGTGTAGATAACAACATACAACTCTAGGTAATGTATCTACCCATCTATGCATTCGATTTCATGAGTTGTAGGCATGAAATCAAAGGGGTTTTTCTTTTAATCAGTTTTAAAGCATTTCATGAGTTAAATGTGTTCAAATGGAAGTTTTGGTTTAAGTTTTGAAGCCCAATTTTTAGGATTTGAAGTTTTACTCAAAATTGGGTTTCATTCCAATGATGTTGAATTTCTAACAAATCATTGTTCAATAGGTGTTATTTTCAAAATCCATTTGCATATTTGAATTCATTCAGATTTTCTAATATTCCAGCTATCAAGAATCTCAAAAACTGGTTTTGTCTTGACAAAGTTATGAATTTCACAAAGCCTTAGATGTTCTTGAATTTTCCGACAAAATGCATGTTTAATTTGATGAATTGGACGAACTATCAGAAATTTTTCGTGTATGTTTAATGTAGGAGGATGTTACGGATCCCTAGTGGCGGAGAACGAGGATCCAGGGCTTTAGAGAAGGCCATTCTTGAGAGGAAATCTAAAATTCAAAGTTCAGAATTTTGGGTTTTCCTGCACATAGCTCGCTAGACGTGCTAGTTAGCGTGCTACCTGCATATAGCGCGCTAATGGTGTCACTACCGCACTAGATAAACTACTTAGCATGCTAATTGCTTTGACAACACATAAATTTGCATTTTCTCAAAACGCACTTAACCTATCTAGCCTATCCTAAAACCTAAACTAAGAGTCTAAACACACTCTAACACATACTAAATGATAGCAAGAGCCTAGAGAAAAGTCTCGGGAGTCTGGATACGCGTTTTGGGGTTCAGGAGGCCAGTAATGCGAGGAATACATTGCGTGACTTGTAAGTAATCTTATCGAGGTTCTTGTTTATATCTCAGTCCAATTTTGCATTGTTTTACAATCTATTTGATTGTGAAATGCCTTGTATTCTGGTATCATGAATTTATTTCATATTCTCATTATATGGTTATTTTTTATCATGGTATCATTTGCTTATGGAATCATTGACTCTATTCTCGTGTTCTATGTCTTTTTTACTATTTTGATGAAAGTTTGATCGAGAATAGCATGCTATTAGGACTAGAGTAATGAAATTGGAGTATATATGGACTTGTATTCTTTGATGTGTTGGCTTTAAAGCATAATGCCTTGTCTTGAAATCTTTAATGCGATCCTTTCTTGATATTATAAAGTAGTGATAAAATCTAGGATCCATTCATGATATGGGATGCGCGACACACGGGGTCACTAAACTACCGGGGTTGTCGGCACTCACCACTACACTTGCGCGTGACACGGGTCTATGTAACTCAAGGTAGTCGGCAAGCATATATAAATGAGTGATTATGAGTCGTAGAGCTCAGCTCCGACCTTCGATAGAGGTGTAGAGCACAACTCCACCCTGAGATAGTGGAATAAAGGCATATGTGATAGGACTCATGGCTGACCTAACCTAGATCATTACTACTTAGCCTGTGTTAGTCTCATTTTGTTTAACTGTGGTATTTTCTAGCATATTTCCATTTTAGCACTTCTTCATTACTTTTATGTCTTTAAATACCAGTCGATTATGTCTAGAAATGTACACAAGAATCTTTAGGAATTATTTTATTACATATTGTACTCACCGTCTTTTTATGACGGTGGGTGTAGATCAATCGAGCATTAGGACGGGCAAGGAGAAGATCAGCGACTATCTTTGAGCATTCGTCAATTTTCTACCTCCTATCTTGTTGGTATCGACTTTTGATGTATTATTTACTTTATGTATTTTCTATACATTTTGGGTTGTATATTGGGTTGAGCTGTTAGTTCCTCGACTTGACACTTGACTAGCTCACTGTGTTATCATCTTTATGATATTTATATGCATGTGATGTTGTTTCCTTGATTCCACACTTAGGATTTTTAATAATTGCTTCCTACAACAATTAAGAATTCCGCTGGGTATTTTTAAGAAAGAAAAAGTTTTAATTTACTCTGAAATTTGATAAAAGTGTGACACAAGTAATACTTATCCTGAATGCGTTTAACAAGGAGAATATGAGAAAAGGTTGACTAATACGTAGTTAAGTCCTGCGTGGCTGAGATTTGGGCTTAATTATGGGATTAGGCCAGGCGGTGCCCTGTTTTAAACAATGGGCCATCATAGTTGGTATCAGATTTAGGGTTTAGAGAACTTTATGGTTTAAGGAATTTTGATACCAACACAGTTGGTATCAGAGCATAGGGTGGTCAAAGAGGTTATGATACAAACATAGTTGGTATCAGTGACAAATTCTCGATAAGTATTCTATAAATTTGACTCAAACACAAACCTTAGATGTGAAACAAGATGATCCTTGCCAAGAAACTATTAGTTGGGAAGTGAGCAATACTCAGCTGGGAATTTACATTATGTACATGTTAATTGCTAAATCTATATAGATACACGCTATGCCACTTAGTGGCTCATTCGCGTTCGCTATCTACTTGTAGACTCTGATGGCTGATAAGCAAGAGGGAGGAGATGCCGAGGCCAGCAGGACTCAACCTCCTACTATTGTTGATGATTTTAAGAGGTTGTCTGACCGAGTGACAACTCAAGGTCAGCAGTTGATCGACTTCATCACTATTATGATAGCGCATTTTGCACTATCGACATCGACATCGACTCCTACGACTACTAAACCCACTTTACCATCGCTAGAGCTTCCTACTATGACCCCAGCAGCATTGATAGTGCAAACTCTTCTAGTCGTAATTGCACCAATAGTAGAGACAGTTGATGTTGTATCATTCCCTACGCCCACATCTTCTAGCACAACGGTCGAGGTCCACCTTGTGAAAGACTTCGTCAAACTCAAGCCAGCCTACTTCGACGGAGTAAGGAACTTTGAAAAGATCGAGAAGTGGGTACTATCTCATGAGAAGCTTTATAGGAAACTGAAGATCGATGATAGACTTCAAGCAGAGATCTCATTGTACACTCTGGAGAAGGACACTTATATTTAGTGGCATATGATAGTAGCTGCTCATGGAGAGCTTGAGACATGGGGGGCATTAAGCAGAAGTTCTATCAGCAATACTTCCCACTCGCACTGATGAAGAGGTAGATGAAAGAATTCATGAACCTAAGATAAGGAGCAGAGCTGTCTGTGATGTAGTATATGGACCGATATTATTATCTGAGGCAATTTGCCAGGGACTTAGTGATAGATGACTCTCAGGATGTGTACCATTTCGGTAACGAATTGAGGCTAAACATTAGTTTTCATGTAGTCAGTACAAGCGCTAGGAAACTCACCGAGATCTATGGGCGAGCCCTAACACATGAGACATACTACTTGGGCAGAGTGCAGATAGGATAACATCAGGTCCAGTTTTATCAGCAGAGTAAACTATAGAGTATGAGAGGAGACAACAAAGGGGAAAGGGACCAAAGAGATGGAGTAGAAGTTCCTATGCATCATACCATACCAGTGTTGCCAGCTCCCACCGCTCATGCACTTTCCCACATCATTGACCCCATAGGCTCATGGCATCAGCATCGGGGTAGCAAAGGCCATGGCCGAGGCAGAGCAAATGTAGAGGTTGAAATGTTAGACAAGGATAAAAATAGCTGCAGGGACATGGTCGGTTTTAGGCACAAGGTCAATTTCAGGGTTAGGGTCAGGGCAGTCAGATTACATGCTATAAATGTGGATAGGTCAGGTACATAGTTAGGGATCGCTCGTAGCCGGTAGCAGTCTACACAAAGTAGGCTCGAGATGAGGTTCATATGGTAGCATAATCAGACATTGATGCCACATGAGTTCTTATTAAGGGTACAGTTTCCATTTCTGGTAGAGATTCATGTGTTGTTTGATTTTTGATCTATCGTATCTTTTATTGTTGGTCGCATATTAGTCTTAGAGAACATTTGAGCCTTAGTACTGCAGCCGGAGATAAGGTTTACCCAACAGCCTAATTGAGAGATGTCATGTTAAAATAGGTGGAGTAGAGTTGCTTGCAGACTTCAGCGTTATTAAGGTATTAGAGTTGGACGCGTTCTTTGGGATGGATTGGCTTGCAACGTATCACGCTCATATCAACTATTTTAGTAAGATAATGATATTTGAGATCCCAGGATGCCTGATATTTACATATAGAGGCAATACATCAAGAGCCGAGAGCGCGAGAGGTTGACTTATGACTAGTAGAGAGATGGAGACTTTGGTGGCGTGTATGCAGTGGCAGTGAGTTAGGGACCCAGACTTAAGGACATACCATTTGTTTTTGAGTTTCTAAACATTTTTTCAGAGGAATTACTTGGTTTACCAGAGCTGAGAGAGGTTGACTTCATCATTGAGTTAGTACCAGTCACAAGGCCTATTTATATACCTCCGTACAGTATGGCCCCGCGAAAGTTAGAAGAGTTGAAGACTCAGCTTCAGGACTTATGACATAAAGGATTCATCACACCCTCTATGTCGCCATGGGGAGCACCCGTCCTTTTTGTAAAAGAGAAGGACGGTACTTTGAGAATATGTATTGACTATAGAAAGTTGAACAAGGTCACAGTCAGGATCAAGTATCCACTATCGAGGATCGACGATTTATTTGATCAGCTGAGATGAGCACAATATTTCTCCAATATAGACCTACAATCAGGTTATCATCAGCTCATGATCAAGGATGAGGATAGGTCCTTTTAGCACGAGATATGGACAATATTAGTTCACGGTCATGCCATTTGGGATGACCAATTCCCCCGCATTGTTCATGACCAATGCCCCGCAGTGTTGATGGATTTGATGCATCGTGTTTTTAGATCGTTTCTTGACCGTTTCGTGATAGTCTTCATTGATGATATACTTATATATTGGAGGACCAAAAAGGATCACGAGTAACACCTTAGGGGGACATTACAGACTTTGAGGGAGCACAAAATCTACGCTAAGTTCAGAAAGTGTGAATTTTGGCTTTCAGAAGTCAAGTTTTTGGAATACGTCATTGGAACAGCAAGGATTGTAGTAGATCCAGCCATGATTTTGGCTTTCATGGATTAGTCGGCACCGACGTCAATGATTGAAATCAAGAGGTTTTAGGGTTTAGCAGGATACTATCGCCAATTTGTGAAGGATTTCTCAAAGATCGCTTCACAAATTACTAGATTGACACAAAATGATGTCATTTTTTCAGTGGATAAAGGCTTGTAAGCAGGCATTTAATGCGTTAAAGAGATTGTTGACTACTACACCAGTGTTAGTATTGCCAAAGGCTGGACATGGATATTTAGTGTATATAGATGCTTCTCATACGGGTTTAGGATGTGTACTAATGCAGGGCAGAGGAGTTGTTGCTTATGTTTCCAAACAGTTGAAGATAAATGTGAAGAACTATCCCACACACAATTTGGAGTTGGCAGTGATTGTGTTTGCCCTAAAGGTGTGGAGACATAGTCTGTATTGAGAGAAATTCACACTCTTTACTAATCAATAGAGTGTGAAGTATCTTCACAAAAAAATAGCTGAATATGAGATAGCGCAGATGGTTGGAGTTTATGAAGGGCTACGACTTTTCCTTATAGTATCACCCAAAAAAAGTAAATGTAGTCGCAGATGCGCTGAGTAGGATACTAGTTAAAGATGTTGATGTTGTCAAATGTCATATGACACATGAGTATGGATTACTTGAGGCAACGGTGACAGCATGTCAGTCTGAGGTTCTTACAAATACTCGGGTTGAGATTTGTGCACAAATGAGAGTAGAGACCGTGTCTATACATAGAGTGTCAAAGGTTTAGAGGACTGGCAGGTTGCCCCAGGTTCAGTGAGTTAGCGCAGAGTACAAATTGTGTTGACTAGATAAAGATTTTAGAATGGTGTCTAAGATACAAAGGTAGACTGTGGGTACCGTAAGTGGCCAAACTGAGATATGAGATTCTTCAGGAGTCACACCATTCCTGATTCACCATTCATCCAGGTAGAACCAAAATGTACCATGACATGAAGGGACATTTCTGGTGGCTTGGGATGCAGGCAGATGTATCTGAGTTCATCCGGAACAGTAGGATCATCGGGTCTTTTAGGATTAAGAAATGGGTCAAGAAAGTTGCATACGAACTTGAGCTACCTCCATAGATTTTAATGATTCATCTGGTCTTCCATATATCGATGCTACGACTAGTTGAGTCAAGGGTAGGAGTACGACCAATAGTTGACTTAAGACAGATTGACATGAGTGAGGATACTACTTATGTGGAGCGGCTTATTAAGATCCTGGATCAAAGGGTATATTAGTTGAGAAACAATTATGTCTCAAAAGTACTCATCAAGTGGCAGTTCCATAGCGACACGAAACTCACTTGGGAGTAGGAAGAGTAGATGATGGACATATTCTCGTACCTTTTCGAGTCAGGTTTAAACTTAACTTTAATTTTAATTTTGAGGATGAAATTTCCATTAGTTGGGAAGATTTTTCACGACCCAAAATTTCTAATCACGTTTTCCTTAATCAGGATCAACGACTCATAACGTGGGACTCACATCGTGATACGTACACTGACTGAGGCACTTTGTCGAGGTATATTTTATATTTGTGTGATAACTTCTTCATGTATCTTATATTTGTAGATTACTAAGTCA
The DNA here is from genome assembly GCA_039657325.1 of Stephania cephalantha. Classification (NCBI taxonomy): domain Eukaryota; kingdom Viridiplantae; phylum Streptophyta; class Magnoliopsida; order Ranunculales; family Menispermaceae; genus Stephania; species Stephania cephalantha. Next base: position 30,968,177 of record CM077569.1, read on the forward strand.
CATCTACTTGTTATTTATAAATGTCGATACGTGAGCGAGGACACGCCTCGAGATGCATGCAGTCAAGGGACTGAGTAGAGATTGATATGGTAAGCTAACATTAAGTTGATGTGGCTTAAGTAGTTAAATTAGAGGTGGCTATAGTTAATTTGTAATAAATGTAGCTTAAGTTAGTAAAATAAAACAATAGCCATTTGTTGTTTCTCAAGATACGTGTGGACATATCAAGAGATCAATGGAGTATGATTTTGTGTTAGTAAGGGTGAGTTAGTAGAGAATTAGTGAATTTTAAAAAAATAAAAGCCATTAGATTAGTCTCGAGATGTGTGTGTACATTAAGATCAATGTTTATAAATTAATCTTACTTATATATATAGATACATATATATATATATATATATATATATAAGTGCTTTTGATGGCCATACAAACCATCTAGATTCATTAAGATAGGAAATTCTAGAGTTTTAGTTGCTGGAATTGTGGTGTTCTATAAAGGAATTTCATCATTAAAAAGAAAATTTAAGTGTAGATAACAACATACAAATCTAGGTAATTCATCTACCCATCTATGCTTTCAATTTCATGAGTTGTAGGCATGAAATCAAAGGGATCTTTCTTTTGATCAGTTTTAAAACATTTCATGAGTTAAATATGTTCAAATAAAAGCTTTGGTTTAAGTTCTGAAGCTCAATTTTTAATATTTCAAGTTTCACTCAAAATTAGGTGTTATTCTAATGAAATTGAATTTATGAAAAATCATTATTCAAGAGGTGTTATTTTCAAGATCCATTTGCATATTTGAGTTTATTGAGATTTTATAATATTCTTGGTATCAAGAATTTTGAAAATTGGTTTTGTTTTGAAAAAGTTATGAATTTCACAAAGCTTTGCATGTTCTTTAATTTTCCAACAAAATGGACGTTTAATTTGATGAATTTGATAAATTATATGAAGTGTTTGGTGTATGTTTAATGGAGGAAGATGTTACGGATCCCTGGTGGCAGAGAACGGGGATCCAAAGCTTTAGAGGAGGCCATTCTCGAGAGGAAATCGAGAATTCAAAGTCTCGAATTCTGGGTTTTCTTGCACATAGCGTGCTAGACGTGCTAGCTAGCGCACTACATGAGTGTAGCGCTCTAATGGGGTCACTAGTGCACTAGGTGCTCTTACAGCATAAAAATATGCATTTTCTCAAAACATGCTAACCTATATAGCCTAGCCTAAAACCCAATCTAAAAGTCTAAACACACTCTAACACATACTAAATGATACCAGGATCCTAGGGAAGAGTCTCAGGAGTCTGGATACGCGTTTTAGTGTGTCGGTAGGCCAGTTAAGCTAGGAATACATTGCGTGACTTGTAAGTCATCTTGTCGAGGTTCTTGTTTACATTTCATTCCAATTTTACTCTATTTTACAGTTAATTTGACTATGAAATGCCTTGTATTCTGATATCATGAATTTATTTCATGTTCTACTCATTATATGAGTGTTTTTATCATGATATCATTTGCTTATGGAATCATTGACTTTATTATCGTGTTCTATGCCTTTCTTACCATTTTGATGAAAGTATGATCGAGAATAGCATGCTATTAAGACTAGAGTAATGAAATTGGACTATATATGGACTTCTATTTTATGATGTGTTGGCTTTTAACCATATTGCCTTAAAATCCTTAATGCGTGTCTTTGTTGATATTATAAAGTAGTGATAGAATCTAGGATCCATTGCACGATATGGGATGCCCGGCACACGGGGTCACTAAACACTGGGGTTGTCAACAATCACCACTTCACTTGCGTGTCACACGGGTCAACGAGACTCAGGGTAGTCGACAAAAATATATAAATGAGTGATTATGGAGTCGTAGAGCTCAGGTCCGACCTTCGATAAAGGTGTAGAGAATAGCTCCACCCTGAGATAGTGGAATAGAGGCCTATCTGATAGGACTCACGGCCGACCGGACCTACATCATTACTACTTAGACTGTGTCAGGCTCATTTTCATTAACCGTGGTATTTTCTAGCATATTTCCATTTCAGTACTTCTTTGCTACTTTTATGCCTTTAAATACCAGTCGATCATGCTTGGAAATGTACATAAGAATCTTAAGGAGTTACTTTATTACATATTGTACTCACCGTCCTTTTTATGAATGTGGGTACGGATCCATCGAGCAATAGGCCAGGCAAGCAGAATATGAGTGACTATCTCTGAGCATTCAGTGATTTTCTACTTCTTATCTTGTAGGTCTCGACTTTTGATGTATTATTTACTTTATGTCTCTTTATACATTTTCGATTGTATATTGGGTTGAGTGATTAGTTCCCCGACTTGACACTTGACTAGCTCACTATGTTATCATCTTTATGATATTTATATGCATGTAATGTTGTTTCCTTGTTTCCACACTTAATATTTTTAATAATTGCTTCTGCATAACTGTTAAGACTTCTGCTGGGTATTTTTAAGAAAGAAGAATTTTTCATTTACTCTGAAATTTGATAATAATATGATACGTGTAATACTAATCCTGAATGTGTTTAACGAGGAGAATAGGATAAGAAGGCTGACTAATACGTAGTTAAGTCCTACGTGGTTGAGATTAGGGCTTAATTATAGGATTAGGCCAGATGGTGCCTTGTTTTAAAGAAGGGACCGTCACACTTCAACTTTGGCTAAATACCATGAGTATATCATTTTTAGGAAAAGGTGTGTATTTCTATTGTTCATCCATCCATTCTCTAGTGGGAATGACATTGGTGTCTTTTCTTGTGTATTTGTTTCTTTTTCATTATCACAAAATAAAGCGTTAACTTCTTCTTGATTCTTAGTGTTTGTGGTTTGAGTAGATACTTTAGTTTCATTACTTAACTTATTGATTTGTGATTTAATTGATTTTTAGCTCGTTAATATATGTATCGATTTTAATTCGATTTTGAGAAATTTGCGTAAAATTTTAATGACTTTAGGTCATAAAGTTATGTAATGTTTGTTATAAATTTAGTTGTGTAGGTTGAATAGTTTGTTGAGGTTGTTGAATTGGTGTAAGTTTTGTAGGTGCTCTTGGTCTATTATGGTAAAGTTTTGATTTTGTGGACCGTAGCTAAGATTTGAATTTGGTTTTCCAGTGTAATAAATGGTGTTTATTATATTGGTTTCTAGGAGGACTTGAATATTGGTTCATAATCGCATTGACTTTTGCATTATTATCTTCTTGTAAAGTAGGATACAGAGATGTGTAACATCATTACAAAATCCACATGGTTTCAATTGATTTGATCTATTTACTAATAATAGTTTGACCATGTTGGATAATTCATCAAATTCTTCATTGAGTCTATTACTTGTTTTATTATTAACTTCATAAACTTTCTTTCTTGATGTGTCGGTCTTTTCACCATATTGTTTAGATTGTTCGGCCATCTTATTAATAGCTTCTATTGCTAGAGTCGGTGTAAAATCGAATAATAATCGACCACATACCATATCTAATAGTTTTGTTCAATATTATTTAGTCTTTCATAAAAGTATTCTAATAAAGCTCTTTAGGTGTATCCATGTTATGGACAAGATGAAATTAATCTTTGAAATCTATTCAAAAATTCTTTATAATTTCATCATTCTTCATTTTCATGACTGTGATTTGTCTTCTATAAGTACTAATTTTTCTTATAGGCATATATTAATCTAGGAAACCTTTTAACATTTGAGCGCATGTGGTTATCGAATCTTTTGGAAGATAAAACAACCAATCTTGTGCTTCATCTTTCAATACAAAAGGAAAAGCTTTAAGTTTGACTTGTTCTAATTTGCAATCTTTAGGTTTCAACCCATTGACTTTGTGTCGATATTCCCTTATAAATTTTTGTAGGTCTTCATTTTCCTTACCGTAGAAGTTAGGTAGAGCACTAATGAATCTAGTTCTAAGTTCAAATTCAAGAAAATCCCTCTAGATAGGCAATGCACATTGGTTCATAAGCAGTGTCATTTTGATTAGCTTGCCTAAAAACAAGTTCTCTATTATCATTATTATTAATAATATTAAAGTTATTATTGGCTTCCATTGTGGTAGGTTGGTGTTCTCTACGTTGTAGTCTTAAATTATGATTAAATGTCCTATCTACCTCAAGATCAAACAAATGTAAGGATCCTGTGGAATTAGAAAGACGAAGTGGATAGACCTAATAAGTTGTATAGTATTAGTTTAATAATACAGTTAGCCTGAATATCCTGAACTGAGCTCTAATCGATGGTATTTATATATTCTTAGGTAAATAAGGCATAAAGGAGAAAAACGAGAGAATTCGTGAAGAAATAACACTAAAATACACAAAAGAGAGGTTGATACAGTGGCAAGGATGGTTGGCGATGTGGGAATATGAAGGCACAAAGTGGGATACCAAGGAAATGAGTTAGGATGGACGGTGCAGTAGCGGCGCCGTGAATGATACGGGACGACGTCAGGGTAGGGGCACAGGACACCAAGTTTACTGAATGATGAAAAAGCATACAAATAGGCCAAAACCGCCACAGTACTGTAGCATAACACACAAAGCACTAGACTACTTACAGACATCACTGGGACTAAAGAAAATAGAAAGTTATAGTTATATTTCGAGTGAGATTTTCTATTAGGGTTTCTAATTGTATTAAAACATGTCTTAAAAGTATAAATAGATATTACAAGGTGGTAAAAATATAAATTACCACCCATTAGCAACCATTATCATAGATTAGCATAGGTTCAATTTATTCTTGAGTATTAAAAAGATTTGTAGAAGAGAAGATATTGAAGACTCACGTTTGGTGATTCAGGTATTGTTTTTATTGAATTAATTGAAGTTATTCGTTTAATCTTTGATTTAAATGAATATTACTATGTGCATGTTTGTTTCAATGAAGCGTGAGTAGTTCATTAATCTTAGGGATCAATGGATCCTATGGTATGAATGCTATGCTATAAACATGAATACATTTTAAAATTAAAAAGTGCAATGGTTAGAATTTGTATTGATTCTGAGCGTAATGCTACGAACATCTTGATCACGTATTTGTTGATATACGGTTTTAGAAGTTATCATGACCATTGAAGCTCTTAAGACGGATATGAATGGTATAGCCGTAAAATATATAACATCAAAATATAGTTATTGATTAGGGAGGCATAGATAGTAAACTTAATTTGTTATGAATCTAAAGATTTGGAACTTAAAGCAATGTAGAGCTTACGTTATTCACACTGATAGGTGGAGTTCTAGTTTGCATATTAGAATCTTTTCCGTCACGATAGTGGGTGAAGTGGATTTGAAGGAAATATGTCTATTCTAATTAGGCATTGCACACACATATTAAAGATGAATAAAGTGAGTTGAAAAGCATACTATTTCATTACCTAGGTGAAGTTGTGAACTAAGATATTCTTAATATAAGAGTTTAAAAATAATTTACATTGTTTTATTAGATGAGAATAGTTTAGTTATGAAACCAAATAAAAAAAAATCTCCTTAGCAATTGAGTAATTTTGAGTAGGTACTACTGAGTACATAAACCTTTCTACGAGGATGATATGCGTAATTAACGTAAGTTGGTCACATAATTACTACAATCGAGCCATTATACTTGCGGCCCGTACCAAGCTTTTAATGTCATTACCAAGGATAGGTAGCCACTTAGACTTAGTTAGTTTGAAAAGATGCTAAGTCTTATTTTAAGTACTTTACTTACAAGTTTATAAAAACAAAAAGAAAAAATAAAAGGTTTAAGTTTCAAGTTTGGCATATGGACTTGAACTTTTGAGTTTTCTTTCCAGGGAGAATTAGTGCATGCATAGTAAAGGAGAGAAGGACTTAGTGCCTTACGACCCTGAGATTGATAGAACCAACAAATGAAAGAAAAAGGAAGGAATTAAGATGGTTGAGGATCAAAGATGAAAGCAACAATAGGGCCGAGGGAACAACCAACTCAAAGGTGATTTGGTAGTGCAGGACAGAGTGCGAGGATAGAGATGCCTTCATTACTACTTCGAACCAAAAGTTCAAAAGACTTACAATGGAGTGGTGAAGCTTCTAGCCGACACCATCGAGTTCAAACTGAGACCGTCTCTAATTAACATCGATGGGCTAGCTAATGAAGATCCAATTGCACATGTAAATAATTTCTTATAGAAGTGCGACACCGTACAAGTTATTGGAGTTACAAAGTAGGTGATCAGAATGAGACTTAACCCATTCTCATTAGATGAAAAAGCTAAATCCTGGTTCCAAAGACTGAATGTAGGGAGTATGACCTCATGCGCAAAAATAAATGAAAGGTTTCTTGATAAGTACTTTCCTCCAGTGAAGGTCAATGAAAGGAAACTGGAAATCAATCAATTCAAGCAGGAAAAAGCCTAGTCTCTTGGCGAAGCTTGGGAAAGATTCAAGGAGATGTTCAAGATATTGATACGTGAAATGGGCACAACTTTAGATTTTCTACTATAGGATGAAAATCGACATCAGAACACTAGTAGATGTCGCAGCAGGTGGTTCTTTACTAACCAAGGATGAGGATGGAGCATTGGGTCTCCTAGATCTTATGTCTCAAGACTTTACAGCCGGTAATCGTTCCACAGTGAGGAAACTAACGGGCGTATATGAGATTGATTTGCAAGCTACAATCATCCGGGCGTATATGAGATTGATTCGCAAGCTGCAATCATGGCACAACTATCCAACCTGAGCAATCAAATGGTGAAGCTTCAAATAGGACGATAAGGTCCATAACTTCAATCGATACAAAAAACTCATTAATCACCAAGCCATGGTGGTTAATCAAATGGAAATGCAACAAAGAATGGAATATGATGACATCAATTTCATGAATAACCAAGGCTATGGATACAACTTCAGGTTGAGAGGAATGGATCCTCAAAGGTTTTATCAAGGATACAATAACAACAACCCCATTTTCTCATATGAAAAACCTGATAATGCACTAAAGTTACCTCCAGGCTTTGATTATTAACTCCAATAACTGAAGCTAGGGCAAAGCGAAGAGATAACTTCATTAAAGTCGATTGAGAAACTTTGGCACATCATGAACATGAGTAATAGGGAACACCATGAGAAGCACGAGAAAGAGATGGAAATTGTGAAACAAAATATGAAGAGAATGGATGATGAGAGATCACAATCCATCAAGAATCAGGAGAGTTAGATTAATCAGTTAGCCATTACCTTAAATTCAAGGAAGAAAGGACAGTTTCAGAGTAACACTATCACAAATCTCAAGGATAATGTTAGTGCCATTCGTTTGATAAGCACTATGACAACGAATGAGCCAAGAAAAGAGCAAGTGATGTACAAGCCAAAATGAGTCAACACTTTAGCTATGAGGAAGCATCAAGGGATGCAGGAGAACGGAACAGAAGTGAGGCAATATGAATTCCAAGGATTCAAGAAATAATTGATCAATGCCTTAAAAACAAAAAGAAGGGGAAAAAATAATGGTGAGCTAAGCAACAAGATGAAAGACCTTTTGAACAAGCATTGAAAGGAAACAATATCAAGGTGTTTCCAAGGAAGCCAAAACAAAAGTTCAAGTTCATACTAAGACTTCAACCAATCAAAAGGAGAGGTCATGGAGACATATGCATACCAATAAGCATTGATGGGCTCCTGTTTAAAAATGTCTTATGTGATACGGGAGCCTCAGTCAATGTTATGCCAATAATGGACATGTTACACGCCGATTTGAAGATCAATCGCCCCGATACGACAAATTTGCAAGTAGTTGTGTCATGGCCCAAATTTATAATCCGGGTTGAATCTCTTAATCAGGATTAGTGACCCGCAACCTGAAACCCGCATCGAGATACATGCAATGACCGAGGCAAGGTAGCGGACTTATATGTTAGATTTGTTGTGGTGTATGCCTAGTGTATTGTATATGTGTAGACTACTAAGTCACTTCTACTTGTGTATATGTGTTGAGATGTGAGTGGGGATGCGCCTTGAGATATGTGCGGACATGGGACTAGAGTAGAAAGTGATATGGTAATTGGTATATGTTTAATGTAGCTTAAATAGTGATTTCAATGTGGCTATGGTTGATTATATATTAAATGTTCCTAAGTTAGCATTTTCAAACAATAGTCATGTGATTATTCTCGAGATATGTGTTGGCACATCTAGAAACTAATTAAGTTAGATATTTGTGTTACTTCGAATTTGATAGTGGAGAGTAAGTGGGAAATGTGTCAATGTGTAAGCCATTAGACTAGTCTCGAGATACGTGTGCACATGAAGATCAATGGATGTTAATCAACTATATCCATTTCATATATAAAGCTAATTATCAACTCATGCTACCAAATCACTTCATTTATATAAATTATGAGCTAAGTAACTTGCTGGAGAAGAAGAGATCAACAAGGGTTGTGAAGAAATCAGTAGGGATTGTTGTAGGAGTTGATCAAGCTAGGTGTACAACAATTAGGTAATTCAGTTACATTAGCAACTTAGTCAATTTGATGAAGTAAATGATATGTATGGATGTTTTTATGTTGTTGTTAATGTCTTGGGGCTTTAGAGGTATGTATTAGATTTCCCAAGGTGTTAGGGTAGCCTATGTGTGGAGAAAACTAAGAATTCTAATTGCAGAATTCTGGGTTTTCCTGCACATAGCGCGCTAGGTATGTCAGATAGCTCGCAAACTTTGTATAGTGCGCTAGAGAAAACTTGGTAGCGCGCTAATCAGGTCACCCAACGCGCTAGGTGCTATGACATCATAAAAATCTGCAATTTCTTAAATTAACTAAAATGTTATAAACAAGCCTAATACCCTAAGTAAATGTCTAAACACACTAAAAACATGTTATATGATATCAGGAACCCAAGGGAATGTCTCGGGGTTTTGGATACAAGTTTTGAGGTGTTGAGAGGTTGGATTAGCTTAGGAAATTGCATGGATTGTAAGTAAACTGATTTAGGTATTTATTTACATTTCATTCTTGTGTATTTGTTCATTTCCAGTCATTTGGACTTATTTTCCTATTGTACTCCATATACCACGACTTGTTTTCCTCTCTCATTTCATGAGGTTGTTGTCATGGTATAAATTGTTGGTTGAATGGTTTCATTGACTCCAATCATATGCTATGTCTGTTTTGATTTTTAATACATGTAGTCAAATGAAATAGCATGCTATTAGGTAGATGTTATATAGTGTTGTAAATCTATTTCCATTGCGTATTAGATATGCGAATGTTTTGTTGGATTCTCAAACCATATTATCCTTTAAAATATGAAAGTAGTTCTTGTATCTAGGACCATAATATAATATAGGTGTTGCGATACACGGGGCTACCTAGACTATCTAGGGTGATCGGGATCTCTCCACTATAACTTGGGCGACATTACAGGGTATGGGACCGAAGGTTGTTGGCAAGTACAACTTGGGTGACAGCACGGGTTATGGGACCCGGGGTTGTTGGCAAGTATACCTCACAAGTGACTGGCACTTGGGATGATTATAACGGCGAATAGCACTACTCAGACCTTCACAGAGATGTATAGCTCAGCTCCATCCTTATATAGTGGAAAAGGCTAACATGATGAAGATCGCAACCGACTGACCCTAGATCATTACTACTTAGCCTAATGTCAGTTTCATATTGTTTAATTGGAATATCTTATATCATGATTTCCTTTCAGCATAGTTGCTTTTATTATGCTTTTAGATACTTTTTGTATAATTGAGAATGTTAACAAATGTCTCTCAGTGTTACTTTCAGCTTTCTCGTACTCACCGTCCTTTTATGACGGTGGGTGCAGATCCATCGAGTAGCAGACAAGGAAAAGAAAAGATCCACGAATAACTTTGAGCCAGTGAAGTGCTGCTACATTGAATTTTATAGGTTTTGACTTTGTTGTATAACTTTATGTCTTTATTGTACTTTTGGTTGTATGTATTATGGGTTGAGAGATAACACCCTAACCAGACACATGATAATATATTATCGCCATTTGTTATATATATATATATATATATATATGAATGTCATCTTTATTCTTAGTTTCTTCCACAATTGTTAGGCATCATGTTAAAAGCTTCCGCTAATTTGTTACGACTTTCGCTGAATAAGCTTTAGGTAGATAAACTTTTAATTAACTTTGATTTATGAATTGACATAAGATAAGAAAACTTGTTTGAGAAAAAATAATTGGTAAATAATATGGTTTTGGAAAGGCTGACTAATTCTTTGTTAAGTCCTTCATGGTAAGATTAGGGCTTAATGACGGGATTATGCTAGGTGGTGCCCTAATTTGAGAAGAGGTCGTCACAAATTGATAGTAACTTGGTACCAACCTTCGGGAGAGTCTTGAATGTGCATTTGAAAGTGGGTAGATTCACATTCATCATTGGTTTTGAGGTTATGGACCACAACATGGATGATGATATGTCAATGATACTTGGGCGGCCATTTTTGAACAATGCTAATGCTACATTGTACACAAGGAAAAAATGTTCACAATGGGCATCGAGGAGGTGTATGATGATGCTGAGAAGATTTTCTTTGTTGATAGGCAAGAAGTACATCCAAATGGGAACGTTATTATTATCTTCGATCTATAAATGGAGTATCTCGATTTAGAGTCAGACTAAATGAGCGCAAAGGCGTCGGGCTAATGGCGTTAAACTAAGAGCTACTGGAAGGTAGCCAATTTTGAAGATTTTTTCTAAATTTCAATCAAATAGTTATTTAGTTTAGTTAAGGACAATTCAAACGTCTCAGTTTCTAACTTTTGAAGATTTTTCCCAAATGTGTAGGAAATACCATTTGTCGGGTGATAATTCATTAGAAAGGATTGACTAACTCAGTAAATAGCATAAAAGAGTGAAAGATTTAAAGTGGTAAAGGTAAGCTACATGGGAAAATTGTGGGTAAGTTTTTAAGAAATTTATATATACATAGATTCCACGCGGTCATGAAACCTTGTGTTGTAATACATGAAGTTGGGAGAGCGCCAAATAGGAATTAACGAAGCAAATAACATGGACAGACAGGTTGATGTCGTGTGTGTTAACAAACGACTCCGTGGGGTATAAGTCCCAGCGCCAGCAGGGCACTAATTTGTGCACAAAAAAAACCTAACACCTTGCCCGACACCGTCACAGTGCTATCACGGCGCCGTGCCCTATAAGGGATTGCCTTAGTGTAGAAAAATGGGGTTTTAAACCCTATTTCACCTCATCTTGCACACTTGCAACCTATTCCATACACCACTAACCAAGCATACATCCCTCTACAACCCCAAATTGATCATTTCTAAGTGAGATAAAAGAGTTCTTAGTGATTGAGAGTGAAAGGAGAGAGTCCATTGTGGATTTGTACAAAGAGAAATAGCTGTTAATTTAGTAGGAGTCTATTCCTCTATACTAATATGAACTTTTTCATAATCTTTGTTATAGATCTATGGCCTCTTCAAATCACACTAATCTCGTCACTGCGGTCCATCCTTGGGAAGGATAAGTTGTTAAGGTCAAACTTTCTTGACTGGTTCAGAAACTTGAGAATTGTTCTTAAGCATGAATGCAAGTTGTATGTCCTAGATGATCCTATTCCTGAGGAACCACCAGCCAATGCTTTAAGAGCCGTAAAGGATGCACATACTAAGCATGTAAATGACTCAACTGATGTTGCATGCATTATGTTGGCAACCATGGTTCATGAACTTAGGAAGGACATGGAATACATGGAAGCTTACGACATTGCTACAATGCTAAAGGAAATGTTTTAACAACAGGCTAGGCAAGAAAGGTTCGAGATAGTCAAGAACTTTCATTCTTGCAAAATGGCTGAAGGTGCGTCAATTAGTCTTCATGTTCTGAAAATGAAGGGCTATATTGACCATTTTAACAAACTTAGATTTCCCATAAGACAAGAGTTGGCTACAGATTTGATCCTGAGTTCATTGCCTAATAGTTATTCATAATTTGTGATGAACTATAACATGAATAACATGGAGAAGTCTATCTCAAAGTTGCATTTGATGCTTCAAACTGCTGAGCAAAATGTCAAGAAACCCATTGCTAAAGTGTTGATGGTTCAGAAAGGAAAGGCTTTGAAGAAAAAGGGCAAAGGTAAGTCTGAAGTTTCCAAGGCTGTTGTGACTGTCACAAAGCCTGTGGAAGAAGTCAAGCATGAGGCTGCTTCTACTTCATAGTCCCAAAAGGAAAAGGAAAAAAAAAATTGTCATTTTTGCTATCACTTGGGCATTGGTTCATAAATCGCACGCTCTATCTTGAAGATCTAAAGAAAAAGAAGAGTAGTGCGACTACTACTTCAGGTATTTATGTTATTGAAGTTAACTTGTCTTCTAGCAATTCATGGGTATTGGATACCGGATGTAGATATCACATTTTTATAAATGTACAGGGTTTCACCAAAAGTAGACAACTAAAGAAATGAGAAGTCATCCTATGAGTTGAAAAATAGAGCAAAGGTTGTTGTGTTGGCTGTAGGATGCTATGAGTTAATTTTACCCAGTGGACTTATTCTAGTTTTAAATAATTTTTATTATGTCCATGCCTTGAGCAGAAAGATCATTTCAGTTTTATGTTTGGATTTGGATGGTTTTGATTTCATTATTGCGAATAACAAATGCTCTATTTCTCTTAAAGTCATTTCATATGTGAATGTTGATTTATGTGATGGTCTTTATATTCTAAACATGAAAAGGTCCACAAATACTCGTATTGTTAAAGTAAATATAAAGAGACTCAAGACAGATGATTTGAATCAAACCTACCTTTGGCATTGTTGTCTTGGCCACATAAATGAGAAACACATTTCTAAACTCCATAAAGATAGACTTTTGGATTCATTTGATTTTGAATCATATGAAACATGTGTATCTTGCCTACTAGGCAAGATGACAAAGAGTCCCTTTACTGGACATAATGATAGGGTAAGTGATTTATTGGTTCTAATACATTCTGATGTATGCGGTCCTCTAAACAGAATGGCTAGAGGTTGTTATCAGTAATTCATTACTTTCACTGATGATTTCAGCATATATGGTTACGTGTATCTTACAAAACATAAAGGCTAATCTTTTGAGATGTTTCGAGTATTTCAGAATGAAGTGCAAAATCAACTTGGTAAAACTATTAAAGCACTTCGATCAAATCAAGGTAGTGAATATTTGAGCCAAGAGTTTGATGATCATCTTAGAAACTGTGTGATTGTCTCATAGTTAACTCCTCTAAGAACTCCACAATGGAATGGTGTTTCTGAGAGGAGAAATCGAAATCTATAGGATATGATTTGATTTATGATGAGTCACACAGATCTTCCTATTTCCTTTTGGGGTTATGCCTTAGAAATTGTTGCATTTACACTGAATCATGTCTAAAGTGGTTGATAAAACACCATATGAGATGTGGTTTGGGAAAATATCAAGTTTGTTTTTCCTTAAGATTTGGGGTTGTGAGGTTTTCGTACGATGACAAATCTCAGAAAAGTTATCAGCTGAATCTACGAAGTGTATATTTATTGGTTATCCTAAAGAAACTAGAGGATACTACTTTTATAATCCCATTGAGAACAAAATATTTGTTGCATATTGTTGCTCGGAATGGTGTCTTTATGGAAAAAAGAGTTTGTTTCAAAAGACAACAATAGGAATAAACTAAGTCTTGAAGAAGTTCAAGAACCACAAATAAACACTCATGCGCAAGTGGGAGATCAACAAAGTCTTGAACTAGTGGAACCTCCACAGGTATCACAAGGGCCACTTAGGTCTGATAGGGTAAGACATAAACCTGAGATATTTTGATTTCTTATTATTCATCGTAGTGAGGTGTTGCTTATGGGTTAAAACGAGCCTATTACTTATCAAGAGGTTGTATCTAGCCATGATGCAGATAAATGGTTTGGTGTCATGAATTCTTAGATGCAATCCATGTATGATAACCAAGTTTGGAACCTGGTTGATTTACCTGAAAGTGGCAAGACCATTGGATGTAAATGGGTTTTCAAGAGAAAACTGACATATATGGCAATGCGCATACTTATAAAGCATGACTAGTAGCAAAAGGTTTTAGAAATACTCAAGGTGTTGATTAAGATGAGACTTTTTCTCCTGTAGCCATGTTTTAATCCATTAGAATTCTAATTGTCATAGCCGCATATTATGATAATAAGATATGGCAAATGGATATCAAAATAACTTTTCTAAATGGAATGTTACATGAGGACTTGTATATGATATAGTTGGAATGGTTTGTTCATCCTGAGAATTCTAAAAAGGTGTGCAAGCTTCAAAGATCCCTTTATGGATTAGCAAGCTTCTCGGAGCTAGATTCTTCATTTTGATGAGCAATTAAGGAATTTGGTTTCGTTAAAAATGAAGATGAGCCTTGTGTATATAAGAAGGTCAGTGGGAGCATGGTTGTTTACCTATTACTGTATGTTGATGATAAATTAATCATTGGAAATGACATCCCAACCTTGCAGAGTGTGAAGTCTTAGTTATGGTAGTATTTCATAATATTGGACTAAGGAGATCCTGCCTACATCCTCGGGATTAATATGTATAGGGATAGATCTAAAAGGTTGATCGGTTTAAGTCTCAGTGCTTATATTGACAAAATACTAAATAGGTTCAATATACAAGACTCTAAAGGAGGTCGTTGCCAATATCTCATGGTATAAGTCTAAGCAAGACTCAATTTTTGAAAACTAATGATGAGCGAGAGCGCATGAATACGATTCCATATGCATCAGCTATTGAATCTATCATGCATGCCATGTTATGCACCCGACCTGATGCATCATATGCTTTTAGCGCAACAAGTAGATATCAGTCTAATCCTAGTGAGAGTCACTGGATAGCAGTAAAGAAAATCTTTAAGTACTTGAGAAGGACTAAATAAGTGTTCTTGGTCTACGGAAGTTTGGAAGACGATCTTCTTGTAAATGGTTATACAAATGCAAGTTTTCAAACTGATATAGATGACTTTAAATCGTGGTTTGGATATGTGTTTACATTAAATGAAGGCGCAGTGGGCAGAAAAAGTTAGAAGCACAACACTGTGGCAGATTCTACAACAAAAGCAAATATATTGCAGCGTTCGATGCAGATAAGGAGGCAG
Organism: Stephania cephalantha; assembly: GCA_039657325.1. Taxonomy (NCBI): domain Eukaryota; kingdom Viridiplantae; phylum Streptophyta; class Magnoliopsida; order Ranunculales; family Menispermaceae; genus Stephania; species Stephania cephalantha. The sequence continues at coordinate 30,983,325 of CM077569.1, forward strand.
TTTGGATAAAAAAGTTCATCTCTGAACTTAGTATGGTTCCGAGTATAGCTAACCTCGTTTGTTTGTATTGGGACAACAACAGGGCAATAGCACTGGCCAAGGAGCCAAGATCACACCACCGATCCAAACATATACTTAGACGTTTTCATCTCATTTGATAAATCGTTGAGAACGAAGACGTGAAGATTTGCAGAGTTCTTACAGAAGACAATGTTGCAGATCCATTGACAAAAACAATTCCATAAGCGAAATATGATGGTCATGTTAGGTCATTAGGTATTAGATACATGAATGATTGGCCCTAGTGCAACTGGGAGATGTTGGGGAATGTGCCTTAGGTCAATCTATAAACATTGTTTATCTTATAATTTTAGTTAATAAAATAGAGGTTTTCATTTGCTTTTTTATTATAAGTGATTGCATGTTTACCTTATAGTAAGATACATATGTATTTATTGAAATATCCTAAATGTCCCTAATCGGTCATTATACGGGGAATTATAATGAATTAAGACTAGTGTAAATCTTGATTGATGGTCATGTGATGATTATGCGTATAGGGATATGAATCGAGATCATAAATATTTGTTATGGAACAAGGTACTGGACCGACCCGCTATGAGAACACTACATGGATTAAGTTATAGGTGTTACTAATGATATGTATATCATTTAGTCCTTTGACTTGAGATTATCATAGACTTCAATATTAGAAGCATGGTAATTTGACAAAATCAAATATTATTTTTAACCGGACAATTATAAAGATTGTGATTAGTTACCATATGCATAATATGTGAAGGTGTGTAATCAAGATAGAATTTGTTACTTTCATATAGAGAGATATCAGTGGATCCCTTGATATGACAGTCTGATAATGGCCAAGTCCATTTAAACTGATATGATCAATATCATTTGGATGTTTTCAGTCTACCTAAAGATCGAGACTAGTACGATTGTATAGTAAGGGTGACTTTCCATGCCTTATGTTTAATCAAAGGATATCGCATGATAAAAGGATATGATATACGTTATTCATTAGGTTGTATCGATTTTGATATTCATGCTACTTTGGTAGTCATGATGCCTTGCCAGAGACCACTTATGACTTGTGTACCATAATGGTTTTGGTTCACTGCCAACGTTGCATGAACCTATTGGGTCGCACACAAAGAATGACTTTGCACGTTTTTAATAGTCTAGAGTAAATAATTTTATATGATAAGATTCATGACATAAAAGCCCTTACAATTTGTTAAATGATAACTTATTAATAAGGGCGTATGTGTAATTTGCTTAAACTACCTAAATACAATAGTTGTATTACGAATACGATTTGAAGTAAGGGCTTATCTACACATATAAATAAAGGTTGAAACCCTAAAATGAAATAAGATTTTCGTTTTTGCAAATTTTGACTTCTCTAGATTTTTGGAAAGAAAGAAAAACAATTTATGTTTCTCTTGGGGCTAGCACTCCAAATCGTAGTCACCATTCGTGGGTGGATTTTCGATAGAGGACGCGCGCTTGAACATCTTGGAGATCGAACAATTAGAGAAGGAAATCATGGATTGAGGTATGGTTTACTTTTATAGATATAGTTTAATGGAACTTATTTACGATCCTGTTAGGGTTTTTCAAAATTGGTTTGAATTTTTTGCTACGTATGAACCCCAAAACCCAACAAGAGCTAGGGTATTGATTTAGAGACTTCATTTAAAGGAGCACTAGGGTTTTAGCTTGTGAGTAAAGTGAGAGGTCTTGGATTAATAGAGGCATGGAGGTGTATTCTACACTAGAAAATAGTTCGACATTGAGGTAAATTTACAATTTCATCAGTTATGCTATGAGATTTTTGAGAAATTTTGATAAAATTGCATGAATTGTAGATATGAGATTGTTGGATAGGAATTTCAATTTGTATGAATGTTGGGCATCAATGTAACTTATGGAGACCTAGTATATATCTTTTGCATTATTTGGCATGTGAATGATCCTTGTGATATAAAATTTTTATTTTAGGTGATTTGAAGACCTGTGTAATTAGTTGTGTTGTTGTGTGAATTTTAATAAAAATGTCGAGAACAAGGAGGCAAGCAAGTCAAGTGAGTGAAGTGAGAGCAAATGGATTTGAGGCATCATCCTCAAGAGATTCCAATGAGGAGGAACCTAGGCCATTTAAGTCCAAGTACTATATTAGTAGAGAAGCTAAAGATAGATATGATGTCATTGAGCATAGAGAGTTCATTTACGAAAGAGGAATTAATTTGTCGGCCAAGTATGATAAAAGAGTAAATAACTTCATTAGGCAACAAGGTTGGGGGAAATTCAATCTAGACTATAGAGCGAACAAAGTTAAAGGAGTGAGTGAAATTATGTATGAATGTTACGCCAATGCAAAGTTTACTAGGAAATGTGATCTAATGAAGGTGGGAGGGGTGTTTGTTCCTTTAATGTGCATGCAATTAATAACATCTATGGGTTAAAGCACTTGAGTATGGTAGGAGCCGACCCAAGTTTCTAAGATAATTTATATGAGAAACCCTATAACATATACCTTTTAGAGCCACAGAGCGAGCATTGGTTGTCCGAGGACAATAAGGATGGGTAACGAGAGCTGAGAATGTGACAAAGCACATTAAGAAGGGAAGTGTGAGGTGATTTTACAAAATGTGGCAACATTCTCTTGTTGTTTCTTTATACCCGACCACTCAGCAGGGCGAGATTAACAAGCCAAGATCGGCTTGTTTCTTTAAGATTACAAAGAACGGGGAGATCAACATCGACGAGATCATATACAAAAACCTAAGGGAATCCATAATGTCAGAGAGAGATAATAAATTTTTGCTTCTAATTTTGATTACTTTGATGTACTTGGAGGCCCAACCAACCATAGATGAGGAGTTCAAGCTCACACTGAAAACACCAACTGGTTACCTAAACTCCAAGGATGAGAGAAAGAGAGCCAAGGGAAACAAACTTGTGGCCATGTTGTTGGCCAAAGAACAAGAAAATCAAACATTAACAGCATAAAAGTTAGCCTAAGAGTTGCAAGAAGAATATGGAAAAGAGGAGGATCACCGGTAGGGATTTGCTGAAGGCTACGAGTTTGTAGACCCACTTAAAGGAAAGCAGGACTTGGATGGTCCTAAAGTTTTTCCACCACCTCCTCCACCACAGCGACCAGTACCACCACTAGAGGACTTAACTCTGCAGCAGCAGAGGGCTGTGGATTGATGAGATGAGGAAACAATACCGATAGGACATAGCTCAATATCGTGAAGCCTTGATGAGACATGAGCAAGAGCGACTGAATGGGCAGCGGAACTTCATGTTATTTGTAGATCATCATATGAACGTAGCTAGATATGATAGGTAAAACGGATGAGACCTACTAATAGGTCTTTTGGTTTTCTTACAGCACCAAACTACATGTTTAATCCAGATGTGGTACACAGTAGAAGGGTGGAGTGTCCTTTGACACCATCCTATGATGGAGCTGATGATGATGATGATGTGCAGTCCCGATGTCAGAGTCTTAGGATTTCTTTAGACTTTGGGGACTTAAGAGATACATTGATATTGATTATCTTTATATTTTGGATATTTTTGTCACTTATTTAGTTGTTTAAATTTCAACTTTAGTTTACTTTTTTATGTATCTTGTGTTATTATTATATGTTTGTGTTTTAGTGTTTTCATTTTTCAGGCCTATTTTTAAACCTTGAGGACAAGGTTTAGTTTAAGTTTAAGGACATCAACACTACACTATCAGAAGTAGTAAGAATGGATGAAATGTCAGACCCCACCTAATTTAGGCATCTGACCGGCCTAGATTACCTTATTCCCTTGATAATCTAGCAGCCTTAATTTCTTCATCAGTAAACAATTAAGAGTACTATCTTGTAATCACCAACTCTTTTTTTATCATTTTCATTGGGGTTGGGATCTAAACCTTAACCTCGTGTTGGGATTGGCCAAGGGAAAGTCTCCCCTACCATTATCTTCCTCAAACGAACTGCCATGGTAGTTCGTCCGAGTGTCCCACTCCAACTCCACAAAAATAACAACATAAACAACATCAACAACAACAACAACAACTACCAACAATAATTAACAACAAATTCTCACCATGGGTCTCGATACTTTTGTCTCTTTCTCGGTCTCTATCTCTTTCTCTTTCTCCCTTTTGGTCTCTCTCTATCTCCCTATCGATTTTGACTTCATTATCGAAACAGAGGTGTGGGAGAGATGGTTTGGTTGTGATTTGGATATATATGAATTTCATCAAGATTCGCATCACACGTATCTCGAAGCAAATCTAATGGTTTCATATAATATCTTGATCTATGTCGAGTTATGTGTTGCATCTCTTGAGTCGATCTCGTGGCTATTAATAAGATAACCACCACTTATAGTTGACTTATATAAATCAATTATATTGATCTCTTCAAGATATGTATCGCGTATCTCGAAGTAGATCAAATGGTTTTATAACCATACATCACTTGATTCTTCTTGGGATAGGATGGCTCGCATCTCGAGGTGTGAACAAATCCTCTCCAACAACAACGTTGAACTATTTTAACCCCTCGATGATCATGCTACGTGTATCTTGAGGCAAATCCAATGTATACTTTTTAATTTAAATCAACCTATAGGATTCATATATGTATATATATATATAAATACATATAAACCTATATATTTTCGCAGCTATAAATTTTCCACACACGCTAACGACCATCCTTTGGCATGCACACTATTGTACATCCCACTCGTGTCACCCTCGACCGTGCGTGTCACTACGTACCCACCAATTTATTAGTAATTTTATTTAATTTCATGGTTATCTCTTCAGTTTATGTCCAAATTAAATTTCGAAAATACCCAACCAAAAATTGAGAAATATTCCAAACGTGCTTCGAGACTCACAGACACTGCGTATACACTTCAACTTGACCTTATTTCGCGTCAAAATAGTGTATAATACATCAAATAAGCACACGAAACACAAAAGTAATATTAAATTTATGATCTTTGATCTGTAACACGTGGGTCCCACCTCGGATACTTAAATCCGTAATTAGATTCAAAAATACATAATTAGCTGCCTAATCAAGTTTATAAAATTCTCGCATGTCACGTGAAATAAGGATAAACACTGCAGATATGATCGTTAAAATTTTATTTTTGAAGCGGTTAAAAAGGAAAACATGGTAGTGTATTATTTTTACATTTACTTACTATTTGAATGTGTTTATGTAGTATAGATTAGGTTATATATAGTAATATATAATGAATAAGTAATTCATTTGCATGTTTATGCCTTTAATTGAGAATGAGTAAAGATATAAGTTTTTGTTGATATGAAACTCAAGAGAGTATTTTTTTAGAATTTTTCAAGAAAAATGAGAATGTAGCAAACAATTGTATGATTTTATGATTAGAAACCTAGAGTTAGGAAAGACCGTGAACTTGAAACAATAGTAAGGAGAATACTAGAGCAATTTGTAGAAAAAGTTAGATCTCTAAGGAATTCTATAATAAATGTGAATCTTAATTGTAATCAATAGCAAATAAAGACTTAGTGCTAAGAGGTGAAGGAATTTGCATGTTTAATGAAAAAGTTGGAGTTAACTTTCTTGATAGAGTAAAAGTAAGAAGTGATAACAAGAGTTTTAAAAAGAAAGATAAAAGAGTGAGCCCCATAAGTTCTACATGAAATGAAATAGAGAACTTGACGGTTGGAAAAAGTGAGAAAAAAAGGAAGCCATAGGAAAAGGAGCAGGGACCGTGTAATTAGAAAATAGAAGGAAAAAAAGAAAATAAAAATAGAGATAAAAATACAGAAATAAAGGAGGAAGTTAGAATAAATCTGTTATAATAAAAGATTTAGCTCGAGTACAAGTATCTCAATTGAGTTAAGTTTTCTTTCCAACTATGTTAAGTCCTATAAACTCTTGAAGTGCTAAAATCTACCAAATTAAATTAGTTCCATCTATGCTTATTTGTGAATTTCTGAGCTTAATAAGAAATCATTAGATCGTACACTTGCTACTTTAGTGTCGAGGTGAAACAAACTTGTGAGTAAAGAGGGTATTGGTTGTGACCTACACTTGAGTTTTATAAGTGAATTGTATGTGTCGTTAAAGCTACATGTTTTGAAAATATAAGTTTTTGAAAAGAAAAAACTCTTAAGTGAATTATTAACTTGAACTTATTTGGATTAAATGATACTCCATGAACGATGTAAAATTAATATGAACTTAAGTAAAAAGAAGTAGTTAGAATACTTAGTAACATACACTTTTGCTCGGGACGTGCAAAATCTTAAGTTTGGGGGTATTTGATAAGTGATTATTTAGACTTATATATAATATTTGTTTAGTAGTGTAATTAGCGTAAATATCCCAAAATGAGCTCTAATTGGCGGTATTTATGTATAATCATGTATACAAGGCACAAAGGAGAAAAACTAGGGAATTCGTGAAGAAACATAGCTAAAATACATAAAAGAGAGGTTGATGTCATGGCAAGGATGATTGGCGCTACAAGAAGATGAAGGCACAGCAAGGGAGATGAAGACACAACTTGTAAGACCAAGGAAATGAGTCAGGATGGACGACGTAGTGGCGGCGCCATTGAGGATAAGGGACGACGCTAGGATAAGAGAAGACATTGAAGACTCACGTGTGGTGATTCGCCTATTGTTTTTATTGATTTAATTGAAGTTATTCGTTTAATCCCTGATTTCAATTAATAACACTATGTGTATGTTTGTTTCAATGAAATATGAGTAGTTCATTAATCTTAGGATCAATGGATCCTATGGTATGAATGTTATTCTATAAAGATGAATACATTTTAAAGTTAAGAAGTGCAGCTTTTAAGCCGAATATGGACGATATAACCGTAAAATATATAACATCGAATGATAGTTATTGATTAAGGAGGCATGAATAGTAAACTTAATTGGTTTTGAATCTAATAACTTGGAACTAAAGCAATGTCGAGCTTACGTTATTTACACTGATAGGTGGAGTTCTATATGGTGGGTTGAAATGGATTTGAAGGAAATCTGTCTATTCTAATTAAACATTGCACAAATATATTAAAGATTAATAAAGTGAGTTGAAAAGCATAATATTTCATTACCTAGGTGAAATTCTGAACTAAGATATTCTTAATATAAGAGTTAAAAATTAATTTACATTGTTTTGTTAGATTAGAATAGTTTAGTTATAAAAACCAAATTAAAAAAGGATTTCCTTAATAATAGAGTAATTTTGATTAGGTACTATTGAGAGCATACACCTTTCCCTGAGGATGATATCCATAATCAACATAAGTTGGTCACATTATTACTACAATCGAGCAATTATACTTGCAGGTCGCACCAAAATCATACAACATCTACAACTCTTAAGAAATTATGTTTAAATCCCTGGCAATAGAGCAAAAAATTTGACACGTGTCGAGCGTGTACAATAATTTTTTATTCTTTATTATACTTTTAATATTTTGTAGTAGTGGTAAGTGGGAATAGTCTCCACAGGGATTTATCAAACTTTTATAGGAAAAAAGACTTTTAATGGTTTTTATTATTTTTACTTTAATTTAATTAAATAATTAAATAAGTAATTAAACTCACTAATTTAATCTATAATATAATAATTATTAACTAATTATACTAACCTAGCTAAAACAATCAGAATTCACTATCAATTAAATAAATTCAATTCAATATTAAATAAATATCTAAACAAACATCCAGAATAATGAAACATCAATATATTTTGCATCCACACATGCTATTTCAATCATATAGTTATGAACATACTTTATAAAGTACCATAGATCATTAAACTCTAATCATAAGTAAGTAAACAGCCTTTAGCCATCCATTTGTTGCGACGACCCCTCCCTTAATTTAGGGCACCGCCCAGCCTAATCCCATCATTTAAACCCTAATTTATGTCACATATGACTTAAAAATGTATTAGTCAGCCTTTTGTCTCATTCAACTCATTATAAGTGCTCAAGATAAGTATTATTCATTTCTCATTAGTTCTTATTTTCAGAGTTAATTAAAAATTTTACAATATTTTAATTTTATTAGCGGAAAACTTAATAAAAACACCTACTGTGAAAACCATGAAACAATGAATACATATATATAAACAACGGAACGACGATGACAGTGTAATCAATATGTGTTTGGTCGGGGAACTATCGCTCAACCTAAATATGTATACAACCCAAGAGTACTTAAAAAAACATAAAGTAATTCATAAGACAAATATCAAAAACTTACAAAATCCAAAGTAGCAGCACATAAATGGCTTAAAGGTAGTCCCGATCTTCTCCTTGCCCTGCCTGCTACTCGATGGATCTGCACCCACCATCATAAAATGGATGGTGAGTACAGTAAAGTAGAAAGTAACAGTGAGAAACATTTATCCACATTTCCAAACACAACAAGAATACATGGAAAGGCATATGTGCACCACACAACAATATAGAATACATGACATGGTACACAACATCATAGCTAAAACAAGTGATGTCAACATAAACCTTATCAACGAACTAATTCTAGTCAATCGTATATTCCCCACATTAGCCTAAATATTACCCTTTTGGTCACATAGACATCAGGTGATACTTATTTAGCAGTGCACGTACGTACTATCCTTATCGGTTGTAAAACACGGCATATCGAACTCATGTAATAGGTCAGCACACATAGCACTTTGGTATTACCCTAATTGGTCGTCGCTTGTTCATTTCATCAACCTTATATAGTAGGTCCGTGACACTAACTAATCAAAATAATGACATCCCCGGGTCTTATACCCTATGTGCCACGTACACCCCAAATCAAATCATAAAACTTAAACATATTTTCTAATTCGACAATAATCATACAAAAAGATAATGTACACAAATCATGGCACCTATAACACAACAAGTATAGCAGTACAAACAATTGTAAACATGAAGCAATAACAAGAAACAAAATGAACAAAAATATCTCAATTAGTTTACTTACAAGTCTTGCAAATTTCCAAGCTTAACCAGCATCCCAACACCCCAAAACGAGTCCCTGAACTTCTGAAACTCTCATCTATATTCCCGAGGTTAATTAGGGTGCTTTAGGACTTATACAAGCTATTAGAATTTGATTAAGTGATTGCACATTTCAATTTCTTAAAATCAGGCCCGTTAATAATTTGGCTGTCTAAATCTACTTCAATAAAATAATGACAGTTTTGGTACAACAACTTGTGAGTTGATTTCAACTACCAAAAAATTAAAATTATGTATTGTAGCTCAAGATAAGTTTTTAGAGCTATGTCTTTGTTTTCAAAAACTATAAGGTTTTCGCAATTTCGATAAGAATTGACTGAGATATGAGACTTCTATCACAATGGCTCAAAACAGTTTTAGTTTTCGACTTGCAAATTTTAAAAATTCATTTCTCCTAAACCATAGCTTGAAAACTCAAGATTTTTGTACGAAAGCCTATAAATCTATCCTAGAACATAATACTAAAAGACGAGCTCAATCAAATAAGAAATGAAATAGTTATGCTCAAAAGAACGTGCCATTCACTAAACTATGAACCTTGAAATTTTTGATTCATCAACAAAGTCGAAAAGAGTTTTTAGACATGAAAACATTTGAATTTCAAAATATTTCAGTTACTAAATTGTTCTCCTTTGAGTTAGCTTTCAATTGCCACTAGAATGAATCAATTTTGATTTAAAATGAAGAAGTTATGACTAAATTACAGAGACTGGTTCATAACACAATAAGCAGAATTTCCAATTTTGTCTTACAATTTCAAAGATTCATAACTTCATGAAAACAAACCCAAATCAAGAACTTCTTTATTATAGAATTATTGTTACTTCACAAAGAATCAAGGTATAGAATTAGATTTTAAAAACAAAGTTATTTGTCCACTAAAATTGCTAAAAAAAGAACTAAACCAAAACATATAATTTTTGTTTGAATTTCTTAAAGTGTAGTGTAGATTAGTTTACTTAGTGGTGTGACTTCCTCAACTTGATCACCACCTTCCTAATTCTTTAAATTTTCATCACTAATGGTGGATATTCCTCTCATGACTCTCTGCCTCCTTAGATTAGAAATGAAGATCATTTGCATGGCAAAACACATTTCATTCTTATTATAATGATGAGGTGAATTTTAGACCATTGATCTTATTTAAGTCACTCATCTCTATGAACATCCTATAGCTCATATCTATCTTACGATCCATTAACCATCCATTAAATCACCTTTACTAACACACACTTTAATTCAATTTGCTTTGTGATTATGTCTATACGTAGGTACATCTATGGCTATCGTTTTATCTTTCTAGCATAGGTTAAATTAATATCAAAATGAACTATAGGCACATCTAATTAACAATTTAAATCACACTAACTAATTTAAGACTTTACACATCGCTCTCTACCTCGATCTCATGTTGGCATGCATCTCGAGGCGTGTCTCACTCACGTCTCGACGTCTATAAACAAGTAGAAGTGACTTAATAAGTCTACACATATACATCACACTAGGCATCCACCACTTAAAAATAATATATTTATCGGTTGCCACACCGAGTATTAGGACTGTGTACCCGCTCTTGAGTTACGTCACAGGTCGGTGACCCTTAATTACGGACCAAATCTATTATTAAAAATTTAGACCATTACAATCTTCCTAACTATTAAGAATTTCGACCTCGAAACTTACTTTATCCTAATTTCTCTTCTTTAATTATTCCTTCATTCTCAACATAATTACCTTAGCCAAAATTTCAAATGATACTAGCCCAAAAGCCTGCCTTTCTTGACTACTATGGGTGGATCCACTTACCCCTTTAACCTTGGTTCACATAACTCAGTGGGTAGGTCCACACATAGAAAACTCCTACATATCATCAATATATACTACACTTTGGTCATAGTACTCAAAAGGAAATCTTGCTAAGCATAACTTTCTAAGGAGTTTTAGATGTTTCTTATTTAGGTAACATTACCCCTATTTATTAGATTCTCAATTAGTAAATTACAGACTAAGTCGGATCACCCTCAACCACCCAAACATCAATTCTACCGCAAATCAATAGTTTCAAACTAATATAATGCGTAAAAAATAATATATGCATAGTGCGGAAGTAAACAAACCAACTTACCCTCAGTACGGTTGCATATCGTCTCCAAGTATTGTCTTGTTAGTGACTGAGCTATTTCTCTAGCATATGGCACTGGTGTCGATGTTGGGGCATATGCTCTAGGTCAATCTATAAACATTGTTTATCTTATAATTTTAGTTAATAAAATAAAGGTTTCTATTTGTTGTTTTATTATAAGTGATTGCATGTTTATCTTATAATAAGATCCATGAGTATTTGTTGAAATATCTTAAATGTCCCTAGTCGGTCATTATACTGGGAACTATAATGAATTAAGACTACTATGAGTTTTCAATGATGGTCATGTGATGATCATGCATATAGGGATACGAATCGAGATCATGAGTACTTGTTAGGGAACAAGGTACTGGACCGACTCGCTATGAGAACACCATATGGATTAAGTCATAGGTGTTACTCATGATAGGTATATCATTTAGTCCTTTGAATTGATTTTACCATAGACTTCAATATTAGGAGCATGGTAATTTGACACATACAAATGTTGTCTTTAATCGAACGATTATAAAGATTGTGATTAGTTCTCATGTAAATAATATGTGAAGATATGTAATCAAGATAGAATTCGTCACTCTCGTATAGAGAAAGATATTAGTGGATCCCTCGATATGATAGACTGATAATGGCCAAGTCCATGTGAATTGATATGATCAATGTCACTTGGATGTCTTTAGTCTACCTTAAGATCGAGACTAGTACGATTGAACATTAAGGGTGACTTTCGTGCCTCATGTTTAATCAAAGGATATCGCACCACAGAAGTATATGATATAAGTTATTCATTAGGTTGTATCGATTTTGATATTCAGGCCACTTGGGTAGTCATAAGTCCTTGCAAGAGATTGCTTATGACTTATGTACCAAAATGGTTTTGGTTCACCGCTAACGTCGCAATAACCTATTTGGTCGCATACAAAGAATGGCTTTTCGCAATTACAATTGGTCTAGAGTAATAAATTTTATATGATAACATTCATGACATAAAAGCCCTTACGATTTATTATATGATAACTTATTAATAGGGGCGTATGTGTAATTTGCTGGAATTGCCTAAATACAATAGTTGTATTACGAATAGGCTTTTTAAGTGAGCTTATCTACACATATTAATAGATGTTGAAACCCTAAAACAAAATAAGATTTTTATTTTTGCTATTTTCGAGTTCTCTAGATTTTGGGAGAAAGAAAAACGTTTTCTATCTCTCTTGGGGCTAGCACTCCAAATTGTGGTCATCGTTCGTGTGTAGATTTCTGATAGAGGACATGCACTTGAACGTCTTGGAAATTGAACAATCAGATAAGGAAATCAAGAACTAACGTATGATTTACTTTTATAGATCTAGTTTAATCGAACTTATTTTCGATCCTGTTGGGGTTTTTCAAAAATTGTTTTAAAATTTCTGCCACGTTTGAACCCCAAAACCGAACAGTCACACGTTGATAGCTCCCTGGATGGAGGCACTAACAACAATACGTCTAACTTAATGACATCTGTAACATGTAGATGGTCTTCTTCGCTCTGTAATCATAGTATGAGTCTGCCCCTGTATCGGCACATCTCGGCCTCTGGCCCCCGATACATGTTATGTTTGCGGGGCCAGTAATGCTAGTCTAACGGGAGCTGGCAAGGTAGGTACATACAAACTATGCACTACTGAGATATCAGACATCGTTAGTCCTACACTATGAGATCCTTTGGTCCAACTTTTCCATCACTTTCCTTCCTGTCTCGTCCTCTCAAAATTGGTACTCTAACTTGATATCACTTTTGGACGTCATGCTGACCCATCAGCAACCATACCTAGATGATGTCTCATGAGAAAGGGCACGTTCATATATTTCCCTAAGTGTTATAGCTCCTAAACTGACCACATAATACCTGATGTCTGCCATAAGTCCATTTCTAAAGTGATAGACATCCTCTGAGTCATGTTTCACCGAATTTTCAACAAACTACCTCAAGTAACCATATCCGTCCCGGTACCGTATCACTTACTCATTGACTTCCTCTTTCGGGTTCATTAATTCATTCCTCAACCTTTTCATTACTGCAGGTGGGAAGTACTACAAATAGAACTTCTTAAATGCATCATAAGAATTAAAGTCTCCTTTAATAGATGTCGTCGTGTGCCACCAAACATCAGCGTCTCTCTGCAATGTGTACGACGAGATCTCAGCCCAAAATCTATCCTCGATCTTTAAAACCTTGTGAAGCTTCTACTGAGACAACACCCACTTCTCTATCATCTCAAAATCTCTCTACCTATCAAAATAAGTTGGCTTCAATCTGACGAAGTCCTTCACCAACTGAACCTTGACTAATGTACTAGAAGATGTGGGTATTGAAGATGGTATTTTCTCCACTGTCTCAGCTATCGGTACTATCATAACATGAAGCATTTGTACTATAGGAGTTGCTAGTGTTGTAGTAAGAGCTCTAACACCGATAATGTAGGCGTAGTAGTAGTAGCAGGGGTCAGTGCCTGTATCGGTAGGGCAAAGCGAGCTGTCATCATGGTGATGGCGTCAGTCAATTAAAGTCTCTTAGCTGACACACAGTCATATAGGCTAAGTAGATCGTCCGCAAAAGTAGGAGGCTGACTACCATTGGCACCCGCATCTCTGCTATCGCATGGTTTAGCCATCACTATATGCAAATTGATAATGAACGCGATACCAGCTACTACCTGGCATAACACGTATATATATACATATCAAACATAACATGTACATATACAACCTCAATTCACATTCGCTCACTTCCCAACTAATAGTTTCTAAGCAAGGATCATCTGGTTTCAATAACTAAAGTTTTTGTTTTATTCACATTTCAATTCATACTTATTGAATCAACTAATAATCCATTGTCTAGGCTTTAAAAACCCTGGCTTTGATAACAACTATGACGGCCCCTCCCCTCCCTTAATTTAGGGCACCGCCCAGCCTAATCCTGTTATTTAAGTCCTAATCTCAGCCACATAGGACTTAACAACATATTAGTCAACCTTTTATCTCATTCAACTCATTTTATGTGCTCAAGATAAATATTCTTCATTTCTCGTTAGTTGTGATTTTTAGTGTTAATTATAACTTTTACAACATTTTAATATTATCAACGGAAGATTGAATAAAAATACCTACTGCGGAAACTAGAAAACAACAACCACATGTATATAAACAATAAAACGATGATGATAGTGTAATAAACATGTGTCTGGTCGAGGAACTATCACTCAACCAAAATATGTACAATCTAAGAGCACGTAAAAAAATAAATTCGTTCATACAACAAGATATCAAAAGCCTAAAAAATCTGAAATAGCAGCACGTAAATGGCTCAAATGCAGTTGTCGATCTTCTCCTTTTTCCCAGCCTGTTACTCAATGGGTATGCACCCACTGTCATTAAAAGGACAGTGAGTACAATAATTTAGAAAGTAATAGTGAAAGACATTTATCCACATTTCCAAACACAACAAGAATACATGGAAAGGCATATGTGCACCACACAACAATATAGAATACATGACATGGTACACAACATCATAGCTAAAACAAGTGATGTCAACATAAACCTTATCAACGAACTAAATCTAGTCAATCGTATATTCCCCACATTAGCCTAAATATTACCCTTTTGGTCACATAGATATCAGGTGATAACTTATTTAGCAGTGCACGTACGTACTATCCTTATCAGTTGTAAAACACGGCATATCGAACTCATGTAATAGGTCAGCACACATATCACTTCGGTATTACCCTAATTGGTCGCCGCTTATTCATTTCATCAACCTCATATAGTAGGACCGTGACACTAACTAACCGAAATACTAACATCATCGGGTCCCATACCCCATGTGTCGCATACACCCCAAGTCAAATCATAAAACCTAAACACAAGTTCTAATCCAACAACAATCATACAAAGAGATAAAGCACAAATCATGACACCTATAACACAAGTATAGCAGTAAAAGTAATTGTAAACATGAAGCAATAACAAGAAATTAAATGAAGAGAAATATCTCAATCAATTTACTTACAAAGTCACAAAAATCTCCTAGCTTAACCGGCCTTCGACACCCCTAAATGCGTCCCCGAACTCCCAAAACTCTCCTTTAAGTTCCTAAAGTTAATTAGAGTGTTTTTGGACTTATACAGGCTATTATAATTGGTTTAAGTGATTGTACATTTTAGTTTCTTAAAATCAGGCCCGTTAATACTTTGGTTATATTTAAATCTACTTTAATAAAATAGGGACAATTTTGGTGCAACAACTTGTAAGTTGATTTCAACTACCAAAACAATAAAATTATGTATTATAGCTCAAAGAAAAGTTTTTAAAGCTATGTCTTCCCTTTCCAGATTTATAAGGTTTTTACAATTTCAATAAGAATGGAAGGAGATATGAAACTTCTACTACAATGGCCCAAAACAATTTTAGTTTTCGACCAGCAACTTTGAAAAATTCATTTCTCTAAACCATAGCTTGAAAACTCATGATTTTTTATTGAAGCCTACAACATATTCTAGACCATCAAACTAAAAGATAAGCTCCATCCAATAAGAAATGAGGGAGTTATGCTCAAAACAACAAGACATATACAAAACAGTGAACCAGGAAATCTCAGATTCATCAACAAAGTTGAAGAGAGTTTTTAGACATAAAAACATTTGAACTTCAAAATATTTCACTCTGCAAAAGATGTTCCCCTTTGAGTTAGTTTTCAAATTCCATCAGAATGAATCAATTTCAATTTAAAATGAAGAAGTTATGACCAAATTATAGAGATTGGTTCATAACACAACATGCAAAATTTACAATTTTGTCTTACAACTTCTAAAATTCATAAATTAATGAAAACAAATCCAAATCAAGAACTTTTTTATATTAGAATTAGTGGAATTTTGCAAGGAATCCAAATATGGAAATAGATTTTAAAAAAGAAGTCAGTTGCCATTACTAAAAAAATGGAACTGAACCAAAACCTACAATTTTTATTTGAATTTCACAAAGTGTAGTGTAGATTAGTTTGCCTAGTGGTGTGACTTCCTTAGCTTGGTCATCACCTTCCCAATTCTCTAAATTTCATTACAAATAGTGGATCTCCCTCTTTATAGCTCTCTCCTTCCTTGCATTACAAATGAAGATCATTTGCATGGCAAAACTTATTTCATTCTTATATAAAATGGTGAGGTGAATTTTACACCGTTGATCTTGTTCAAATCACTCATCTCTATGAAAATCTCATGGCTCATATATATCCTACAATCTATTAACCCTCCACTAACTCACCTCTACTAACACACATTTTAACTCAATTTGCTTTGTAATGATATCCACTCGTATCTCAAGGTACATCAATGGCTATTATTTTATCTTTCTAACTTAGGTTACATTAATACCAAAACCAACTATAGGCACATCTTAATTAGTTTAAGACTTCACACATCACTCTCTACCCCGGTCCCACATTGGCACAAAACTCGAAGCGTGTCTTGCTTGCGTCTCACTGTCTATACAAAAGTAGAAGTGACTTGTCTACACATATACATCACACTAGGCCTCCACCACTCAAAATTAATATATTTCTTGGTTCTCAGATCGAGTATTATATACGTATACTCATTCTCGAGTCATGTCATAGGTCGGTGACCCTTAATTACGGACCGAATCTATTATTAGAAATTTGGGCCGTTACATTTGTTCTCTTTTTACCGGTGGAAAAATCACGTTCTAAATTTATTGAGCTAACCCCTTTGAATATACAAAAACATTTACTTTACACAATAAAACCGCATTACACTTTATGAGAATTTCAAACTATTAATTCTAACACTTTTAGAAAGTCATTTCAACATTAGATTTAGATCTCAAATTCATTTAGGACATCTAAATGGTAACACCTTTCAAATAATCCTAGTTACTACTTTAAACTATATATTGAATCCAAATATCATAATATACATTCTAGACTATGCACGCAATACAAAGTTCATGATGGAAGGCAGTAGATAATAACTTACTAAATCGGTGAATCAAATAATGCGATTGGTTTAAAGCATTAAGCACATAATCATCTCATCATCACTATATAGCAAAACGGATGTAGTTCACATTTGGAGTTTGTTTAGATCGACTAACTACTCACTCATAATCATAAATAACATCTCAATAATATAAATAAAGATATAAATAAATACCTATGAAATAAATACTTTAAATCTTCAAATCTTCTTCAAAAGCGATGAACATTAAAGCAATATACTAAAACAATAAACAATGGCTCCTAAAGCAATGAAATATTGATCTAAGTACTCAAGAGCAACTGATTTCATAGCACTAGGGTCATATTTATAGTATACTATGTAGTAAATATCCTAAACTAACTCAAACTAATCGTTGTTATTTAAAATCCTCAAAATCTTTTCCAGCGATTCCTCAACGATTCAAGTTTAAGTGGAATCGCTAGGTAAATCCTTGGAATTGTAGTCTCTATTTCCACCGATCTGAGTGGCAATTTTTGGTACATAGGAATCACTAAGAAATTGCTGGTGTTGAAATCCAGTTCTTCCTTTATTCTTTGTTTTTAATTCTTTGCATACAATTTCCACTAGATTAATTCCTTCATAGTCTTTCCTTTTTACTCAATTTCTTCATATATTCTATTTAATACATGAAATAACAAAAATAAGATAAAATATCGTGTAATATAGTCTTTTACATCTAAAATCATCATAAAATATACTCTAATTATCAACTTATCAAGTTGCTACTAATGAAAATGGAGAATTGGTACCAACTAGAGTACAAAATGGATAGAGATAGTGTAACGACCTATGTTGTTAAATAAGTGATTACCCATAATTTTGAACACTAATTAACATGAGTTAGGATTTTCGTTAGGCCCGACGTGTTTCGATTAGGCTATGGGTATGTTTGTGTGAATTAATTGTGTTTGGTTGATTGATAATGAATAAATAAAAATACTTCAAAAATTCATAACTTAGTGAAAAAAATATCCAAATCCAAAACTTCTTTGTAGTAGAATTAATGGAATTTCACAAAGAATCCAAATTTAGAATTATTTTTTTTAAAAAAAATTCATTTACTTACTTAAATTGCTAAAAAACCAGAATTGAACCAAAACTTGCAATTCTTTGTTGAATTTAACAAAGTGGTGGTGAAGATTGGCTTACCTAGTGTAAGGCTTCCTTAAATTGATCAATTTCTTCCCAATTCACCGATTTTCCCTACCTAGATGTTGGATTCATCTCTCCTGATTTTATGTTCTCTTCCTTGCATGAAAATGGATTGGTTTCGCATGAAATATCCACTAAAATTGTTTATATAGTAATGAGATCTAATCGTAGCCTTTGATCTTGTTTACACATTCATCTCTAGGATCATCTCATGGATCAATCTTGGTCCTACAACCCACTAAATCCATCAAGTTAACACTCATTCATACACCAAGTGACATAGTGATGGTGACAACACTCATTCGAGGCATATCAATACTTAGTGTTTTATTTTCTTAACTTAGGCCTCATTTAGATAAATTCAACTATAGGCACATTAGATTAGTTATATTAATCATATTAAAGTAAATTAGGACTTATCACATCACTCTCCACCCTGCTTCCACACCATAATGCATCTCGAGGTGTATCTTCGCTCGTGCGCTAAACTTACAAAATACAATACTAAATAAATATTCTCGGGTATAGTGTACGCACATACATAACACTAGGCATCCGTCACTCAAAAGTAATATATTTCTTGGTCCTTACACCGACTATGGGAACCGTGTACTCGTTCTCGGGTCACGTCAGGGGTTGATAATCCTGACTATCGACTAATTTATTATTATTAAATTTTGGCTGTTATAATCTTCCCAACTAATAGAAATTTCTTCCTTGAAATTTAAACTTTACTTAATCATATGTTTAATCCCATAATTCAATCATATCCCTAAAAATGGAGTCACTCACCAGTCGACTCTTAGTTCTTCATCATTTTAAGAATATGGGATACTTTATTTTAATTTCATTCTCATTATAATTACCTTAGCCAAAATTTCAAATGATACAGGCCCCCCAAAGCCCATACTTCTCAATTACCGCAGGTAGATCCATTAACAATTTAACATGGGTTCAAATATTACGGCGAATGAGTCCATGCTCAGCTACCACATACACATTATCACAATATACGACACTTTGGTCGTAGAACTCAAGAGAAATCTTACGAGGCATAATTTTCTTTTGAAAGTTTTGAGTATGCTTATCAAGCAACACTACTTCCATTATCCCAATAATCCAACTCATGAAACATGGATTATGTTAGGTTTCTCTTGATCATCAATCATCAACTATCCCATCTTGTGCAAGCTATTATTGTGTTCCGGCATGACAGTACATGCATAATGCAAAAATAGATAGAATCTTACCCTCAATATGGTCGCGTACCGCCTCTGGGTCTTACTCTGCTACTACGCGGGCTCTCTCTAGCCTGTGGCTCTATTGTAAGATTTTCCAAGCCCCGGAGTTGTGGGCATTTTCCGACCTTATGTCCAATCTATCCACACCTGTAACAAGCCAGTGGTCTACTCGATGCTATCGAAATCACCTGATTATGCGTCGACCTTTGTCTATGTAGTAACACATATAGATCTTCGTTTTCCCTCCATCCATGTGAACCGATGCTGCTACCTCCAGATCAGCTCTCAGTCCTGACTAAAAGTAATATGCGGGTTATGGACATCGCCGACTAATGTGTCCAATTTGCAGCATCTAAAACAAGTTGGTTGCCTCCTCCGTACTGTAAGCATTGTCTAGCTCTATATTGGCATATACCCTGGTTTTGGCGCATCTCAGCCTTTATTCCTTGGTGTGTACTGGATCTATAATGGTGATGGTGCATTTCTTACCAGAGTTGGCAAGGAAGACCTATTCACTGACTGTGGGCAACTTCGTATGTTGTGTCTTTCTTGATCATCTATGAAATATGTTCCATGCCTCATTTACTCTGTCATGGTGGTCGGTATCACTAATCCAGGTCCCTTGGATCCTCACTCATTCTATTTCGTCCCTTGCCTCTTTTTCTCTTCTTATTAGTATATATCGTAGCTAACAAAGCCAAGTGTGCTTGTATCATTGTTAAGAGCTCCATCAACTGTTGTTCCTGAGTAGTAGCTTCATCAGTCCAACGTCGCATGTCGTCAGTAGTAATAATATAAGTATCAAGCACCAGAAATACCTAATCAAAGTAGTAGCGGTGGCGGCGGCTTTTATAAGTGTGGTAATACGTGCCACCATAATTGACATGAAATCAGCCAGGTGCAGACCTTTGCCGTAACTCTATCGGATAACCCTTGAAAATCCTCAACCGATACTGTTTGCTTTCTACTGCTAGTCCTACCATCTCCACCCTTGCACTGATCTGCCATCGTAGTCTATAAGTTGACAGCAATCGTGACATTAGCTACTACGTAAATATCGCGTATATATACATATAAAACATAAAATGTACATATACAATCCCCAACTCACATTCACTCACTTTCCAACTAATAGTTTCTAGGCAATTACTGTCTAGTTTCAATTTCTAAGATTTGTGTTTTACTCAAGTTTCGTTTTGTACTTAACTAGAACACCAATGCTAATATCAAACTGCGATGTTAGTATCACATTATAAAAGAAACTAATAATACATTGCCTAGGCTCCACAAACCTAGGCTCTGATACCAATTGTGATGTTGGTATCACAATTTTGGACAATTCTATAATATGTGCCTAAGGTTCTAGAACTTATGCTCTGATACCAACTGTGATGTCCCGTTTCCCTAAACGGGTTATCGCCCGACCTAATCCTTTCACTAAGCCATAATCTCAGTTACATAGGACTTAACAACGTATTAGTCAACCTTTTATCTCATTTACCTCATTATACTTATTTAGGACAAGTATTATTCACTTCCTGTTAGTCTTGATTTTTTTAGTTAATTAAAATTTTTAATAATTTTAATATTATCAGCGGAAGACCTTATAAAATTAGTGGAAGCATTATAAAAATGCATATTATGGAAACCAAGTAAATAGACGATCATATGATATCAAACCAAGTAATACATGCATGAGTCGAAAATCTTGTCTCTCAACCCATTATACAACCCAAAATCATACAAAAAGATGTAGATATTAAATACACAAAATGATCACCTACAAAAGTAGCATAAACCAATCGCCGATGGCTCAAAAATAATCGTCCATCTTCTCCTTCCCCGGTCTACTACTTGAAGAATCTTTACCTACTGTCATAAAAAGGATGGTGGGTATGTAGAAAGTAAAACCTGAAGGCTATTCATCCACATTTCCAAAATATATAAAGAACGGTAACTGAAAGCATACAATAGCTATGAATAAGAAGAAGCTGAAAGGAAATTATGCAAATAGTTGCCAAGCTTCTTCAAGGAATGATAGACAAAATGATCATGCAAATCTAGGTTTGGTCAGCCGACATCCCTAGGGACTTTAACCTCGTGTGTCGTGCTAATAAAATCAGTTGTGTAGAGTACCGACATTCCCAAGGACTCTAACCCTGTGAGCCGCGTTACTCATGAATTAAGTAAAACATCATTTGTGTGGAGTGCCAACATCTCCATGGATTTCAACCCCAGGTATCGTGCAACTCATAAAGTCAGGGAACCTACAAAGGTGGGCTCCTCAAGTCATACCTATCGAAGAGTTCATGTTGAAGATGTTACAAACAAGTATCACACAATAGACATATTGACATGGGTATGTACATACACCAATAAGAGAGTCAAACAAATCATAACATGCTATTAAGAAGATATTTCAATAACTCTAAGATCAACAACAATAAAGGAATCCAATCATAGAACCACACCAAAATCAGGAATGTCATGTGACAAGTCATTACACGATAATTATAGCCAAAGAAATCATATACACGACAGTATATACAAGGCATAGCAATAGAAATATAAGATCAACATTCAAATAGTCTAAATGATTGATTATCAACTCAATAATGGAATGAAATGGAGAGAATTTCTTCAACTTGTGTACTTACCTCAAATGCACGTAATTCCGAGCCCATACCTGCTCTCGACGACTCAAAAATACGCGTTCCACACCCTGTAAGTCCTCTTTAAGCTCCAGTGGTGTCCTAACAAATTTAATTTAACTTGTTTTTGGTTAGTTAAGTGGTCTTAAATTCAAATGTTTCACAATTAGCCCCCCATAATACTTTGTTTATGTTGAAATCTACTTTAATAAATAAAGACAGGTTTGGTGCAACAGCTTATGAGTTGATTTCAATTTCCAAGACGTTAAAATTATGAATTGTAGTACAAAGGAAATTTTTTCGAGCTATGTCTTAGTCTTTCAAAACTATGTGGTTTGTGCAATTTTGATAAGAATCGAATGAGATATGGAAGTTTTACCATAATGACTCAAAACAGTTTTAGATTCCAACTAGCAATTTTTTAAATTTTGTTTCGACTAAACCATAGTTTCAAAACCCGTAATTTTTTACTGAAGTCTAAAAACATATCCTAGAACATTATACTTAAAGATGAGCTCAATCCAATAAAAATTGAGGGAGTTATGCTAAAAACAACATTAAATTAGCAAAACTGTGAACCCGAAAAGTTTTGATTTATCCTCAAAGTTGCAGAGGATTTTTAGACATAAAAATATTCAAATTTCAAAATATTTTAGAGGAAAAATTCGTTTCCTTTTAAGTTACCTTTCAAAAATGCCTCCATAATGTCATTTCAATTTAAAATGAGGAAGTTATGACCAAATTATAGAGGCTAGTTCATAATAACAACATGTAGAATTTCCAGTTTTGTTTTTACAACTTCATGAACTTTAAAAATTCATAACTTAATGAAAACAAATCCAAGTCCAAAACTTCTTTATAATAGAATTAGTGGGATTTCTCAAGGAATCCAAATATGGAATTAGATTTTAGAAACAAAGTCATTTACCTACTGAAATTGCTGAAAAACCAAAACTGAACTAAAACTTACAATTCTTTGTTGAATTTAACAAAGTGGTGAATTTAACTTGATCAATTTCTTCCCAATTCACTGATTTTCCTCACCTAGATGTTGGGTTCATCTCTCCAGATTTTCTTTTCTCTTCTTTGCATGAAAATGGATTGAGTTTGCATGAAATCTCTGCTAAAATTGTTTATACAGTGATGAGATCTAATTGTAGCTCTTTATCTTGTTTACACATTCATCTATAGGATCATCTCTCATGGCTGACATCTTGGTCCTACAACCCACTAAATTTATCAAGTTAACACCCATTCATACACCAAATTACATAGTGATGGTGACAACACATATCCCGAGGCATATCAATGCTTAATATTTTATTTTCTAAACTTAGGCCTTATTTACATAAATTTAACTAGAGGCACATTAGATTAGTTATATTAATCATATTAAACTAAATTAGGACTTATCACATCACTCTGTACCTTGGTTCGACTCCGCATGAATCTCGAGGCGTGTCTCCACTCGCATGCCAAACTTACACAATACAACACTAAATAAATATTCCCGGGTATAGTGTACACACATACATCAAACTAG
Source organism: Stephania cephalantha (assembly GCA_039657325.1). Taxonomy (NCBI): domain Eukaryota; kingdom Viridiplantae; phylum Streptophyta; class Magnoliopsida; order Ranunculales; family Menispermaceae; genus Stephania; species Stephania cephalantha. The sequence goes on from CM077569.1 coordinate 31,007,204, forward strand.
GCATTCATCACTCAAAATTAATATATTTCTCGGTCCTTACATCGAGTATTGGGACTGTGTACCCGCTTTCGGGTCACGTTACGAGTCGATAACCCTAATTAGGGACTAATTAACTATTAGTAAATTTTGGGCAGTTACAATTCTATTTTAGAAGTGTGAACCTCTATCGCTAATTAATGTTCTAGGTGCTCCAAAAACAAGAAAGATCCTTGATTTTAGGAAATTAACTACTATTTTAGGATCGTTAAATTTGGTGGCTATAGCTTCTACCCATTTAGATACATAGTGTATGAATAATAAAATGTAAATATATCTATTAGATGGTGGAAAAAATCCCATAAATTATATTCCCCAAACATCAAATATTTTGCAAAATAGAATATGACATAAGGGCATATGGTTTCTACGTCTTAAGTTTCCGGTTCTTTGACAATTTGGACAAGCATTCGTGTAAACATAACAGTTGTGGAATAAAGTAAGCCAAAAGAATACTGAGTCTAATAGTTTACGGGCTGCACGACGAGAACCAAAATGTCCTCCACAAGCATAAGTATGGCAATGAGCCATTACGGGTTGTATTTCCATTTGTAGAATACATCTTTGAATGGTTTGATCGAAAAATAATTTCTATAAGTAAGGATCATCTAATAACAATGTTTAAAATCGTGTTTAATCTTATTTTTTTGGACTCTTGTTAACTGAGGTGATAGCCTATTAGTAGTGAGGTAGTTGACTATATCGGCATACCATGGACTAGTAATAGCTGTCTTATACAAGTGTTTATTAGGAAATTAATCTTTCAATGGTATTGGGGGTTCTACATTTTCTAGTCTACTTAGATGGTCTGCTACTAAGTTATCGGCACATTTCTTGTCTTTTATAGTGAGATTGAATTCTTGTAACAATAAGATCCATCTTATTAATCTTGGTTTATCATCTTTCTTTGTCATCAAATATCTCAATGCGGCATGGTCCAAGTAAACTATTACTTTTGTTCCTAGTAAATATGGTCTAAACTTTTCTAGTGCAAACACAACTGCTAGGAGTTCTTTTTTTGTGGTTGTATAGTTTAGATGGGCAGGATCCAAAGTTCTTGATTCATAGTATAGACCTGAGAATCCTTTCCTAACTTTTGACCAGAAACAGCTCATATTTCATAGTTGCTTGCATCACACATTATTTCGAAAGGTTATGACCAGTCTGTTGACTTTATCACTGGTGTGGTAATAAAGGCATCTTTTACTTTATTAAAGCTATTTTGTATTCAGGTGTGAGCTCAAAGGTAACATCTTTTTGCAAAAGTTTGCATAAGGGTTGTGTTATTTTGGAAAAATCTTTCACAAAACGTTTATAGAATCCTGTATGGCCAAGGAAAGATTTTTCCACCGTTATAGTAGTAAGGTAAGGTAATGGTTTTATAACTTGGGTTTTAGCAGGGTCTACCTCTATTTCTTTTGCTGACACTATGTGCCTTTATATAAGTCCCCGATTAACCATAAAATGACATTTTTCATAGTTCAAAAATAGATTTTTCTCTATACATCTTTTAAGTACTTTAGTGAAGTGAAGTAAGCATTCATCCAAAGAATTACCATTTACGGTCAAATCATCCATGAAAACTTCAATAAAATGTTCAACATAGTCAGAGAAAACACTAATCATTCATCTTTGGAATGTAGCGGTTGTGTTATATAGGCTAAAATGCATATGCCTATAAGACAATGTACCAAAAGGGCGGGTAAAAGTTGTATTTTCTTGATCCTCTTGAGCTACAGGAATCTGATGAAATCCCGACTATCCATCCAAAAAATAGTAGTGGGTTTGTCTGGCTAATCTTTCTAACATTTGATCTATGAACGGAAGTAGATAGTGATCTTTTCTAGATATGGCATTTAGGTTCCTATAATCTATGCACACTCTCCAACTGTTTTGAATTCTAGTGGTACTAGTTCTCCATGTTCGTTTGTTATAACTGTGATCTCTTTCTTTTTTGGAACTACTTGTACTGGAATGACCCAATTACTATTTGCTATTGCGAATATCATTCCTACATCTAGTAATTTTAAAATTTCTTTCTTTATGACTTCTATTATTGGTGGATTCAATCTACGTTGAGCTTGTATATAGGGCTTTTTGTCTGCTTCAAGATTAGTTCTATGCATGCATGCGGCTGGACTTATCCATCTAATATTAGCTATTATCCATCATATTGCTTACTTGAATTCATTAAGAAAATTTACTAATTTATCCTCTTCTAAATTTGATAATTTATTAGAAATTATAATTGATAAGGTGTTATTACTTTATAAGTACGCGTATTTAAAATGATCTGACATAACTTTAAAGTTTAAGTCATGAGCTTTTAGTACAGAGGGTAGAAGTTTCGAAGGATTTATCGGCAAATCCATATGGTAAGAGACCTCATGGAGTAAATTATAAGATCTTAAGGCGTTGATTATTTCTCCAGTCATTTCATTTATATCATTGTCATCATTTAAATCCTCTATCACCTTTTCAAGTTTGTCTAACTTATCGTTTCTAAAATTTTTATCTATTGTGCATGGAACGAGAAAATAATCCAGGATCAGAACATTTAGGGGCAATTTCTTTTGAATTATTGCTGACGCATGTTCTCTTAGGCTTACTCTTTCATTAAATTTAATTTTATTAGTGCATAAGTCTTTTATAAATTTTTGATATTTAGGTACGTTTTCTTTGACTTTGAATAAAGGTATATTTACTTCCACTTTCCTTAAAGTGTCTGAGATTTTTTTCATTTCTCGTAATTTTTTGACCTTTTTATTATTTTCTAAATGATGGGGAAATGGTGGTCTTACTATAATTGGTTTATTCTTTTTGAAATCATTTTCCTTTTGAATTTTATTATCTTTAATTTTTATTTCTTTTTCAAATTTAGCCACTAATTCTTTTCGAGAAACTAGTTGTTCTGACATCTTTGCTTCTTCCATTTGTTTATCGTTTCGCTTTTGCATACTGGCTAGTGTAAGGTTAAGAAGACAATTTTCCTTTGTTAACCTATGGATTCATTTGCATAGCCATTTGGCTTAATTGGTTTTTTAGTTCAAATATATCATTTTGTAAGGATTGAATTTTTTGATCTTTTGCTTTATTTGAATTTTCTAGTGCTATTATTCGATCGGTTAATGCGGATGTTCTATATCTTTGAAAATTTTGATTGTGTACACCATTACCTATATTTGGTTTTAGGTAACTTGCATTTTTACTAGTAATATAATTAGATTGATTAGGATTATTGTAGTAGTTCATCATAGTGTTAGCCTCTTTAAATTGATTTTGTTGCACCAATGGACATTCATCTTATAGATGATTGACCTCATTACAAAAAGCACAAATTTTAGTTTGAACTGACCTATCTTTTAATAGTAATTCAACCATACTTTTCAATTTATCAAATTTATCATCTGATGACTTGACTATATTCCTATTAATCTCATAAGAATAGTTTTTCATAAATTTGTTTTTCTCACAATAATGGTTTGATTATTTTGCTATTTTGATAATATTATCTCTTGCAAATGTTAGCGTAATGTTGAATAAAGATCCTTCACATTCCTTTTCTAGGAATCTTTGTTCTAAATGGTTTAGTCCTTCGTAAAAGTATTCTAATAAAGTTTTATTTGAAAATCTATGTTGTCTCGATCTCTATCCTAGCATTGCTAATTCGTTTCCTATTCGAACTGATTTTACATGATGGAAGTTATTGATCTAAGAATGTTTCTAACATTTCGAACCATGTGGTTATGGAATTTTGAAGGAGATAGAATAGCCAATCTTGAGCTTGACCTTTTAAAGAAGAAGGGAAAGCTTTTAGTTTGACATAATCTAACTCTACGTTTTTGGATTTTATCATACTTATTATATGTGTGTATTTCCTAATAAATTGTTGAGGATGTTCATCACCTTCACCTTGAAATGAGGTAAAAAAAAATTGATGAATCTTGATTTTAACTCAAAATTAGGGAAATCCACAGGAAAAGCAATACACATAGGTTCATAAGAAGTGATATTTTTATTGGCTTGCCTAAAAGTAAGTTCGTGCTCAATGTCTGTCATATTGTATGACATGCAACGAGAAAGATTCTTAAGAAATTAGTTTAAAACCCCTACCAATGGTGCCAAAAATTGACATGTGTCGAATGTGTATAATAAATTCCCCACTTTATTATTCTTTTAATATTTTGTAGTAATGGCAAGTGGGAATCTTCTCCATTGGGATTTAGCAAACTCCTTAAGAAGAGAAGTTTTATTTTTTTTATATATCTTTATTTTTATTTTTATTTAAAAAACCAAAATTTAAACTAATACTTTCTAAATATAAAATAAACTTAACTAACTAAACTTACTTAAATAACACAAATCAAGGTCACTAAATTAAAAGCAATTCAATTCAATTCAATAAAACACAATAATAAATAAACATCTAAACAATCCTCCTAAACAATGAAACTTCAATTCGTTTTTGCATCCAAACATGTTGCTTAAATCATATAGTCATGAACATACTTTCTAAAGTATCCTAGATCATTAAATCTTAATCATAAGTAAATAGCCTTTAGCAAGCCATTTGTTCTCCTTATACCAGTGGAAAAGTCACGTTCTAATTTTATTGAGCTAACCCATTTGAATTCACAAAGACATTAACTTCACGCAATAAATCCGCATTATGTTTTATGAAAACTTTGAACTACTAAACATAACATCTTTGAAAAGCCACTTCAACATTAGATTTAGATCTCTAATTCACCTAAAACATCTAAATGGTGTTTACCTTTCAAATAATCCTAGTTACTACTTTAAACAGATAGTGAATTAAAACATCACATACATATTGGCCACTATGTACATAATACTTAAATCGTAGATTGCAATCTGTAAATAACAATCTATAAAAATAGTGAATCAAAAAATATGATTGGTATAAAGAATTAAGTACACATTCATCTCATCACGACTACATTGCAAAATGGATTTAATTCAAGTTTAGAGTTTTGTCTACATTAACAAACTACTCACTCATGATAATAAATAACACCATAATTTCTTAATTATAAGACATAATTAAAAATATCTTGATAGAAACTTGAATCTTCAATCTTTGAAAGCAAAATAATAAAGAGTGACCTCCAAACTAAAATAAAAGTGTAAAACTAACAAAAGGCCCTAATTCCATAATCTAGGGTTTATATTTATAGTATATTAGGTAATACATATCCTAAACCGACTCAAGATCCTTGTTGTAATCAAAAATCCAAGAATTCGTAGCTAGCGATTCATTGTGTAAGTGGAATCGTTGGGAATATTCGTTAATCTTTAGCTTTCTGGTTTCACCGATTTAGCCAATGATTCAGAGTGTTATAGGAATCGTCGGGAATCGCTGGTACAAAATCCCAATTCTTCCCTACTTCGTTGGTGATGATTCTTTGTGCAATCTTTTCACTCGGTCAATTCCTTCATTTTCTTCCATTTTCCTTCATTTTTTCAAATTCTTTATTTACCACCTGAAATGTCATAAATAATTGAAAACCTCATGAATATAGTCTTTTACATGCAAAATCGTCCTAAAATATACTATAAAACATGTCTAATTATTGACTTATCAAGTCTTGAATCAATTCGGGCCCCCGTAAGACTATATCTCCAACATCTGCCCAATAAGCTCAAATCATGTCCTCTAAAACCATGATCAGACGCTTAATCTGCCTATCAGTTTGAGGATGATATGTCGTACTGAGGTTGGGAATAGTTCCCAATTGTCACTGCAATTCACGCCATATTCTAGACGTAAGTCTCGGATCTCTATCCGAAGAAATCGACAGTTGAACTCCATGAAACCTTAACACCTCACATAGTTATGCATGACATAATCTGTTAATAGGATCTTGTATGGAAAATCGAAAGAAATGCACAGACTTTGTCAACCTATCAACTACAACCCAAACTGCATCATGCTTACGCTGACTTAGAGGTAGACCAAAAACAATATCATTCGATATATGCTCCCATTTCCACTCAAGAATTGGCATAATGCAATAACCCTCTAGGTTTATTATGCTCAGCTTTAACTTGCTGACATATCTCATATCTTTTTACAAACTCAGCAATATCAATCTTCATCTTAGGCCAACAATAAATACGCTTCATATCACAATACATCTTAGTGTTACCTGGATGAATTGAGTAAAGGGATCATTCCCATAACAACTCTTGCCTCAACTGATCCTGAGCTAGAATCAATAATCTATCCCTAAAGCGTAATGCACTATCACTAGAAGCTGACCTATCAGGATGATCAACACTAGTCACTAATCTTTGACGCACTAAGTAATCTTTATCAGCTTTCTGACAATCAACCACCTTCTAAATAATTTTTGGTTTAGCCTGAATTTGAGAACAAAAGGACAGATCAGTAGCTCTAGAACTAGCTCTCTCAGTTTATGATGTGTCAGCTGGACTTTCAAAAATCATCGTCACTGACGCTTCCTCCAAATGACAAAACTGAGACGCTTTAGCAGTAGTTATATTTTCTCTACTTGTTATTCTACTCATGGCATCTGCAACTACATTTACCTTGCTTAAGTGGTACTTTAGAGTGAAATTATAGTCCTAGAGAAACTCAAATCATCTATGCTACCACACGTTCAATTCACTATAAGTAAACAAGTATTTCAGACGTTTATGATCAGAAACTATTGTGAACATCTCGTCATACAAGTAATGCCTCAAAATATTCAAGGCAAACACAGCTACTGCTAACTCAAATCATGAAATAGATAATTTCTTTCATGATGCTTGAGTTGCCTCAAAGCATAAGGTATAACCCCGCCTTCCTTGATCTGTACACAGCCCAAGTCTAAATGAGAAGCATCAATATAGATCACTAATTCTCTCCCTGATTCATGTAATGTAAGAACATGGTTTAAAGTCAAAATACATTTCAACTCCTTGAAGGCACTCTTGCACTCTTTTAACTAATCAAAGTCAACATCTTTCTATACTAGTCGAGTAAAATGGCAAAGGGATATGGGAGAAAACCCTTAATAAGTTGCCTATAATAACCCGCTAACCCGAGAAAGCTACATACCTCTAACACTGTAATAGGAGTAGGTAAATCTTGGATTGCCTTAACTTTTGCTGGAACAATACACATGCCCTCAGCATTAACCATATGTCCAAGAAATTTGACATTTGAAGCCCACAATTCACACTTACGAAACTTGAAATGTAGGCGATTATCCTTCAAATTCTGCAACGTAATTCTAAGGTGGAGCGAATGTTTTGCCCGAGTCTTTGAATACATCAAAGTATCATCGATAAACATGATGATAAACTAGTCAAGATAGGGAGAATTCAATGTGCACATAACAAGTACTGAAAGTTGTCTTCGATATATCCTTATCCCTGATCTTCATATGATGATAACCATACCTCAAATAAATTTTTGAGAGATATTTGGCACCCTTCAACATATCAAATAAATCATTCATCCAAGGTAATGGATATTTGTTCTTTATATTCACTTGATTGACTAGCCTATAATCAATGCACAAACGTAGGGTTCCTTATTTCTTCTTCACAAAAATAGCAGGTGCTCCCCATGGTGACATACTAGGATGGATAAACCATTTTTTAAGAACTTCTACAGTTGATTTTGCAACTCAAGCAATTCCTTTGGTGCCATATGGTACAGAGGAATTGAGATAGGTTTTATGCTAGGAGAAAGATCAATGATGAAGCTAGTGACACCTAATGATGAAATTCCAGGCAAGTCAGATGGAAAAACTTCCAAAAATTCACAAACCACTAGTATCTCACTAATAATTTCAGAAAGGCTGGGAATCTAAAATATTACCCATTTGTGGAAGGAATCAATATTGGCGTGGTACGCTGCTAACCAATACATTCCTAGCAGCGCATCGTATTCCAGGAACTCCATAATCTTTAAACTAGTTGGGAGCTTATTTTCCCCAATTTTGACAACACATGCCTCATAAATTAGGTTATGATAATCCTTATAACTCATTGTTGTGCTCAAAATCAATAATGTGTTGGCTCTAACAGTTTTCAATCTCAACTCGTCAACATATGTATACTCAATCTCCACAACCTCTTGCGAGTACTCCATAATAGTTATGGGAAACATCAGCGTAGTTTGAACCCTTCACCAAAACACCTCGCTTGCTCTGCGTCGATCTATTAACGTCATATGTTGCGGAGTGGAACTTATACCCATTAACAAGGTAACCGGGGTAGACAAGTACATGATCGACTAGGACCAACAGAAATATCAACGAAGCGTCTCGTCAACTATAGAATTCAGAGCCTATTGGTCAAAATTAGAGATGCAATATGACACATTAGTTATGGGAGAAACATTTGAATCTTTAACGTACAAAAGTAATGACCTTACATATGTTTGAAACCAAATGGGGAAGTTGTGCTCTAGACTACTATCAACTTGCGACTCCCCCATTGCTTGAGTGATTTCTTCGACGAATATCCTAGAAGAAACGAACGTGTAAGTCGGATGTCTTAATAAAATATGAACAATGAATGTACTGCATTATTGAAAGAAAGTGATGGACATGCGAACGTAAGGAGCGATCTCTGGACAATTGAGCGGCGAGTATGTACGAATGAGCGGCATTATACTCTGCTCTCTGTAAGTACCGCTCCTTCGACTTGCCCATGGGTCGACCAGGATAAGTGAAAATTGAGAAATTGCCAACGAAGTTCGGTGTGGGCCTGAGACGCCATCGTCGTTACGTGGCACTTTGTCATGCAACGTAAAGACGTGATCTTCGAAGTAGTAAGAACAAAAAGATGTGACCTCTTCGACCAAATAAGCATTACACATGGAGCCTCAACCTTCGCTTTGTTTAGCACATTGTTCTTCAAATGTTTAAGGTACCTATATGAATGTTATAGGAAATGTTGATATAAAACCTATTGAATGGGAAAATAATATCAAGGGCTCAAGATAGTACCTCTCAAATGGATACATCCATCGAAATTGAACGGGACCAGACGGACGGGCCTCGTAGGCCAAGTGGATTGGTAGGTGTTCCATAGAGTCAAATAAGCTTGGAGGAAAATTTTTTCCAACTTGCAAATGATTTTTGGTATTTCGAGACTCTAAGACCTCCATATCTTGATATGCGACACATTTCGCGATGAGGGGACCAGGAAAAATAGGCTTAATTCGCTAATTGCAACCCAAACCGGGTTTGGGAGAAGTTCTCTGGAATGCAATTGGTATCAACCGTTGCATGAATATATGACAATCATGGCTCTTCATGCCGAACATTCGCAGTTTCTTTGGATCTACACATCGACCAAGATTCGATGCGTAACCATCGAAAAACGCAACTTTTCAACCCACTCGCACAATTTTTGTCTTCTTGATGTATCAAGAGCATAGCACCAAAGAGACGTAAGTATTTGTCGCGAATCAATGTGTAGAAGGTCGGTGACAATATTCACGAATATCTTGCCTCGATTTTGCATTGTCCTTACTCTTTGCCGATCTACACACATAATAGTGTTGAATATGTTGTCAAAAACATTTTTTTCGATGTGCATGACATCTAAGTTGTGGCGGATCAAGTTTGTCTTCCAATACGGCAAGTCCCGAATATGCTTTTCTTCCTCCATCCGAATTCTTAGCTATCCGCCCATTCACAGATTCGGCGCCGATTTACGTCACCTTCATCAAGCCAAACGATTCAATTTACGCAAAATTTCTTCACCGAGACGGCAAAGCGGGCGGATCATCATTTATGACCATTTTGCCTCTAATGAAATTTTTTGTCTTTCCTTAATGGTGATGACTTCTCCAAGAAACGACGATGACAAATCGAACCACGATGTCTTACCACCATTTCGCAATTGAAATGCATTTGTATCCTCCATACAATATGGACAAGCGTACTTACCGTGTGTGCTCCATGGGACAACATGCTATATGCGGGGAAATCACTAACGATCCATAAAAGGGCAACTCGCATGACAAAATTTGTCTTGGTGGAAACGTCGTATGTAACCACCCCATTGTTCCATAAATCTTGCAACTCTTTCACAAGCGACGGTGAAGGAACACGTCGATTTTTCGCTTTGGGCTGGTCGGTCCGGGAAAGATAACCGTTAAGAACATAAACTCGAGATTTCATGCACATCGACGGTGGAAGGTTGTAAGGAGTCAAAATCACGGGCCACGAAGAGTACGATTTCCGGGAAATCCCAAATACTTGAAAACCATCGGTGCACAATCCTAAACGAACATTCGAACCTCGGCGGCAAAGTCTTTATTGACGTCATTAAAATGTCTCCAAGCAATCGAATCAGTGTTGCATAACATCTTCGGGCGATGAATGATCTCCATGCCATCGCATATGTTTTGCGGTTGACTCGAACGCATACAATCGTTGTCAGCAGAGGGCCCGAAAGGGAAGTAGTACATTCTTTTGCAAGGCGGTTTTTTGTGTTCCGACCACGACCTCGTCGATGTGCAACGTATCGTGATTTCCCACAAAATTTACATGACGTCAACTCGAGTCCACTCCCCGATAAATCATACATTGGTCCTCACAACAATCTATTTTCTCACGGGTAGACCTAGACCTCGCATTAGTCTTTTAGTGGCATAAAAATTCTCAACCATTGAGTTGTCATTTGGCAAACAATCCTTCATGAGTTTAATGATTTCATTATACCCTCGTTCGAGATATATGATGTTCGAGACTTGATCGCAAGTAATCTTGCCATTGCGGACAACGTTGTCATGGTTTCGCAACCAGGCCACAATTGTTCCCTACTTGCATCAATCATGTCATATAGTTGGCGTGCTTGAGGTTTGGTGATTCTTCCACGACATTCCAATTGAAACTTGGACACCTTACGTTGTGTAGCATCTCGCAGAAGTGTCGGATCGTATCCTCCCACATCAACATCATCAATATGGCAATCCATTTCGTGAAAATTTTGCGGCCCTTCATCTCCGTTCTCACCATGTTCGTACCAACTGTGATATCCAGGACAAATCCATACCTACATAGGTGGTGCTCAATGTTTCGACGTCAGTACGGAACAAGTCGACATTTCTTAAAATTGCACGGACATCTAATCTTCCTTTCACTTTGGTATGTAGGACAATGTTGTTTTGCAAATGATATGAATTCTTTAACCTTCGCGCGAATTCAATTCGAACGTAACCGTTGTCGAGAAGCTAGGTTGTACATCCAGATCTCTTTTGTAGACGACATTCCTAGTCGAACGTAACCACTTGTAAGCTAGGTTGTCTATTCAAGTAATGAAATAATAATGATTAAGATGATAAGAAATCTCACTAATTGGAGAATATTGTAAATCGGAATAGCGATCTACACCATCTAGAAGAAATTGATAGCTAAGTGAAAGAACGAGGTTCTAAAGAGAAGGAATTGATTGAGTTATGTTGTTTATGTAAGAAGCTTGGGCATTATCAAAAGGATTGTTGTAAATGAAAGACATGATTCAACCATTGCATATGCTGATTTTGGTCATTTATTTGACACTAAGCATTTTCTCTCAAAAAATATTTTGAGTATCTCGTGGTATCCAAACACTTTGTCTTACTCGTCCCACATGCCTTAGGATTGCAAAAAGAGACCACCGTGGCAGACATTTAGTTGTGTGGGGAATCGAAGTTGAGGCCGTGCGCCTAACCTATATCGATATCGAGGCATACAAATACCACATAGTATCAACGCGTCTACTACTTGTTCACTCATACCTCCTTAAGGTTATAGGTTTATTCCATTCTCTAGAAATGTAATGTGAAATAGCAACATTCACTAAAAGAGTAATCCTAGTGTTTCTAACCCTAACTAGTAGTAGAAATTAAGTAATTATAGGTACTATTCAATCGTAACCAACAACACCTAACTAATCAATCATCCATAGCAAGTGCATGAATATGAAATTACTAACAACTATAACATCAAACGACAAAGTAATTACCTCAGTACATGATTCTAATGTATTATAATGTTGATCATGACATGCTTTACCGATAAAATAAACATGGAATAACAACCAAATACGGATGACATGCTTTACCGATAAAATAAACATGGAATAACAACCAAATACTGGAATCAATATAAATCTTGAATTGCTCAATTAAAAGGTTGAAATGAAATAGTACATATTAATAAACCTAAAAATAGAACAAGCATAACCTCAAAAACTATGCATGTAAGAGAAATAACAAAAACTTCTAAACCAAACAAAAGACACAACATTAACTTAATAGATCAAGTGAAGGACACCAACTAATGCACATGAAAGCCAATCCCGGGGGAAAATGTGAGCGAGATACAATGTGAAGAGAATTCGGGTGTTAAAAAATTTTTTTGTGTTACCTTGACGAGCGGAGAGCGGAGCGGTAAGCACAGAGCGACCAGAGAGCAGAGAGCAATGAAAGACACGGAGATTCAAGATCGAAATTCAAAAAGAATCAGAACGATGTGCACTCATTCACTGCACAATCAACAAGGAACAAATCAAATCACTCAAGAACAAGTTAAAATAAAACCTCATAAAGTAATAACAATTATAAGAACCGAACTCTTTAAATATGTCACCGATCAAGAGTTTGTTCCTTCACAAGTTCATAAACAATAAGGTAGTACTATAACACGGCCAATTGCCAAGACGAATTTACAAAAATAAAAAGGATTCCATGACCATAATAGCTAAGACCTTTCAAGAAAATAAATTTTTTTTTAAATCCATTTATTAGACTAGTATAATGAGCCGCTAAGAAAACCTAGTATACACAATGGTCACCCACATTATGTTCATTTCCTATGTTTGAACATCAAGGCATATATATGACTCGCCTTGCCTAGCAGATATATACTTCAGTTCAAGTGAAAATCTATAACATATTTCATTCATGAGCATAATATTTGCAATGCTAACAAGTATTACGACTTTAATATTCCTGGATGCCGCAGATAAGGTACGTAGGAACACAGGACACCCTAGAATATTTATTGATAGATGGAAATTTATGAAGTCTCGCATGCTTAATTTAAATTGGAAAATCTTTCAAGATAAAAATCTTCTTGCCTTCAACTCCGATCTTTACTAGAAGATCGAACTATCAAATGAACCATAGCGGAAACTTAAATAATTCTCATGTCACCCTTGGTTTTCCATAAATTTTTAAATTAGATAAACAAGGGGACTAGAATGCCAACCCGATGTGACAGATTTAAAAGTTGAGCGAAAACATTGTAGAAATTCAAGACTTCCTCAAAACCGTCACAAGGTGAATGATCTCTATGAAAGTGAAGAGCTCTTGATCATGAGTGTTGCTGCATTATAAAGAACAATAAAAAACAAATAGATTATATCGAATGTAGTAAGACTCCAAAACTACAAATGCCTTGCTAACCAGGAATCGAGACCAGAGAGAGAGAGAGATATCGGCGATGACGACGAGGCACCTATGCGCGACGAGACGGAGAGAACGAGAGAGACGGCGAGACCGAGACAAAGCAGAGAGACCAGGTAGCACGACCCAGACGGAGAAACGGAGACCACCGCGACGAGACGGCAGAGCAGATAAAAGAAGCTGTAGAACTAGCATTAATTAGAACATGCATATCTCGACCATAAGTATTTAACATACCTTCTACTAGTCTCTGAGCGGCCTCAGGATCAGCCTTTGTCACTACATGGGACTAATCAACAATTTCCATCACACTACCCACTAAAGAGGTTGGAAGTGTAGGACAATTCCTTTAAATGTGCCCTGACTAACCACACTGATAACATGACATCGGGCATATGAGACACTCCACTAGCTTGAGGAACCTTCCTATAACAGCTCAATCTAAAACTAACCCGACCTCTACCTTTGCCTCTACCTCCTGATTGAGCTAGGGTTGGTAAAGGTGGTTTCGCCACTAAAGGCTGTGAAACGGATGGTTCCACAATTGGTGCACTAACATATACAATTCCTTGTGGAACTTACTTAGGTGGTATAGCAAAGAAAGATGAACCAGCTCCTGAACCTTTCTTCCTTACTCTCTGACTAAAGAACTCTCGAGTTTTCCTAGCCCCTGATGACTGAGACGGCTCAATATGAGCTAATTCTCGAGCCTTGTGACTACTAGAATAATAGGGAGCTAGTGACCAATATGGTTTCTTCCATCTCCATCGCACTCTCTAAGATCAATCCATAACTGGTACAAGGATGATATGAAACTACAACTTGTATTTCGTAATTCAACCTTTTGAGAAACATGTCGATCTTGTTCTCCTCCAACTCCACATCTCCGGAGCACACTAACTTAATTCTGTAAATCTCTGTTTGTATTATGTTACAGAAATATAACCCTATATCAATTGAATGAATTCAACATTTTTCCTATACCAGACTGACTTCGAAAAATATTGCCTATAGAATATGGTCCTGAACTGTAGCAATGTAGTGACAGTTTTCCTCACTTTCTTAAGGGGATTCCACTGCTTACGATCATAATTAATTAAAAGAAATGTGACCAATTTAACCTTAAACTAGACCTTAACATCATGAACAATAAAACGTTGCTCCATCTAGAATCTACGCCTCTACTACTCCATCCTTCATTTTTTTGTTAAATCTCATGATGTCATATGTCATGAATTCCTTACGTGTTTAGAGAAATGCAACTTTCTTAGAATCCACCAGTACTACTATTGTTGTCTAAGAAAGAACATGTGCCACATTTGGTTGTACTGGAGCTGCTACTATCTCAGTCCCACCCTCAGTCCTACTAACCCCGGGATTAGCTGCAATATATGTCTCACGTCGCTTTGCTGGTGGTCCCATCTGTGCCATCATTTTCCCTTGAGATTCCATCAACTCTCGCATTTGCTGCTCAATCTTAGAATTCCATTGTGCCTCCGTCTCAACACTGCCCTAAGGTCCAAACCTAGATGTGCACTCTCCTTGTTCAGCCATTGAGTCATGTAACACAAAGGAAAGATAAGACCATTAGATCAATGTTCAAAAAAAGATAGGAAAATCATATCGATACAATATTTAACAATAAATTCATCAAATAACATATAATAATGTTTTCATTTTCATTTTCATTTTCCCTAAAAACTACAATGAAAGCCATTTATCATGCCCTAAATTCTTCCATAACTTGAGATAATTTTCAAACTTAGTGAACTTAATATAAAGTACCAAGGTGTATCAAATCCATTTAGACTCAGTCTCCAATACTAAACTGTATTAGAGTAATTCCTAAATCCAAGTTAAGAAAAAATATATGAAGCCAAAATTTGATACCAAGTTGTATCAGAGCTATACCTTTACTTCATATCATTCAAAGGTATAGAGGCTAAACTTTGAACTAGGCTCTGATACCAAATTGTAGCATTCCCTATCTGGATTTGGGCAATACTTGGCCTAAAACCCTAATTAAGCGACGATACACCAGCCAAACTTAACTAAAGCTAGTAGTTTCTCCTTTTGTAGCCAATAAACTCAACTTATATATTGATATCGAAATAAGAATCAAAATAAACGCAACGTAAAATTTAAAACTTTTTTGATAATGTAAACAATACACAAAAGTTAGGCATTTACTAAATCAAAACTCGATTATACAAAACTTCCCAATAATTGTTATATTACAACAATGTAATTCAAACATTATCAATATACAAAAAAGGATCATTGTAACGACCCTTATCCTAATTAAGGAATCTTTTGCCCTAAAACCCTTATTAAGCCCCGGTACACTAGCCAGACTTAACTAGAGCCAGCAGCCTCACCATCTACACCTAATTAAAATAATTTTATATTGAATATCAACAATAAAACAAATAAAAAACGAAGCAAAAATTAAAACTTTTTTGCGATATCATACATGATATAGAAAATCGAATCAAACTGGAATAAACCTTGGTTATACGAAACCTCTCAACCCTTGTAATAATAAAAAACTGTAATTCAATACATATATATAGAAAAGGGAAGAGTCATTACATCAAATAGAAAATCAAGACTCCTAAACCTTCTCCATCCCATAATCGTAGCGTTCATCGGTATTCGTGAAATGTTAATTGGGGTAAGTGCTCCTACTTGCTCAGTATGTACGAATTCACAGAACTATCAACAATCCATATAATAATCAAAGAGAAACACAATAGACATATGAACCAATAACATATTTAAACAAGGTATTGAAACTCATACAAACAATACATAAGCAGCATGCAAATCCAATAGTTTTTGTGGCATGTGATACTATGACGTTTTCATTTTCGTTCATGAAAACGAGAGCCGAATCCACTATCCCCCAATATACTAGCTGACATAATCAATACTTTGGCAATGTATTGTTCATTCAGTTGTATACTCGTTTCAATAGCTCTGTCCAAAACCCATGAATTAAGATATAATTGTGCCACCAATCTATTGAGTTCATATTTACAAATAGTTTAGGGTGCCACCCTTAACCCTATTCCACCAACATTCTCGATCTCAGGTTTATACACATGATATATCACCATTTCTATAGCCTCATATATCACTAAGTACTACACGCTCATTTAACAAGATTTTAAGTCAAATACTTTTTGTTACAGTACACAGCTCTCTATTCTCAGTCCATAAACTATATGAACTAAAATATACTATATACTAAGCAAAGTTGATAATTAAAAAAATCCATACTCACTGAGTAAGTTGGAGAGCTCACCCCAATTATTATTTTAGGAATACTAATAAGCGCTATGACTATTGGATAGAGAAGGTTTAGGAGTCTTGATCTTCTCTTCGATGTAATGATTCTTCCTTTTTTTATATATTTGCATTAAATTATAGTTTTGTATTATTACAAGGGTTGTGAGGTTTTTTATAACCGAGGTTTATTTCAGTTTGATTTGGTTTTGTATATCGTGTATAATATAGCGAAAAAGTTTTAATTTCCACTATGTTTATTTTTTGTTTTATTTTCGATATTCTATATACAATTATTTTTATCATGTGTAAATGGTGAGGCTGCTAGCTCTTGTTAAGTCTGGCTGGTGTACCGAGGCTTAATTAAGGTTTCATACCAAATGATTCCTTAATTAGGACAAGGGCTGTTACAGTTAGTATCAAAGCTTGGTAAGAGCCTCATTTTCACTTTCGAATTGTTTTTGAAATAAGAAATAACTTGGATACTATTTGGTATCAAAGTTTAAGGTTATTGGCTCTGATATACCTTGGTACCATAACCTAAGTTTACTAACTCTGAGAGTTGTCTCGAGTTACGAGGAAGCTTAGGACGTGATAAATGGTTTTATCGTGATTTTTTTGTAGGGGGTAGCTAAAAGATAAAAGACTGAGAAATGTTATTTGTTATGTTTTATTATATCTACGCGATAGATATAAGAGTTATGTCTTTCCTAAATGATAATAAGATGGTTGAAGACCATTGATTTCTCACAATATGGGAAAGCATTGAAGGTAAAAGTTCAAGAGAATCTTAACATAGAGGAGTTTGAAAAAAGGAAATACATAAGAAAAACTTACAAAGATGAACATTAAATTCATTCTCCTATTAACTATCTTTACTGGTCTTTGTTCTAGCTCATATTATCAAACAAATAATAGTTAGTGAAGAAGTATCTATTGGATCTGGGCCTTGAGACGTGTATTAGGAGAATTTAATTTATGAAGTAATGAAATACTAAATGACTTCAGGTGGAATACAAAGATGGTAAACCACTTTGAGATTAGACTTGATAATAGTAACTAGTTAAGCAATAAAGAAAGTTATTCAGTAAATAAATTAGTGTTTAATGATAAGAGCCTATTTGAGGTTTGAAAACCACTAATGTATTTATACTTCATAAGTTGTGATGAAGTAAAAGTTCCAGATATGGTGTTAATACATATTGGAATGACAAGAAATTTGTGGAAAATGAAAGGTGAAGTAGAGAATTCAAAACTGGTAAACTCGAAGATAGTTCAATCTAGAACATAGCAATGAGTTGGTAAGATATCCTAATCTAATGTTTTAGACTTGTACAATCTAAGTTGGGAGACTGAGTGGTCAATAAATCTGAGGATTCGAGGAGTTCAAAGAATAATGTATTGTAGTGAAAATGAATATTCATTGCCCAAGATTGACAACTCATTCTGATAATAAAATGAAACCAATTGTTTTTGGGATCTAGTTATCATCATGATATAATCAGAGTTAAGGATATATAATGATCAATGATCTCAGCTGATTGCTATATCACGTTAAGTGGATGGTGGAAACTGTAAGAACTTACTAGAACTCTTGCTATGTTCATGAATGAAAGGTATAGAGTTTTCGAACTTTATCTTAATCAATTTGTTATCGTGTTATCGATAATAAGATAGAAATCATTGAAGACTTAGGAGGTGCACGAGCATTACCATAAAGAGTTACAAGTCATGACGGTAGATTGGTCCATGCTAGATTTTGTAAGTGCAAATACTAAGTTTCAAAGTTAAATTAAACTTAAATACAATGATTCCTTAGAAAAAAAGTTGAAGTATAGTTTGACTACAATGTTTGCTTGATGGTATCTGAATTGTGGAAGAAGTTATAGGTTCATCCTAAGACTTCTTATTCAAGTAAAAATGTGTATTGACACAATGAAGCAAAATTGTAGCTTATACTTCTATATATAGTTCAAGAAATTTGAGAAGAATTATTAGGGATTGATAATCTCGAGATAATTATTTTTGTAGTTGTACCAAATATGTAAAGGCATCACTCGTAAAAAAAAGGGTTTTAATGTATTGTGAACAATAGGTTGAAATACTGATGTATTCAAAAGGAAAGGTTTATCGAGAATCTAAGAAGAATAATTAAAAGACAACTTGGAAGTATAAAAGCTAGTAGGTTGGTGTAAAGTGAAGTATTGAGTTTCAAACTATGGAAGTTTGAATAATATAATTATCAGGGTGAAAGAAATGGAAGGTAAGATAGATTAACCTGGATTTCTTAAATGTTAGGAATTCACTCTAAAACATCACTCATTAAAGGTGATTCTATTAGCAATGCTTTGTATAGGAAAAGGACAGGGGACGTAGTTACAATAAAAGTTGCTCAGTAATATCTCGAGTGAGATGTGCAATGGTGATCAATTGAAGTCCTTCGCAGGCACATCATCAGATGAGTTGTTTGAATCGATAATTACAAGTTTGTTCTTTAGAGCTCTGATTGGAGCTGAGCTAAAGATGATTAATGGAGTGGTGAATTATCAAATTGATTGGGATTATCTAGTAAGTTAAGGGTTTACTACTAGTTATTGGTGTTTTATATGATAATCTCATATCATTACATCGAGCATGAAAAGAAAGTTCTTGGAATCTGAAATAAAAAATGTGAGGCAATAATGTCATGAGAATCTCATAGATTTCTTTAAAATATTCATTCAAGTGAAATCCAAAATCATTGTGATAAGAATGAGTTGTTGGTGACCTAAAAGGAAAATTGACGGCGTGAGTTTTATAAATAAATATGAGATATAATAGTAAGTGGAAGCTGAGTGTTACTAACCTGAAGGGTTATATTACTTTTACCTTATATGAATGACATTTCACGCTCAGAGATTTATGATGAATTAACCTAAGTTGTAGTGAAAACTGAAGGTTGTTGATATTGTAGTTGTAGGACTGGTAGAGTCTGCGAATTTCTTGCCAGTATCGTGGTTTAATTCTTATGAAAGAGTAAACGAGATATATGTGTGTTTAGAAAGAGTTGAGAGTTTATGGAGAACCAAGATAATCATTTTGGTGAGGCACCAAAAATCTACTTTCCAGTAAAGATGAAATGTATAATAACTGGGAGGTACCTTTCTCAATCTTAATACAATATATATGCAGCTAATCTTAGTTCCAAAGAATATATTTTTCGAGCTTGTGACTTGGAATGTGGTTGTTACTGGAAGAAATATTTTGTTGTGCGAGTTCTTCGGTATTGATATTATCAGGATATAAAATGTTGGGGTGTTTCCCTTAAAAATTTGTACGCTTAATTTCTTCGTCAATTGGTGTGGGACAAAAAGTAAAGATACATGTTAATTGGAGCTTGAGTAATTTAGAACTACACAGAATGGTGTTAGCAGACTGTCAATATGCAACTACAACTCAGATAAATGGAAGAAATGTGTTGATAAGCATCATAGGGTGTTGAAATATTCAAAAATGTATGTATTCTTTTGAATTTCTCACCTATGAAAGGGCAATGTAGGGTTAAGGAAAGCTTTGAAATTTTAAGGTTAAGGAAAGCTTGAAAATAATTATAAACAATATCTTCCATGTCTTTATGTTATAAAAAATAAATCAATTCATGTTCGGTTTTGACTACAACGAAGTTGATCAAAAGGAAAATTTATTGATCAAGGAATTAACTTGGGAAACGAGGAAACAACTCCTCTATATCTTCAACGTTGCAGTTAGTTGATAAACTTTAATTTCAAGGACGAAATTTCTTAACTTGTGGAGAATGTAACGACTCGTGTCCTTAACCTGGTGATTAACATTAATCTGAATGTTAATTAACCCGAGTTAGGCTTGTGGTTAAGCCTGATTTGTCTCGATTAGCGTGTGAGTGCGATTTTTGTAATGTATTGTATTTGATTGGTATGAGAAATAATTAATGTAACTATAAGAGATTAATGTGAATTAAAATAAAACATATAGTTGGAAAATAAATGATAAATAAATTGACGGTATGCCTAAAGTGACGCACATGAGTCATAGGGTAGCATGCACGCCAGAGTGTAGTCATTGGTGCGCATGATGAAATTATAAACGCATAAATATATGCGTGTACATATATTGTATATATAAATATATATTGAAAATAATTAATAAATTTATGGGCGACTAGTGACACGTACGGTCGAGGGTGACACACGTGAGGTGTACAATACTGTGCACGCCAGTAGATGGTCGTTGGCGTGCATGGTGAATTTATAAATAAGAACATACATAGGTATATCATTATATATAATTGATATATATATATAAATATATAAATAACCTATAGTTTGATTTAAAGTGTTTAAATCATTGGATTCGCCTTGAGATACGTGTAGCATGAGCATTGAGGAAAAAAATGGTGTTGATAATTGTTTGTTGAAGAGTTTATCCATGCCTTGATATGCGTGCAACCCAATTTCAAGAACAACCAATGAGCATGTGATATGAAAATGTCATTTTGGTTCATGTATCCTTGGATCGGCCTCAAGAATCGTGTGAATGAATTTAGAGAAATATTTGTATTTATGCCACAAAAATTGCCCTCGAAATACGTAACATGTATCTGGAAAAAGGTAAAAAAACAAATGAAACCGTTAGATCTGCCTCGAGATTCGTGTGATATGAAACTCAAGAAAATTTAATATTGATCCCCAACGTAACAGAACCCCTTCATCTCAATTTATTTCGACAATGAGAGGTATCGAAATAATGGGAGAGAAAGAGAGAGCTTAAGAGCGAGGGAAAAACATAGAGATTGACGATGGAGAGATTGACGATGGTAAGTTGTTGTTTATTGTTGTCGTTAAGTTGTAGTTGAGGAAGGAGACGGCAAGGAGCCATCTCCATGCCCAAACTCGCTTGGGGTTGGGACAACCCTAATGGAAAAAACAGAGGAACTGGTTTCATTGAACAATGGAAAACGAGAGGAGGAAGAAAGGGGTTTGATCCCCAGAACCAGGAGAACCGAACTGATCAGGTTAGAGGTCAAACCCCTTTTCTCAAATAAAAAGAAAAAAAATGGCTGGAATTTAGAAAATTTTCTTGAAAATGGAGAAAAATCAGAAACAAAATGTATTTGTGAATGAAATAAATAAAAATTGTGGATTTTTATAAAAAAGTGGAGATTTTTGGATTCTTTCGAGACTTTATACCGGGGTTTTTACCTCAAAAAAGTGAAATGATTTGATTAATCCCGAAAATTAGCAAAATGGTTCTGATTTTAATTAGGACCAGTTTAGGGGTTTTAAATGTGAAATATTAAACATATAATTACCTTAAATGGTTTGTGATAGGTTCTCGAGTACCAGGATAAGTTAAGTGACCCGAGAATTTAGGAAATTGAAAACGTAACCAAATCGAGGTAAGTATGGATTCGTTTAACTTTCAACTTTGCTTGGCTAAGTGGTATATTTTAGTTCAGATAGTTTATGGATCGGGAATGAAGAGCTGTGTACCGTAACGAAAAGTATTTGATTTAAAATCTTGTTAAATGGACGTTTAGTACTTGGTGATATCCGAGGCTATACTATTTGCGATATATCATGTGTAAACCTGAGATCGAGAATGTTGGTGGAATAGGGTTAGGGGTGGCACCCTAGACTATTTGTAAATCCGAACTCGATAGATTAGTGACACAGTTATGTCTTAATTCAAGGGTTTTAGACAGAGCTATTAGAATGAGTATACAACTAAATAAACAATACTTTGCCAAGAGTATTGATTCAATCAGCTCGTTTTGATAAATGAAAATGAAAACGTCACAGTATTACATGTCATGGAAACTATTTGATTTACGTACTACTTATGTATTGTTTATATCAATTTCAATACTATTTTTAAATATGTTGTTGGTTCTTATTGCTTCTGCATTTCTCTTCGATTATTATATGGATTGTTGATAGTTATGTGAATCCGTACTTATTGAGCAAGTTGGAGCGCTCACCCCAATTAACATTTCGGGAATACCGATGAGCGCTACGACTATGGGATAGAGAAGGTTTAGGATACTTGATCTTGTCTTCGATGTAATGATTTTTCCCTTGTTTATATATTTGTATTGAATTACAGTTTTGCATTTTCACAAGGGTTAGGGGGTTTTGTATAATCGAGGTTTATTCAGGTTTGATTCGATTTTATATATCGTACATAATATCGCAAAAAAGTTGCAATTTCTGTTGCGTTTATTATTTGTTTTATTTTGGATACTCGATATACAATTGTTTTAATCAAGTGTAGATGGTGAGGTTGCTGACTTTAGATAAGTCTGGTTAGTGTACGAGGGCTTAATTAGGATTTCAGGCCGAACGATTCATTAATTAGGATAAGGGCCATTACATTCATTACATCGTAGAGAAGATTATAAGACTTTTATGCTTTCTCTTTCTCTTTTGCCGAGGCGCTGGGTTGTGAACCTGAAATGTGTAGGGATGACCGCTCCAACATGCTTAGTAAGTGGCTTACAATTATAAACCAAAAGTCTATTTGATAAACAAGAATAATGAATAATAATATGATTCCAATAAATATCAATTCAGTACATCATCAACAGTATAACAATAAATAATATATGCAAATCATCAGTTTAATAGCAATTGTACTTGTGACATCGTGTTTCATTTCAATTATAAGATTCATCTCTCAGTTACTCAAGAATACCATGAAGGAAACTCATATGTTAGTCGATGTATGATTTCATCAGTGTGTCAAGACTAGTCGAGTCTCCGCATTCTTCTCGATAATGAGTGATGATATGAAACAACATACCACAAAGGTAGGAAGCTAAGGTTAATCCTTAGCGACTTCATAACCACATTATATCCGGTTGATTGAATCTGACTCGCCTCTTAATTGTAAATTAAGTTTTATGCTTTTCAAAGTAATTGCTCCTCTTTCCCAGTCCATAAACTATATGAACTAAATAAACTACTTTACATAGCACAATTAATTATATAATTGAGTCGCACTTACCTTTGTAGATTTTCCCTAAGTTTTGTCCTAAATTCACTAACTCTTAAGGTACTTGAACTTCTTTCGATGTTTGAGCACCCAACACTAATCATTTAAAGTTAATATATGTCCAATACTTAAGGTTTAGGACCCCTAAACTAGTCCCTAAACCAGTCCCTGGACCCTCGAAAATAACCTAATTTATTTTAGCATTATTATTATTTTTTGAATGGGGAGCGCGCTCCATACTTTGGTAGAGTGTGCTCCACCTTTTGAATTCATCAATCTTCATGGAAGGGGCGCGCTTCCCGGCTACAGAGAGCGCGCTCCACCATCAAGCGTCTAAAACAGAGAACATGGAAACAACCTTTATTCGATCCTCAACACATCCCACACCTCCTCAGAACATCAGGGAGGGCCTCTAATGAGGTCTTACACCCATACAAACCATCAGCAACCATGATTAACCAGTTTTCATCACTAATTCACGAGTTCAACTAATTATCAAATTCATCCAAACAAAAGAAAAAGATGAAAACTTACCATTTCAGCTGTGAAAGATCAATAATTCACTTGTTGTTGATCTCTATTTCACTTCGAAATCACTTGATCACTCTATCACTAACAACTCAAATCTTCACCTACTTCTCCCATTCTCTTGATAGATCGATGAAACAACGAAATAAGTTTGAACTTGGTTTTGTTTATATATTCGGAGTTTCCTCGTGATACGCATTGTGTGATCTCGAGGCTAATCCAATGGATATGATTTTAATGTGACACAAGTCATTAAGGTGACGCATATCTTGACTCGTCTTCCACTCGCACGGATTTCGAGGTCTATCCCATGGTCCAAATTAATTAAATCAAACTATAGGTTTGTTTATATATATGTATATATATATATCAATTACATATAAATATATATATAACTATCTTTTTTAATGCCTACAAATTCACCGGGTGCGCCAACAAGTACACTCGGGAGTGCACATTCATTCCACGCCCCCTCTTTGCACTAGGTTTACCAGCAATTTATTAATTAATTATTTCCAAACTATAGCCTTATATTAATTTTTTTACAAATAGTCTATAGTATATTTAATTTAGGGAGCGGCTAAATGGACCCCAATTTTTACTTAGAGAACCCTATTTTTGGATTTTTACTTTGTTGTACCCCATTTTTACTTAGTTTACCCCACTTTTTTTTTCCAATATTCCAAAAATATGCTTGCTCACCCCACTACCCTCACCATCACCCAACACTCCTCAATCCTCTCAATTTCTCGATTTCAGTCATCGTAAAGCACTTGTACTAGGTCACCAAGTATTATAGGAGTGTTTTTTCATTAAAAAAGGTCGAGTGTGGTCGCGCCATGTCCTAAAAGTGAAGAAATGTTGCTCGCGGGTGTCAAATACACAGAGCTGGCACCTCTGAAGGGGTGTCGGACACACAGGGCCAACACCTCTAAAGAGGTAACAACCGACTCCGACCGAGACTGAAAAGAGAACTGGATCTCAATGGGTGACAGAGAGATCCAGTCGAGACATCTTTAGAGGTGTCGATCTTGTGTGTTCGATACCTCTTCAGAGGTGTCGGCTCTGTTTGTCCGACACCCATGGGGCAACAAGAACGAACAAAAAAATTTCAAAACTCCTAAAAAAATACATGAAAATGGCCACATAAATATTAGGTATTGCTCGTAATCGCTTAATATTTTCAATTCCATTGAAACTTTGCACCCCAAATACAAGATTCAACCCCCAAATCAAAGCCTTAAACCCAACAACAATCTCACAAACAATACCGACTAAAAAAAACCCCTAGAAAAACTTCGAAATCGATCAAAAAGAGATGAGGAATGCACCCACGACATCGAATCGATGTGGTTTTTCTCGAATTTCGTCAGATTTGGGGTTGTAGGGAGAATGCAATTTGAGATAAGGTAATCGGGGTAGGAATGAGTGGGATGAGTGTGGTATGAATGAGTAAAAACCCTTTTTATGGAGAGACAATACAATACAATCATGTCATCGCACACATACACTAATCGAGGTACGTCGAACTTAACCACGAGCTTAACTCGGGTTAGTTATGATTCGAGTTAACGGTAATCACCTACTAAAGGTAACGAGTCGTTACATGAGTAGTATATCAAAGCTTAATGAGGGATTACTAGCTAGATCAGGACTCACTAGTTTGGAGCTTGTGTAAATCTGTTGTTCATTCTCTTAGTGAAGCTTACACCTAAGCGTGACCCCATAGAAGTAGGATGGGAAGTCTGAACTGCTTAAACAAGATTTTGGTGTTGTGGTTTGTCTTGTTTACTTTCATTTTCAGTTTTGCATTACATTTTGAAGCATCAATCATATCATTATTAGTTCGATATTTTTCATCTCCTGAAATCTAAGTTCAGTACTTATATTCCTAAATCCCTTAGACTTTATGTTCGAGCAATTACCTATTGGTTTCGTAAACTGATAATTTCCATCAATTATACCAGTATCGAACTAGTTACAATAATCTCTTATGAATTCAGATTTCCCAAGTCTATCTCACTTACAAGTTACAATCACATTCTGTTATTATTTTATAAGTATATTATCTCTTTAACTCTCTGAATTAAACCTTACTTGTTATATTCCACGAGTTCAGTATTGAACAGATAATGAGAATAAATCCCCTATCGCATATCTAGCGATAATACAAAAATATATAACAAATATAACACAAAAAAATCGCAACTTACAATCACTTCCCAATTAATCGCTTTCAATCAATCATTGGTTCTCAACCAAAGTTTTCCTTGATTGAGCAAAACCTAGGCTTTGATACCAAGTTTGTCGGGGTTCGTTTCACTAAACTCTGACTTAACCTAATTACCCTAATTGAGCTTCTAATCCATTAAGTCTTTTTCAACATTCAGAATAAATATTAAACCCTCAAATTAGACTTAATTCTCAACTCTTTGAATGAGACAAAGTAGAAAATCATTTCCTTTGACTTCCAATTTTTTTAAAAATCTCAACATAATTTTCTCTATAAAATGGGCTGCCGAAAATCCAAAACCTAATAAAACAGGTTGGGAAGAAAGCCTAAGACTCACATTTTCTCGTAGTTCACAATATAATATCAAAAATGAAATTTAAAGCTCATTCCATGTCAGGTTCTCAAGTTCCAAAAGTTAGTCTTAAAATGTCCCATCAAAGTTTCATAACATCTCACAAATGTTTCACGGCCTACACTCAACCCACAAACCCAAAGTACTATTATAACAAAATAATATACAACAAGAAATGATTAACTTAAAAACATTCACCAAAGTTCTTCAGGTCTTGTTTGTTCTCTCTTTACTTCACGGAGATCTTGATATTATCAAAAACAATTCGAGGATGTCAGCCAAGTAAAATCTAAAATTGACATGTACTCCTACAGATGGTAGTCTGAATACATGGATTGTAACGGTCCCAACCATACAAATTGGGCACCGCCCAACACTAAACCTCCATTAACCATCGGTAAACCAGTGCAGAATTAATAAAGGCCTAGTCAGCCTCACACCGATCTTTCGTACCTGATAGTCTACACAACAAAGTATATATATATATATATATATATATATATATATATATATATATATATATATATATATATATATATATGCAACTGATTGTAAATACTGTGAACACCCAATAACAAATAAATTAAACACACGACGAGTTTTAGATGTGGAAGCTAGGATGTTCAAACCCAATATATATATGCAGCGGAATTTAAATACTGTGAACACCTAATCACAAATAAATTAAACACACAACGAGTTTTAAATGTGGAAGTTATGATGTGCAAACCCCATACCAAGATACCCTATACAAAATACAGTGACAAGTAAAGGTAATACATGTATTTATGTACCTCTTCAACCCATACACCAGTTTAGTGAACTACACAAATAAGATATATAAATAGCTACAAAGTAGCAATATATAGTCTCCTGCAGCTCAGAGATAATCACCAATATTCTCTTTACCCTTACTTCTCGCGAGATCTGAAATTGCCAACACGTAACAATTTCAGGTAAGTAAATTCCAAGCTTATCCAAATGTATTCAGATTTATCAAGAATATGTAGTTTAAATTCATAAATGTAAATAAGAAACACGATAATAAAGCAAGGTATATGAAAATAAGCTACCAAATAAAACAATGGTAACCATAAGTACTAAGAAATAACAAGATATGCACTTGAGTCAACGCCGTCCGATGCACAAGGTGGGCCATCAAAAGATCTTAGCCCCAAGTCCACGTCGGGTTCTCCGTCGAGATACACTTCTCGACAGATTCTAGCCTGACAGGACATTGGGTTCTCTAATAAGGATTCCAACACTTACCGAAACATCCAGAGCTGTCAATAGATCCTAGCCCCAACTCCAAGTCAGGTTCTCCACCAAGTTACACCTCTCAATGAATCTTAACCATGACAGGTCATTGGGTTCTCTAGTTGAGGGTAGGACGTAGTTGGCAGTAGAAATTTTATGAAATAGTTTGAGAGGATTATGAGATTGTTTAGGAGTTGTTTTGAAGTAAATATGGGTTATGGAGCAGTTGAGACTAGTTTTAGGACTTGAACTTTATAACTTATAAAAGAATTCCTTGAACTTAGTTTTTAAAATTCAATTATATATATATATATATTATGAATTGTAAGGAGATGTGAGTCCTTCTAGGCCTTCTCCTCAAGGTGCTTTTTATCAGGTTCTTCGGTGCCGACATCCCACTTTTAGGGGAGACTCTGCTGAAATTTTTATAGAAATATGGAAATCAAACCGTAAGATTTTCTAATTTGTTTCACTTAGAAAATTTAGAACTAAGTTTCATTTTAGAATCTAGTACATGTTTTGAGGTTTCTAAATGATGGAATGGATTAGGAATCTAATTAGTGTAATTAGGATAAGTCGAGGCTTAATGAAACGGGCCTTGACAGCAATCCAAAAGTGAACCTAAAACTGTACTATAACTTCAAATGCATGCTCCCCGGAATCGACATTGCCCGCTTAAAGTTTTACTCGCATCTAGTGTCTGTTTCACATAAACGGGATACCTAGTCTCAACTAGATTTACTCGCGCCTAGTCTGTTTCACCTAGGCGGGATACCTCATCGAAACTAAACATGGCAACTCGATCTGTATGACATGAATGCATGACCAACAACAATGCACATGCAATGCAGACTAAATACAAAAAAAGTACAAAGATAAATCATTAAATAGTATAGGTCAATGTAGATTTTACTTACCAACAAACAAACTTAAAGTTAGTAGCGAAGCCTCACTTGCGCAATTCCCGTATTTTCATACCACCTACTAGTTATTTCAATTGCATTTAAGACCTTTAACTCATTTTCTAATTGAAAACTAATTAAAAGTCCTTACATTGATCCCTTAACTTCTTTCATCAACTTATAATAAAACTAATTAAAAGTCCTTACATTGATCCCTTAACTTCTTTCATCAACTTATAATATTCTTAAGTCATTCGGCGAGCAAAAACCCCAAGAAAATAACCAAAAGTATCAATTTCTTATCATTTTCATGAAAACTCTCAATTAATGACTACTAAACACTTAG
This sequence comes from Stephania cephalantha, assembly GCA_039657325.1. Taxonomy (NCBI): domain Eukaryota; kingdom Viridiplantae; phylum Streptophyta; class Magnoliopsida; order Ranunculales; family Menispermaceae; genus Stephania; species Stephania cephalantha. The sequence continues at coordinate 31,036,598 of CM077569.1, forward strand.
TAATCTCGACCGAACCACGATTATAAATCCTTAAAACCTTAATCTCGACCGATCCACGGTTATACACCCTTATAACGTTTCTTTAGATCTTTTGTATTACTTTAAATCAGTTTTAAGTGTACCGAGTGAGAACACCCTATGAGAATAGTTAAAATCCCATTTTTACCTACAGGGAAAGGGCAGTGCAGTCCTGAGTTTCGGGCCTCCTTTTCGGCCACTAAAACCCCTCGAAATCTACTCTGAATTCAAATCTAATTTGCAAGGGGTCGAGTTTGATTTATAAACACGAAAATCGATAAAAAACTTAACTTAAAACCAGTAGCTTAAAATTGATAGCCATTGGTCTAAAAATTGGATTGCATTGCTATCTTTAAAAATAAAAATAAAAATAAAAAAAACTAGTTTTAAGCAACCAATTCAATCCGAATTGACCTTTGAAACATTCTCGAAACCGCAAGCTAATTCTCATGGACCGATTTGACATATAACCATTAAAATCCATCAGAAACCCGACCATAAAACCTTACCTTCGTATAATCACTTATAATCGAGTCTCAACATGGGCTGAAAATTAAGACTGCTGAACATAAAACCATGAACTGGTTTTTCAAAATTTCCCCAAACCTGTCAAAACCTTCTGTAAAGTCCCAAACAAAAATAAACAGATTAATAATGATATACAAATATTGATTTCCACTAAAAACTTCGGACTAAAATGGTCGATTACTCAGTCAAAATCATACCCCAATATGTGACAGTTCTAGGACAGCACAACATGAAAAACATGGACAGAACACAAAAACCTCAATTCAAATCTATTAAATCTGATTCCCAATTAACCAAATCAGTCCCAAAGATCAAAATACATCACAATCCATTGAGTTATATCGATCTCTACAAATTACAACAACAATTTCAATTAATAACATTGTTAAGACTCCTCTCAACTCCATTAATCACCATAACAACAACACAACATCACAAACTCCATCTCAAATCAATTAAAACCCCAAATCTCCCACCCACAGCCACGGATTTGACCATCAATTCAATCAAAAATACAATGAAACTCACCTCACAAACTCTCTCGTGTTCAGCGGCGAGAGACACGAGAGAGTAGAGGTGGAGAGATTTCGTGGGGTGAACAAATATGCGACATAATCAAAAAACAATATAATAATAATATCTTGACTTGACACTAACACAAGGACTGTTTCGCTTAATCAAAAGTGAACTAGAGTGACCGAAGTGCATATTCTCATGGACTAAAGTGCATATTTCACTAAACCTCAGGAGGCATTTTGTATTTTACCCAACTTTAAATAAACCTATAATTTTGGGTAAAGAAATCAGGAACACTATTGTAATTGCCATCGTGGAGCAATAATTGATAACCATCAACAAGAAAAAAAACTGCAAATTGTGAGTGATTTGCTTCACTACAACTTTATTAGGTAGGTGGTGTGACCTTAGTAGTAAGAGTAAGCTTATAAAGTTTTAGGTCAGGAAATCTGAAGCTTTGCCTGACTTGTCCAAGACAGAGGCAGGTAAGACCATACGGCAAATCTGAAGCTTTGCCTGATTGCAAAGCGTCGCCTAGGCATTTTTGGCTCAAACCGCCCTAGGAGATGACTTAGGCGGGTGGTGGCCTTCTAAGTAGTTTTTTTAAAGTTCAGGGAGGTGAAGATAAGTTCATAAATCTTCCGTATATAAACCACCAAACGATGTAAACTTTACCCCAACTGGAAAATTTTCATATATAACCTTTTTTTAAGTTCAGGGAGGTGAAAATACTTTTGAAAGCTAAAATGTGTTTGATAATAGATAATTGATGGCCAAATGCATCATTTGAAATTATTAAATGTCATTAGCTAGCTTTTTAAAGTAAATATTGGTAATTAAGGTAAATGACTAGCGACACTAGTAGATACAAAAAGGTCAATAAATAATAACTAATTTTTTAGAGACCTCTAAATAAATATTATTTTTCTGCCTAGACAACATCTTGGCGCCGCAACGCCTAAGCCACGCCTCGTCGCCTAGCAATCCTTGATTAGAAATGAAGATTAGAAAATATTTCAAAGCCCAGGAGACAAGATTGACTGTCTAGTGACTTCGAGAGAAACTCACTAATATAAGTACAAGTTATTCAAAGAGAAGTTTTCGAATTCTAACATACGTTGCGCACCTATAGAGACAATCGAAAGCAATGAGAGCAAAAGGAGTATAGAGTTTGTTTATAATAAAAATAAAGTGAAATCAACAACAGTAGTTAATGAAATAAATATCTTAATCTTGTTTTGGTCCTTTGAGGAAAGATTAAAGAAAGCAGAAATGTGAAAGCATGATACATGATTGAGGGCAAAAAATAAAATTAGTTGAGGTAAAGGTGCAGAATACATTGAACACTAAAGTCCCTAACATCATGTAGGAAAGTAGATCCTGCATCTTTCATAAGCAATTAATTTCACATTGCTTCACATTGACAATCAGAGGCAACATTGATGGCTTTTCATTGAGGAGGATATATTGTGGAACAAAAATGATTGGGCCTATAAATAGTTGAATCAATAAATATATTTACTCTTTTCTCTCACAATTTAACTTGCATCAAAGCAGATTCTGTTGCTTGCTTCCATTGGTACATTTACATACAATCTTCATACTCCAAGTCTTCAGTATCAACTGTATTTGGCTCTTTAAGACTAGATCGTGAAAGCAGCATGAACAATTAACACATTAAGAAACTACTACAACATCAAAAAATAACAATTAAATAAAACATTTACCACCATATAGAATCCTAAGCTCTGTTAAGGGAGTGAACGCAATCATCAACAGTGGTGGCTGTTTCGTCTATTCATTAAAATTGACTTATTAACAAATGTCGTAACTATCATTGCAAATTATGTCCTGGAGAAAATTAATCATTATTCAGGGAAGACTTCTGAGATTGACGACATTAGACATGTAGTAACATAGTTACGTTAACAGCAAACTTTTAAAGCACTATACCAAAAATGAAGTTTTCTCACTTGATAATAATATCAGTTGAAACAAATGACAAAAATAATGAGGAGCAAAAGTTGCTTACCAATGGACGGTTGCCACTGTTGTCGCCTACTTAATATCAGGAAAAAAAAGCACTCTCTTGTTGCTGCTTACTTGTATATTCCAACAAAATTGACATCGTATAGCAGAGTTGCATTGGCAGGAATATTGCAATCGCCTGTTGAACAAGTAAGTTTAATGATATGAATACATCAACATTATATTATATGGAAGCAGTGGATCTTCACTAAACTCGATAATATAATTAAACAGAATCAAATTTGTGTACATGTTCAAGAACAACATTGTTTTAGAGTAGTAGAAACAACAGTTTTTTGTTAGGCCACTTCTAACATTCAAAAAAATGAAGACTACATCTTAGCAATTTTAATTACATTAAGAAACATTATTGCTATATGGAAGTAGTAAGCACTAATATGTAGAAGTTTTCAATATGGTGGTAGGATTACATTCAGAGACAACAAAAATCCTCACCTGAAAAGCATCCTGCAGGTTCAGGTCCATATGCCAGCTCTGGAGGAATCTGAAGCTTCCGCTTTCCCCCTTTGTTAGTAGCAAAACAAGACAGACTTAAGTAAATAAGACAGATCTCAAAAACCAAGAAATCGTACAATTCAATGCTTTCTCCATTCTCAAAATCATACCAACAAGCATCGGAGGTACACCTTCTCCCCCAAAGATCCCTTGATCTAATCCTTTTATGACCTGTTCCACAGAGAAATCAAATGGCTATCTGGCAAGGAAAAAGAAAATAAAGAACATAATTTCACAGCTGTATAGCAAGCAAAGGATAATCAATCTAGTTGATTACCTATTGATTACAAACTAACAAGTAATAGAAAAGATGTTGCAAGACATTCTTGTGCTACAAAAAATAAATCTAATGTAAAGATTAATTATCACTTGTTATTAGTATCTATGCCAACCATTACCTTTCCAACACCAATACGCATTGTGAGAGGTCTTCCACGTTTATAGCTACTGTCAAATACTGTCCCATCTTCAAATCTAGCAGTATAATGAATCTGCAATGCCAAAAAATACGAAAATAATATCATTTGTATCATTCACTCACTCGTCTATTGGTCTATCGAAAGCGAGCATCCAGTAGCGATTTCTAAAAGACTTGTGAAGTTTCAGACAATAGGAAATTAAAAGTTCAATTGCTCGATGGTCCACTTTCATGAGTCACAACACCCTTGTTCTTTGAAAAGTAACTTTCCCCATTTCTTTATCACTCCTTCCTACCTCTTTCCCTACTATTTCAGTGAAAGATGATGAAGCCCAGTTCCATCGACCAAGGAAGGACTAGGCAATTCGTTCCAATGTCCTCTCTCTATCTTAACAATGGAGCACTAAGTAAATATAAGAAAAGTTGAAAAAACCTAAGAGAGAGAATGCATCTTTGCAGGAATGGCACTACATTTCATTTGCACTTGGATCTTCAATTTTGAAATTTTATTGTTTTGTCTATATATTTTAGAGAGAATTGTAGATGTGGATAAGATTAATAATTGCATTGTCTTGAAGTAGACATTGAGAATAGACGTAGTTTACTTTTTTCAAGTCACCTCAACTGCACAATATCAATCAATAGTTGCATTGGAGAAGGGTTTTTAATTCTAATGTCCAGTGCATCCCACATGGCACACATTCTCCCCCAATCCACAGTTGCATTGGAGATGCTAATATGACAAAGTAGATTTCAATCAGCAATTTTTTTCTTTTGCACTTCAGCCTATACAGGCATTCCTAAGAACCAAGAACCATCCGAAGAAGATCACATCATAATCTCTCTATGAATTATAGCAAGTTTGCATGCCATTTTCATGCTTCAGTGGGAAAACCTTATTAAATTTATTGTATAAAAACTCTACCAACATTTACACACAAATTTGGGGTTTGAACTCACATTTATAAGCTCATTATAAGGGGCTTCATTACCAGACCCAACCGCAACGTCGCAATAACCAAGCCCGGACCGAACAAAGTTAAGCTCGCACAAGGGCTCGCCTACTGTTGCATAGTATTCGATTCTTGTAGCATTTGCTTCCATGGGCGACCCAACCACCATTGATGCCAACAAGAGCCCCATACCACAATCAAAAAGTCTCTTTTTAGCGGCAGAAATCGTTTCGACGGAGAAATTTAATGAAGATGAGTGATTGGATTTGGGGTTCTGAAGAAGGCTATACAGCTTTGGTGCAGCGACTAAAAGAGATGAAACCGCCATTTCTGGATTTGGGTGCCCCTGCTGCTATCCGTAGTGAGTGGACTCCGAGATCTTGCGGTGTCTATAGATAGGGGGGAGTGCTAGGCATACATCCGAAGCAACTCGGGATGGAGTTTAATGCATCCCGAGGAGTCGCGTTTTGATGTACATTTCTGATTAAGTTTTAGAATTTTCATGCTAATTTATTGTTGGAGTTGTTTGGTATACACAAACTAACTTATCAACTACATTACAATTTATTTTAAAAAATAAGTTGTGTTTAGTTAGCAGTTTATTTTGAAACAATTTTAATTGATCAATTAGATTATCAACGATCAGTTATCATCTACTAGATTTTCGGTTATCAGCTAAACTATCAGCTTTTAACTAGATTATCTATTATTAACAGGATTATCTACTATCAGTTAAATTCTATTAGTTTTTTAATATTAGCTATGTAAAAAAGAGAGTTTTCATTTTACTATTCATTTTTTCGAAGTCCTAATCTCCACCACTTCCTAATCTCCACCACTTTATTTACGGGTCACCCATCAAGACATCCACCACTCGCGTAATGACGTCATCTCTTTATACTTCAACTTTTAACTTAAGTATAGGAGTATTTTTTTCCACAATTAATAATGTGGTGGTGGTAAATATGTCCTCGATGATGAAGCCTAATTCCAACTAATTCCTTGCAAAAAAACTAACGGAATTTCTCACTCTTAAACATATTGATTTGATGGAAAATGTAAGTACATCTAAGCAAGACTGAATTTTTTTTGGTGAATTCTCAAACAATGCTCTTCTGGGTTATTTCAGACTGCCTTTAGATATCAAATTACAAATCATATTGTATAATGTATCCGCAAAAATTAATGTACAAATTTGTTGGCGTAAACAAGAAATATGCACTGATTTGAAAGTCGTATAAACCATTCTTTGGTGTTGATCACGACATGTCAACATAATGTTACAATGGATGTAATTTATATGCCTATAATTTTTTGATAGGAATGACATGTTATTTATTATAGCCTACTATTTAAAATAGTTTGTGCGTTTTACAAAAAAAAAAAAAAAAAAAAAAAAAAAAAAAAAAAAAAAACAGTAATAATGTGTTTTCCATCAATAAAATCAAGAAAAAAAAATCCTTGCTAGGGTACGTAGAAGGGGAAAAACAGCTTTGTTCCTATGATGAATAGCTACTTCCCGGACAACATGAAACGAGTCATTGATGAGACTCGTCCCATTGTGCTGCCATATTCACACAGAATAAACTAGGTTGAACTCATGTTTTTATGGCCTAAGATAATTTATATGCATAGAGTAATACCTCTCAATATTAGAACAAAGTATTAGAAATAATTTTCCCTATGTGTATCAAGTATGCATCAAGTCAATGTAAAATCTCATATATGTATAATATAGTTACATTTTCTTAATGATAATAGTATGTGATAATTGACTCCCCGCTCGCACGTACGAAAACTAGTTCCATAAGGGAATTTTGGTTTGAAATTTTGGGATTTTAATTACTTTCGGGTGTATGAAGAAGTAATAGGGTCTTCAACAACAAGTGCGATCCGTTTAGCCATTTCCATTTTTTTAAGCTCGGCTATATGCACCCCAGTGTTTACTTAGGGCACCCTGAATTTGGGTGCACCAACGGTTTGAATTTCGATTCACTTCGGCACCTTGTTTTTTCGTGTGAAAGCTCTAGAATACCATCTATCACTTTCCAACGCACCCCATAACGAAAACCCATAAAACTACCGTTTTCATTCCACCATAATCTGTAGATCTATGATTTTAAAGGTGTCGTTCTGCCCATTGGAAGTTGCCATCATCGTCTCCATCGCCGTGTATGTCGCATTTGGTATTGTTACTCATGTTTTAAGTAGATTATAGCTGTTCGTAGTCATTCGAAAAACTGACTGCCAAGGATTGACTGCTACAGTTTGTTACCCTTAAAATTGATTAAATTGGTATGTAGGTGGTGGTTGTTGTATTTTTCCATATTTTTCACTTTTCTAGCAATTGTTGATTTGTGATTTAAGGTTTGTGTTCCCTATTATTCGACAATTCAGACGCCAAGTCGACATGTTTAAAGTTTGTTAGTAAGTATCGAATAAGAAGCCTGAATTTGCATATGTCGCTTTCGATTACAGGTAACTAAGATTAGATATTAGTGCTTGGCTGGTTACTCTCGAGTCTAAATGGTATTAGTCAGTATAGGGGTACTGACTCTGCTGTATGAATCCGTAACCTCCTTCTTTAGTTGATGGTAACGGAGTGTATGATCATTTACTCGATGGCTAACCACCGAGTGCGCATGATGATAGTTGGTATATGAGTATCGAATTAATTGGGTAGAGGGGTAATGACTTAGTTCAGTGAAAAAGTACCGAGTATAATTACATATACTCGGTTACCAACTACTGAGTAGATGATAAGTTAATAATTAGATAGTATTTATAATATATTGTAGGGTGATTTTAGATGTAAAAGGCTATATAACATTGGATTTTCTCTTGTTTTTGTAATTTCATGTTATTTTAAAGTTATATAAAGAAATGGAAGAAAAAAGAAAGAAAAGTAAAGAATTCAGTCAATTGAAGAAAAGTCCAGCGAATCAGGAAATGAACTAGGACTCAATGTCAGCGAATCAACAACGAATCAAGAATATACTAAGAACCTCTACCCAAATTGGTGAACCACAGAGATACATTTCCACCGATTTACACAGCGAATCATCAGAGATAGAGAGTTCGGTCAGGAATTGCTGAAGTCGGCTGCGAGAATTTTGTAGTAAAACAAGGAATTTCAATTTGATTGGGATGTATACTACTTATAATACTATATATAAACCCGAGGCTTTGAAATTAATGGCCCTTGATAGTCTTTGGTTGCTCTTAGAGCCATCTTTTTAGTTTTAGATTATTTTCAATTTAGTTTTGTTTAGTTTAGTTTTATTGTTCATGCATTTGAAGACGTTTATGAGATTTAAGTATTCAGTAAGAGGTATTTTTCATTAATGTCTTTTATTTATTTTATTGCAATGTTTATTTCAAATATGTTTAAGTAGTTTATGAATCTAAACAAAGCCTGAACATGAACTTAAACTATTTTACAATGTAGTCATAATGAAGAAGAATTTGCACTTAATGCTTTAAACTTAATCGTATACGTCAATTCATGATTTTAATAGATTTGTTTTTGTGTATTACAATCAAGAAACATTGTATTGCATAGTCTAAAATGAGTATTGTGATATTTAGGTTCTAAATCTAATACAAAGTAGTGACTATGATTAATTTAAAAGGTATTTTACTGTTTATATGTCTTAGATGAACTGTGTTCTAAGTTTGATATTGATACGGCTAATTCCGATAATATCGGCTTATAAGTAAGAAGTTTTCAAAAAGTGTAATGTTGTTTTATTTCTATTATATATCTTTGAGCTTTCGAAGAACTAATGGTAATAAGATAAGAATATGACTTTTCCATCGATAAAAGGAAAAATGGTCACTTGATAAAGGCTATCAATCTTACTTATGATTTAGGTTTAATGATTCAAGAATATTTCACATTATGATAATAGTATAATTAAGACTATACTTTAATTAATATGATTGAATTCAAAACGGGTTTATGTTTCATTATTCTAGATAATTGTTTAGATGTTTGTTTTATATTGATTTGATTTGAACTGAATTTAGTATAAGTGAATTTGAATTGTGTTAGTTTAAGTTAGTTTAATTAGTTTAATTAATTGTCATAGTTTGATTAGATAATTTTAATTCATGTTCTAATTAAATTAAAGTAAAATAATAAAAATCATTGAAATACCATTTTTCTTAAGAAGTTTTCGAAGTCCTTGTGGAGACGATCCCACTTATTACTACTACAAATAATAAGGATATACGACAAAACTTATTGCGCACGTTTGATCATGTGTTGCGCGTGTCAAATATAACCTGTAGTAGGTTACCAATCCTATTGGGCAAGAACGGGGTCGAATCCATAGGATTCAGTCAAACTGAGTTCAACAAATAGAAAAGTAAATATGGGGGGTTTTTGAAAGAGTTTTATCTAAAAGTCTACTAAACAAGAAAGTAAATAAGTTGTAAATCAGAGAATAAAAATATACCTAAGTCTAGGAATTCACAATCTACCCCTGTGTTGTTTCCATTTCTTGTATCATCGAGTTTGAAAGATGGATTTTAAAATAGTTTCCATAAATAGGCTATAGGTGTTAGGGTCACCAACACCCTAGTTCCCATATTCTCGATAAATAGGGCAACTGCTCTCTAAATACTTCTCTTACTCCACTGTACAACTTTGGGCAACCACTCTCAAGATAAGACCTAATCTCGATGTTACTTACCTAGAACAACAAGTGTGTCAGGTTTCTTGCTCTATATGATTGCCACTTATCAACCCGATTGGTATCACGGACTCAACCTGATTGATAACAGGTCAATTGATTTACGCTTAGAGATTTGCAATGGATATACAAACTCTAAAATACCATTGAGACATTTTCAAAAACAACAACACAAAGATAGATAACTGAAACAAAACACTATTATTATAGAAAATCTCAACAAGACATAGAAAACAAACCTACTACTAGCTAGAGAGTTTCATTCCCAACCTAGGTATTAAAGAACCTAGCTGGACATGGCTACTCTACCTTGTTGTATTCCTAAATCACTATGAATACAATGTAATTTCATTCATAGTGGTGTCTTCTTTATATAGGTGTGTTTATGTACAAGAATAACGACACTTGTGGGTGAAGCCATCCTCTGTAAAGTTGACGTCGTCCATTTAATTTCGGCGCCGTTAGTTATTCTGTCATGATGCCTTGAGTGACGTCGTCTGGTGTACTGTGGCGCCGACCCTTGTGATTGCACGATGCCAGTTCTGCTGGATTTTGACTAATGTTTGACCTCTTTCTCGATTTTAACCGATGCACAAATGCTCAAATACCCTATTGTAAATCTCTAAAGTAAACATATAGAGCCATAAAACCCGACTTTGGACTTGATTTACACAGCAAAACACCTATGAAAAAGTGCATAAATAATGACTCATCAAATACCCCCAAACTTAGAACTTTGTATATCCCGAGCAAAGGGTTATCTGACTATAACGACTAAATGCACTGTGACAAAATTTAGTGATGCTTCCCTAAAACTGTATACCTACTTTGAAAAATAATGGAGTCTTTACAATTGAAACTTGGTCAATCTGTTTAATGAGAGACTTGTAATTTTTGATGGCTCGTCAAACATGGTCACCTTTTAAGACAACACTTTTTCAAAACTCAAAGCATTTAAAAATCATAACCTTCAACTTACTTATAGGTTTTCTAGGTCTCTTCATAAAAGCAGTAGATCCAAATGAGTCTCTTTATCAGGCGGATTCTTTTAAGTTGACTTTATCACCACTTTTTGCTTATTTGCAGACCTTCGCACCTTAAAGAGTCCATATGGCTTATTCAAAGGTAGGCTATTATTTGGTTCATAGCATTGGAAAAACTCACTTACCCTAACTACAAGTACTCGAGCTAAATCTTTCTTTATAGGAGTTCTTTCTTTAAGAATTTTTGCATTTTATTTAACTAGAGATCCTCACTTCCCCCTTTATGTGGCTTTTTATTATACGGTCCCTTCACCATTTCCTGTGGATACCGACTTTTCATTGTTTTTCCAACCATCAAGTTCCCTGATCCATTTCCTGCAGATCTTGTGGGACTCTCTATTCTTATTAGAAATATCATGTTAGCACTTCTCACTTTTGCTAAAGTTAAGTTAGTTTTCCAATGTAGAATCATCAAGCCCATATTATAGTAAATAAGCTTGTTTCTTCCTATTACAAGTGCACATCTTTAACAATTATACGACAAGTGGATTTGTCCTATGATGTAGGCGTGGGTTGAATTATCACAAGAATGGTGTACGAAAATATGGAAATACGAGTCGAGGTCATGAAATTGGAAATTTTAAATATGAATATTTAGAAGTTTTGGAGGAAAGTCTTATAAGGTATGAGAAAGTGGCTGGGAACGCTGCATATGCTAACTAGAATAGGTTTACATATAGAAAAATTAATTGGCGTATTCTAGTTGTGTAATAAGGAAATTAGCATTTATCCATAATAGGAAATATTATATATATTAAGATGAATTAGATTGAAATTAGTTTATAAAGAATGAAAAAAAATATGATTAAGAGTATTCCTTTGCTCGGGACAACAAAGTGCTGAGTTTGGGGATATTTGACAAGTCAATAATTAGACATATTTTATAGTGTAATTTAGGTTGCTTTAAGATATAAATGATGATAGTACACTTGATATTCTCTTATTTTTGTGATTTAATTAGGAAAAATGAAGAAATGGAAGAAAAAGAGTAAGAATAGCAAAACAATCAACTGGAAAAGAAGTTCAGCGATTAGCCAGCGATACAGGATTACACTAGGATTCACCACCTAAATCAACAGTAAAGAAGTGCCAACGAATCCTCAGCGAACTGGAAATTATATTAGAAATCTCTAGCAGAATCGGTGGAGCATAAAAAGCCAATTGAAGTGATTAACTCAGCAATTTATGTACAACTTAGGAATCGCAGACAAATCACTCAGGTCGGTTATGGTTTTTTTAGATTAATATGAAGAATTTGAGTTTATCTAGGATATGTATAACTTAAGAGACTATAAATAGGACATGAGGGCTTCGAAATAAAGCTCTCTCCGACCTATTTCACATATTCAATAAATATTTTATTAGTTTTAGTCTATGTTTGAAGCTACATTGGTGCTTTGATTTATTTAAGAGGTATTTATTTATTTATTTATTATGTCTTTCAATTATATTATTGTGTTATTTCTTTACAGCATGAGTGAATAGTTTATCAATCTAAACAAGCCCTAGACATGTATATACTTTAAATTGTTATATAGTTATAATTAAGGAATCATGAACTTAATGCTTTGGATCTATTCACTCATGTCAATAAGAAATTTCATAAGTTGTTTTTGCGTATTACAACTAATGAAGATTAATATTGCATGCATAGTTGCAAATGTGTATTATGGTATTTTGATTATGAATCTATGTCTATGATTATTGTCAACAACTATAGAAGTAGTAACTATGATTAATCTAAAGGGCTTATTCTCGAGTGGATGTTCAAAGTGATTGTGTTCTAAGTTATTTATTAATTAGCATAGTCTGATTTATATTTGATTTAGATTAGGCATGATATTCATTGAGTGTTAATGTTATCACATTTATATGATAATTTTTTTTATCTAATAGGTAGATTTACAATGATAAGAATATGACTTTTTCATTGAATTTAGGAAAATCGGTGGTTGGCTAAAGGCTATCAAACTATTATGAATTAGGATGTAATGATTCAGAGATTCCATGTGTTATGATTATAACTATGTTATGAACCGATGTTATGTTCTAGTGTTTGAATGCAATCCAAGTATATTACATTGTTTAGTGGGGGTTTGTTTATATATTTATATTATATTAAATTTGAATATTGTTTCATTTAGTTTGCATTGAATCGTTTGAATTAGTTTAGTTAATTTGGTTGATTAAGTTAGTAGTTATAGTTTTTAGTTATTTGGTACTTTAATTCCCATTTAGTTAGATTATTAAATTAGGAAAAAAAAAGAAAAAATACTTTCCTTTGAAGTTAGCAAAATCCCTATGGAGCCAATATCCCATTTACTACTACTACAAATAATAGGAAAATATGGGAAACAATTGTGCATGCTCGACACTTGTCACCAAACTCTTACGGAACAATTCTCTTTTAATACTTAACCAAACATGCACTGATTTAGACCCAATCTCAACCTTGACCACCGTCAATTGACACAAAACTCGAGGCAAGATCTCGTAACCATGTTGTTCTTATTTTTAACTACCACCAATCTTGACTTGCATGCAAATCAAGGCAAAAGCGATGTGCGATACTTAACACTTAATCACAAGTTTTTGGCACATACTTGCAACTGCAATTTTGACGAAAATTGAGGATAGACCTCAACAAACATACTTCATGATGAAATAATGTATAATACACACACATCAGACATTCACCAATGAAAATTGATATTGACCTAGTGATTTTCCTTTTTGACCAATCCGAGTCCTAATCTACAACATGTGTCATGATTAAGCCTCACTAATCTCGTAAATAGATCTTAATACAGGTTTATTGAGATTAGAGATTTCACAGTTTCTTACTCAAATTGTAGGTTAGAAGCGAAGTTGAGTACAATGGTTCTATAATCAAAATAAAGTAATCATAAAAATTAATGGAAATAATTAAGTTAGGATTGATCTTTGTTGACATTGTGTTAGGTGCTATTAAGATACAAAGATCGATGAAATATCTAACTTAAAAATGAAAGAATTGTATCATGTTAGGAATTTAAGATATTGGGTAAATGGTATGATAATAGCTATGATTACCTACTAAATCAAACATAAGTGATTGTATTTTGAAATTTCGAGTACCCAATAATTACTTCTAATAATATTGAAGTTATGAACATGTCACTACGACTTAAAATATAATAAATGAAGAGATATATGTACTGATTTGATTATTAGTAAGGAATTAATACAGAAAGTCAGTATGAACTTTTTGTATTGCGAGAATTTCCATAAATATAACTTAAAAGACTGAAATAGTAATTTTTTAAGAATTTGATTGGATATCAAGTTGATCAAGATAATGGAAATTCTAATTCTTATATCTCTTCAGCTGAATAGTAACAAAAAGGTGAAACAGTTAGAGGTAAAAGTAGTGATGAATAGTAAGATACTTAGTTATCTTACATAGTATCTTAAAAAGTACCAAAAGCCTTTTCACACAATATAGGTTTTTCCAATATCCACTGTCAAGCATCAAGCATACGATGACTAGTATAGAATCTCAAAACACAAAAAACCACTAGGTTGCCCTTAATTTTAGAAAATACTTTATAATAGCACCACAATCAAAATCAATAGGAATTTTTTCAAGATAACAATGAATATGTCGTTTAGCACTTGTTAGATTAAGAAATACTTCACTCAACTCTAGTTTCAAGCACTCTGCTAAATCTTTTCTTTGAAGAGTTTAAGAATATCCATTTTTTATCTCTCATTCTTTTTCTCTACTCTATCCTAATTATTCTTTCTTTATTATTATTTTTTTTGCTTTTGCTTTTGAGTCCCTGCTCTATTTCCTATGGACATTCTTACATTTTTCTCACTATAGATTCCCTACTCCATTTCTTATGGAATCTATAGGACTTTTTATATATTTGTAAACTTTGTTAACACTCCATTAAATTTGAAGAAAGCATTCTTTCTAACTTATAAAAATTCATCGGTTCTAATCCATTTCTTCTTCCAATTATGGTATATTAGCTTTATATATAAATACTTAATCAATAGCTTTTGTATCACAAGATTCTTAGAAATCTTTCTTGTTCATATTGCACTATTGTTTCGATTTTCTACCCATTCTCATGACTAACACAAGACATTAAATATGGTGTATACATCAACTAGTAAATTTAATGAAAAAGGTATAAAAATTGATTACTTCTATCATAGAACTCATTTGGGTAAAAATATCACTTCCATTTAAAAATGTATTCATTATATTCATTTTCATTATCATTCTTTTCCTAACTTAAAAATAAAGTAAAGTAAATTCATACTTACTTGAATTCGGAAAAATTTTGAAAATTTTCATCAACTTGAATATCAGATCTTTTTTTAATCTTTGCATCAATTCTTTACTTGTCTTCTACCTTTCCTTTCCTTGCTTTCTTTACTATCATTATCATACTTCACCTAAAATGCCTTCAAACTCATTCCAAACCTTGTCCTTAAAGTTTTAAAATGAATTCGGAACTTCCAACAAAAAAAATATACCATGTAAAGTTTAAAGGAATTCATATAATCATAAATTGGACAATCAATATAAAAATAAACTCAATAAACAAATGTCATCAAACAAAGTGCATTAAGAATATATTAAAAAATTATTATCATTGTATAACAAAAGTATCAAAAACTAATCGCATAACACTACCGTAAACATAAAGTATCACCACAGATCACGAAGTATATCACCATTACCAGAGTTACATAGAAGACCTCACATAATATCACTCAGAGGCAAAAAAAGATAAATAGAATAAGGAAAAATCAATGTTGTCGTACGAAAGTTGCATCGTCGTCATCCTCCTTTGGATCAATCCTCTAGGACTAGTAACTTACAGCGGGGTCATACAGGTGGAAGTCCTAACTTGGCTTTGTTGGAACATTAAGACTACTATTAAGAGGTAGCATCATCTTTGTAGATAGCACATGAATTTTTGCACCTCCTTGTCGTCTATGTATTCTAGAAATTGTTAGCTCCATCCTATGAATACTCTTTGCTAAAGCCTTTGGTTCTCGAACACCAGTTCTTGATTTCTCAGAGTTGTCATTTGATTGCGGATAATTGTACCTATGAAGGCCAGCTCTGCTTCTTCCTAGTATAGTCCATCATAGTCCCTAGTAGGTTGCTCCACATTCGGATCATGTCTAGCTTCCGACATTTCTTCCAAAATTTTCCTTTTGTCATCTCTAATTTTTCTTCTCTACTCTGTCCCTCTTCAAGCTATCTCCGTCTTCTTTCTTTCATCCTCGGTGTCTTCATAACCATTTACTCATCCATATCTCTTTATAACCTCGTCCATGATGATTTTCTCTAGTAGAAGATCCATATCAAGCCCTGCCATGTTTACTTAATTTGCTCCACAAAAAGCTATGATCGTCAAAGGGAAAGGTAGTCTATCGTTTTTCTTCATGGTAATGGCACTCCTTATCGAATTGTAGATAACTTTGCCAACATCCAAATATATTAATCCCATGATGATTTGGTAAAGTAGTATTTCATAATATTGTAGGCTTGGCTGTAAGCTGGCGTCGATGAAATAACACCAAGGCTTTGTAATTTTCCTAAAACATTTGGTGGTAATGTGCTTCGGGAACCCCTCCATGTCAAAAATTAATCCATCTCCATGGATTGCTTCTAAACGTCCCCTAATTCTCTCGGTGGGGTTGTGGTACTTAATGGCGTATTCGGGCTTTACGTACTCATCATTTTATTTTTGGTGAAATTCTAGTAAACCAAAATATTGGTTTATTCTTGCAGCCGAATAATCCACTATTCTTCCTCGAACTATTGACTATGTCTTACTCTCACTTTCATATGCATTCGCATAAAACTCTCGCACCAAAATATCACATCCCCTCTTACTAGGAACATCTTATTGGTCTAAGTGGTTATAGGTCGTAGCCAATTATCCCAGTTCCTTGCCTCAATGATATCTAGGATCCTAAGCTTGTATTTCAATTCATTCTTCACATTAAATTCCCTATTCGGGATCGACTTCCTATCTTTCACTAAATCATTCTTAAATTTTTCAAAGGCCTTCTCATTGACAAAGTTTTCCTTCCTGAGTACATAATTTCTCACCCCCGTCAGTATCTCTTCTTCTAATTCATCCACTTCCTCCCCCTTTTCTAAATAATCATCATCGGTATTAAAGCTAAATGATGAAAGTGGAGTAGGCTCACTTTGTGGTCTAATTCTAGGTGTGTTAAAAGAAATTAATGTAGCTTGGATTTAGGAAACTTTGGATTTATTCTTTGATTTCTCCACTAACTTTCCCTTTCCTTTCTCCTCCCTTGAACCTCAACCCTTTCCACTTCTGGCCATTTGGATAAGTATGAGTAAAAGAATGAGCCTATAAAACTATTTTAAACCAAATATCTTGGAAAAATGTTCGATAAAATTCAACGTATCTATTTAATAAGGAGAAATTCATCCGAAACTAGTTCATAAATTGAGATTTTGAAACTCATATGAAATTTATCGATAAAACATCATTGAGAAAAATAAATCATTTGTGAGTAATTCAAATCATGTGATAGGCAAACACAAAACCCCCAAAATCATTTGAAACTTAGTCTCAAATTAGTTTGCGCATAAAATTCAATCTATTCGCCATATAAAAATAGTTCAAAAATTCGATACTAATAAAAAATCATCACACAACTCCAATTCTAGTATTGTGATTGAAAACATTCGATATCAAAACAATTTTAGAGTAGAAATTTCAAAATTTAGCTTCTAACCTAACAAAAATCCAAAATCAATGAAAACCAAAAATTTAATCAATAAAAGGTAAGGGTTTTCATTGATTACCTTCTTGAATGTGATTCTTTCAAAATTGGGACTCTAAACTCCTCTAGAACACTCCTCCAAGCTCTAATTCGAGTTTCCATTGCTTAAGACCTAGTTGGCTCTACACTTTAAAAACTCACCAAATTCTTGGATTGCATGTGTGAAGATTGAAGAGGGAATCACTTAAATACACTAAAATCTAGATTAGAATGGTTGAATCTAGTCGAAAATTGGTCTCTTGATTGAAAACTTGCAGTGGTTTGTGAATGTGAAATGGATAAATATAGCAATTTTGGGTTTCAGTTTTTAAAAACTCGTATTCATTCTCAGCAAATCAGGTTTTAAATGGATTTGCTGGGAAATCACTGAGTAAATCACTGAAAATGTGCCTCGGTGGCTCAGCGATTAGTTCAGCGAACCCAAATTATAAGTTCAAATTAGTGACGAATCGCTGACCTTGAAATTACACTAAAAATTTTGAACACTACTACCGATTTTCTCAGTGATTTCCAGTACAAACTGAAATCAATCGGAAATCGCCAGCCTATTTTTATTGTTTTTCGAATTTAATTGATTTTCCCATATATTTATCATATATATATCTAATAAAAAGGTAGAATTATTTAAAATTATCATAATTTAACTATGATTTCTACTTAAGCAATAATCTCATTACTATAAATATCCAACTAACATAAAACTATTACATAAAAAAAATAATATAATACGAAAAGAAATTGGCTCGATCAACCCCTCTTACATGAAATTATTCAGGAATGAAACTCATAAAATATCCCCATTATAATAGTCAAAATTTGAGAAAATATAAAAATGATTAACTAATCCTAATACTAAAAATGAAAGTAAAGATACAATTTAGGATGCCTCCCATAGAGCGCTTTAGTTTATTGTCGTTGGTTTGACTGAACCACACAGTTCTAAACTGGTTCTATAAATTTAAGTGTAGGATTTTCCACTCTAATGCCATTCTAAAAAGTGATTACTTGGCCATGCACCATAAAAGTGATTGTCTTGTTCAGAGTATCTATGGTAGTTTGCGAAGTGGCTAATAAAAGTCGTCCTAAAATTAATTAAGGATTTCATTGATGATGTGTGGCATAACTAAAAAGTTTGAGCGAATAATGTTGTTATCAATTTGGACTGGTACATTAGTGACCACACCTATTGGTTTTACTTAATAGTTGTTTGGTAAAATAACTTTTTCAGAAGCAAGTACATCAAACTCCAGTTGAGTATGAAGAAAGAAATGAATTGACATGTAGTGTGCGTTAGAACTTGTATCACAAATAGCTTTAAAATACGCAGCCCATTTGACTTTTATGTTTTTGTATATATCTTTTGGATCATCGAGCTTAACAATTGCTATATTCTTTTTTTTTTCTTCTTATTTATTTAGATTTAAATTCCTCAATTTTAAAATCATTCTCAACATTGTTCGGTTGGTTAACCCTCCATTCTCGGGTTATTCTTTTGCTTTGAAGTGTCTTCAACTTGCTTATTCTTGATCATAACATTTTTGTCTTCCATTGTCATTGCATTAATAACATATACTTCAGCTTCATGACGATTTAATTCTAACGATTCATTATCATTAGTTTGTTAATTCATCAGAATTAGTATAGACATCTTCATTATTGAAATGAAAATTGACAATTTTGTTTTCAAATTCCATAGACATTGTTCCTTCAAAGATATCTAATTTTTGTTTAGCCGTTTTAAGAAATGGTTTTCCTAAAAGTATAGACGGAGATTTAGATGATATTGAGTCTCTTATTTCCATTACATAGAAATCCGCTCAAAATACTGGGTCATTTACTTTTACTAAGACATCTTCTAGTAAACCATAAGGTTTAATAATTATGTTATCAAATAACGTAAGATTAATAGGTGTATTAGTAAACGAACCTATTTTCTATTTTCAATGACTCATATAGTTTAAGTGACATAACATTAATTGATGCTCCAAGATCACATATAACGAAATATATATAAGAAGTTCCTAATGTAATAAATATTCCAAACATTCCTGGATCAGAACATTTATCAAGTATTTTCTTTTTAATTAAAGCAAACACCTTTTGTCTTAAGTTTTCTTTAGATCATTCTAAAAATTTGTCATTTGATTCAGGTAGTTCTTTCAAAACTTAAGTGTAATTAGAAAATTGCATAATTGATCCCATCAATGGTTTATTAATTTGTATTTTTTTAAATGCTTCAAGAATGTCTTTATTGATATCTTCATCTCTAGCATCAGCTAATCGTCGTGGAACGGTGGAATATGAACACATAACTTCATTTAAATTATCATGAATCTTATTATTTTTATCCTTATCAATTATTTCAAACTTTTGTAAATATTTTTCGTATGCTTCAATTCTGGCTAAATAGTATGGGTATAGCCTTCCAGGAAAAAAATATATATTTCAATTGTTCAACCATCTATTCTCTATTAGGAATGACATTAGCTATTATTTTTTCTTCTTTTTCTTCAATAGTTATATGTGCTTTCTTTTTACTACCTTTTTAAAGTATATTTCTTGTTATGTGTGTGTCTTTCTCATTACTAAATAAAATATTAACTTGTGTTTGATTAGTAGAAGCAATAGTAGCTATAGTAGGTGCTTTAGCTTGATTACTCTGTTAAGTACTTAATCTATTTATTTGTAAATTCATTTGACTTAACTAATTTTTCAGTTCATTAATAGTAGTATCAGTCTTAATCTGATTCTGAGAAATTTGTGTTAAGTTTTGATGACTTTGGTTCATAAAATTATGCAAGATTCGCTATAAATTTAGATTCATAGGTTGAGCATTTTGTTGAGGTTACTGATTAGGTGTTGATTGCATTTGAGCACTTGGTCTATAAGTATTATAATTTTGATTTTAAGGACTGTAACTAAGATTTGGGTTTGTCCTTCCACGATAATAAGTATTATTATTATTATTATTATTATTATTATTATTATTATTATTATTATTATTATTATTATTATTATTATTATTATTATTATTATTATTATTATTATATTGATTTTTTAGGGGACCATAAAATTAGTTCATCATTACACTAACCTCTACAGTATTTTATTCATGTAGAGTAGGAGATGCATCCGTCAGATATGTAACCTTATTATAGGATCCTCAAGCTTTAACTTGATTAGATCTATCATTGCATTAACCCTTTCACCATATTGCTTAGATTTTTTTTCCATTTTATTAGTTGCTTCTATTGCTAAAGTAGACATTGTTTCAAATAAAGATACACCATATACTGTGTCTAATAACCTTTGTTCAAAGTGATTGAGTCTTTCATAAAAATATTTTATCAAAACTCTTTGGGTATGTCCATGATGTGGACAAGAAGAAATTAATATTTGGAATATATCCAAAAACTCATTAATGTTTTCATCATCTTTCATCTTTGCAACTGTCATTTACTTTTTATAAGAACTAATTTTTCTAGCAGGCATATATTCATTTAGGAAAGCTTCTAACATTTGGGTCCATGTAGTTATTGAATCTTGTGGGAGATAGAACAACCAATCTTGTGCTTTATCTTTCAATGAAAAAAGGAAAGCCTTAAGTTTGACTATTTTTTAAGTACATTCTTTCAGTTTCATCTCGTTAACTTAATGTTGATACTCCATTATGAATTTCTTTGGGTCTTCATTGTTTTTACCATAGAAGTTAGGTAAGGAACTAACAAATCCAATTCTAAGTTCAAATTCAAGAAATCCATCATGGTATGCTATGCACATAGGCTCATATGCTGTAACATTTTGATTTGCTTGTCTAAAAGTAAGTTCTCTATAATTTTTGTTATTATTATTGATAACTCTATTATTATTATTAATGATATTGTCATTAATATCATTGTTGTTATCCTCCATCCTATTAGCTAAGCCTTCCCTAAGTTGTTGTTGTCGTCTTAAACTTTGATTAAAAGTTCTTTCCATTTCAAGATCAAACTGATGTAAAGATCATGTAGAATTAACACGACGAAGTGTGTAGACCATACAACGTCTAAAATCTTAAGAAATTATTTAAAAATCCCCAATAACGGCGCCAAAAATTGACACGTGTCAAGCATGCACAATATTTTCTCGTATTTTCCTACTATTTGTAGTAGTGGTGGGATATCATCTCCACATAGATTTTGCAAACTTAAAAAGAAAATATTTTTTTCTTATTTTTTCTAATTTAGTTAATCTAATTAAACGAGAATTAAAATACCAAATAACTAAAAACTATAACTACTAACTTAATCAACCAAATTAATTAAACTAATTCAAACAGTTCAATGCAAACTAAATTAAATAATACTCAAATTCAATATAATATAAATATCTAAACAAACATCTAAACAAACCCCCACTAAATAATGTAATATACTTGGATTGCATTCAAACACTAGAACATAACATCATTTCATAACATAGTTATAATCATAACACATGGAATCTTGGAATCATTAAATCCTAATTCATAATAGGTTAATAGCCTTTAGCCAGCCACCGATTTTCCTAAATTCAATGGAAAAGTCATATTCTTATCATTGGAAATCTACCTATTGGATAAAACGCAATATCATAGAAACACGATATCATTAACACTCAGTGAAAATAATGCCTAATCTAAATCAAATATAAATAAGAATATGCTAATTAATAAATAACTTAGATCATAATCACCTAGAACATCCACTCGAGAATAAGCCATATAGATTAATCCTAGTTACTACTTCTATTATTGTTGTTAATTATCATAAACATAGATTCAAAATCAAAATACCACAATACATAATTGCAACTATGCATGCAATATCCATCTTCATTAGTTGTAATACGCAAAAACAATTTATTAAATCTGTAATTGATATGTATGAATAGATCTAAAGCATTAAGTTCATGATTCCTTAATTGTAACTATATAGCAATCCAAAGTATATACATGTCTAGGGTTTGTTTAGATTGATAAACTACTCGCTCATGCTGAAAATAAATAGCACAATAATATAATTGAAATACATAATAAATAAATAAATAAATACCTCTTAAATAAATTAAAGCTCCAATGTAGGTTCAAACGTAGACTAAAACTAATAAAAAACTTATTGAATATGTGAAATAGGTTGAAGAGAGCTTTATTTTGAAGCCCTCAGGTCGTATTTATAGTCTCATAAGTTATAGATACTCTATATAAACTCAAATTATTCATATTAATCTAAAAAAAAAGTAACCAACCTTAGCAATTTGTCAGCGATTCCTAAGTTATACACAAATTGTGACTGCCCCAATTTTCCACGAATTGGGCTCCGGCCGGCCTAAGCTCACGTGGACCCCCGAGCCAGTCTCGCAAGGTCAACGAGAGCCTAGTCAGCCTTCCAATCCATCATTATCAGTACATTCAACAATTTACAGTTGAGTTATTAATATGTTTCAAGATTTAAAATTTAGCGGAAGCAATTACTATGAATAAACTAACTCAACCATAATTTCAAGAAGTTAGGCAACCTAATTGTGGAACCCAGTAAATATCATCAGAGGAGAGTAAATACAATTATACAAAATTTTCACCTAGCCATGAAGCATTTCCTCTGCTACTTGTCTGCGGCTCTGCACTCAGTCAAAATAAAAATGACTAGCCCAGGTAAGTAAATCCAGTAGGACATATACACAACATTTCACAATATCCAAAACAACAGTTCACGATATCCAAATCAGTCAAATTCATGCAAATAGAACGAAATGAATCAAGAACGCATGAATATAAAAGACTGTAACCAATCCATCGATGAGTGATGCCAAATAACAAGGAGTCCCGACCAAAAGGTCGTTGAGTCGCTGTAAAAGCCCAGCAGACTCGGGTTTAGGACGAGACCCCAGCCTCCCAGCCCTAACCCTTGCGACTATGAGACATCCATAGACCCGGCTCTAGGACGAGACCCCTACCTCCCAGCCCTAGCCCGTACGACTATGAAACATCCATGGACCCGGATAAATCAACGGACGACCATGATTAGGACGAGACCCCTGCCTCCAGTCCTAACCCTCTCATATCGCAGATAAACAGTAACCATGACTCACTTGCCAATGGACCCCCTCAATCGACAACAATTTCAACGATAGCTATCATCACAAAACAGTGAACAACAATAAAGCTATCACATAACAGTAAACAACAACAGTCCATGGAGAGAAATGAAATACTGTATAAGTCCCTAACTGATTTACTTACCTCGAGAAATCGCGAACCTCAAAACGTCGCTCGCGTCTCGATTTGCGCACCCGACACCCGACTCCTAAGTCCCTGGTGTCCATTTCGACATTTTCGGCCTATTTTACGTAAAATCATTGCAAACACAACTCAGTTTGGTGAAATAAACATCACCTCCATCGCGTCGTCGTGATTTCGTCGAAACCGCGCATCCGACCTGTCGACAACACGCCATCGCTGCCGATCCGCCCCTTTTCTCGCGCCGTCGCTGCCTCGCCGGCGCAGCGGCTCACCGGCGTCGCCGAGCCGCCGTCATCCGCGTCGCACAGCTCACGCCGCTGGCCGCCGTATCCACCGCGCAGCCACTGCCGCACCGCGGAGCCGCTGGAGTCGCCGTCCGCCAGCTACCCCCGTCTCGCCCACGGCATCGCCTCAACCGTCGCACCGTCTGCGCCCCCGTTGGTTGGCCTGGAGCTGTCGGTCTCGCCGCCGACGCGGGTCCGCGTCCCTGCTCACCTCCCGCGGCCTTCTGCCACGCTGCTGGTTCGCCCCTGCTCACCTCCCGCAGCTGGCCGTCCGTGCCGTCGCGTCGTCCACGCCGGAGCTCCAGCCGGCGTCCCTCTCCAATCTCATTCTTTCTCTCCCCTCCCGATCACACTTTCTCTTATTTCCTTCTTCTCTCTTTTTTCCTTCTCTTCCTCACGATCACTCTATTGATCTTTTTTTTTTTTTTTTTTTTTTCCCTTATCCCTTATCCTATATATATATATATATATATATATATATATATATTTCTCTTTCAATTTCAAATCAAAAGTGTCCTCGAGATTCGTGCAACACAAATCTCGAGACAACTCAACAACCGAGTAGCGCGCATCTCGAGGCACCAACCCGCCTAATTTCAAAATTTCAATACCCGCGCTACACACAACACGAGGCGTATCCAACACATAAAATCATTATCTCGGTCCCACGTCGGCAAGCGACTCGATGCGCGTCCCCGTTCGTGTTTCGGCTCACCGAATTCCTCGCTTAGTTAGCATTATCATCCCAAATTGGATTCGGATATACGTATTTCGACGAGTGGGTCCCACATACGACCTTGACTTGACACATGACACAAGTCAAATTTTCGGGCCGTTACACAAATCGTCGAGTTAATTATTGGAATTGGTTCTCTATACTCTACCGATTCAGCTGGCGATTTCTATTATATTTTTTTGGTTTTGGGGTTCATATGCAACGAAAAATTCAAAACAATTTTTGAAAAACCCTAACAGGATAAAAAATAAAGTCCATTAAACTTGATCGACAAAAGTAAACCATACTTCAATCCATGATTTCCTTCGCTTATTGTTCGAACTCCAAGAGGTTCAAGCGCACATTTCTTTTCTCCTAAAATTCAGAGAACTCAAAAATAGTAAAAACAAAAATCTTATTTTGTTTTAGGGTTTCAACCTCTATTTATATGTGTAGATAAGCCCTCACTTAAAATCCTATTCATACGACAACTATTATATTGAAGTAGTTTGAGTAAATTACACAAATACCCATATTAATAAGTTATCATATAACAAATCTTAAGGGCTTTTATGTCATGCATTTTTTCTTATCAAATTTGTTACTCTTGACTAATTGAAATTGTGTAAAGCCATTCGTTGTGTGCAACCCAATAGGTTCATGCGACCTTAGCAGTAAACCAAAATCATTTCAGTACACAAGTCATAAGCGATCTCTAGCAAAGCATTATAACTACCAAAGTAGCATTAATATCAAAATCGAGGCGACCTAATAAATAAAATATACTGTATACTTTTGTCATGTGATATCCTTTAATTTAACATAAGGCACTAAAAGTCACCCTGAATGTTTAATTGTACTAGTCTCGATCTTTAGGTAGACTGAAAACATCCAAGTGACGTTGATCATATCAATTCACTTGGACTTGGTCATTTAACAGTCTAACATATCAAAGGATCCACTAGTATCTCTCTTTATATGAGAGGGACAAATGTATCATATATACATTATAGAAAACATGGAAAAGTTTAATAGATGTACATTAATGTACAACAGGAACATATATCAAATACATGAATTAACAACATGTTTTAAAACACATTCTTGATAACAATTATCATAGAACCTAAATGTACATCATATATACATTAATCAAGATCATGTTTTTTCACACATATATCATATATATAAATCAGAGAAAACATGAAAAAGCTTAATAGAACCTAGCCTAAGGCTCTGATACCATTGTTGGATTTGAGGGTTCATATGCAGCGAAAAATTCAAAACAATTTTTGATAAACCCCAATATGATCGAAAATAAGATCTACTAAACTAGATCTATAAAAGTAAACCATACTTTAATCCGTGATTTCCTTCTCTGATTGTTCGATTTCAAAGACGTTCAAGTGCGTGTCCTCTATCAAAAATTCAGACACGAACAATAACCACAATTTGGAGTGCTTGCCCCAAGATAGATTGAAAACATTTTTCCTTTCTCTCTCAAAATCTAGAAAACTCGAAAATAGTAAAAATGAACATCTTATTTCATTTTAAGGTTTTAACCTCTATCTATATGTGTAGATAAACCCTTACTTAAAATATTATTTGTAATACAACTATTGTATTTATGTAGTTTAAGCAAATTACACATACGCCCCTATCAATAAGTTATCATATAGAAAATTGTAAGGGTTTTCATATCATGAACTTTATCATACAAAATTCATTACTCTACACCAATTGAAATCGTGCAAAGCCATTCTTTGTATGCAACCCAATAGGTTCATTCGACATTGGCAACGAACCAAAACCATTTGGGTACACACGTCATAAGCATTCTCTAGCAAGGTTCTATTACTACCCAAGTTACATGAATATCAAAATCAATACAACCTAATGAATAACATATATCATATCTTTTTGTAATGCAATATCCTTTGATTAAACATAAGGAATGGAAAGTTGCCCTTAATATTCAATCACACTAGTCTCTATCTTTAGGTAGACTAATAACATCTAAGTGACATTGATCATATCAATTCACTTGGACTTGGCCATTTAACAGTCTACCATATCAAGAGATTCACTGATATCTCTATATACGAGAGAGAAAAAATCTATCTTGATTACACCTTCACATATTAATCACATGGTAACCAATCACAATCTTTATAATTGTCTGGTTAAAGACAACATTTGATTGTGTCAAATCACTATGCTCATAATATTGAAGTCTATGGTAATCTCAAGTCGAAGGACTAAATGATATAGCTATTGTGTGTAACACCTATGACTTAATCCATGTGGTGTTCTCATAGCAAGTTTGTCTAGTACCTTATTCTTTAATAAGACTCATAACCTCGATTCGTATCCCTATACGCATGATCATCACATGACCATTAATCAAGATTCACAATAGTTTTAATTTATTATAGTTCCCAGTATAATGACTGACTAGAGACATTTAGGATATTTCAATAAATACCCATGGATCTTATTATAAGGTAAACATGCAATCATTTATAATAAACAATAAACAAAAAAACTTCTATTTTATTAAAATTATAAGATAAAAAATGTTTGTAGATTAAACTAGGGCACATTCCCCAACACAATTTTCAATTCGCTGATTCTTCTTTACTGCCAATTTAGGTGCCAAATCCTAGTGTAATCTTGTATCGTTGGCTAATCGTTGGACTTCTTCAGTTAACTGTTTTGCTCTTCTTCCTTTTTTTCTTCCATTTCTTTATTTTCCTAATTTAATCCTAAAATCACAAAAACAAGAGAAAACATAGTGTAATATCATCATTTATATCTAAAATCAACATAAATTACACTATAAAATATGTCTAATTGTTGACTTATCATTTGGTACAAAATTCTTGGGGTTCAGGTGTGGCCAAAACAAATCTTATGAATGTTTTATGAAGTTAGACTGTTTTATCAAGAGTTTGGATTGATTTAGTGAAAAACTGGATTCAAAACGAGCATCAAAGTTAAACACATCAAAATAGAAATTTTTTGGGAATTAATATATAAAAAGAAATTAAGCTGTTGATGTAAGCAACTGAGGGTTTATGCATAAATATAAAAAACAAACAAAAACATATGTTTCATTTCAACAGAAATGAATTTTATTTCGTTCCCTAACCCCTCTCAACTTGCTCGCTGGCTTTGCGATATCCCTATGCTTGATTTTCATCAGGATTCTTTATGCGAAACAATATATCATATCGAGACGGTCAGTTTCAACCGAGTTTCTGTGGTTGAAATGAGGAATTCGGCCCAAAAGTTTATAAATTCTTAATTCATGACATTTCCCTAAATTCAATTTGTATTTTTTGCAATTTTTCAATTTCTCTCTCGGTGTTTTGAAGGAATTTGTATAAAAATTATATGAATTGGTGTAGTGTATTGATTTGCTCCTATTTGAGACAAATACCACTAGTATGGGTTATGGCTTTGTTGAATTGAGTTGATGCTATTAAGTTGATAACTATTTTGAAGATCTTTTTATACTTCAAATTGATTTTACATTGGGATTTTGGATAACTTGATTATTAGTTTTTATCTAAATTAACTCCATAAACTGTAGAAATATTTTGAATTTGCTATCGAATGATTTCTTGGTGTTGAATGTTGAGTTTTGAGGATTTCATAGCAAAATTATTGATTTGGAGAAGTTTTGCTTGTTCAAAATTAATTAAGTGTGCCTAATAAGTAGGCTATATTGAAAACTAATAACTTCTACGTTTGTGATCTGATTGTGTGTTATTCGAGTGTATGGAAAGTATGAAGTGAGCTCTACAAGTTCCTTTTTGGTTAATATGAAAGATATTGAGGTTTTCAAGGTTAAAAAGTTACCCTAAGTTAGCTAGTTGAAGGTACTTGAAATTGTTACAAATTATTATTTTTGAAAATAGTTCTCGAGCATACTTTGGATGCAATTTTCATGGGGTTTTATGATTTATACAATTTCACTTGAACATTGACCCCTATTATAATTGGGTATGTACGGAAGTTATTGGGGCCATTTTCATGGTGGTCTGACGCTTTGGGTACTCAAAAAATTAAGCTTAAAGCTGGTTCGTTGTAAGTAACAGTGACCTTTATTATTTATTGATTTATTTTATTACCTACATTTTAAATTTAGTATGAATTGCAGTTCATATTTTTATTGGTCATGCATTCATATCATACCAGACGGTGGCTAGTTAGTGCTATGATTCACGAGTGGGACTCGGAACTAAGGACCATAACCAGTTAAACTGGAACAAAGGAGACCCAAGGCACACAATTTTTTTGGGAGCATGCATTAGATTTTTATTACTATTTTTAAGTTCATATTTGGGTCGGCCAACCAGATTGTGAACCTTGAACAAAAGTAAAAGTGTTTCACGTTGTTATATAATAATTATTGTTTTATTTAGGAATGCAATTACATGTCTCCATGTATTCAGGCTGACATTTATAGGAGTAGAGGTCAATGTAGGAATTTACTTGCCATACATCCACTAGTTGTTTTTGTACGGTGCAGAAAAAAGAGAAGAACAATCCTAGAAATCTATTGGTAATTTCTTTGACTTTTTTTTCTTATCGTATATTATTTTTGTTAAGTATTATGTTTTTAGATTCTTGGGTTGCGAGTAGGTCGTGGTTTGGTAATGAAAAGTTTATTTGTAACGACCTAAAAAATCAAAATGCCCACATTGGGGGCAATTTGGTAAATTATTGTGTTATTTGTGTCTGGTGCGCTTAATTTGTGTATATTATGTGTTAATAACTCAAAGTGGTCATATTTAATCTTAAGTTAGGGCTACTAACTTAATCAAAGGTGAAACAAATACAAACTAATCCTAGAGGAAAAATTGTAATTACGAAAACCTTCCACTTACTAGTTCCTATTATAAACACCTTGTTATAAACCTTAACTCCCATTTCTTATTCAAACTAAACTAGAAACTGAGTGAGAAAGGGAGTGGAGAGCTTAATTGGAAGATTCATGTTGGTAGTGGTGCTTTGAAAGTTAAGGAGGTCTCATTTGAAGGTAACTAATCCTCCCTACCATCTATTTTCTTGATTTAGTGAGTTACAAACTTGGATTTGATTAAATAATGATAGAGAACTTTGTTTTGGGTGTTTGTTGTTGATTCGAGAAATTTTGGACCCATTAGAGATGTTTATGAGGTTGGAGAACCCCAAGAAGACGGCCCCGACTAGCCATCGTCGCCGAAGGGAGGGCTATAGACGGTCGACACCGCTAAACAGTGGGAGTGGGGGGGACCCCTCCACCAACGCCTAATGCTCTCACAAAGCAGGACGCTCTCTCCAAAAGACCACGAGTCAAGTCGACCCATGGTCCTCAAACTAGGGGTTGGTTTAACCCATGACTGCCACAACCACAGACTGTTCAGCCCCTACATCGGAATCAGGGGCCAAAATGGCCCTTAGATCAAATTTTAAGGGCTAGATAGTCTTTGAATTAGGTTTTAGGGGTGTAATTGTCCCTGACTCAAAAGAATAAAATAATAATAATAATAATAATAATAATAATAATAATAATAATAATAATAATAATAATAATAATAATAATAATAATAATACCAAAAGAGCCCTTTAAGCCTTGACCATGACCACTTGATGGGGGCCCACTCTCACGCTCTCGTAGGGAAAGTTATGTGGGTTCTACCCCTCGAACCTGTACCGAGAAACGTGGGACCTGCAGGGAAACACATTAGTGGACCCCAAAGTGAATTTAAAATGAAAAATTGAACAAGAAAAATGACTTGTCTACTTATATGATATGTCTTGAATTGTTTAGACTCGCGAGGCAGTTCACAGCGATCCTTGAGCACAGGAATCCGGAATGATATCGCGGCGAGTCGAGGTAAGTGAGGAGCTTGCTCAATTATTAAATATGGCTTGATATTAGTTATATTAGGACATTCGTTTTTAATTAAAGACTTGGAAAATGGGTTGCATCATGTTATTTACTTGATTCTACTTACTAGTTGGATATATATGTGTTGCACCAAACTTATGATATTTTAGGCCCAGCAAGTGTGGCATTTAACACCAGGGGTCCTACTACTAAAATAATCAACACGTAGGTGTACACAAAGATTACCTACTCTTGGGTAAGGAGTTGGATTACCATCTCTTGGGTAATGAGTTAGAATTAATATCTCCTGGGTAAGGAGCTGGGAGTACTTTCTCATAGAAATCCATGTGGTCGGTTACTAGGGACACGAGTGGTGGCTAACTTCTCATGGAAACCTTTATTGACTTTGGCGCACATATCTGTGATGGATTTTGACGAGCCTCTAATTTGTTTGATGGGACTAACAAGAGGGCACATAAGGCTCGTGTCTTGTTTAGTTGTTGCCATCACCTCTAGGGTAAGGAAATTAGTCGCCGAGTTCTTATCTATAACTAGTATGCATTGAATGAGACCGCAAATTTATATTATTACTATTTCATATGGTATGTCACTTAAGAATCCCCTTTGCATTAGGATATTGATTAACATACGCTTTGTGAATCTTATTTTCAATTCATGTGAGTTTTTGCATGCTTATTAAGTATTACTTGCGTATAAGATTATTAAGCGGGTTATCTGCTTACTGAGCTTCGTTGTCCCTTTTAGTTCACCTGTAACAACCCGTTACCTTAAGCCAATGATTAATGTTAACTCGAATCCTAATTAACCCGAGTTAGGTTTGTGGTTAAGTCTAGGGCACCTCGATTAGCGTGTACATGGGTTTATATGATGTTTGGTGTTAGTGTGACATGTTTAAAAAATTTTACAGGTTGTTAGATAATTTGCAAAATTTATATAAGCCTATAATTGACGAATAAATAATTAATAAATAAATTGCCGGTACACCAAGTGAAACAAGGGGGTCGTGAAACGAATAGGCATGCCTTAGAGTACCCGTTGGCATGTCCGGTTAATTTATTTGCAATAAAATACATAGGAATATATTTATATATAATTGATATATAAATATATAAATAACCTATAGTTTGATTTGATTAATATGGATCATTGGATCACCTCGAGATGAGCGTAAGTGGTGGATTGATGTGTGTGACTTGGGGTGGTGTTACTTTAACAAAATCTTCACTTGATTAATCTTGAGATAACACGATGCGTATCTCGAGTAGAATCCATATATATATAAATCAAAAGCTTTAAACTTATAAAGTGATCATGGGGGATTAAACCATTGTTGATTTCGTGATTCCCAAAGTTGGTAAGTTCAATTTTATTTTTGAGTTGAATTTATGAGTTGGCAATGAATCTTTGTTAATTGTGGTTGTTGTTGACTAGAAATGTTGTAAGATATCAGTAGAGGCCCTCCCACGTTTTGGATGTTATTGTGTGAAGTTGGTAATCGAACAAGGATTGTTGCCCTATTCTCTATTAAGACGTTTGATGATGGAGCGCACCCCTACAGCAGGGAAGCACTCTTCCATCATGAAGGATGAGGCAGAGCACACCCCACCACCTCAGATCGCATTAATATTGTTGAATGTTATATGAAGATTTTAAAGGGCTTAGGGACTATTTTAGGGGTTCTAAATGTGAGTTATTAAACAATTAATGACCTCAAATGATCTGTGATAAGTACTTAAATACTGAAAGAAATTTAAGTAACCCAGATAGAGAAAGTCGACAAAGGTAAGTGAGACTCAATTATATTATCAATTGTGCTATGTAAAGTAGTATATTTAGTTCTTATAGTTTATGAACTAGGAAATGGGGGCAACGTGCTGCGTCAAGCATAAAACTTAACTTATAACTTGAAGGTGGGTCAGATTGAGTTGATCGGATATGAAGTGGTTATGAGTTCGCTAAGGATTAGCCTTACCCTCATACCTTCATAGTATGTGGATTAATATCATTGCTCATTATCCAGAAGAGTGCAAAAACTCAACTAGTCTTGAATACACATATGGAATCACACATCGATCAATTTGTGGATTCCATTAGTGGTATTCTTGAGTAACTAAGAGATGACTCTTATAATTTAAATTCAAATTGAAGTCACAAGTATACTTGCTATTGAATTATGGAATCATATCTGTTATGTATTGTTATACTACTTTAATACACTGATTATATATTTATTGGTTTCATATTGTTATTCATTATTCTTGTTTATTAATTAGGCTTTTAATATATAATTGTGATTCACTTAATGAGCAAGTTGGAGCGCTCACCCCTTTAAACATTTCAGGTTCATACGTAGGCGCTTCAGCGAAAAGGAAATAGAAGATTTAAGAGTTTTATCATCTTCTCTGCAATTTAACGGGCTTTCCTTGTATATATATATTGTTTGAATTACATTGTTGTAATTTTACAAGGTTTGGAGGTTTTGTAAACGTATATTTGTTTTGATAGACTCCGGGTTTATGTATATCGTTTATATTATTAAAAAAAATTTATTTTTCTAATGCATATACTTTGATTTATATTTCAATATTGATGTTCGTGTTGAGTTTATAAGGTATGATAGGAGAGGCTTTTGACTCTAGTTAATTATGGCTAGTGTACCGAGGCTTATTTAGGGTTTTAGGCTGGTATCGCCCTAATTAGGATAGGGGATGCTACAGTTTGGTATCATAGCTTAAGGTTTTAATTGAGGCTAAGTAAAGGTATAGCTTTGGTATAGTTTGGTAATATAGCGTGGTTTAAGGTTTTCTTTGGGTTTAGATTAAGGAATAACTCTAACACATTTTGGCATCAAAGATTTGCTCTATATTGTTCTTAAGCCTTTTAAGCTCAAGTTTCGATATACTTTGGTACCATAACCTAAGTTTACTAACTCTGAGAGTTGTCTTGAGTAATAAAGAACCATAAGATGGGATAAATGGTTTTATCGCGGTTTTGGGGGTAAAATGAAAATGAAAATATGCAGCGAAAAATTCAAAACAATTTTTGAAAAATTTCAACTGGATCAAAAATAAGTTCGATTAAACTAGATCTGCAAAAGTAAACCATACCTAAATCCATGATTTCCTTCTTTGATTGTTTGATTTCCAAGATGTTCAAGTGCGCGTCTTCTATTATAAATCCATACACAAACGGTGACCACAATTTGAAGTGCTAGCCCCAAGAGAGATTAAAAACATTTTTCCTTTCTCTCCAAAAATTCAGAGAACTCGAAAATAGTAAAAACAAAAATCTTACTTTGTTTTAAGGTTTCAACCTCTATTTATATGTGTAGATAAGTCTTCACTTAAAATCTTATTCGTAATACAACTATTGTATTTAGGTAGTTTAAGCAAATTACACATACGACCCTATTAATAAGTTATCATATAACAAATTGTAAGGCTTTTATGTCATAAATTTTATCATATAAAATTTATTACTCTGGACCGATTGAAATTGCATAAAGATATTTTTTGGGAGCGACCCAATTGGTTCATATGACGTTGGCAGTGAACCAAAATCATTTTGGTACACAAGTTATAAGCGGTCTCTAGCAAGGCATTATGACTACCTAAGTAGCATGAATATCAAAATTGATACAACTTAATGAATAACATATATCATATCTTTTTGTCATGCGATATCCTTTGATTAAACATAAGGCATGGAAAGTCACCCTTAATGTTTAATCGTCTAGTCTCGATCTTTAGGTAGACTGTAAACATCCAAGTATTAATCATAGCAATTCACTTGGACTTGGCCATTTAATAGTCTAACATATCGAGGGATCCACTGATATCTCTCTATACGAGAGTAACAAATTCAATCTTGATTACACACCTTCACATATTATTCACTTGGTAACCAATCACAATTTTTATAATCGTTCGGTGAAAGACAACATTTGATTATGTCAAATTATCGTGCTCCTAATATTGAAGTCTATGGTAATCTTAAGTCGAAGGACTAAATGATATACTTATCATAAGTAACCCCTTTGACTTAATCCATATGGTGTTCTCATAGTGGTCGGCCCAGTACTTTGTTCCCTAACAAGTACTCATGATCTTGATTCATATCCCTATACGCATTATCATCACATGAACATTAATCAAGATTCACACTAGTCTTAATTCATTATAGTTCCCAGTATAATGACTTACTAGGGATGTTTAGGATATTTCAACAAATACCCATAGATCTTATTATAAAGTAAGCATGCAATGACTTATAATAAAACAACAAATGAAATCCTTTATTTGATTAACTAAAAATAATAAGATAAACAATGTCCGATATTGACCTAGGGCACATGCCCCAACATCTCCCACTTGCATTAGGGCCAATCATTCATGTCTCTATTACCTAATGACATAACATGATCATCATGTTTTGCTTATGGAAGAGCCTTCGACAAAGGATCTGCAACATTGTCTTCTGTAGGAACTATGCAAATCTTTACGTCTCCCATCTCAATTATTTCTTGAATGAGATGAAAACATTTAAGTATATGTTTGGATCCGTGGTGTGATCTTGGTTCCTTGGTATGTGCTATCGCCGCGTTGTTGTCACAATACATGCAAACAGAGTTAGCTATACTCAGAATCACACCAAGTTCAGAGATGAGCTTTTTTTATCCAAACTGCCTCCTTATCTGCATCGGACGCTGCAATATACTCAGCTTCCGTTGTAGAATCTGGCACGGTGCGTTGCTTTGTACTTTTTCAGCTCATTGCGCCTCCATTTAAATTAAACACATATCCAGACTGTGATCTAAAGTCATCTATATCAGTTTGAAAACTTACATTTGTGTAGCTATTTATATCAAGCTCGTCTTCCTAACTTCCATAGACAAAGAAAACTTCTCTAGTCATTCTTAAGTACTTAAGAATGTTCTTTACTACTATCAGTGACTCTCACCGGGATCAGACTGATATTTGCTTATTGCGCTTAAAGCATATGATACATCAGGCCAGGTGCATAAAATGGCATACATGATAGATCCAATAGTTGATGCATATGGAATCGTATTCATGTGCTATTATTCATCAGTAGTCTTCAGACATTGAGTCTTACCGAGACTTACTGTTGGGTTTTGGGGTTCGTACACAACGAAGAATTCAAAACAATTTTTTGAAAAACCCCTAACATGATCGAAAATAAGTTCCATTAAACTAGTTCTACAAAAGTAAATCATACCTTAATCTATGATTTTCTTCTCTGATTGTCCGATCTTCAAGATGTTCAAGCGCCCGTCCTATATAAAAAATCGACACACAAACGGTGACTATAATTTGAACTGCTAGCCCCTAGAGCGATAGAAAACATTTTTCTTTTCTCTCCCAAAATCCAGATAACTCAAAATTTGCAAAAACGAAAATCTTATTTCGTCTTAAGGCTTCACCCCTTATTTTTAAGTGTAGGTAAGCCCTCACTTAAAATGTTATTCATAATACAACTATTGTACTTAAGCAGTTTAAGCAAATTACACAAATGTCACTATTAATAAGTTATCACATAACAAATCGTAAGGGCTTTTATGTCATGAATTTTATTATATAAAATTCATTACTTTGGACCAATAGAAATTGCGCAAAGCCATTCTTTGTGTGCGACCCAACTGGTTCATACAATGTTGGCAATGAACCAAAACCATTTTGGTAGACAAGTCATAAGCGGTCTCTAACAAGGCATTATGATTAACCAAGTAGCATGAATATCGAAATCGATACAACCTAATGAATAACTTATATCATATCATTTTGTCGTGTGATATCCTTTGACTAAACATAAGGCAAGGAAAGTCACCCTTAATGTTCAATCGTACTAGTCTCGATCTTTAGGTAAACTGAAAATATCCAAGTGTCATTGATCATATCAATTCACAATGACATGGCCATTATCAGTCTATCATAATGAGGGATCTATTGATATCTCTCTCTGTACGAGAGTGACAAATTATATCTTAATTACACACCTTCACATATTATTCACATGACAACCATTCACAATCTTTATAATTGTCTGGTTAAAGAAAATGTTTGATTATGTCAAATTACCATGCTCATAATATTGAATTCTATGGTAATCTCAAGTTGAATGGCTAAATGATATACCTATCATGAGTAACACCTATGATTTAATCCATGTGGTGTTCTCATAGCGAGTCGATCCAGTACCTTGTTCCCTAACAAGTACTCACGATCTTGGTTTGTATCCCTATACGCATGATCATCACATGACCATCAATCAAGATTCACACTAGTCTTAATTCATTATAGTTCCCAGTATAATGATCGACAAGGGACATTTAGGATATTTCAACAAATACCCTTAGATCTTACTATAAGGTAAACATGCAATCACTTATAATAATACAACAAATGAAAACCTCAAGTTTATTAACAAAAATTATAAGATAAACAATGTAGATCGACTTAGGGCACATGCCCCAACATCTCTTACTTACACTAGGGCCTGTCATTTATGTACCTAATACCTAATGACCTAACATGACCATCATGTTTCATTTATGGAGGAGCCTTCGTCAAAGGATCTGCAACATTATTTTTCGTAGGGAACTCTGCAAATATTCACGTCTCCTCTCTCAATGATTTCTCGAATGATATGAAAACGTATAAGTATATGTTTGGATCGATGGTGTAATCTTGGTTCCTCGGCCTATGCTATCGCCCTGTTGTTGTCACAATACAAGCAAATGGGGTTAGCTATACTAGGAACCATACCAAATTTTGAAATAAACTTTTTGATCCAAATTGCCTCCTTAGCTGCATCGGATGTTGCAATATACTTAGCTTCTATTATAGAATCTGCCATAGTTTTTTCCTTCGAACTTGTCCAACTCACTGCTCTTCCATTCAAAGTAAGCACATATCCAGACTGCGATCTTATCAATTTGAAAACTTGCATTTGTGTATCCATTTACAACAAGCTCATCTTCTAAACTTCCATAGACCAAGAACACTTCTTTAGTCCTTCTCAAGTACTTAAGAATGTTCTTTAATGCTATCAAGTGACTCTTACTGGGAGCAGACTCGTTGCTCTTAAAGCATATGATACATCAGGTCGATTGCATAACACGACATATATGATAGATCAAATAGCTGATGTATATGGAATCGTATTCATGCGCTCTCGCTCATTATTAGTCTTTGGACATTGAGTCTTGCTGAGACTTATACCATGAGACATTGGCAACGACCCTCTTTTAGAGTCTTGCATACTAAACCTATTCAATACCTTGATTATGTAAGCACTCTGACTTAGACCGATCAGCCTTTTAGATCTATCCCTATAGATCTTAATCCCAAGGATGTAGGTTGCATCTCCTAAGTCATTTATTGAGAAACACTTCCTTAACAAAGACTTGCACTCTGCAAGGTTGGGATGTCATTTCCAATGAGTAATATATCAACATATGGTACTAGGAAAACAACCACGCTCCAACTGACCTTCTTTTATACACAAGGCTCATTTTCATTTTTAATGAAACCAAATTCCTTAATTGCTTCATGAAAATGAAGACTCCAACTCCAAGAAAATTGCTTTAATTCATAAGTGGATCTATGAAACTTGCACACCTTCCTAGAATTTTCATTATGAACAAACCCTTCATGCTATATCATATACACATCTTCAAATAACTTTCCATTTAGGAATGCTATTTTGACACCCATTTGCCATATTTCATAGTCATAATATGCAGCTATGGTAATTAGAATTCTAATGGATTTAAGCATGGCTACAGGAGATAAATTGTCATCATAATCAACACCTTGAATCTGTTTGAAACCTTTTGCTACTAGCAAAGCTTTATAAGTATGCACATTGTCATCCATGTCAGTTTTCTTCTTGAAAACCCATTTATATACAATGGTCTTACAACCTTCACGTGAATCAACTAGGTTCCAAACTTCGTTATCAAACATGGATTACATCTCAGAATTCATGGCACTATGCCATTTATCTACCTCAGAGCTAGACACAACCTCCTAATAAGTAGTAGGTTCATTTTGATCAATAAGCTACGCCTCACTACTATCAGTAATAAGAAATCCAAATCTCTCAGGTTGATGTTTTACCCTATCAGACCTCGTAGGCCTTATAATACCTATAAGGGTTCAACTAGTTCAAGACTTTGTTGATCTCCTATTGGCGATTGAGTGTTTATTTGTGGTTCTTGAACTTCTTCAAGACTTACTTTATTCCCATTATTTTCAATAAACTTTTTTTTCCATAAAAACACCATTTTGAGCTATAAACACTTTGTTCTCAGTGGGATTATAAAAGTAGTATCTTCTAGTTTCTTTTGGATAACCAACAAATATACACTTCGTAGATTTGGCTTATAATCTTTCTGAGATTTGTCATCGTATGAAAACTACACAACCCCAAGTCTTAAGGAAAGACATGCTTGGTATTTTCCCAAACCACGTCTCATATAGTGTTTTATCAACTATTTTAGAAGGAATACTATTTCGTGTAAATGCAAAAGTTTCTGAGGCATAACCCTAAAAGGAAATAGGAAGATCTGCATGACTCATCATAGATTGAACCATATCTAATAAAGTCTGATTTCTCCTATCAGAAACATCATTCCATTATGGAGGTGTTGGGGGAGTTAACTGTGAGACAATCCTACAGTTTCTAAGATAACCATCAAACTCTTAGCTCAAATATTCACCACCTTGATATGATCAAAGCGTTTTACTAGTTTTACTAAGTTGATTTTGCACTTCATTCTAAAATGTTCAAAATAACTCAAATGATTCACCTTAATGTTTCATGAGATACACGTAATTATATATGCTGAAATCATCAGTGAATGTAATGAAGTACTAATAACCACCTCTAGCCATTATTTTTATAGGATTGCATACATTATTATGTATTAGACCCAATAAATCACTTGTCCTTTCAATGGTTCCAGTAAAGGGACTCTTTGTTATTTTGCCTAGTAAACAAGATACATATATTTCATATGATTCAAAATCAAATGAATCTAAAAGTTCATCTTTATGGAGTTTAGAAATTTGTTTCTCATTTATGTGGCCAAGACGATAATGCCAAAAGTAGGTTTGATTCAAATCATTTGACTTGAATCACTTTGTAATTACATTAAGAATAGGAGTATTTATAGACATTTTCATGTTTAGAATATAAAGACCATCACACAAATCAACATTTGCAAAGAAAACGTCTTTACGAGAAATGGAGCATTTATTATTCGCAATAATGAAATTAAAACCATCCAAATCCAAACATGAAACTAAAATGATATTTATGCTCAATGCAGGGACATAACAACAATTTTTTAAAACTAAAACAAGTCCACTAGGTAAAATTAACTCATACCATCCTACAGCCAACGCAATAACCTTCGCTCCATTTCCAACTCAAAAGATGACTTCTCATTTTTTTTAGCTTTCTACTTTTGGTGAGACCTACACATTAATACAAATGTAAGATCCACATTCAGTATCATAGCCATGTCGTAAGCTTCCATGTGTTCCATGTCCTTCTGAAGTTCAGGAACCATGGTTGCCAACGTAATGCACGCAACATCAGTTGAGTCATTGACATGCTTAGTATGTGCATCTTTCACGGCTCTTAAAGCATTGGCTGGCAGTTCCTTAAGAATAGGATTATCTAGGACATACAACTTGTGTTCATGCTTAAAAACAATTCTCAAGTTTCTGAACCAGTCAAGAAAGTTTATTTTGGACAACTTATTCTTCTCAAGGATGGATCACAGTGACTAGGGATTAGTGTGATTTGAAGAGGCCATAGATCTATAACAAAGATTATGCAAAGTTCATTTTAGTATAGAGGAATAGAGCCCGACTAAATTAACAACCTCTTTAAAAACGCTATGTTAATTTAAGGGACTAAAATCCATGTTTCACCTAATTCCAAGAAAGTTAAGATATGACACTTTGAATTAGGTTATTTAGGTAAGTACCATTTACCAATTACATCATATGTAACTTTTAGTTGTTTTTATTAGATTATTACATTTTATGTCTTAGCATATTTTATCTCATCTAGTGCCTAAAGCCCAAAACTGTTTTGATAGCTTTATCAAGTCTAACCATTTCAAATAATAGAGTAATCATTATTCAACTTGCCTCCCCAAGATAACACAATACAATCTACGGAGGCAGACCCATATTGATGTAATCGAAGCCTTGACAAGTGTTTGAGAATGGATGACACTTAACTTAAAATTTGGAAGTGGGATTTTTATTTGTTTTAATGATCATAATTTAAACAAAATAAATATCATATATTACAATGCATAAATAATCACTAAACAAGTTAGGAAATTATACTAATATTGACTATCATACAAATTTCCTTGCACTACAAATAGTTATTGACAGTCACGCTGGTCGGTCAGCGGGCGGTGGCTCCACCTAAAATTTAGGTAACGAATTTCAATTCCAAAAATTTAAATTCGCCTAAAATTACTAATTATTTTAGTCAATCCAAACAAAATTGTCCCTTATTTTAATACCAAAAAATATTAATTTAAATGTTTTTAATTAATTAGGGCCCACCTTTAACTTAATATCTTATTCTAATCCAATTAGAATTTAAGATACTTTGAATCTTTATCCAATTAGAATTTGTTTTATATCTTACCTTTCTTATAGGATTTGTGATTCTTATCCGATT
Organism: Stephania cephalantha; assembly: GCA_039657325.1. Taxonomy (NCBI): domain Eukaryota; kingdom Viridiplantae; phylum Streptophyta; class Magnoliopsida; order Ranunculales; family Menispermaceae; genus Stephania; species Stephania cephalantha. The sequence goes on from CM077569.1 coordinate 31,078,046, forward strand.
ATAAGTTTATCTCCTATCTAATAGGAATATATTAAGGATAACCACAGTAAGATATATGATCAAAACCAATTTTGAAATATAAAACATGCATTCAACACCAGAATCATATTAAATTAATCATATTAACGTAATCATGATTTCTATCATAGAGACATACATAATTATTGAACAAGAATAAAATATGTATACAACACAAGAATCATATTAACCTAAACATGAGTTCTACCATGAACATACAAAATTTGCATCGTTCCATATTAAACGCATATGTTAATCAAAATATTCTAAACATGAATTCTATCATTGAATCAAATCATGCGTATGTATCAATATTCATGAATTAACAACATGCTTTTAAACCAATTCTTAATAACAATTATCACAGAACCTATATGTAAATCATATATACATTAATCAAGATCATGTTTTCACATATATATCATATATACATCAGAGAAACATGCAAATGTTTAATATATTTAAGGCTCTAATTTTTCGATATGCAGAAAAAAATTTAAAACAATTTTTTGAAAAACCCCTAACAAGATAAAAAATAGGTTCCATTAAACTAGATCTACACAAGTTAACCATACCTTAATCTGTGATTTCCTTATCTAATTATTCGATCTCCAAGATGTTCAAGCGCCCGTCCTCTATATAAATCCACACACGAATGATGACCATAATTTGGAGTGCTAGCCTCAAGAGAGATAGAAAACGTTTTAGGGTTTCATCCTTCGTTTATATGTGTAGATAAGCCCTCACTTAAAATCCTATTCGTAATACAACTATTGTATTAAGGCAGTTTAAGAAAATTACACATACGCCCCTATTAATAAGTTATCATATAACAAATCGTAAGGGCTTTTATGTCATGAATTTTATTATATAAAAATTCATTACTTTGGACCAAATGAAATTACGCCAAAGCCATTCTTTGTGTGCGACCCAATAGATTCATGCGACGTTGGCAATGAACCAAAACTATTTTGGTACACAAGTCATAAGTGGTCTCTAGCAAGGCATTATGACTACCCAAGTATGATGAATACCAAAATCGATACAACCTAATGAATAACATATATCATTTCCTTTTATCGTGTGATATTCTTTGACTAAACATAAGACATGAAAAGTCACCCTTATCTTTAGGTAAACTGATAACATCTAAGTGACATTGATCAAATCAATTCACATAGAATTGGCCATTATCAGTCTATCATATCAAGGGATCTACTAATATCTCTCTTTATAGGAGAGTGACAAATTCTATCTTAATTACACACCTTTACATATTATTCACATGGTAACCAATCACAATCCTTATATTTGTCCGGTTAAAGACAACATTTGATTATGTCAAATTATTATGCTCCTAATATTGAATTATATGGTAATCTCAAGTCGAAGGACTAAATGATATACCTATCATAAGTAACACCTATGACTTAATCCATGTGGTGTTCTCATAGCGGGTCGGTCTAGTACATTGTTCTCTAATAAGTACTCATGATCTTGATTCGTATCCTTAGACGCATGATCATCACATGACCATCAATCATGATTCAAGCTAGTCTTAATTCATTATAGTTACCAGTATAATGATCGACTATGAACATTTAGAATATTTCAACAAATACCCATGGATCTTACTATAAGGTAAACATGCAATCACTTATAATAAAATAGCAAATGAAAACCTCAATTTTATAAACTAAAATTATAAACAATGTTTGTAGATTGACTTAGGGCACATGCCCCAACACTTATACCATGAGACATCGATAATGAATCGCTTTTAAATTCTTGCATACTAAACCTATTTAGTACCTTGTCAATATAAGCACTCTGACTTAGACCGGTCATCCTTTTAGATCTATCCACATGGATCTTAATCTCAAGGATGTAGGCTGCATCTTTTAAGTCCTTCATTTAGAAACATTTCCCAAACCAAGAATTGACACTTTGCAAGGTTGGGATGTAATGTCCAACGAGTAATATATCATCAACATATAGTACCAAGAAAACAACCACGCTCCCACTGACCTTCTTGTATACACAAAGCTCATCTTTATTTTTAATGAAACCAAATTCCTTAATTGCTTCATCAAAACAAAGATTCCAACTTTGATAAGCTGGCTTTAAACCATAAATAGATCTTTGAAGCTTGCACACCTTCCTAAAATTCTCATGATAAAAAAACCCTTCAGGTTGTATGATATACACGTCCTCAAGTAACTTTCCATTTTAAAAAGTTATTTTGACATCCATTTGCCATATCTCATAGTCATAATATGCAGCTATGACAATTAGAATTCTAATGGATTTAAGTATGACTACAGGAGAAAAAGTCTCATCATAATCAACACCTTGAGTCTGGCTAAAACATTTTGCTACTAGTCGTGCTTTATAAGTATGCACATCGCCATCTTTGTTAGTTTTCTTCTTGACAAACCATTTACATCCAACAGTCTTGCCACCTTTAGGTAAATCAACCAGGTTTCAAACTTGGTTATCATACACGGATTGTATCTTAGAATTCATGGCGCTAAGCCATTTATCTGCCATAAGGTTAGACACAGCCTCTTGATAAGTAGTAGGCTCATTTTTATCCATAAGAAACACCATACTACTATTATTAATAAGAAATCCAAATCTCTTAGACTGATTTCTTACCTTATTGGACTTACAGAAGCCATGTGATACCTGTAGAGGTTCAACTAGTTCAAGACTTTGTTAATCTCCTAGTGGCAGTTGATATTTTAGTTAAGGTTCTTGAACATCTTCAAGAATTAATTTAGTTCCATTGTTGTCTTTCGAAATAATCTCTTTTTCCATAAAGACACCATTCAGAGCAACAAACACTTTGTTCTCAGTGGGATTATAAAAGTAGTGTCCTCTGGTTTCTTTAGGATAACCAACAAATATACACATGGTAGATTTGGCTGATAATTTTTCTAAGATTTGTCATCGTACAAAAACCTCACAGCCACAAATCTTAAGGAAAAACAAACTTGGTTTTTTCTCAAACCACATCTCATATGGTGTTTTATCAACTGTTTTAAAAGGAACACAATTCAATGTAAATGATGCGGTTTCTAAGGCATAGCCCTAAAAGGAAATAGGAAAATCTGCATGACTCATCGTAGATTGAACAATATCCAATAAAGTCCAATTTTGCCTATCGAAAACACCGTTCCATTATGGAGTTGATGGAGGAGTTAATTGTGAGATAATCCCACGATATCTAAGATGATCGTCAAACTTTTGGCTCAAATATTCACCACCTCGATCTGATCGAAATGCTTTAATAGTTTTATCAAGTCGATTTTGCACTTCATTTTGAAATGCTCAAAACATCTTGAAAGAATCACCTTTATGTTTCATGAGATATATGTAACCATATCTGCTGAAAACATCGGTGAAAGTAATGAAGTATTGATAACCACATCTGACCATTGTGTTTATAGGATCGAATACATCAATATGTATAAGACCCAATAAATCATTTGCCCTTTCACTGTATCCAGTAAATGGAATCTTTGTCATCTTGCCTAGTAAACAATATACACATGTTTCATATGATTCAAAGTAGAATGAATCTAAAATGCCATCTTTATGGAGTTTAGAGATGCGTTTCTCATTTATGTAGCCAAGACGACAATGCCAAAGGTTGGTTTGAATTAAATCATTTGACTTAAATCTCTTTGTATTTACGTTAAAAATAGGACTATATGTGGACCTTTTTCATGTTTATAATATAAAGACCATCATACAAATTAACATTCGTATAGAAAACATCTTTATGAGAAACTGAGCATTTATTATTCGCAATAATGAAATTAAAAGCATCCAAATCCAAACATGAAACTGAAATGATGTTTCTGCTCAAGGTCGGGACATAATAACAATTATTTAAAATTAAAACAAGTCCATTAGGTAAAATTAACTCATAGCATTCTACAGCCAATACAACAACCTTTACTCTATTTCCAACTTGAGGGATGACTTCTCCTTTCCTTAGTTTTCTACTTTTAGTGAGATCTTGCACATTAATAAAAATGTAAGATCCACATCCGGTATCCAATACCCAGGAATCACTAGTAGACAAGTTAACTTCAATAACGTAAATACCTAAAGCAGTAGTCGCACTACTTTTCTTTTTCTTTAGATTTTCAAGATAGAGCTTGCAATTTCTCAACCAATGCCTAAGTGTTTGGTAAAAATGACAATTTCCTTCTTTTTAGTTTTCCTTATGGGACATTAAAGTAGAAGCAACCTTAGCCCTGACTTACTCCACAAGTTTTGTGACATTCACAACAGCTTTGGCAACTTTAGCCTTGCAATTGCCCTTCTTCTTCATAGTCTTTCATTTCTGAACCATTAACACGTTGGCAGTGGGTTTCATGACATTCAGCTCAACACTTTTAAGCATCAAATGCAACTCTAAGAGAGATTTATCCATGTTATTTATGTTATAGTTCTTTACAAATTGTGAATAACTATCAGGCAATTAATTCAGGATCAAATTTGTAGCCAACTCTTAGCTTATAAGAAATCCAAGTCTGTCAAGATGGTCAATATAGCCCTTCATTTTCAGAACATGATGACTAACATATGCACCCACAGCCAGTTTGCAAGAATGAAGGTTCTTGACTGTCTCAAACCTAACTTGCCTAGCATGTTGTTGGAACATTTCCTTCAGCGTCGTAGCCATGTCGTAAGCTTCCATGTGTTCCATGTCCTTCTGAAGTTTGGAGACCATAGTTGCCAACATAATGCATGCAACATCATTTGATTCGTTGACATGCTTAATATGTGCATCCTTCATGGCACTTAAAGCATTAGTTGTGGTTCCTCAGGAATAGGATCATCCATGACATGTAACTTGCGTTCATGCTTAAAAATAATTCTCAAGTTTTCGAACCAGTCAAGAAAGTTTGTCTTAGACAACCTTTCCTTCTCAAAGATGGATCGCAGCGATAAGGGATTAGTGTTATTTGAGGAGGCCATAGATCTGCAACAAGAATTACGTAAAAGTTCATTTTACTATAGAGGAATAGACTCCCACTAAATTAACAACCCTTCTGAAACCATTATGTTAATTTAAGGGATTAAAATCCATGTTTCACCTAATTCCAAGACTGCTAAAGCATGACACTTTGAATTAGGTTATTTAGGTAATAAATTCTAGTTCTGAAAATTGAAATTCTCCTAAAATTTATCATTATTTTAGCCATTCCAATTGACTAAAACTGCCCCTTATTTTAATTCCAAAATATGTTAATTAAAACATTTTTAATTAACTCGGACATAACTCTAACTTAATATCTTATCCTAACTCTAATCTTACTCTAATTAGAATCTAAGACACTTTGAATCCTTACCAAATACGAATTTGTCATATATCTCACCTATCTTATAGGATTTGTAATTCTTATCCAAATAAAAGGTAATCTCCTATCTTATATGAATAAACTAATAGATAACCACAATGAGATATATGATCAAAACCAATTTTGATTCTTATCAATACGATACAAGTAATTGAATTAAGAAACAAAATATTAATCGTGCATTCAACACCAGAATCATATTAAATTAATCATATTACCCTAAACATGATTTCTATTATAGAGATATACATAATTATTGAACAAAAACGAACTATGTATTCAACACCAGAATCACATTAACCTAAATGTGACTTCTATCATGTGAAAATACAAAATTTGCATCGTTCAATATTAAAACATATGTTAATCGAAATATTCTAAATATAAATTCTATCATCGAACCAAATCAGGAGTATGTATCAAATACATGAATTAACAACATGCTTTAAAACACATTCTTAATAAAAATTATCACTAAACCTAAATGTACATAATATATACATTAATCAAGATAATGTTTTCACACATATATCATATATACATCAGAGAAAACACGAAAAAGTTTAATAGAACCAAGCTTAAGGCTCAGATACCACTGTTGGGTTTTGGGGTTCATATGCTGCGGAAAATTCAAAACAATTTTTGATAAACCCCAATAGGATCGAAAATAAGTTCTACTAAACTAGATCTATAAAAGTAAACCATACCTCAATCTGTAATTTCCTTCTCTAATTGTTCAATTCCAAAGATGTTCAAGTGCGCGTCCCCAATCGAAAATCCAAACATGAATAGTGACCACAATTTGGAGTGTTTGCCCCAAGAGAGATTGAAAACAATTTTTTCCTTTTCCAAAATCAAAAAACTCAAAAATAGTAAAAATGAAAATCTTATTTTATTTTAGGGTTTCAACCTCTATTTATATGTGTAGATAAGCCATCACTTAAAATTCTATTCGTAATACAACTATTGTATTTAGGCAGTTTAAGCAAATTACACATACACCCCTATCAATAAAGTATCATATAACAAATCGTAAAGGCTTTTATGTCATGAACTTTATCATACAAAATTCATTACTCTAGACCAATTGAAATCGCGCAAATCCATTCTTTGTATACGTCCCAATAGGTTCATAAGCAGTCTCTAGCAAGGTTTTATTACTACCCAAGTTGCATGAATATCAAAATCGATACAACCTAATGAATAATATATATCATATCCTTTTTTCATGCGATATGCTTTGATTAAACATAAGGCATGGAAAGTCGTCATTAATGTTCGATCGTACTAGTCTCTATCTTTAGGTAGACTAAAAACATCCATGTGACATTGATCATATCAATTAACTTGGGCTTGGCCATTTAACAGTTTAACATATCGAGGGATCCACTTATATCTCTCTATACGAGAGGGACAAATTCAATCTTGATTGCACACCTTCACATATTATTCATATGGTAACCAATCACAATCTTTATAATCGTCTCGTTAAAGACAACATTTAATTGTGTCAAATTACCATGCTCCTAATATTGAAGTCTATTGTAATCTCAAGTCAAAGAACTAAATGATATACCTATAATGAGTAACACCTATAACTTAATCCATATGGTGTTCTCATAGCGTGTCGGTCCAGTACCTTGTTCCCTAACAAGTACTCATGATCTAAATTCATATTCTTATACGCATGATCATCACATGACCATCAAGATTCACACTAGTCTTAATTTATTATAGTTCCCAATATAATGACTGACTAGGGACTTTTATGATATTTCAACAAATACCCATGGATCTTATTATAAGGTAAATATGTAATGACTTATAATAAAACAACAAACGAAACCTTTATTTTATTAACTAAAAAATTATAAGATAAACAATGTTCGAGATTGACCTATGGCACATGCCCTAACAATATGATTTCCCTATTTTCTCTGATTGTTACTCTAATGGTCTTATCACTTCTTTGATTTTTAAAATTTAATGTCTTATAAAGGAGAGGGTTCACAGAGGCGTGGACCTCAAGGTAATCAGGAAATGGAAGCTAAGTGGAAGTCTATAATTGAGCAGCAAATGAAAAAGCTTATGGAATCTAAGGCGAAGCTCATGGCAATGCTGATGGCCCATATGGAACAACTAGCTTAACAGCTTGAGATATAACTTGTTGTTAGTCTCGAGGTTAGCAAGATTGAAGGAGGAGCATAGACAGTAGCAACTCAAGCATAGCTAGTAATTGCACAAGTTCGAGCACCAAAGACAGCTGCAGTAGTGCCAATAGACTTTGAGAAATTTGCATTTCTTAGAACTTGCAAGGAATTTATGAAATACGACATCATGAGGTTCAATGGCACTATGGAGGATGGAGAAGTTGAGGCCTAGATTCTTGAGATGGAGAAACATTTTATTGTTGTTATTGATGTGGAGGACCGGTGTAAGGTCAAGCTAGTCATATTTTTGTTGATTGAATATGCTCTTAAGTGGTGGAGTTCTTTAGAGAGAGAAGAGAAGACTGTCACCACTTGGCCACAGTTCAAGACTATCTTTACAGGTAGTATTTTTTGAAATTAGTTAGGAACAAGAAGAAGACTAAGTTTATACTGTTGAGACGAGGAGAGGTGTAAGTAAGGGAATACAAGCAGAAGTTTACAAAGTTGAGTGAGTTCGCCCTATAGATGAAGGAATTAGAGGAGAACGAAATAGATATGTTTCTTAATAGGCTGAACTCTTAAACATGAGTGACAGTTTCATCTCATCATACCACTAGTTATGCATTTGTCATTAAGAGCACGATAGAGGTTGAAGGAATCGTATTAGCCCGTCCACCTGAGATAGTGATAGTTCCACCACTAGCTCCCTATTATCCTGGCTGTCAGAGGGCTCAAGAATTAGTTCGTATTCAACCAACTCAGTCATCATGGGTTAAGAGAACTTAAGAGCTCTTTAGCTAGAGAGCAGGGAAGAAAGTTTTTGGGGTTAGTTCATCTTCTTCTTATGTTGCTCCAGTTCACTCAGTTCTATAGAAAACTGTAAATGTTAGCGCATCAATTGGTGCACAATCTGTTTCACATTCTTCAGTGGTGAAACCAACTTTACCACCACTAGCTCAATTAGGAGGTAGAGGTATAGGCAAGGGTCAGGCTGGTCCTAGACCAAGTAGTTATGGGTAGGTTTCTCAGCCCAGTGGCGGATCTCACATGCCTAATGTAATTTTTTATCAGCGTGGTCAGACAGGCCACATTCAGAAGAACCATCCTACACCTCCAACTTTTTCAGTAGGCAGTGTTATGCAGATTGTAGATTAGTCTCATGCGGTTCTTGTGGCAGATCCTGAGGCTATGAGGAGGCTTGTAGACAATTTCTTTTATTGCTAGTGCAATGGTTGATAAGTTGAGATTGAAACCTATTAATGCTAGTAATTTGTTGATTTTGAGCACATCAGTGAGTGAGAAGGTTTATCCTAACCTGATATGTGAGAGACGTGTGGTCAAAATTGGGGAGAATGAAATTTCAATTTATCTGAAAGTTATGGAGTTCCTGGAGTATGATGCACCACTAGGAATAGATTAGTTAGCAACGTGCCATGCTAGTGTTCACTGCTTTCAAGAATGGATAATCTTTCTGATTCCTAACCATTCTGAAATTATATTGTATAAAGGCTATAATCCTTCATGACTTGCATCTTGTGGAAGGGAGGCAACTCCTCCAGAGTTAGAGATTATGGCAAGTGTTCTTACTTTTGGTGAACCTAGTCAGGAACTTATGGTTAGTAAGATACTAATGGTTTGTAAATTTCAGGAAGTATTTCCATCTAACTTGTCTGGACTTCCAACACCATGTGTTATTGACTTCATCATTAATCTTATTCCTAGCACTAAACATATATCTACTCCTTCATACCATATGGCACCGAAGAAATTTGACACGTGTTGAGCGTGTACAATAAACTTTCCTCTTATATTACACTTTTAATATTTTGTAGGAGTGGTAAGTGAGAATCATTTCCACAGGGATTTATTAAACTTCTTTAGGAAAAATGACTTTTAATAGTTTTTATTATATTTTAATTTAGTTTAATTTAATTAATTAAAATAGTAATTAAACTCACTAATTCAATCTAAAATATAAAAATATTTAACTAATTATACCAACTTAACTAACAAAATCAAAATTCAATATCAATCAAATAAAAACAATTCAATATTAAATAAATATATAAAAAAACATCCAGAACAACGAAACATCAATCTGTTTGGCATTCTAAACATGTTGCTTCAATCTTATAGTTATGTGTATACTTTATAAAGTACCATAGATCATTAAAATCCAATCATAAGTAAGTAAACATCCTTTACCCAACCATTTTTTCTCCTTATACCGGTTCAAAAGCCACATTCTAATTTTGTTGAGCTAACCCCTTTGAATACATAAAGACATTAAGTGACGACACTCCTCCGACCTAGGGTCAGGTCGCCCGGCCCAAACCATTACCCAAGCCCAAGTACCTGAACTAGTCCCGAGCAATGATTTAGCTCGCCTAAGCAAAACCTGCGAAAAGACAATAGCTATACAACTGGATAATAAATCCAACAATCAAGGAAATAAAATATCCATAAAGCTAATAAAGTAAGATCCTAGGAATGGGTTTTCCAAAGTCTATTCAATTCACGATATCCTAAAAAGCTTTCGTAAGTTCTAATTACGACAATGAATGGTTCAAACTACCCAACAAGTCTTAAGTTACAACCCAAATTCATAAGTTCTCAAAATCGAATAACTATATAATAGGAGTTGTGACATTTGAGAATCTCATATATTTGATTAGGTTGCTAATTAAATATTTTTGGATTTAATATGCGATTTAAGTATACGAGGTGGGACCCACGTATTACGGACCAAAGATTATATGTTTAAATATTATTTTTGTATGATGAATCCTTATTTGGTGTATTATATGGTATTTCATCGCGAAGTCTGGTTGTGTTGAGGTGTATCCTTAGTTTTTCATACTCAGGGTTACAAGTGTGTGTCTAAAGGGCACGAATGAAAATAAATCATTATTTGCTCGAAAACTAATTAACCATTTAATAATCCTCACGTGAAGATTTCATCTCGATTTGGATTTTAGGAATTAATAAATAAAAAGAAATTAAACTGCTAACAAGCTGTTGAGGGTTTATATATAAATGTTTATAAAAAATCAAATCAAAATCAAAACTTTCGTTTTGATTTCGACAAAGAGAGAACGAACTTCCTTCTCTAAACCCTTTCACTCAGGTTTTCACTCCATAAGCTCCTAACATCCAATTTTTGCCCGATTTCTTTTCATAAAATTGTATAGCATCGCGAGACGGTCAGTTTGAGCTAAATTTTTGCAGTGGAAATGAGGTATTTGACCCGTAATTTGGTAAATACTCGATGTTGGGCATTTTCCTCAATTCAATTTGAATTCTCGCAATTTCTCGATTTCTTTTATGGGATATTGATAGAAATTAGTATGCATTGCTGAAAATTGATGTATTGAGTTGATGTGCGCTGATTTGGAATAAATCCCACTGACATGAGTTAGGGTTTTGATGAATTGAATTGATGTGATTCAGTTGATAACTATTTTGGAGATGTTTTTATTGTTGATATTGATTTATATTTTAATTCTGGATGAATTGGATTATTGGTTTTTATACAAATTGACTGCACAGGCTATGGAAAAATTATGGCGTTGGAATCGAGTGGTTTCGTGGTGTTTGTTGTTGAATTTTGAAGTTTTAATCACGAAAAATATTGATTTGGAGAGGTTTTTCTGGAGAGGTTTTTCAGTTCAAAATAAAATAAAATGTGCCTATTTGATAGGCCATATTGGAAAATTCATAACTTCTCTGTCGGTGGCCCGATTTTAGTGTTCTTGGAGTCTATGGAAAGTATGATACGAGTACTAAAAGCTCCTTTTAGGTCATCATGACAAATATTGAGGTTTTCAAGGTTAAAAAGTTACCCTAAGTTGGCTAGTTGAAAGCCAGTTGAAACAGTTATATAAATTAATGTTTTTAAAAATTGTTCTCAAGGGTACTTTGGCTGCAGTTTTCATTGGGTTTCATGATTTGGTTTCACTTGAAACTTGACCCATATAATTGAGTATGCAGGGAAGCTACTGTAGCTATTTTCAAGGTGATCAGACGCTTCGAAAACCACAAAAATCATGCTCAAAGTTGGTTTGGTTGTAAGTAAACCATACAATGATCGTTACTATTTAAGGAATTTATTTCTGTACCTATAATTGTAACATAGTCTGCATTGCATTTTATCATTCTTGGTCTTGCATACATAGAGTGAGTGAGGGGGATAAGCTTGTTTCTGAGTCTGGTTTGATTAAAACTATGTTTCAGCATGCCTCTACGTCGTCTAGTGAGAATATCGAAGTCTAACGCTGACAAGTTATCTCTGCATTTCATGATCACTTAATACTCTCTCTGTACTATTTTTGGAAGTTGATGTCTGATTATAGTAAGGAGACAGCGACAGAGTGGATTGCATGTCATGTTAACGCATTTATCTTATTGTTTATTTGGAAATGCAATTATATATCTCCATGTATCAAACTAATAATTGCAAGAGTATAGATCAATGTAAGAATTTACTTACCTGACACATTTGAGTTGTTTTTGATGATGTCAGATTCTACATGAGGATAAGGGAAGAATTGATAATGCTCGAAGATTGTGGTGATTATTTTTCAGAATTTAAAATAAATTTTTGTTTTAAATTGTTTATATATATTGTTTTGGAAATCCTTGGGGTGAGTGTAGGGTGTGAACTTTCATTGAATGGTTATGAGAGTCTCCAATCTAGTTTAAAATATGTTGAGAAGGATTTTGTTTCAATTTTGTTCTACTAGGGATTGTGAAGTTGTAATTAAGCTTTCAGAGACATTAAATTTGTTTATAAATTGGAATTTGATATATATATTGTGAACTGTGAGGAGTTGTGAGTCCTTTTAGGCCTTTTCCTAATTTTGTTGTCTATTTAGTGAATTTTTCAGTAAGCCACTTTTACGAGAGGTGCCGCCAAAATTTTAATTAAATATGGATATGATCTTTTAATTTTCTCCAATTAAATAAATCATGAATCGAGTATTATTGAGGATATAAATATAGTTTTGGAGCCTTGGAAAAGATTAAAATATTTATTATTTTGTGGTTAAAGTTAAAAGAATGATTCGACTGACTAGATTATAAAAGGATTAAAATAATCTAGGCCGGTTAGTCGTCTTAATTAAGAGGGGGCTGACAAACTTGGTATCAGAGCATAAGGTTTGGCCTAATTGAGGATAAATTTTGGTTTAAAACCAAAGAATGATTGAGCGTGATTAGTTGGGAAGTGCCGTGAGCTGGGGTATTTGAATGAATATGTTATATTTGTGTTTTACGTATGTATTATCGCTAGATATGCAATAGGAAGTTTATTCTCTTTTTCCGTTCGATACTGAACTTGTAAGATACGAGAAGTAAGATTAGAAATGGATAATTAAAAGAGAGAATAAGCTTATGAAATGAAACTGAGCGTAATTAGGATGTGAAATAAACTTGTGAAGTCAAAATTCACAAAGGTATTGTATGTAGTTCGGTACTAATATAACTAATGAAAGTATTAGTTATGAAACCATTAGGAAATTGGTTGGAAAGGAAATCCAAATGATTCAAATATATAAGTACCGAACATGGATTTCTTGGAAATTGAAAGTATTGAACTATTACAATTATAAAATGCTCAGGAAAATATTAAAATAGTCTCAACAAGGAAAATGGAGAAACTTGTTTTGAAAGTAGGATTTGATTAGACAAACACAATTATGACTGAAAATCACAATGGGATTGTGATAGAACTAGTCAAGTTGTTTAAGTCACTTTCTACGAAAATAAAATACTTTAAAGTAAAGTATCATCTCTTTTCTGAAACAAAAAGTAAAAGTGGAATAGAACCACAGTTTAAAACAATCAAATGACTTCTAAAAAGAAATACTGAAACTTTTGATTGTTTATTACTCAAGTTACTTATTCATAAGCGACGTTGAGTATAGTGGTTCTATGAGTCGAATAAATAAATGATAAAACGAAGGAAATACTCGAGTTAGAAGTAATCTTTGTTAACACCAGATTAGGTGTTGTTATGCAACAAAGATCAACATAAATTTCTAACTTAAAAATGAAAAATGTAGTGATATGATCAACGTGTAAGAAGTTAAGGTATTGGGGAAGTGGTCTAATAATATCTTGGATTAGCTATTAAACATTAACACAAATGATTGTGTCTCGAGATTCAAAGTACCTAATAATCACTTCTAACGACATTAAGTTTTGACGCCTATCACTACAATCTAAAATAAAATAAATGAAGAGATAGATGTACTGATTGAGAATCACTAAATGATTTGTATAAGACTTAAAGGATTGAAAAAACATCCTTTAAGAATTTGATTAGTCATTAAGTTAATCAGAGTTTGGAAATTCAAATTCTTCTATCTCTTCAGTTGAATAATAATGGAAAGGTGAATTCATCAAAAAGTGAATCGATGATCAGTGAGGTATTGATTTATCTTACATAGCCTCTTGAAAAGTACCGAATTTCTTTTTGAAAAAAAGAAAAGTCAAGAAATCTGAGACTAATGGAAATAAATTAAGACAATAACAAATAGTAGAACTGTTTGAGTCACAAAATCTCTTTTTTTTGAATAAAAGTTAGCCAAGAAAGAACTCAATTGATTGAATGATCATAAGAAGTCGTATTATCCTTAGCTAAGTTTTCAAAAAAAAAAAATATAAATTTCCTTTCTAAGTTAAGATTAAGGAGTTGTAAGTGGTTTGGTTGTTGAGCCAAAGTCGTGGTTTGTTTGTAAAGGGACTAAGATTGAGATCCATGTAAGAATAGCTAAGATTGATGAAAAGTGAAAGGAATAGACTCTATGTATAAAGTAAAATAAGATGTATAGATCACTTATGATTGATGGAAGTGACATGAAAGGACTCCTTTAATCAAGGCCAGACATTGGAGTAGTTGTGCATGACCAAAAGTCTGAGTAACTCTATATCATAATCACGATTCATTCACGGCATAGAAGACTAGTGTAACACGTTCACCTGTCTTTTAATAATCAAATGAATTGGTGACATTCGGAATGAAAGAGTTTATGAAGTTTCGTTGGAGTCAATCAGAAGCTTAAGTATAGGTAACTAAATGGTCAAGACATTCTCAAATTAGTATAAGATGGAAATTTTATGTCAATGAGTCCCGATCAAATTAGAAAAATATAAGTTTGATGGAACGCGATATATCTTCACTAGGGTCTTACGAGAAGTGAAAATCTGAATGTTAAAAGTTTTGGAACCAAAGCAGTTTACAACTGATATCATTGAATATGTTGTATATTGGTTCAAATAGAATGCTACACTACGTGACTAGTCAGTGGTGTAGTTTAAATCACTAATTATTATAAATTGGAGTTGATGTAAGGTACCAGAATGACAGTGAAGATACACATGAAATGAAAAGAGACACATAGCTTACAGCTCAATTAGTCAATATTATCTCTATTGGTTGAAAATGCTGAATAGAGGACAGTGTATCTGACTTTGTATGTTTGAAGAATTGAATATTCTTTCACTATAATTGACTAGAAATGAAAAAGAGATCATACATTTATAAATTTGTATTCGATACAAGTTAAAAGCTATGAGAGTATAATCATCAAATATGTAGATATATCTGCTTAAATACGTATATCTACTAAAATTAAAAGTAATTGTCTCTATTCAGGTAATGAAAAAAGTCTAATGAACAGTACTAATTGATATGTGAAATCTCAAAAATTTGGCAGTTAAGTGAAGGAATGAGGTTTTTAGTGAACTCATTAATATAAAATGATTTGATAAAGTTAGAAATGTCAATGATTTTCTAACCAGTCAAAGAAAAAGATAAGGAAATTGGTTGATGAGTTAGAATTAATAATTTATTTCTAGTCCACAACCTAAATAATATTGTGAGTGGACATTTAGAGAACGAGGGAGAGTTGCACGATGTGTCAGGTTTCATCGTCTAATCCGATTGTAATTTGAGATCTATTGTCATAGAATGACAGATGTAATTAGTGATCTATAGTCATGGGTTAACTTATGTAATTTCAGGTTTTTGTTGAGAAACGCTGAAAATGATGATAGATCAGGTAGACACACGATTTTACTTAGTGTCTAATGTCATGCCTAAGTATTATTTACATCACTATGTAATTTTAAACTGATGATAGTCTAAGAATTGATCGTCTGATAATTCAAATAAAAAGGGATTATTAGTGATGAGAAAGTAAACTGAGATGTGTACCAGAGTTTGGGTGGATATGAAAAGAATTATCAACAGTTTGTGGAATAATATTCAGTTTATAATGAGAATAGTGTTATAAAAAGCAAGATACGCTAGGTTTGCTATATATTGATGCTTGAATGAGATTCAAGGAATGAAATATAAAGTAAATGTAATTAGATAAACCACAAAGTTGATTTTTTAACTCATCAGAAATTCATAAATTGTTAGGATTGCTAAAGTAACGGAGATAACTTTTCATAAAACCAAGATGTTGGAAATGAAAAGTTGAAATGGTTATGATCTCTACCACTGAGTTGTTAAATACAATAAAAGTGATTGGGTCCACTTAACGGTTTCACCTCGGAAATAGTTTTACAGGTTTTGATTGAAAGAGTTGTATATGAAAGATCATTTTCTCATATCATTTTTGGTTCAGTAACCTATAAGTTTAAATTTCGAGGATGAAATTTTTAATTAGTTGGAAGATTGTGACATCCGAGAATTTCATATATTTGATTTGGATGCTAATTAAGTGTTTTTGGATTTAATTTGCGATTTAAGTAATTGAGGTGGGACCCACGTATTACAGGCCAAAGATCATATGTTTAAATATTATTTTGTATGATGAATGCGTATTTGGTGTATTTTATGGTATTTTATCATGAAGTCGGGTTGTGTTGAGGTGTATCCTTAGTTTTTCATACTCGGGGTTACAAGTGCGTGTCTGAAAGGCACGAGTGAAGACAAATCATTAGTTGCTTGAAAACTAATTAACCAAGTATTAATCCTCACGTGAAGATTTTGTCTCGATTTGCGTCCAAGTAAGGATTTGTGTGATATGATGTGAGAACGAAGTTGATACAAGACTTTGACTTGAATTTCGTATCAATTGGTGGTCGCTATTGAGATTGGGTCTAAATTAGAGCAAGTTAGGCCAAGTATGGCAAGAAAATTGGTCCATAAGAGTTTAATATGTCGTGGAAAAAGATAAGATTTTTGGGATTTTGGTGTCACCAAAACCAGTGTTATGGACATTTTATGAAGATGGACTATTTTATCAAGATTTTGGTTCAATTTGGTTAAAAATCAGATCGAAAAAAGTGACGGAAACCAAAACACGTCAAAATATAGATTTTAGGAATTAATAAATAAAAAATCAAGCTGCTAACAAGCAGTTGAGGGTTTATATATAAATGTATATAAAAATCAAATCTAAATCAAACTTTCATTTTGATTTCAACGGAGAGAGAATGAACTTCGTTCTGTAAACCTTTTCACTCAGGTTTTCACTCCGCGAGCTCCTGACGTCTCATTTTTTGCTAGGTTTCTTTCTATAAATTCATAGAGTATCGTGAGACGGTCAGTTCGAGCTAAATTTCTACAGTGGAAACGAGGTATTCGGCCCGCAATTTGCTAAATACTCGATGATGGGCATTTTCCTCATTTCAATTTGAATTCTCGCGATTTCTCGATTTCTTTGGCGGGATATTGATAGAAATTGGTACGAATTGTTGAAAATTGATGTATTAGATTGATGTGTGTCGATTTCAATAAATCCCACCGATGTAGGTTAGGGTTTTGATGAATTGAACTTATGTGATTCAGTTGATAACTATTTTGGAGATGTTTTTATTGTTGATATTGATTTATATTTGGATTATGGACGAATTTGATTTTTGGTTTTTGTCCAAATTGACTACAAAGGCTTTGGAAATATTTTGATGTTGGAATCGAGTGGTTTCAGGGTGTTTGTTGTCGAGTTTTGAAGTTATAGTTGCAAAAATATTGATTTGGAGAGGTTTTTCAATTCAAAATAAATAAAATTTTCCTAGCTAATAGACCATATTGAAAAATTTATAACTTCTCCATCGTTGATCTGATTTTAGTGTTCTTGGAGAGTATGGAAAGTATGGTATGAGGTCTACAAGTTCCTTTTAGGCCATCATGACAAATATTGAGGTTTTTAAGGTTAAAACGTTACCCCAAGTTGGCTATTTTAATGCCAGTTGAAACAGTTATATAAATTAATGTTTTTGGAAACCGTTTTCAAACGTACTTTGGCAGCAGTTTTCCTTAGGTTTCATGATTTGGTTTAACTTGAAACTTGACCTATAATATAATTAGGTATGCAGAGAAACTACTGGAGCTATTTTCATGGTGATCCGATGCTCGGGGAACCTCAAAAATTACGTTCATAGTTGTTTGATTGTAAGTAAATCCTACAGTGATCTTTACTATTTAAGGAGTTTATTTTTGTACCTGTAATTGTAACATAGTCTGCATTGTATTTTATCATTCTTGGTCATGCGTACATAAAGTGAGTGTGGGGGATAAGCTTGTTTAGGAGTCTGGTTTGATTGAAACTTGGTTTCAGTCCTGCCTCTACGCCGTCTAGTGAGACTAGCAGAGTCTAACACCAACAAGTTATCTCTGGATTTCATGATCTCGTAATACTATCTCTGTACTATTTTTGGAAGTCGATGTCTGATTATTTTTAGGAGACATCGACATAGTGGAATGCATGTCATATTGACGCATTTAACTTATTGTTTATTTGGAAATACAATCACATATCTGCATGTATCAGACTAACAATTGCAGGAGTACAGATCAATGTAGGAATTTATTTACCTGACATCTTCGAGTTGTTTTTGATGATGTTAGATTCTACGTGAAGACAAGTGAAGAATGGACAAGGCTCGATTATTGTGGTGATTATTCAGAGTTGAAAATAAATTCTTGTTTTAAATTGTTTATATGTATTGTTTTGGGAATCCTTGGGTTAGTGTGGGGCGTGGACTTTCATTGAATGGTTATGAGAGTCTCCTAATCTAGTTTACAATACGTTGAGAAGGATTTTGTTTCAATTTTTGTCTATTGAGGATTGTGAAGTTGTAATTAAGCTTTCGGAGACACTAAGTTAGTTTATAAATCGAAATTTGATATATATTGTGAACTACGGAGAGTTGTGAGTCCTTTGAGGCCTCATCCCAATTTTGTTGTCTATTAGGTGAATTTTTTAGCTGGCCACTTTTAGGGGAGGTGCCGCCAAATTTTTTATTAAATATGGATATGATCTTTTAATTTGCTCAAATTGAACAAATCATGAATTGAGTTTTATTGAGGATATAAATATAGTTTTGGAGCCTTAGAAAGGATTGAAATAATTATTATTTTGAGGTCAAAGTTGAAAGAATGAATTAGGTTGGCCAGATTATCATAGGATTATGGTAATTTAGGCTGGTCGATCGTCTTAATGGCGAGGGGCTGACAGGAGCACACGAGGCTCACAATGCAAGGGAAGATTTCAAGCTAACTCATTTCCCTTGCCGAGGCCTAAGGCAGATGTGGATGTACCTGGGGAGTAAGTGGGGTGAGCTAAAAGGGGCAACGGAGCTCAATAAGAGAAAAACCTCGCTCAAACATCAAACACACAAGTACTACTTAATAAAAATACAAGATCTAACATGGAGTTGAAGTCAAATCATTAAGCATTTAGTAGAAAGCATGGAAATAAGATTCATATCTATAATTAAATATAAACCATTCATTCTATTCATTTAAGTCAAGTTCCAAGATGCATTAAACCATAATAGCAAGAGGTTTGAAAATCATAAATAAAATTAAAGCATTCATGCATAGGGGCTCACAAGAGATATATCATAAAAGAATAATAATAATCAAAAGTTGTTGTTCCATTCAATGCATACATGTTATTGACTTGATTCCGATGACCGATTCCCCTACTCTCGATGTGATGAAGATAACTAGTGAACAAAATTGTTGTTGTGTCCCCTTAATGGTCCCATCAAACAAGCAATAAGTTCGTCCAAGCCGTCGCCGATATGTGCACCAAGATCACTTAGAGTTTTCATGAGAAGTTTACTACCGCTCATGTTCTTAGTAATTTAACCCCATCTCCTTAGCCAGGAAGGGTAATCCCAACTCCTTACCCAAGAGAGGATCATCCAACTCCTTACCCAGGAATAGATAATTCCATCTCCTTGTCTAGGAGAAGGTAATCCCAATTTTTGGTGCACCACATGTACAACCCATAGATGAGTAAAATCAAGTCAATAGCATGATGCAACCCATTCCCAAGTCTTGAGTTCAAGTCGTTAATCTTAATTATCTAATAACATGCCATATCTTATACTTGAGTGAAGCTCCCCACTTACCTCGACTCGCCGCGATATTCACTCCCAGTCCTTGTGCGTGCATGGTTCTAAGCGAATCGTTTCGTGAATCTATACAATTTAAGATACATCACATCAACGACAAGTCACATTTTAAATTCAAATTTACCATTAAATTTACTTTGGAGGTCCTACAAGTGTGGGTCCCGCGGGTTTCGCGTTGTCGAGAACCCTTATCGAGGTGTAGTAGTGCATCTCGAAGTCTACAAATTTTGTTTCTATTTATTTTATTCTATCTATTTCTATTATATATACATATATATTTATATCTTATATCATATATAAAATTTTATAGCTTATTTTTATTATTATATTATATTATATAAATATATGTATTTTTTTATTTTTTTGGTCCAGTAACCATTTTGGCCTTTGGTTGGGGGTGGCCTAGGGTCAAAATGACCCCTGACCTCCCCCACCTCCCATGCTCTCTGCCATCTGGCAGTGAGCACGACTCACATGTGCGGCCTCCTAATGGAGGCCCCTCCTCCTTTGGTGGCAACCACCGCCACTTAGCTCTGGCGACGATGGATCCGCCGCCCTAAACCGACGGCGGTGGCAGCGATGCCGCCGCCCTTTTCTGGCGGTGCCGACAGCGCCGTCCCCTTGAGGCTCTCCACAAAAACTTCACCAATTTAAAATCAAAAGAATAAATTATCCATCATTATTGAAGTAAACACAAGTTTGTGATTCGTTTAGACAATAAAAGAAAATGGATTTACCTTCAATGGAGGTCTCATTAGCTTCAAAGCATTGCACCCACCATGATTTCCCAAACAAAAGTCTCTTCTACATTTCTCTCTCAATTTTTGTGTGTGCACAAAAGGGGGCTAGGGTTTACAATTAAATTTATACAGTAGAAGTAATTTCGTGTAGGGTTTACGAAATTACTAAACTACTTCATAGATCATTAAACTTCAATCATAAGTAAGTAAATAGCCTTTACCCAGCCATTTGTTCTCCTTCTACTGGTTCAAAGCAACGTTCTAATTTTATTGAGCTAACCTCTTTGAATACACAAAGACATTAACTTTGCGCAATAAAATTGCATTACACTTTATAAAAACTTTGAACTACTAAATCTTACACATTCAGAAAGCCACTTCAACATTAGATTTAGGTTTTAAATTGACCTAGGACATCTAAACGGTAATACCTTTCAAATAATCCTAATTACTACTTTAAATTAGATAATGAATCCAAATATCACAATACAAATTCTAGACTATACATGCAATGCAAAGATCATGATTAAAATCAATATATAATAACCTATTAGATCAGTGTATCAAAGAATATGATTGGTTTAAAGCATTAAGCACATAATCATATCATCATAACTACATTGCAAAACGGATCTAGTTCATTTTCGTACTTTGTTTAGATCGACAAACTACTCACTCATAATCATAAATAACATTGCAATAATATAAATAAAATACATAGATAAATACCTCTATAATAAATACTTTCAATCTTGGAATCTTCTCCAAAAGTAGTCAATAATAAAGCAATAAACTAAAACAGTAAAGAATGGCTCCTAGAGCAATGAAATATTGATCTATGTACTCAAGGGCAACTGATTTTGTAGCTCTAGGGGTATTATTTTTTAGTATTCTCGGTAGTTAACATTCCAAACTAACTCAAACTAATTGTTATTATTTAAAATCCTCAAAATCTGCTCCAGCGATTCCTTAACAATTCAGGGTAAAGTGGAATCGTTGGGTAAATCCATGGAATTGAAGTCCAGTTCTTAGTGACGATTATGTACACATAAGAATCGTTGGGAAATCACTAGTGTTGAAGTCCAATTCTTCCTTGATTTCTTATTGATGATTCTTTGCATACTCTTTCGTAATTAATTCCTTCATAATCTTCCCTTTTTACTCCATTTCCTTATATATTCCATTTATTTCATGAAATAAGAAAAGTAAGAGAAAACCACGTGTAATTTAGTCTCTTACATCTAAAATGTTTCTAAAATATACTATAAAACATGTCTAATTATTGACTTATCAAATACCCCCAAACTCAACATTTTGTTGTCATAAGCAAGGGAATACTCTCAATCATATTCTATTTTCTTCCCTCGTTGATTTAACTCAAATTGGCGATGAACACATGATTATCTGAGGATGTAGTGTTTTGTAACAATGGTTTCAACTTTTGAATTTTATTTTCGGATTTGGAAAGTTTTTGCAACAAAACTTTGCATTCTTGGAACGTTTTTGTAGTGTGGTTAAACATACGACGCCACCACAGTGCCAGTCACACTGATTTTAATTAGTTCGTAAAAGTGGCGTAACTTCCTTGTCTTCCTTGTTTTAACTCTTTTTCGACTTTCTTTATACCCTTAGAAAGCTTGTAGAAAGCTTAACACCATGGGATTGATAAATTACTTAAAATAAGACTTTAACTCACTCAAAAAATGTTGGAAGTCACGAGTACCTAACGTGTAAATAATATAGATACTCAAGGAACGCCACCAAGGACTTCTTGAGGCTAAGGATTTGGTTAGGAAAGTAGCGCCGGAGGCAAGTGGGGTTTGCTTTGTCTTCAATCATGTCATGTTATTAGTTATACTAGAATTCATGATAATGAATAGTCGATATCTTGTTGAAATAAAGTTGAATATATCTTGTTTTTCGTTTCATATTATCTTTTAGCTCTCAATTTATGAATGCTTGTGGAACTAATGTGCTTGGAATGAATAATTGTAATGATATCTTGAACTGGAGAGCCGACAACCATCAGTCATCTCCCTCTGCTATGTTTGAACACCAATCTTTTGAAACCAGGTCCTATCGCATACTATTGAAGCCAATCGATTGTTTAGACACCAATCTATTGAAGTCGCGTCATTTATGACACCGTTGAAGCCAGTTGGATGTCACGTCACACACTTATAGTGGTTTCCACTTTATTGACTTTATGGCATTCATGTTATCATTGTTATTTTGTTGACTATCTTATTCGAGCTTATTTCATTATGTTTTGCATTATATAGTTTGCTCAATTATATTATTCTTTCATACCTGAAATGATAGTAGGAATTGATGAATACCATTGTTCATGCTAATTATTATTCAATAGGTATTACTTGGATGATTGAGGGTAAAGCAGGCTTCTACTTTACTGACCATGTTGAAGTATTACTCACCCCACTATTTTCCTCCTCTAGGTACCTCAGTTGTTGTTCATGACAAATGAAAGAGCAAGGTCGTAGCGTAGAAGATCTTCTCTTGTTTGCAAGGTTGTTTTATTTATATTTTATTGATTTTTGAGACATTATGTAATAAATAGGGGATTTTACCATCGGTAGACTTTGTGAAACCCATAGATTAGTTTGCTAGACTTTATTCATTATTTCCACACCTAATAGACTTAGAAGACTTTTATTTATGCACTATTTATACATCTTAGTAGTCTTTGGTAGATAGTCTTGTGTTATTTCAGGAGGTTAAGGCTTACTAGATCATCGCTCGACTCGCTGAGTTATCTCGAGGTGTTTGGCGATGGTTCAGGCCGGCGGGCTTAGTTATAGGAATTGGGTATTTTTCTCCTCAATTGTGGCTTATGCTCTTTTCAATATACATATATACTTATATATACATATATATGGGTAATTTTATAATGGAGCTCAAATATATGCCCATGTCATGGGAACTATATATCTCGCCATTGGATTACTATGAAATTTTAATCTAATGGTTATTAATGTAGTTCATTTAATGCAAAACATAGGGTATAACAATTCCTTTCCAGCATAAAATCTTTATTTTCATGGGAAATGATAATATATCACTTCCATTTTTTATATTATTTTAAATCCCATATTCATAACCAAATAAAATGAAATGAAATGGAAAATTATTACCTGTATTATAAAAAATCTTGAAAAAATTCACAATGTTCAACTAGATTCGACCTCTCGTTTCTTCCATATTTCGCATCTTCATACTTCACTTGTGACGTCCCCAGACCATACAAATTGGGCCTCACCTGGCCTAAACCTACTTAGACCCTCATTTAACTCCCGCAGAGTCAATGCAAGCCTAGTCAGCCTTTTATTCTAGTTATTCAATCATTAGTTGCTTATTAGGTTTATTATTTAGTTTAACAAGTCTTAATGTTTACGAAGTGGAATTTAAAAACATTTGAAACAGCTTAAATAAGTAAACAGTAGTCGAGACATTCCTAGATGTGGAAATCCAACAAAAGTAGATCTCATGTATATATCTAGTGACAAACGGTGTGAATAAGTATCATATGCATGTATCAAACATCTCACAACAAAAGATAAGCCCTAAGGTAACAAAAAACATAGGCATATACAGTCCAAAATATCAAAAATAAACCTACTGTAGTAATAGAGATGAGATGACTCTGAGGGAAGCTCAAAGAAAGTCGCCGATCACAGGCTCCTTGCCCCTACTACAAGAGGGACCTTTAATTGTCACCAAAAGCAGAGACAATTTCAGTGAGTAAATCCAGAAGAAGTTCAACATTATTTTTCAAGATAAATAATAAACAAGTCCATAAATCATGTTGGAAAGAAATAAAATAATGAGAAAGAATAATAAAATGCATGATAAACAGACTACAACGATCAACGGTATGGATCAAGTGACCCAGAAGCAAAAAATAAGTGGTCATGACACTTTACACGTGGGCTTAAAGCCACTTAAAATGCAAAAATGTCTAACACTTGTGTGGCGGGTCAAAGTCGCTTTGACCGCGCCTAATCCATTTGGCACTGTCTGCTTGCTTGAGCCGTAGTCCGAGAGAATTCCAAAGGAAGCCACTGACTTAACCGGATGCTCAACCACAATGGAAATCGAATACTTGAAAGGAGCCACGACACATGGAAGATGTTCACTAAGAGGACTCAGGCCCATCGAGAAGCCATGAGAGCTAGTCGACTACTCAATCCGCACGTGAACAACGACTAGATCTGAAAGCTTAGGCCCTAGGTCTCTTAATAGGGAAATAGAGTCCAATAATAACAATCATTTCATCGAATAAAGCAAGGAAGTGAAAAGAATTATTAATATTGAATTTCTTAATGGTTTACTTACCTCGATACTTAAATACCAAGCAAATGACAGCTCCCACATGCCTCAAAATATATAACCGACACCCGACACTAGTTTCCTAGGCCCATGGTATCGATTACAATGAATTAGGTGTGTTTGAGCTTATTTGATATGATTTAAAATTTTAGATTCTAAATGGTTCAAAATAGGGAAATTATAGTGGTAGCATGTTTTTCTAAGAGAATTTTGGTGTAAAAATCCCTGAAAAACCTCAAAACTCATTTTTTCCTTCTTCTCAAATCCCCATGTTTTTCTTAATTTTTCCATATTTTTCCTGAACTTTTCTGAATTTTTTATGATTTTTATTAATTAAAATATAGAATTTACATATTTTTTTTATATTTTGTAATTAATTTGGAGGTTTGGGCTCCCCATGAGCTGGGTCCGTTTCAACCCGGCCTGGTTTACCCCTCTGTTGAGCGGGCTCAAGCTCGGCCTGACTTGCTGGACTGGGCCTGAGCTGGGTTCGACCCAATAGGCCTGGGGATTTCACGCTTCCCTCATCTCTCTTTCTTTTTTCAAGAAAGAGAGAAGTGTGTACAGCCACCCAAATATTATGTTTTTATTTTTTTATTTTTTTATTCTTTTCTTTCTTTTTCTTTCTTTCTTTCTTCATTCCTTCCTTCAAAACAATAAAAAACAATATTATCTTTTTTTTCTTTTTCATCAACCTAACTAAAAATCAACTCTATAAAATCAAACTTTCAACAATGAATTAATCAAATTTACCATATATTAAACCCATAAGCATAAAAATTAAATAAAATTAATTGTAAACTTACTTGGCTTAATCATGATCTTCTAATAGAAACTGATCTTCCTTTTTCATCACCACATCTACACCACCTCTACACAACCTCCAACCAAATAAAATTATGAGCAAATGGTCTCTTTTATACTCTCATTTGGAGAGTGAATCACCACCATTTATTTTTATATTATTAAATTTGTTCTTATCTCTCCATGCACCACCACAATGTGACACCTCATAATTTTAATTTAATATTTTTTGAAATTCTTATTTATGAAATGACTAAAATGCCCCTCATGACTTAACTTAGGCATTTCAATTATTTAATTTCCATTTGACCTAACTTAAATCGATATTGTCGAGTAAATACTCGTGTACACACACCTCTCGATGTAGTTCCCATTTGCAAATTCGACGATTGAATGATATGAGTTCGCATAAACAAGTGTATATAACATATATACAAGCATCAAAAAATAATAAAATATTATATTTATCTCGGTGTAGACGCTTGAGTTATGATTGAGTCGCCACGTATGATTTGATCATCGTCCTATTAGGCAATTGATTTAGATTAGATTTATTAAGGTCGTTATAGTCTTTCTAACTAATAAGAATTTCGTCCTCAAAACTTAAATATCTAAAGTGAAATTACTTACTGAAATCAAAAGAGAAATGGGAAACTATCGTGCATATATGACTCCCATTCCCACGTCAATTCCTCGTCTCCATGATTCTTCCACTTGACAATGACTAATGGGATCTTCATGTTGCTCAAACTCTGTACGTTGCTATCTAAAATCTGCATAGGCTGCTCTTTGTAAGGAGTATCATCGGCTAGGTCAATTTGAGTCAGGTCCACTATTAGTTTGTCTCCCTCTCTCGACCTATCCAATCTCAACATCGATATATGAAACACTGAATGAACGTCTGCCAACTGCGATGGTAGCTCAAGCATATAAACAACCTTGCCAACTATCTCCGTGTAACTGAAAGGACCTCTAAACCTGGTGCGAGCTTTCCCTTGATTCAGAACCGTTTGTGACCTTTAGTGGTGAAACTTTTAGATAGACATAGTTTTCCACTTGGTACTCTAACCCATCTCGCTACTTATCAACATATTTATTTTGTATCTTTTTAGCTCCTCGAAGACGCTGACGTATTAGTCGTATTTTTTGTATGTGATCTACCACGATCTCTAGCCTAACTGCCGCTATATCATCAAGTTATGCCCAACATGCTGGTGATCTACACAGCTGCCGTGTTGTGCCTCAAACGGTGACATCCTAGTGCTAGCCTGGTAAATATTATTGTAGGGAAATTCATACAAAGGTAGATACTTCTTCCACGACCCATTATACTCCAACACACAAGCTCTTAGCATGTTTTTTAACACCTGAATCATTCTCTATGATTGTCCATCAGTCTACGGGTGGAAAACCGTACTATGTTGTAACCTCATGCCAAACTATGCTTCCATGCTCCTCCACAACATGGACATGAACTGCGACCTTCTTTTTGACATAATATATAATAATACTCCATGAAGTCTAACAATCTATCTCTCTTAAAGACGCTCAGCTACTCGAACTTATCTTTAGTAGAAACCGGCAAGAAGTGAGCAGATTTGGTCAATCTGTCCACAATCACCCACATATTATCATGCTTGAGCGGAGATCATGGTGAACAACTGACTAGATCGATGGTAATATGTTCCTACTTACATTCAGGAATAGGAAGTTGTTGTAACAATCCTCTAGGTCGATGCTCAGTCTTAACTTGCTAGCAGATCCCAAAACTCCTGACGTAATTTCCTACGTATGCCTTCATACCCGGCCACCAAAATAGACATTTCATATCCTAATATATCTTGGTCCTGCCTGGATGAACTGTATAACGTGAGCAGTGAGCCTCCTGAAGTATCTTTGTACGTAACTCAGTCAGTGATGGAATCCACAGTCGTCACCTATATTTCAAGCACACTCAACTGACTCCACTCTAGATGATCTGAGCTCTAAGCCAACTCATATAATCTCTAGAATTACTCATCAGCTTGTTGACCTTCTAAAATCCTATGAATCGAGACAAGCTAAGTCCTCATATGTCCACAAATGTATGCCTTTGTAGTAGTCAAGATTTCAACTCAACCCATCATATATGCCTCCTCGCGGAATGCAAACTCATATGTCATCAAACAAATAACAACCTCTGCATCTAATCTCTTACGGCTCAATGTGTATGTTTCTACATTTGCCTTCCCCAAATGGTATTCTATGGAGAAATTGTAATCCTTAAGGAACTCTAGCCACCTGCGTTGTCTCATATTCAGGTCCTTATGCGTAGTAAACTCTTATGATAAGTGAATAAAGTAAATATCTCGCCACACAGATAGTATCACCAAATCTTTAGAGCAAGTACCACTACTGTCAACTCTAAGTCATGCACTAGGTAGTTCTTCTCATGAATATTTAGCTATAAAGTCACGTAAGCAATCACACTGTCCCCCTACATCAGAACACGCCCTAATTTGACCTGCGAAGCATCGATATTCATAACCGTGCCTTTTCTTGCCTCTTCTAGTACTAACACTAGAACTATAGTCAATCTCGGCTTTAGTGTCATGAAAGCCTAGTCACGTTTCTCATTCTACTCAATCCTAACATCGTTCAAAGTCAATCTCGTCATCTGTGATGCAATCTTAGAGAAATCATGCACGAGTCTCCGTTTATACCCTGCTAGACCCAAAAACTAGTGAATGTATGTCTTGACTATGGGGTACACCAATCTATCACTGCCTATACCTCTGAAGGATCCACTGATACTCTACTAACTCAAAATACATGCCCCAAAAATTTGAGCTATGACAACAAAAATTCACACTTGCTAAACTTAGCATAAATTCGGTGCTCTTTTACTATTTGTAAAAATGTCCTGAGATGACCCTCGTTACCCTCACGAGTCCAAGAGTAGATCAAAATATCATCTATAAATACAAGCAAGAAGCGATTTAAGTATTGTCTAAACATACGGTGCATCAAGTCCATAAAAACATCGCCGATGCATTCGTCAGCCCAAACAACATGATGTCAAACTCATAATGACCATAACGTGTATTGATCGAGTCTTCTCTCTGTCCTCATTCCTTATCTTGACCTGGTGGTACCATGACCACAAATTGATCTTGGAAAACCACAGTACGCCACTCAACTAATCAAAAAAGTCATATACACAGGGAAATGGATACTTGTTCTTGATCGCGACTCGGTTCATTTGCCTGTAATCGATGCAAAGTCTCAGACTTCCATGTTTTTTCTTCACAAGTAGTACTGGAGCACCCCATGGAGACATGCTAGGATGAGTAAATCCTAAATTCATTAATTCATCAAGTTGGGTCCTCAGCTCCTCTAATTCTTTTGGTGACATTATGTAGGAAGATATCAAAATTGGCTTCGTCAAAATCAACCTCTCATGGTGGTGGTAATCAAGGTAAATACTCGGGAAACACATCTGGGAACTTGCACACCACTAGCACTTCCTCGATAGTCGCCATTTATTTCTCTATCGTACTCAAAATATTTGTGAATGTCTCCATCTCTTGGCTCGTAGCCAGTCTACTTCTAGACTCTGAAGTTGTGTCGAACCGTCATGAAAACTAAACTTTGACTACTCAAGAATTCGGAATGTGACTGTCTTACTAAGGCAATCCGACTAAGCGTGATATACCGCCAGCAAGTATAACACCAATAACTCTTCAAACATTAAAAACTCTAGTACTCTAAAGTCTATAGGAATTTTGTGTCCCTTTACCTTGATGGTATAACCCTCACAGACCAATTAGGGTAAATCTTGTCCCCGGCATTCGTGCTACATATCAAGTTGGTGCTAAGCCTAATGGGTCTCAACCCTAACTCATCTACCATGTGTCTAAAAATTAAATCCACAACCAATCCAGAATCAGTAAAAGTATGCAACATGCGATGACTAATATAAATCATAGCCTCTATAAGCAATCGCGATGCTTGTGAGTCTGCCTGAGCCACTACGTATGCTCTCTCTCGACGCTACTACTGTTGTGAGCTCTACTGCACGCCAACAAGTGATAAGTCTCCAATTGTGCTATATTTTAGTTTGTATTTACTTTAACTTCATAGATTAAATCCCTAATTTATAACACTAGTCCTTTGTTTTTGTATCTCCAGGGTTAATATAGGCTATTAAAGTAAAATGAGTAATTTCCCATCAAAATCGAGTCAAAAAACTGAAGATAGCCTAGAGTTTTAGCATCGCCTTAGGTTCCACACAAATAGCCAAGGAATCGCTAGTCAAAACTGAGCTTATTACAAGAAACTCATTGGAAATATTGAGGATTAAGTCTTGTGAAGATCCTAGAGAAAGCTAAGGTTCAAATTCGAAGAAAAAGGCCACCATCTTGACAACGCCTTACAAACATATTTTTTAAATCTCTAGCAAGAAGTTAGACTAAAACTCATAATTTTTCAAAAAGGACAGTGGATTTGGTGAGGATTAAGAGTGTTTACCATCCCAAAGAAAAATCAAAGTGATCTGAAATGTGGAAGGCTAGCGCCTTGCAAGTGCCTTGAAGTGACCTAAAATCTTTGAAACTCTTGTCGAGACAGAACAAAACCAAAAATAGAGCACCGTAGCACCTCCACAGCGATCCCCAGTGCCTTAGAAATTTGTACATACGGTGCTGAGTTTGGTTTTGAGATTCGAAGATCTGATTTTGCAGTTTTGGAAGATTTTGAACGTGCTATTATTGATCCAACCAATTACATAACAAATTCGATTCTTATGAATTGAATTAGAGGATTATAGGGATTTTCTCTCTTCCAGAGACCAATAAGAAAAGCCATCCTCTCCTCTCTAAAAGGGTAACCTCTCGATTCCTTATTTCATTTTCTCCTCTTTACCCCTCCATTCTCTCCATTTTTTCTTCGCCATTTTTTATTTTTATATTTTTATTTGTATTTTGTAATGGAGATTCATATGGTATTAGTGGGCTAAATTATAGTCTGGATCAAGGAAACCTGTAAGTAATTTATAAGATTCAATTCTTAAATTTCATATTTTTCATTGAAGTCTTGTATTTTCGATTGCATTATTGTTATGAGATTTTTTCTTATAGCTTAGATTCTTAGAATTTCTACTCATCTGATGTGTAAATGCATGTGCCAATAATTAGGTTAGAATTCATTACCAGTGATCCTACTACCGTTTAGTAAGGGGGATCACAATAGGTGGCGAGTGGGGCCTTGTCTGTTGGCAATCAGTGTGCCCCTATGCAATTGGGATATGAGATAGGTAGCAGTGTATTGTAATTTCCACATGACAAGTGGACAATTTGATGCTATTTACCACTCATCGTAGGTGTTCTCATAGAGCGCTAATGCTGCTAGTCTGTTGAAACCTATGGCATATCTAGTGGTTTTGTGGTTCAGTTAGTATATGGTTGTGTCGCATGTTCCTTCCATTGACATGAAGAGAACGAGGTGGCGTGAGTCACTATAAGCCTATCTATAAGACTTGATGAAAAATAACTGTTTTGAATCGACGACTAAATCATACTTACCGTGGCTTATGTATCTCCTTGTTCTGAAGTTATTATTTAATTTGCTAGTTTAGTAGTATTTATGTTTATTTATTCTCGCATTTACTTTCCTAGGTAATAATTAGATAATAATTTATATTAGTTTTCTTTTTAAAACCCTTTTGATAACATAGAGTTAACCCCAGTCTTTGTAGGTTTGGCCCCGTACTTTCCTCACTACATATCGAAGTAATCGGTAAATTGATGTGTGTCACAACTATAATGGCTGGCTTATAGTAATAGTGCAATCAACTAACATTACTCACAGATATCGTCCTCAGGGAAAGATTTTTCCACTAGTTGTATATCACCTACTAAACTTGAACTATTGATAAGGGATTCTTTTTTAATTGATTATATATATAATCTAAACTATTCTAAAAAATTACTTTAAACTTTAGTTGAACTCTTAAATTAAGGATATCTTAGTTCACAACTTCACCTAGGTAATTTAATATTATGCTTTGTGTTCATGTGTACATATCAATATGTTTTGTGCAACACCAAATTAGAATATACAGATTTCCTTCAAATTCACTTCAACCTACTATCGTGACGGAGAAGGTTCTAATGTGCAAACGAAAACTCCACCTATCGGTGTGAATAACGTAAGCTCCACATTGTTTTAAGTCTCAAATCATTGGATTCATAACTAACTAAGTTTATTATCTGCGCCTCTCCTATCAAAAACTATTTCTCAATGTTGGGTATATTATGGTTGTACCATTCATATCCAGATTAAAAGCTTAAAGACCATGATAACTCCTAAAGCCTAAGTTCGTTAAACATATGATCAAGATGTCTAAAGCATTACACTCATAATCAATACAAGTTCTAACCATTTCACTTTTTATTATCACTTTTAAATCATATTGTAAAGCATAAAATTCATACCAAAACATCCATTGATCCCTAAAATAAATAGACTACTCGTACATCATTGAAATACACATGTCACAATTCAATATAAAATTCATTGCAAAACAAATATGAATATAAGCATTACCTTGAATTAAACAATGAAACCAAATATTGATTGCAAACGTAAATTCTTCAACGTTTCTCCAACAAAAACTCCTTAATACTTAAACTCAATGTTAAATTACTCTAATGGAGGCTAATCTCCTTCTATGTGGTTGGCCCTCCCTTGTTTACAACGTCCTAATACTATTTAGAAACCTTAAATTACAATTTAACCCGAATTAGAACTTCACTTCTAATTTATGCGAAGTTAGCATTGTCATTAATGATCCAGCGCCGTGTGTTAATTCATGACGCTGCTACTGCGCCATAGCTTCATTATGTGATTTTTAGCTCTTGGAGCCTCGGTGTCGTCCCCTTTGTGTCCTGGCGATGTCTCTTGTTAGCCACCGCGCCGCCATTGCGACAGACCTCTAGAGTTTGTTTTCTTCATTTCTTCTTCTCTCCCACGTCGTGCCTTTCATCCAAACGCCGTGCCTTATCTTCTCACAATGTCAATACATGGTCTTATGGGTCCAACTCTGATTTTGTGGGTATTTACTTCGTTTCTTCTTGTTTTTCCTTGATTTCTTCCAATACACCTTAATTCCCTGAAAATGCAATAATAACATTAATTATCACTCATTTGAGGATATTTATACTAAATATACTACTAAACTAACCTTATATATACGTATATATAATCGCTTATCAAATACCACCAAACTTAAGGTTTCGTGTGTCCCGAGCAAAGTTGTATTCTACTAATTCTCATTCGATTCACATTATTCATGGAGTATCCTTTAATTTACTAAGTTTCAAGTTAATAATCAAGAGTTTTTCTTTGAAAAAACTTATATTTTTCAGACATGTATCTTTAACAACAAATATAACTTCACTTTCAAAATACTAAAGTAGATCTCAACCAAAAACCATCACTACTCACAAGTTTGTATATTTTCAACACTTAAGTAGCAAATATACAATCTCATAATTTCTCATTAAGCTTAGGAATTCACAAATAAGCATAGATCGAACTCATCTTTGGTAGACTTTAGCACATCAAGTGTCTATATGACTTTACGTTGTTGGAATGGAAACTTAACCTAACTATCTACTTGCATTCGAGCTCAATCTTTTATTTGAAAAGTTTTAGTTCACTTCCGCCTTCTTCTCTTTATTTTTTTTTCTTTTCTTCTTTTTACATTTTTATTTAACAGCCCCTGCTCCTTTTCCTATGGACTTTATTCTTCCTCATTTTTTTCAACCTTCAAGTTCTCTGCTCTATTTCCTGTAAAACCTATGGGATTCTCTCATTTTTATTTTCTTTTTCCTAAAAATCTTGTTAGCACTTTTCATTTTCACTAAATTAAGTAAGTTAACTCCAACTTCTAATTTATAATGCATATTTTTTCCCCTCTTTGCACTAAGTCTTTCTTTGCTTTGTATTTGCAAGTAAGATTCACACTTATTATATAATCTTTAGAGATCTAACTTTTTTCACAAGAAGTATTCTAATTTCTTGCTTTTGTTTCAAGTTTAAGGTCTTCCCTAACTCTAGGTTTCTAATCATAAAATCACACTGTTATTGCTACTTTCATTGTTTCTTCGTCAAAAATTTAAAATATTCTCTTGAGTTTCATATCAAAAAGATACTTGTAATGTTAGGGCATGTGCCCCAGGTCAATCTACAAACATCGTTTATCTTATAATTTTAGTTAATAAAATAGAGGTTTTATTTGTTGTTTTTATTATAAGTGATTGCATGTTTACCTTATAGTAAGATCCATGGGTATTTGTTGAAATATCATAAATGTCCCTAGTCGGTCATTATACTGAGAATTATAATGAATTAAGACTAGTGTGAATCTTGATTGATGGTCATGTGATGATCATGCGTATAAGGATACGAGTCAAGATCATGAGTACTTATTATGGAATAAGATACTGGACCGACCCGCTATAAGAACACCACATGGATTAAGTCATAGTTATAACTCATGATAGGTATATCATTTAGTCATTCGACTTGAGATTACCATAGATTTCAATATTATGAGCATGATAATTTGATACAATCAAATGTTGTCTTAAACAGAACAATTATAAAGATTGTGATTGGTTACCGTGTGAATAATATGTAAAGGTGTGTAATCAAGATAGAATTTGTCACTCTCATATAAAGAAAGATATCAGTGGATCCCTCTATAAGATAGATTGATAATGGCCAAGTCCATGTGAATTGATATGATCAATGTCACTTTGATGTTTTTCAGTTTACCTAAAGATCAAGACTAGTACGATTGAACATTAAGGGTGACTTTCCATGTCTTATGTTTAATCAAAGGATATCGCATGACAAAAGGATATGATATACGTTATTAATTAAGTTGTATCGATGTTGATATTCATGTTACTTGGGTAGTCATAATGCCTTGCTAGAGACCGCTTAAGGCTTGTGTACCAAAATGGTTTTTGGTTCACTGCCAACGTCGCATGAACCTATTGGGTCACACACAAAGAATGGATTTGCACAATTTCAATTGGTCCAGAGTAATGAATTTTATTTGATAAAATTCATAAAATAAAAGCCCTTACGATTTGTTATATGATAACTTATTAATAAGGGCGTATGTGTAATTTGCTTAAACTGCGTAAATATTACGAATATGATTTTAAGTGGGGGCTTATCTACACATATAAATAAATGGTGGATCCCTAAAAAATGAAATAAGATTTCGTTTTACAATTTTTGAGTTCTCTGGATTTAGGGAGAGAAAGAAAAATCGTTTTCTCTTGGGGCTAGCACTCCAAATTGTGGTCACCGTTTGTGTGTGGATTTCCGATAGAGGACGCGACTTGAACGTCTTGAAAATCGAACAATCAAAAGGAAATCACGGAATAAGGTATGATTTACTTTCGTAGATTTAGTTTAATGGAACTTATTTTCAATCCTGTTGGGGTTTTTCAAAATTTGTTTTGAATTTTTCGCTGCGTATGAACCCCAAAAACCCAACATGTAATATACTCATCCACAATTAAAGGCATGAACATGCAAATGAACTACTTATTCATTACATATTACTATATATAACCTAATCTATATTACTTAAACATTCATGTAGCGAATAAAAAAAAATATACACTACCATATTTTCTTTCTTAACTGCTTCAAATTAAGAATTTTAAATGATCATACATGTAGTGTATATCCTTATTTCTCAGTCTATCTTACCACTTCCCATAGTATAGTTTAGTGTTGATGCCCCCAAACTTAAACCAAACCTTGTCCTCAAGGTTTAAAGTAAGCCTGAAAAATGAATACAATAAAACACTCAAACATATGTAATAACACAATTTATAACAAACTAAACTAAACATTAAAATTAAAATAAATAAATAGTTAACAAAATATCCCAAACGTTAAAAAAATATTGGTATCAAAGGCACTCTCAACTCCCCAGGTCTAAAGGAATCCTATAATACTAACTTCAGGACTGCTGGTCATCATCATCATCTAAATCATCAGCTCCAGCATGTGATGGTGTCGATGGACGCTCCACCTTCCTGTTCTGCACCAAATCCGGATCAAACACATATGCTGGTGTTACTGGAAAGTCGTATGGCCTATAAGTAGGTCTAAACCGTCTGCTCCTCTAATATCTAGTTATGACTCTATGATGATCAAAAAACAACATGAAATTGCACTGCATGTTCCGTCAGTGCTAATCTCTCATCTCCTTATCTTGTTCATATCTCAGCATGGCTGCCTTGTACTGCGCTCTATCCTCCTGCTATCGTCTCCTCATCTCTGCTATCCATAGCCTCTGCTATTGTTGAGTCAAATTCTCAAGTGGTGGTATAGGTGCCTGTGGTGGAGGAGATGGTGGAAAGACTTCAGGACCGTCCAAGTCCTACTCTTCAATCTTTAGGTCTGCAAACTTGTAGCCCTCGGCAAATCCTTACTGTGTTTGCTCCTCCTCTCATTCGTTCTTCTCATTTTCAAGCTTCTGGACTAGTTATGCTGCTGTTGCTTGATCTTCTTGCCTCTAGGCCAACAACTGGGCCTTAAATCTAGCTCCCTCGGCCCTCTCTCTCTCCTCCTTGGAGTCTTGGTAAATAGGTGATGATTTCAATGTGAGCATGAAAGCTTCATCCATGGTTGTTTAGGCCTCTATATCAAATTCTTCGTCATCTCTAAGTCTTACTCCGACCTTTAAACACATCCAAGTAATCAAAATATGAAACAACAATTTCTTATCCCTTTCCAACATGATGGACTCCCTCGGATTGTTGTAGATAATATCCCCGATGTTGATTTTTTCATGTTGTATAATCTCATAAAGACAAGCCGCTTTCGACTTATTTATCTCACCCTATTGAGAAGTGGGCAATAATGAAGCAACAAGGAAATGTTGCCACATTCGGTACACTTTCCTAATACTGCCCTTCTTAATGTGCTTGGGCACATTCTCAGCTCCCATTACCCATCCTTGTTGTCCTAGGACGACCAATAATCTCTTTATAGCTCTAAAAGGGTATATGTTATAGGGTCTTTCATAAAATTTTGATGGGAAACTCGGTGCAGACCCATACTAACTTAAGTGCTTCAACCCATAGAAAGTATTGATCTCACACATATTGAAGGGAACTAAAACCCTTCTCACCTTTAATGGCTCATCCTTAGCCGTGAACTTTGCATTAGCACGGAATTCAAAAATAATCTCACTCACTCCTTTAACTTCATTCTTTCTATAGTCTTGAGTGATTTGCTCACAATTTCGGTGCCTAATGAGATTGTTCACTCTTTTATCGTATTTAGGCGGCAAATTAATTTCTCTTTTGCAAATGAACTCCCCACATAAATTTTTCTCGTATTTGTTCTTGACCTCTTTACAAATGAAATATTTAGATTTAAAATGTCTAGGCTCTTCATCATTGGGGTTCCTAGAGGTAGATGACTCAAAGTTATTTGCACTGGTTTGGCTAACTTGTTTCCTTCTTCTTTCCATTTCCTTCAAATTCAAGCAACTAACGAAATGCAGCGCAACTTAGTCTTCAAATCACCTACAAAATCAAAATTTATATAACATGGATCATGCATACGCCAAATAATGCAAAGATGTCAACTAAGTCTCTACGAGTAATATTAATGATCACATTCACACAATCTTGCAAAACCTATTCTATAACCTCAAAGCCACACTTTCATACAATATCATTAAACTTTTAAAAATTCAAAGCATAACTAGATGAAATTGTAAATGTACCTCAATGTTAGATTAATTTTCAGTGTAGATCACTCCTCCAAGTCTTTTCAAATCCAAGCCCTCTAACTTTTCTCACCAACTAGAACCCTAGCTCTCTTTGGAATCAAATTCCAAAACTCCAAGTCCTAGCTTTTGAAATTATGCTAATCCACAATGTGTTTATATCTTCACTCTAAATCACTAGGAACTCACTAAACTCACTTCAAAATGATCAAACATTGGCTCTAGAGGGGTGTGTGCTTGGCGGTTGGGGTGGGGTTTAGTGCAAATGTGGAGAATAAATGCAAAATGGGGTTTAAAACCCTTATTGCAAACTCGACGCCCTTACAGCGTCAACGACACAATGGGGCAGTTGTTAATTTGGCGATTGCTGCCATCTCACCACTGTGCCTATTCCCACGACGTCGTGGGTATTACCCATGGCGTTGGCTCATCTGCCCACATCTTCGCGTATGGTTTTTCGCTAATATTTCTTTAGCGTTCCTCCAACTTTGTGTACAACTCACATGAGGTGCCGTCACTGCATAAAATCAATGAAAATATAAAAATTAATAAATATTATCTTTCGATTCCCCCATGCACCTTACCTTCACTACTTTAAACTTTTTTGCTCTTTTTCACTCTTTTAATAAATTCTCGAGACATTTCCATTCCGATGAATCATCACCCGGCGAATAGTCTTCCTTGCACATTAGACACAATTTTTTGAAAGTTAGAACTTAAACTTGTTAATTGTAATTACTAAACTAAATAACTAACTACTAATTAAAATTCAAAAACTTAAAACTTAAAACCCCTGGGCTGCCTCCCAATAGCTATTAATTTAACGTCATTAACCTGACGCCTTTTTAGCTCATTTAGTCTGAGTCTAAATCGAGAAGCTCCATCTGCAAATCAAAGATTATGATGTCATTCCCATTCGGATGTACTTCTTCATCATCGCCAAAGACAACCTTCTCAGCATCATTGCCCTCGTCATTACTCATCATGATATTCTTTTCTATCACATCCAAACTTGTTTTAGCTATGTTCAAGAATGGCCGCCCAAGTATCATAGATACATCATCGTCCATGTTGTGGTTCATGACCTCGAAATACGCAATAAATGTGAATCAACCTACTTTCACGTGCATATGCAAAACTCTTCCTATAATAGGTATCAAGTTACCATTTGCAAATTCGTGGTATCTGGACAATTGATCTTCAAGTCAGCATGAATCATGTCCATCAGTGGCATGACACTGATTGATGCTCTCATATCGCATAGGAAATTTTGGAACTAATGCCCATTAATGTTTATCGATATGCTTATCTCTCTAGGATATCTCATTTTGATAGGTTAAAGTCGCAGGATGAACTTGAATTTTGGTTTTGGCTTCTTTGGAACCAAATTGATGTCATTGCCTTATAGGTCTTTTTTTGGAGTTCCTTCATCTTTTTTCTTGGCCTTCCATTGTTGTTTCCCCTTCTTTTTCTTCAAGGCATTGATTTTTTGCTTCTCAAAACCATCAAGCTCATTTTGCCTCACTTCCATGTTGTGCTCATGCATCTCGTCATGCTTGTACATTACTTGGTCTTGTCTTAGCTTCTTTGTTGTTGTAGTGCTCATCATGCCAATGTCAC
This sequence comes from Stephania cephalantha, assembly GCA_039657325.1. Classification (NCBI taxonomy): domain Eukaryota; kingdom Viridiplantae; phylum Streptophyta; class Magnoliopsida; order Ranunculales; family Menispermaceae; genus Stephania; species Stephania cephalantha. The sequence goes on from CM077569.1 coordinate 31,117,296, forward strand.
TTACGTTCTCCTTGGGATTGGTGACGGTGTTGCTAGGAAACTATCCTTCTTTCCTTGAGTTCAAGGCTATCGCAAGTTCACCAATTTGCCTTTCTAGATTCTCAATGGATTGTGATTGCTCATTATCCATCCTTTTCATGGCTTGCCTTATTCCTTCCAACTCTTTCTAATGCTTTTCATGGTGCTACATATATCTCACTTCTATGGCTTGCAAATAATTTTCAATTGACTTCAGTGAAGTCATCTCTTCGCTTAGCCCCAGCTTCCCATGTTGGACTTGTTGTTCGAAGCCTTAAGGTAGTGCATTATCAGGATTTTCAAATGAGAAGTTTGGGTTGTTGTTGTTATATCCTTGATAAAATCATTAAGGAGCCACTCCCATTGGCCTGAAGTTGTTCCCGTAGTAATGGTTGTTCTTGAATTTGATGTCTTCATGTTTCATTACCTGCTGTACGTCCGTCTGGCTAACCACTATGCCTTGGTGATTCATGGGTTGTTGTGCTACTTGTAGACCTTGGTGTCCCATCTGAAGTTTTGTCATCTGACTGCTTAGATTTGATAATTGTTCCATAATTGTTCCTTGTGAGTCAATTTCATAGACCCCTACTGATTTCCTAACTGTAGAATGATTACCGGTGGTAGAATTCTGAGACATAAGATCAAGGAGATATAATGCTCCATCCTCATCCTTGGTAAGTAGAGAGTCACCTGATGCCACATCTACTAGCGTTCTTGTGTTATGGTTCATCCCAAGTAGAAGATTTGGAGTTATGCCCATTTCACGTATCTAAGTCCCGGACATCTCCCAAGTATCTCTTTAAATCTTTCCTAAGCCTTGCCAAGAGACTTGGTGTCTTCTTGCTTTAACTGATTAATTTCAAGTTTCCTTTCGCTGACGTTCACTGGAGGAAAGAACTTGTCAAGAAATGTTTCATTAATTATCACCCATGAAGTCATATTCCCTGCATTCAACCCTTAGAACTAGGATTTGGCTTTTTCACCCAATGAAAATGGGAAAAGTCCCATCCTAATCACCTCTTTCATAACTCCGGTGATGTACACAGTGTCATACTTCTCCAAGAAATTCTCAACATGTTCAACTAAGGATAGCCGTTGAACAGACTATTTTGAACTGTGTTTATCAAAGACGGTCTTAGTTCGAACTCGGTTGTGTTGGCTAGAAGCCTCATAACTCCGTTGTAAGTCTCCTGGACTTTTGGCTCGAAGTAGTCACGAAGTTATCTCTATCATCGCACTCTCTCCTGCACTACCAGATCACATGCAGGTTGTTGTTCTCGTAGCCCTGTTGTTGGTTTCTAGCTTGCTCCTCAGCCATTTTGACTCTTTTTTTTCTTTTATTTGGTTGTTCTCTCAATATCCGGATCATAAGGCACTAGGTCCTTCTCTCCCTTGCTACGCATACACTAAGTATCCCTAAAAATAAAACACAAAAAGATCAAGTGTAGAAAGTCAAACAAAAACTTAAGCCTAATTTTTTTTTTTTTTTTTTATGAACTTAAAAGTAAAGTACTGAAAATAAAACTTACCAAAAGTTCAAACTAACTAAGTAATACTAAGGGCTACATTTCCCTGGCAACGGCACCAAAAACTTGATGTGCACGACAAGTATAACAACTAGCTTGTCGTAATAGTGCAATCAACTTACGTTGATCACGGATATCGTCCCCAGGGAAAGGTTTTTGCACTAGTTGTATATCACTTACTTAACTTGAACTATTGCTAAGGGATTCTTTTTTAATTGATTTTATATCTAAACTACACTATGCTAACAAATCACTTTAAACTTTAGTTGAACTCTTAAATAAAGGATTTCTTAGTTCACAACTTCACCTAGGTAATTTATTACTATGCTTTGTATTCATGTGTACATCTCAATATGTTTTGTGCAATGCCTAATTAGAATACATAGATTTCCTTCAAATCCACTTCAACCCACTATCGTGACGGAGAAGATTCTAATGTGCAAACTAGAACTCCACCTATCGGTGTGAATAACATAAGCTCCATATTGCTTTAAGTCTCAAATCATTGGATTCATAACCAACTAAGTTTACTATATGCGCCTCCCTTATCAACAACTATATTTCAATGTTGTGTATTTTAAGCTTGTACTGTTCATATCTGAATTAAAAGCTTCAATAGCCATGATACCTCCTAAAGCCTAAGTTCATTAAACACGTGATCAAGATGTCTAAAGCATTACTCTCAGAATCAATACAAATTCTAACCATTGCACTTTTTATCGTTAGTTTTAAATCATATTGCAAAGCATAACATTCATACCGTAGGATCCATTGATCCTTAAGATAAATAGACTACTAGCATATCATTGAAATACACATATCACAATTCAATATCGAGTTCATTGCAAAATAGAGATGAATATAAATATGACCTTGAATTAATCAATGAAACCAAATATTGATTGCAAATGTGAAGTCTTCAACGTTTCTCCAACAAAAACTCATTAATACTCAAACTCAATGTTTGGTTACTCTAATGGAGGCTAATCTCCTTCTATATGGTTGGCTCTCCCTTGTTTATAACATCCTAATACCTATTTATACTCCCTAATAACAATTAGAAACTCTAAATTTCAATTTAACCCAAATTAGAACTTCATTTTCTAATTTATGTGAAGTTGGCATTGTCACTAATGCCCCAGCATCGTATGTTTTAAGTCATGGCGCCACCACTGCGCCATAACTTTTTTATGTGATTTTTAGCTGCTAGAGCCTAAGTGTTGTCCCATTTGTGTCCTGACACTGTCCCTTATTAGCACTGCGCCGGACCTTCAGAGTTAGTTTTCTTCATTTTTTTCTTCTCTCCCACGGCGTTTCTTGTCTTCCCATAGCGTCAATACATGCTTCCACTATGTCAACTCTGATTTTTTATGTTTTCACTCCATTTTTTCTCATTTTTCTAGATTTCTTCAAATACATCTTAATTCTCTAAAAATGCAATAATACCATGAATTAGCACTCATTTAAGGATATTTATACTAAGTATACTACTAAACTAACCCTATATATAAATAATCACTTATCATAAATCGGGACTATTATTGGTGTCGTACGACGTGGCATCAATTTTTAGCATCGTTGTCGAGGACTGGTGTTGATTAAATTTAAGTTACTATTTAAAAAAAAAGAAAAAAAAGTGTATATTTGTATCTTAGTGATTTGCAGGTTTACTTCATGGATAACTACTCCTACCATTTCGATCATGATCCATATCAAGACTCACACTATTACAATGTGAACTGGGTAGGTATGTCACGTTATGAATAGAATTTTTCTAATCGGCATTCTTTTTTGCAACAGATCAATGCTTGTAAATTTTGTGGAGATTACTCTCATTTTGCTAAAGCTTGCTAAGAACTTGTAGATTTCTTGTGGCATTTGAGCTAATTTGGATGCAATGCAGATTGGATTCTTATGGATGTACCATACTTGATGCAAAAAGAAGGGAGAACGAGATTCTTTTCACGAACCCTTCCTAACACAGAACTTAAAATTCCCAAGCCTCGTGAACCTCTTGTAGAGGCACGACTTGACTGTTATGACTCAATGTGAAGACAATCGACTCCTCAATGGAAAGAACTATCTATAAAAGAAAAAATAAGGATCATTTTTTAGGAGCAGCAGATATATATGACTAAGGAAGAGCTCGACCAATGGATTAAAGGAGAAACTCGATGAATAGAGCATGAACGCGAGGCAACTATAATACTGAGTGTGCAAAAGAAATGACTTCCATTCACGCCACTAGATAACGAAGAGGAAAAGTTGCCCATGCAACCAATTTCTGATCCAAAGAAAAAAACCTCGAGTCTTGTTTCTTATGTTGAGATGGATGAGCTCACATCTGATGATGATTGGCTTAGTGAAGAAGAAAATGAATCGATTAAAGAAGTTGAGTTGAACTTCACAGACATTTCCCATGATTGCACAACTTCTGATGATAAGAAGGCCGAGAAAGAAGTTGAAGTGACTTTTGAAAGGTCAAATGAGCCGCGAGAAGAGAGCAAGGAAGACTAACCTCTGGTGTTGGTGAAACCGCCTCCTGTGCCATGCATACGTGTTGAATTCTACACAGGGGTGGAAGAAAAGGAGCACTTAGAGATTTTCTACACTGCCGCCACCTTTATGTTGGATGTTTCAAATGAGATAGAACTTCTTGTGTTAGAAGTTCAAGATGAGCTCCAAAGTCTGAATAAGGGCGAGCCAATTTCATTGCCCAAAGTCAAAGTGAAGCCATTCGTTCAAGACTACTCCCAACTAATTGGTGTCAAGTGATCATTCAGGCCGGGTCTAGCCAATGATTTGAAAGAAAGGCGCTTGTTGGGAGACAACCCAGCTTTATTTTATTTATTTCATGCGTTTTTATTTCAGTTTAGTTTAGTTTTTAATTATTTAGATTCTAATAAATTTGTTAATTTTGTGGACTTTTCAGGTGTATGGAAATTAAGGAGCACCGAAGAAAAAAAAAGTACCTTGTGTTTAGTGTCAGATTTTCTTTTGTATATCATTTTTGTTAGCATGATAGAGCATTATTAGTAAATTGACTGCTATTTCATTACCTAAGTGAAGTTGTGAACTAAGATATCCTTAATATAAGAGTTAAACAAAAGTTTATATTGTTTTGTTTGATAAAGTAGTTTATATAAAACCATTTAAGAAATGGATTTCCTTAGCAATAGTTCAAAGTCAAATAGGTATTCAACTAGTGAAAAAACCTTTCCCTGAATACGATATCCGTAGTCAACGTAAGTTTATTACACTATTACTACAAGCAAGCCGTTATACTTACAGCACGTGTCAAGCGCCTCCATAGCGATCCCCAGCGCCATGGGAATTTGTACATATAGCGCTGAGGTCGGTTATGAGATTTGAAGTTCAGATTTTGTAATTTTGGAAGATTTTGCACGTGTCGTTATTGATCCAATCAATTATATAACAAATTCAATTCTTCTGAATCGAATTTTAGGATTTAAGGTATTCTCTTTCTTCCAAGGACCAAAAACACTATAAAAAGCCCTCCTCTCCTCTCCAGAGGGGTAACCTCTCCATTCTCCATTCCATTATCTCCTTTCTGCATCTCCATTTTCTCCATTTTTTCTTCACCCTATTTCTTTTATTTTATGTCTTTATTTGTATTTTGTAATGGAGATTCATAAGGTATTAGTAGGCTAAATTATAGTTTGGATCAAGGAGACCTGTAAGTGATTTATGAGACTCAATTATTATATTTAATATTTTTCATTAAAGTCTTGTATTTTCGATTCCATTATTGTTGTGAGATTGTTTGTTACGGTAGCCACGTGTTGAGCGCGCATAATAGTTTCCCGTATTTTATTATTATTTGTAGTAGTGGTAAATCGGATATCGTCTCCACAGGGATTTTTCAAGTTTTAAAGGAAAGTATTTTTTCTTATTTTTATTAATTTAGTTAATCTAATTAAACGGGATATAAAATTGTGATGGCCCCTCTCCTAATCTAGGGCACCACCCGGTCTAATCCCGTAATTAAGCCCTAATCTTATCCACGCAGGATTGAACTACGTATTAGTCAGGCTTTACAACCTAAACGCCTCTTTTCTCGTATTCAGGATAAGTAATACACTAGTCCTACCAGTTTATAAAATTTAGAGTGAATTAAAACTTTTTATTAAATTAATTATTTAGCAGAAGTCTTATTGATTATGCAGAAGCAATCACTAACTTATGCAGAAGCCATTTATAAAACCCTAAGCGTGGAAAACCAGGAAATGACATCACATATATGAAGTCCTCAAAATGCGGTGAAATAGTAAAATAGTCTAAGTCAAGTCGGGGAACTAACGTTCAACCCAATATACAACCCCAAATAGTATATGAAAGACATATAAAACATATATAATCAAAATACCAAAAGAAGACCTACAATCGATACAGTGACGCGCCGCGGGTTCAAGGATAATCGCCGATCTTCTCCTTGCCCAGCCTGCTGGTAGATGGCTCTGCACCCACCGTCATTAAAAGGACGGTGAGTACAAGAATAAAACAGTAATCCCCGATGACAAGTTTAATTTGCATTTCCAAATATTCAAATGGTATTTAAAAGCATATAAATGGGAAAATTGAAAAATATACCATATGCGAGTAAATACCAGAGGTAAACAAGTGATACTATCACTAGGCTAAGTAGTGGTGATTTAGGTCCGGTCGGAAGTGAAACGCGTCACTCCGACTCAATAATCATATAGCACAAGGGACTCTAACCCAAGTGTTACTAGGGACTCTAACGCTTGTGTGTAGATCACCTCAGGGACTCTAACCCCGAGTGTCATACAATGTCAGGTAATATGTGCCGACATCCCCAGGGACTCTAACCCCGTGAGTTGTGCACACTTCGATCGAGTACGGGACCTAAATGCGAAAACTACTTTTTAAATTTCAAGAAATACCAAGTATGGATTGTGAAGGTATAGGCACATCTACACACCTAAACAAATAAGGAATACAAGTCCTCTTAAAACATTTAAAAGATATTCACTAGCATAATAGCATGCTATTTGTCATTCAATTCACATTTAAAACAGCAAGAATAAACATAGCCTGGGTATAATCAATGAATCAAATCAAATGAATGGATATCATGTAAACCAGACTCATCAAGTGAACATAGACACAAAGAACACATGATATAAGAATACAAAGGCAAAATAGTCAAAAGGACTATGCAAGGGCAACAATTAATAGAAATGAAATGCTAAGTAAAGTTGTCATTGGGTATACTCACAACAACAAAGTAAAGTTCTAGCTTACTGGCCTCCCGATACTCCAAATCTTGTATTTGCTCTCCCGTACCATTTTCTTAGGTTCTTGAGTTTGGTGTCTTATTAGTTCAAATATAGTGGGTTTAAGCTCAATTTAGTGTCTATTAACTCCTAAAACCAATATTTATTTCAAACCTAAGAATTATTAAATAGTCTTTTATCGAAGTAAATTCTCCAAAATATGTTAAAACCCTGTAAATCTAAGATTCGGTGTGTCAAAGGTGGTTTGAACTAGCTACGTTATTAAAACACATTTTTTTCGAATTTTTGGTGTCTGATTAGCGCTTATAGGGCTTGTTAGCGTCTTAATCGCGAAACTAAAATCGAGTTTCTGCCCAGAATCTTAAGCGCTATAATTTTCCTCATTAGCGCGCTAATTGCCCTCTGTGACAGAATTTTCAACTCGAAGATTATGTTCCAAAGTCCCCAATTAGCTAACTAAACCTCATTCAATACCCTCTCCATATCAAATTGACGCAAAACAACAATTAGAACCTTAAAACAACAATTTGATAAGTTTTCTCAAATCACACAAATTCACTAGTTTTTCCCAAATTATTCAAAAACCCAATTTCCTCAAAACCATTGATTAATCTTCCATTTATTTGTTCATAAGATATGAAATTTGACAAACTAACAACAAAACCAGTGATTTAACCCTTAAATCCAATTTTCCATTAAGACTCCCAAAATGGGTTCATTAGATAGAGGAGATGATGGAGAAGATGATTACCCTAATTTGGATCCTCCAGTTAGTTGTTCTCCCGCTTTAATTCCAGCAGCAAGTCCTTCTCTTCTTTTCCAACATGTTCAGGATCAAAACAGTTCCATTTGCATATGTTTGATTAACCCATTATATACATATATATCAATGTGAGGTTGATTCTTGGCCATTCATCCTCATGCAATTACGTATCTCGAGGTTTGTCTTGTGGTTCTCATTCACTCCTACTAGCCCATTAATTCCGCTCTCTAACACAACGTATTGGCATATATATCATGGAATTGTGTGCTAGCGCGTATCCCGAGGTAAGTCTAAGTGTTGTAAATTTTTAAACTAAAACTTCATGAATTTAATTTGATTTACATTAACAAACACAACCATAGGCTTATAAGTAATTCCTTATCTCATATTAATATTAAATAAGACTTACCAAAATTCTAACTACCCGGTTCCCCAGCTCGCATGCTACTCGAGGCGCGTCCTCGCTCTCGTCTCGACGCCTACAACTGTACAAACCGACTTACTAAGTCTACACAATACATAACACTGGGCATACATCAATACAAAAATACAATATACCTCGGCCACGTGCCTCGGTCGGTGTGCGTATCACGGTGTAGGTCCCACGTCAAGGGTCGGTGATCCTGATTATAGAATTAAAACGAGGGCTAGAGATTTGGGTCGTGACGAATACCCAACAAAATGGAAATCTCGTCCTCGAAATTAAGTTTAGTTACGGTTCTACCTGACTCGAATAGGTACGAAAATCTATATCGCATGTAGTCCTATCACTCCCAAGTGAGTTTCGTGTCGTCGTGGAACTGCCTCTTGACGAGTACTTTCGGGATGGACTTGCTCCTCAACTGTTGTACCTTCCGATCTAGGATCTGAATGGGCTGCTCCTCGTAAGAGATGTCCTCGCTCAGGTCGATTTGACTCAAGTCAACTGTCGGTCGCACGTCTGCCTTCGACTTGGCTAGTCGAAGCATCGAAATATGGAACACTGGATGGACCCCTGACACTTGTGGAGGCAGTTCAAGCTCGTATGCCAATTTCCCAACCCGTTTCTTAATCATGAAAGGCTCGATGTACCTCGGTGCAAGCTTGCCTTTCACCCCAAATCTCTGAAGACCTTTCCGAAGGGAAACCTTTAAATAGACAAATGCTCCCTTGGAATCCGTGAGATCACCGCGATACTTATCTGCATATCTTTTTTGTCTCTCATGTGCTCCTCTGAGTCTCTGACGAATCAGTTTGACTTTTTTCTTGTGGTCAACAACAATCGCAGGCCCCACTATCTCTCGGTCATCTGGCTTAGCCCAACACGATGGCGAGCGACATGGTCTGCCATACAAAGCCTCAAATGGCGCCTTCTCAATGCTAACCTGATAACTATTGTTGTTAGCGAACTCACACAATGGTAGGTACTCCACCCAAGATCCGCCAAACTTCAACACGCATGCCTACAACATGTCCTCGAGGACCTGTAGGCCCGTACTGTACTACTCCTACATACTCCGCCACATCCTAGACGTATACGTAGCACTTCGATCTGACATGATCGTCAATGGTACCCCAAGCAGCCTGATAATCTCTCTCTCGAACAGTATGCTTAACTAATCAAACGTGTAATGCGATGCCACTAGTAGGAAATGAGCAGACTTTATCAGTCTGTCAACTATCACCAAGATCGAGTCATGTCTCCTTGCGGTCCTCAGTAGTCCTATGACAAAATCCATAGAGATGTCTTCCCACTTCCATCAAGGAATGGGAAGCGGCTGCAGTAATCCCCCGGGTCTGCGATGCTCGGACTTCACTTGCTGACAGATACCATAGTTCCTGATAAACCTGGACACATCATCCTTCATCCCAGGCCACCAGAAATGTCTCTTCATACCGTGGTACATCTTAGTCCTGCCTAGATGTACGGTGAATCTGGAACGATGCAACTCCTAAAAGATCTCATCTCTCAACTTCGGCACCTTTGGGTATCCACAACCTGCCCTGGTATATCAGACATTGATCTGTCATCTCTGCCAAATTTGTACACTCTGCACTCTGCGCTAACTCGCTGAGTCTCAAGTACAACCAGTCGGTCCTATGATCCTTTGACACTCGCTGTGTAGACACGGTCTGTAGTCTCATCTGTGCGCAAATCATCACCCGAGTATCGGTAGGAACCTCTATTTGACATGCTGTCACCGCTGCCTTGATTAATCCGTACTCATACGTCATGTGACATCTGACAACCTCGGCATCTCTAGTCGGTCTCCTACTCAGCGCATATGCGACTACGTTCGCTTTTCCTGGGTGATACTCCAAAGAAAAGTCGTAGTCCTTCAAGAACTACAACCATCTGCGCTATCTCATGTTCAGCTATTTCTGTGTGAATAAATATTTCAGACTCTCATGATCAGTGAAGAGTGTGAATCTGTCTCCATACAAAAGGTGTCTTCAAGTCTTCAACACAAATACAACTGCTGCCAACTCTAGATCGTGCGTGGGGTAGTTCTTCTCATGTATCTTTAACTGTCTCGATGTGTATGCCACAACATCGATGCCTTGAATCAACATGTAACCTAGACCTGTATGAGAAGCATCTTTGTACATTAGAAATTCATGTTCAGTCTCTGGCAGTACTAACACTGGCGCGTAGTCAATGACCTCTTCAACTGAGTAAATGCAGCCTCACACTTCTCAGTCCACTCATAAGCAATGTCCTTCTGTGTCAGCCTCGTCATCGGTGAAGCGATCTTCGAGAAATCTTTCATGAACCTACGGTAGTATCCTGCTAACCTCAGAAAGCTTCGGATCTTCGATACTGATGTCGGTGCCGGCCAATCCATGATCGTCTGAATCTTGGCCGGATCTACTGCAATCCCTACTGCTCCAACAACGTGTCCCAAGAACTTGACCTCTACAAGCCATAATTCACACTTGCTAAACTTAGCAAAACGTCGGTGGTCCCTCAATGTCTGCAACGTCTCTCTGAGGTGGTGCTCGTGATCCTCACGTGTCCTCGAGTATATCAAGATGTCGTCGATGAAGACTATCACGAAGCGGTCAAGATATGGTCTAATTACCTGGTGCATCAAATCCATGAATACGGCGGGGACGTTGGTCAGTCCGAATGGCATGACCGTGAACTGGTAGTGTTCGTATCTGGTGCTGAATGTTATCTTGGACCTATCCCCATCCCTGATCCTAAGCTGATGATACCCCGATCTAAGGTCTATCTTGGAGAAAAATTGTGTTCCTATCAGCTGATCAAATAAATTGTCTATCTGCGGAATTAGGTACTTGTTTCTGACTGTCACTATATTCAGCTGCCTGTAGTCGATGCATAGTCTCAGACTGCCATCCTTATTCTTCACAAATAGAATTGGCACTCCCCACGGTTACATCGAAGTTGTGATCAATCCTTTCTCCTCAAAATCCTTAAGTTGAGTGCTCAACTCCTCTAACTCCCTCGGAGCTATGCGGTACGGCACTATCGAGATAGATTTGGTACCCGGTACTAGGTCGATGATGAAGTCTACCTCTCGCGGTGGCGGTAATCTAGGTAAATCCTTGAAAAACATATAGGAAGTCTCGAATAACTGGTATCTCCATTTTTCTAGGTCCCTTACTCTCTGCTACTGCGTATAACGCTATCAGAGTCTCCATCTCTCCACTGGATGCAAGCCGACCTCTCGTGGTGCTGAGTCTCGATGTACTACCTTAGTGAACGAACATCGGACGTCCCGAAATCTAAAACATGATAGACTTACTGAAGCAGTCGATGTGTGCGTGGTATACTGAAAACGAATCCATCCCTAGAAGCGCGTCGAACTCTAACATCTTAAGGACTCTAAAATGTGCCGCTAACTCTACCTCGCCTATCTTTACCGGACATACCTGAACTAGACTATTAGGGTAAACCTTATCCCCGGCCGCGTTGCTCAAAATCAGGTGCACACTAAGCCTAACAGGTGTCAATTCTAATATGCATAATATGCGACCAGCAATAAAAGAAACAGTGGATCTATAGTCAAACAATGCATATAAGTCTCTACCATAAACGAAAATCGTACCCTCGATGAGACTGCGTGTCACTCCAGCATCTAGTTGTGCGACATGTGAACTATCTTTGCCCTGCTGTGGGAGATGTGCTACCAGCTGTGTGCACTCCCTAGACATGTGTCCCACCTGACCACATCTCCAGCAAGTGATCCGACGACGCTGCCCTGCCTGCTGTGCTTATCCCTGTAACTGTCGCTGACCCTGTCGTGGTCCATCCCAGCATCTGCCTTTGTCTCGGCTACCCTGCAGCTGTTGTTGTCACGGTGCCGGTGGAACTGGCAATGCCTGTCTAGTAGGAGGTGGCAAGGGAGCTTTGCCATATGACTGTGTGGGTGCAGGGTGAGGTGCGTAGGGCACTGCTGAAATAGGGATAACAGGTGCCCTACCCCTTCCCTGCCCCCTCTCCTCTGTCCCCTACCCCTCCGCCTCCTATTGTAGTCTGAACCCTGATCGTAACCTTCTGCTTCTCTCTCCTCCTTTTTGCCCAACTCATAAGTCTCATAGGCAAGTGCTCTCTCATAGATCTCCTGCAGAGTGAGGGTCCCGGTGCCAACAACGTGTCTAGCTATATTTGGCCTTAGTCCATCTCCAAAGCAAAAGGCGTCATCTGCGTCATCCTTCACCAAGTCTCCCACAAACTGCCTCATGTAACCATATCGGTCGCATTACATCATCACTGTCTCCCATTCGGCCTGTCTCAAGCTCATAAACTTCTTTTTCAACCTCTGCAACATCGAAGCTGAAAAATACTGCTTGTAGAACTCCACTTTGAAGTTTGCCCATGATGTGAAACTGCCTCGGCTTGCCACTGTAGTGCGCCACCAAACATCAGCACCCTTATCCAGAGTGTAGTATGAAAGAACGCGCTGGAGTCTGTCCTCAATACCCAGTAGTAGATGTAGCTTTTCCTGCAATAGTATCTACTTCTCGATATTGTCGTGGTCCCTCTCTCCCAAAAAATACGATGGCCTGAGTCTAATGAACTCCTTCACTAGCTTGGCGTCCCTCGACAAGCCAGTGATCTCAGATATAGTGGGTGTGGGCGTGTCTACTACTGTTTCTGCTGCCGGTATTGTGACGACTAGTAGTGTTGGTGGACACGTTGCCACTGGCTTTGTGGGTGGTACTGGTGCTCGTGCCTCTGCGTTAGTAGTAGTGGATGGTGCAGTAGGAGTCTATGTGGTCGGGGGTACTGTAGTAGTAACTGTGGTGAAGGGGGCGGTCGAAACTAGTGCAGTCATATGTGCCGACATGTAGGCGATGAACTCGGTGATCTGTCACTCCTAAGCAGTCATCTGGTCAGACAACCTCTGAAAACCGTCAACTGATACGGTGGAAGGTTTAGTGCCGCTAGCTCCGATGTCTCCGGCACTGCGCGAATCCGCCATCGGTGTCTGCATGTTGTCAATTGTACCCGAATCAACTACTGTGGGACGTATCTTATATTCCTATACGTATATCAATTAACATGTATATAAAGAAAACACCAGGCAAGGATCATCTGGTTTCTACTTCTAAGGTTTGTCCTTTTTTTTCTTATTTATCCCTAAGGTTCTAATAACATGTCTCTGATACCAACTGTGACGTCCCCTCTCCTAATCTAAGGCACCACCCGGCCTAATCCCATAATTAAGCCTTAATCCTATCCATGCAGGACTCAACTACGTATTAGTCAGCCTTTACAACATAAATGCCTCTTTTCTCGCATTCAGGATAAGTAATACATTAGTCCTATCAGTTTATAAAATTTAGAGTTAATTAAAGCTTTTTATTAAATTAATTATTTAGCAGAAGTCTTATTAATTATGCGGAATCAATTAGTAACTTATGCGGAAGCCATTTATAAAATCCTAAGTGTAGAAAACCAAGAAATGACATCACATGTATAAAGTCCTCAAAATGCAGTGAAACATTAAAATAGTCTAAGTCAAGTCGGGGAACTAACGTTCAACCGAATATACTACCCCAAATAGTATCTGAAAGACATATAATATATACAATCAAAATACCAAAAGAAGACCTACAATCGATGCAGTGACGCGCCGCGGGCTCAGGGATAATCGTCGATCTTCTCCTTGCCCGGCCTTCTGGTAGATGGATCTACACCAACCGTCATAAAAAGACACTGAGTACAAGAATAAAACAGTAATCCCCGATGACATGTTTAATTTCCATTTCCAAATATTCAAATGGTATTTAAAAGCATATAAATGGGAAAACTAGAAAATAAACCATATGCGAGTAAATATAAGAGTTAAACAAGCGATACTGACACTAGGCTAAGTAGTGGTGATTTAGGTCCGGGCGGCAGTGAAATGCGTAACTCCGACTCAATAATCATAAATTACAAGGGACTTTAACCCAAGTTTTACCAGGGACTCTAACCCCGGTGTATAGACTACCTCAGGGACTCTAACCCCGAGTGTCATACAGTATAAGGTAACATGTCCGACATCCCCAGTGACTCTAACCCCATGAGTCGTGCGCACCTCGATCGAGTACGGGACCTAAATGCGAAAAATACTTTTTAAATTTCAAGAAATATCAAATATGGATTGTCAAGGCATAGGCACATCTACACATCTAAAAAAATTAGGAATGCAAGTCTTCTTAAACATTTATAAGATATTCACTAGCCTAATAGCATTCTATTTATCATTCAATTCACATTTAAAACAGCAAGAATAAATATAGCATGGGATAGAATCAATGATTCAAATCAAATGAATGGATATGCAAACTAGACTCATCAAGTGAGCATAGATACAAAGAACACATGATATAAGAATATAAAGGCAAAATAGTCAAAGGAACTATGCAAGGACAACAATTAATAGAAATGAAATGCTAAGTAAAGTTGCCATTGGGTATACCTACAACAACAAAGTAAAGTTCTAGCTTTACCGGCCTCCCGATACTCCAAATCTTGTATTCGCTCTCCCATATACCATTTTCCTAGGTTTCTGAGTTTGGTGTCTTATTAGTTCAAATATAGTGGGTTTAAGCTCAATTTAGTGTCTATTAACTCCTAAAACAAATATAATTTCAAACCTAAGAATTATTAAAGTCTTTTATCGGGGTAAATTCTCCAAAATATGTTAAAACCCCGTAAATCTAAGATTCAGTGTGTCGAAAGTTGGTTTGAACTAGCTACGTTATTTAAACACATTTTTTTCGAATTTGTGGTGTATGATTAGCGCGCTAATAAGGCTTATTAGCGCGCTAATCGCGAAACTAATATCGATTTTCTGCCCAGAATCATTAGTGCGCTAATTTTCCTCATTAGCGCGCTAATTGTCCTCTGTGACAGAATTTTCAACTCAAAAATTATGTCCCAAAGTCCCCAATTAGTTAACTAAACCCCATTTAATACCCTATCCATATCAAATTGACGCAAAACAACAATTAGAACAACTTAAAACAACAATTTGATAAGTTTTCTCAAATCTCACAAATTCACTAGTGTTTCCCAAATTATTCAAAAACCCAATTTCCTCAAAACCATTGATTAATCTTCCATTTATTTGTTCATAAGATATGAAATTTGACAAACTAACAACAAAACCAGTGATTTAACCCTTAAATCTAGTTTTCCATTAAGACTCCCAAAATGGGTTCATTAAATAGAGGAGATAATGGAGAAGATGATTACCCTAATTTGGATCCTCCAATTTGATGTTCTCCCGCTTTAATTCCAGCAACAATTCCTTCTCTTCTTTTCCAATATGATCAGGATCAAAACAGTTCCATTTGCATGTGTTTGATCAACCCATTATATAAATATATCAATGTGAGGTTGATTCTTGGCTATTCATCCTCCTGCAATTACGTATCTCGAGGTTTGTCTTGTGGTTCTCATTCACTCCTACAAACCCACTAATTCTAGTTCTCTAACACAACGTATTGACATACATATCATGGGAGTGTGTGCAAGTGCGTATCCCGAGGTAAGTCTTAGTTTTGTAAGTTTTTAAACCAAAACTATAGGACTTTAATTTGATTTACATTAACAAACACAAGCATAGGCATATAAGTAATTCATTATTTCATATTAATATTAAATAAGACTTACCAAAATGCTAACTACCTGGTTCCCCGGCTCGCACGCTACTCTAGGCGCGTCCTCGCTCTCGTCTTGACGCCTACAACTGTACAAACCGACTTAGTAAGTCTACACAATACATAACACTAGACATACATCAATACAAAAATATAATATACCTCGGCTACATGCCTCGGTCGGTGTGCGTATCACGGTGTGGGTCTCATGTCACGGGTCGGTGATCCTGATTAAGGAATTAAAGCGGGGGTTAGAGATTTGGGTCGTGACAAAAATATTAAATAACCGAAAACTATAAATACTAAATTAATCAAATTGACTAACTTAATCTAAACAATTCGACATAAACAAAATTAAACAATACTCAAATTCAATATAATTCAAACATCTAAACAAACTCCAACTAAACAATGTAATACACTTGGATTGATTTCAAACACTAGAACATAACATCACTTCACTCTATAGTTATAATCATAACATTCATAATCTTGGAATCATTAAATCATATTTCATAATAGGTGGATAGCCTTTTGCCAGCCACCGATTTTTCTAAATTCGATGAAAATTCCACATTCTTATCATTGTAAATCTACCCATTTGATAAAACGTAATACCTTATAAATACGATAGCATTTCAATAAATGAAAATCATGCCTAATCTATATGAATGTTAATCGAAGCTCCATAATAAAAAACTTAGAACACAATCACTTAGAACATCCACTCGGGAAAAGCCCTATAGATTAATCCTAGTTACTACTTCTATAATTGTTGTTAGTAACTATAAATATAGAATCAGAATCGAAATACCAGATAACACATTTGCAACTATGCATACAATAATAATCTTCTTTAGTTGTAATACGCAAAAAAAATTATTAAATCCGTAATTGACGTGTATGAATAGATTTAAAGCATTAAGTTCATGATTCCTTAATTATAACTATCTTGCAATCCGATATATATACATGTCTAGGGTTTGTTTAGATTGATAGACTACTCACTCATGGTGGAAATAAATAATGCATATATAAAGTTAAAAGACATAATGAATATATAAATACTTAAATATAAATCAAAGCTCCGATGTATCTTCAAACATTAACTAGAAACATAGAACAAACAATAGAAATAATGTAGAGCAAAAAGAAATATAGTTATTTTGAAGCTCTCTGGTTTTTTTATAGTCTCCCTACGTATACATATCCTAGATAAACTCAAATTCTTCATATTAATCTAAAAAGTTTGTTACTGACCTTAGCGATTTGTCAGCGATTCCTAACTTATACACAAATTATTGAGTAAATCACTAAGTTTATATAAGTGCCCCATTAATTCAGCTAGCGATTTCTAGTTCATTCTCCAATTCGTTGTGGATTCGCTGGCTTTTTCTTGATGCCAATTTAAGTGGTGATTCTTAGTGTTATTACAAATTGCTGGCTAATCACTGGACTTTTTTTGCAGTTGACTATTTTGCTCTTCTTTCTCTCTTTTTTTCATTTCTTCATTTTCCTATTTAAAACCTGAAATCACAAAAATAAGAGAATACCTAGTGTAATATCATATATATAATCAACCAAAATTACACTATAAAATACGTCTAATTATTAACTGGTCAAATACCCCAAAACTCAACATTTTCTAGTCCCGAGCAAAGGAATACTCTCAATCATATTCTCTTTTCATTTTTTTATAAACTGATTTCAATCTAATTCATCTTAACATTAAATAATATAAATTCTAAATAGAAGTGATCTTTAAATGGAAACATATTACCCACAAGTAAATAAACGTTATGATAGAATCGGATTTAGTTAGACAAAATGAAACATCCCTTAATGATAATTCAACCATCCAATGCAACACTCTTTAGAACTTAAAGTTCCTTACTAAGGCCAGTACACAACATAGGTTTTCTCAACCTCCACTGACATGCATCAAGCTTATAATAACTAATATAGAATCTCAAAACAAAAACACCATTTGATTAATTTTAATTTTAGAAAATACTTTATAATAAAAAAACAAAATTAATAGGAATCTTACCAAGATACCAATGAATATATCCTTTACAAAGTGTTAGATTAAGAAATATTCCATTCAACTCTAGCTTCAAGTACTCGAATTAAATTTTTGCTTCTAAGAGTTTATGAACATCCATCTTTTTCATCTCTCATTTCTTTCTACTTTATTCCAATTATTTTTTTAACATATTTCTTTTACTTTTGCTTTTGATTCCCTGCTCCATTTCTTTAGACATTCTCACATTTTTCTCACTATAGATTCCCTACTCCATTTCCTTTAGATTCTATAGGACTCACTCTATATATTTATAAACTCTCGTTAACACTTCCTACTATCCACTAAAGTTGAAGAAAATAGTCTTTCTAACTTATAGAAATTTATCGATTTCTAACCCATTTCTTCTTTCAATTATGGCATATTAGCTTTCTATATATAAACTATAAAAATACTAAATCAATAGGTTTTGTATCACAAAATATCTTGCACTATTATTTCGATCTTCTACTTATTATATTTACTTACACAAAGTATTCAATTTAGTGTACACATCAACTAGCAAAGTTAATCAAAAATGGTATAAAATTTGATTCCTCTTATCATAAAATTTACTTGGGTGATAAAAATATCACTTCCATTCAAGAATATATTCTACGTTCATTATCATTCTTAATAAAAATAAAGTGAAATGAAATTTATGGTTACTTGAATTCGGAAGAAATTTGAATAATTTCGTCAACTTACTTGAATATCGGATTAAATGTAATTCTGAACTTTTCTTCTACCTTTCTTTCTTTTCATTGTCATCAATGTCATACTTCACCTAAAATACCTTCAAACTCATTCTAAAGCTTGTCCTCAAGATTTAAAAATGAAGTACAATTTTTAACATAACAAACATACCATGTGAAGTATAAAATAATTGATATATTCTTAATTTTAAAATCAATAAATGAATAAAGTTAACTTAAAGTTATAATAAGACAGAGTGCACAAAAATTTAATAAATAAACATCACCATTATATATCAAGTGTATTTAATATGATACCCATGCACATAATAATATGTATTACATAGTACACCATCATAAACATAAAGTATCACTAAGAAACACAAAGTATATCACCACTACTAGAATTACATAGAGGAGCTCATACAGTATCACTTGGAAACAGAGAGAATAAATTGAATAATGGAATCAATGTTGGCGTCCAGAGGTTGCATCGTCATCGTCCTCTACTAGGTCAATCCTCTAGGACTAGTAGCTCACAGCGGGATTGTAGAGGTAGTATTCCTGACATAGCAATGTCAGAACATCAAGATTACTGCTAAGTGGTAATCTCATCTGTGTTGATGGTACATGTACCTCTACTCCTGCTCGACGTATGTTTCTCCTAGACATCGTACGCTCCATTCTGTGGATGCTCCTTGCGAAGGCTCTCTAGTTCTCAACCACCAGTTCTTGATAACAGAGAGTGGTCATCTAACTACGCAAAGTTGCACTCATGAAAGTCGACTTCGACTCGTCCATGTATAGTCCGTCATAATCCCTAGCAGTTCGCTCCACGTTCGAATCATTTCTAGGTTCAGACATCTCCTCCAGGATTATCCTCGTTTTATCTCTGACTTTCCTTCTTTGCTCAGTTTCTCTTCTGGCTCTCTCATCTTATGTGTCTTCATAACCATTCCCTCTTCTATATCTCTCTATAACCTCGTCGGTGATGGTCTTCTCTGGTAAAACATATATCTCAAGCCATGCCATGTTCATCTGGTCCTCCCTATAGAAGGTCGTAATAATCAAAAGAAAATGTAATCCATCGTTCTTCTTAGTGTTGATGACACTCCTAATCAACTCATAAATGATTTTGCCAACATCTAAGTATCTTAATCCATAATAATGTGGTAAAGTAGGCAGGCCTTATAGTTCATTATCTCATAATACTGCAAGCTCGGCTGTAAGCTGGCGTTGATGAAATAACACCAAGTTTTAGTAGTATACCTGAAGAATTTGGTGCTAATGTGCGTGGGATATCCCTTCATATCAAAAATAGATATATCTCTATATATTGCCTCTAAACCTCCCCTTATTGTCTCAGTGGAGTAATGGTACTAAATGCCATATTCGATTTTAGGTTACTCATCATTTTATTTTTGGTGAAAATTTGGTAATCCAAAATACCAATTTATTCTTGCAGCATGATAATCCACTTTCCTCTTTCGAACTTAGGACTCAATCTTACTCTCACTTCCATATATGTTGGTGTAAAACTCTCTTTCAAAGACATCATAACCCTGGTCACTAAGAACATCCTCTAAGTTTAGGTGGTTATAATCCCTAGTTAATAATCTCTAATTTCTATCCTCAATGATATCTAGGATCCTAAGCCTATACTTCAAATCGTTCTTCACATTAAATCCCCTCTCTGGGATTAACTTCCCATCCTTAATTATATCATTCCTAACTTTTTCATAGGCCTTTTCATTGACAAAGTTTTCTTTGCTTAGTTCATAGTTTCTCTCCCCCATCGGTATCTCTTGTTCAACTTCATATGTGTCCTCCTCCTCCACATAATCATCTTTGGTATTGATACTTAATGAAGAAAGTGGAGTAGTATCTTTTTGTTGTCTAAACCTAGGTGTAGTGAAAGAGATTAATGTGGGTTGGGTTTGGAAAATTCTTAATTTGGTTTTTGGCTTCTCTACTAACTTTCCCTTCCTTTTCTCCGCTCTTGAACCTCTACCCTTTCCACTAGGTGAGCTTTTTCCATTCATGAAGATAAAGGGCAATATCCATTTCCTAACTAACCTTTTCAATCCTTAGTCATTCCGCCTTATCGACCAATTTTGAAATTTTTCATATATAAGATAGTCAAATCACATTATGTTGCCCCATTCCCAGTCTATAATGCTATATGAACTAAATATACTAATTTACGAAGCATAATTTATAAGAATACGAGTCCCACTAACCTCGGTTAGGTTTCATTTCAAAATTCCTAACTTTTCAGATCACTTGATCTTTCCCGGTATTCGAGAACCTAGCACAAACCATTTGAGTTCAATACAATTCTAATACCATATATTAAGAACCCCTAAACTAGTCCCTAGACCCTCAGAAAATCCCATGTAAATAATAGTAATGTTGTTGTTTTCTAAGGTAGGAGTGCGCTCCCTCATTTGGTGGAACGCCCTCCACCAACTAGGCTCTTCAATGTTCTTGATGGGAGCGTGCTTCCTTGCTACATGGAACGCACTCCATCATCAAGTGTCTCAACAAAGAATAGAGTAGCACAACCAAAACCTCCCACAACATCAGGCAAGGGCCTCTAATGAGGTCTTACATCATTTTCAATTAATAACAACCATAATTAATAAAGATTCATCATCAACTTACGAATTCAACTCAAAACTAAAATTGAACTTACCAACTGTGATGATCACAAGATCAACAGTGGTTTAATCCCCCTCGAGGTTGATCAAGTGAATATTGTGTTAAAGTGACATAGCTCTAAAGGGACACTCATCTTAACACATCTTCCACTTACACTCATCACGAGGTGATCTAACGATATATATTAATTAAATCAAACTTATAGTTTTATTTATATATTTATATATCAATTATAAATAACTATGTATCTTGTGTATTTTATCTCCAATAAATTCACCGAACATGCTAACGGGTACTTCGGGCGTGCACATTCATTTCACTGTCTTTTCGTCGCCCTTGGTATATCGGCAATTTATTAATTAATTTTTCTCCAATTATAGGCTTATTTAAATTTCAAATAACATATAAATTCATTAGCACACATCACACAAACTCACGCATATGCTAATCGAGGTATGTCGAACTTAATCCAAGGCTAACTTAAATTAATTAGGATTTGGATTATCACTAATCACCAGTTCGAGGTAACGGGTCGTTACACTAAAGGGAGAGGCTGCTGGCTCTAGTTAAGTCTAGCTGGTGTAACGAGGCTTAATTAAGGTTTCAGACCAAGTATTGCCTTAATCGGGATAGGAGATGGTACAAATCTCCTTTCTCAAGCTCGTTCTCTTCTCTTAATAGCTTCTTTCTAGTCTCGACAACTCTCTCTATGTCAATCATTCCCTCAAGCTCTCATCTCTCCCATATGATGAAGATAATGGATTTGATCACTATTGAGGTGAGAATTTATATTTTATCAATCAAATTGTTGTTAAGCATTGGGTTTTAATGGTTATGGGAGTATTGATTGTTGTGATTAAGAGGGATGAAGGTTCAATTATGAGGGGATATGGAGTTGATGGGGTTGAGGATGATGGGCAGGGTTGTTATTTTTGTCGTTGATAGGTTGTGTTGATGTTGGTCTCGATTGTTAGGGGAGAGTTGATGATGATGATGATGAAACATGACACAGAGTTGTTGTTGTTGTCGTTGTCGTTGTCGTTGTTGTTGTTGTTGTTGTTGTTGTTGTTGTTGTTGTTGTTGTTTATTATTGTTGTGTTGTTGTTGTTGTTGTTTGTTGTTGTTGTTGTTGTTGTTGTTGTTGTTATTGTTGTTTTTGTTATATATTTATGAGTTTGATTGATAAATTAGACTTTAAATTCATAGGATTTTAGAAGTGATTGGTGGATTATAGTAATTTTTGATGTTTTAAAGTAATTTGGATGATTTTGGGTCTAGTTTTATATGATTTGATTGAGGTCTATGAATACAAATCCATAATTTTGAGTATAGTGTTATCTTATTTTTAAGCGATGTTGGATCGATGATTTTGGCAATCAAATTAGGGTTTTTGGGTGAGATTTTTTTATGGATTCTCATGTATGTGTGTCAATATAAGTCCTTTATATAAAGATTTGAGATCGAAGTAGTTTTGGTGGTGTTCTCGAAGGCAAGAACATGGGTTAACCTTGCTTTGAAATTTTCTTAAATTTGATAAAGTATAAAAAAATTATTTCGAGTAGGAAATTTGGGTCGTCAATTTGAGGCCTCAAATGAGGTCCAAAATACTTGCAAATAAGTTTGTTTGAATTGTCTTATATCCTACTTTGATGATCAACAAAGGTTGTGGCCATTGGCATTTATTTGGTCAATGAAAAACAAGGTAGAACATGGCCTATTAGTATGAATCAAAATTGTCCAATTGTTATTGTTGTATTCAGTTTGGGAATTTATAGGTGAGTTGTAAATTGTTTTGAATGTTCTATAAATGATTAAGACCCTATTTGGAGTCCAATTAATAGTTTAAGACATTTCGGGAGTTCAAAAACATGGTAAAGATGTGTGAAGAGTGTTTGGGAGTTTTAAAAAAATTGGTGGAGTTTGTTAAGGAACTTAGACTATGTGGTGAGTTTGATAGTGGATTTTAAATTCTTTTGTGATTCAGAAATGATTTTACAGTGTTGAAATAGAAATTTTAACTCTAAGAATATGAATTTGTGGTTTAATAGGACTTATCGACATACGTGAAAGTCGAGGAACGTTGTGTGAGGCTTCTCGACCAACTTTGAGTTGGTTCGACAGTAAGTAAACACTACTTCTTACTTTTTACAGTAATATGGTTTATATTTTGCATGTGAGGGAGTGAACCTCTTGTTCATACATTCATGGCATCCGCATAGAGTTGCTTCTACTTCGGTAGTAAGAGTTTGATGTGATCCACTCCAGACTAGACATATTGCAGGCATCTAAGGCAGATAATGTCGAGTCCGAGGTAGCATG
Organism: Stephania cephalantha; assembly: GCA_039657325.1. Lineage (NCBI taxonomy): Eukaryota > Viridiplantae > Streptophyta > Magnoliopsida > Ranunculales > Menispermaceae > Stephania > Stephania cephalantha. The sequence continues at coordinate 31,140,719 of CM077569.1, forward strand.
CATTGAACTTATAGTACCGTTCTAGGTTCATCATGAGAGGGCTCGCTTGTTATGAGCTTAGGATAGGAAATGACGGATCCATGTTGTATATTTTATTTCATGAATTTAGTTTATTATGCAACATTCGATACTATCTATTGTTATTAGTAGTTGTACGAAGCAAGATAGAAGTTTACTTATCTGACACTGTTTTATTTTGTGTACACTTTCGTTTTGATCTCCTCGAAATGGCTTTGTAAGGTTCTGAAGCTAACGAGGAACACAAAGAAATGGAAAGGCTTGAAGAATCTCGATGATGCCTTTAAAGTTTAATTTTCTTTTTGTAAATCATTTTATATATGTTTTGGGGTTCTTAGGGTGAGTGTAGGGCACGAAACTCCGTTGATAAAGGATGAGAGCTTCCTAAATTGGTTTATGGTAATTTGAGATATTTATGGTTCAATTATAAATGTAATGTAAGTTCGTAAAGGATTTTTAATTTAGATTTGAGGTTGTATGTTGTAACTAAGACTTTGAAGATTGGAAGTTTGTCTCAAAGTTTAAATTGAGGAGATTGGAAGTTTGTCTCAAAATGTAAATTGATATATATTGTGAATTGGGGAAGTTGTGAGTCATTTTAGGTTTCTCCCCAATTTTTTTCTCTATCAGGTGAATTTTTCGGCAGTCTACTTTTATGGGAGGTGCTACTGGATTTTTTTATAAAATATGGAAGTTATTTCGTATGATTTCCTAATTTGCTCCAATTAAATAAAATTGAGAACTAAGGTTTATTGAGGATCTAAATTTAGTTTCGAGGCATTATAAAGGATTGAAATACAAAGTATTTCAAGGTTTAAAGTAAATTGTATGGATTAGATGCCTAATTAGGGTAATTAGGTGTTGTTAGGACTTAGTGACATGGGTCTTGACAAATTCCTACCAATTCCTATCAAAACCTCGCGAAAGAAATCGAAAAATCGCGATAATTCAAATTGAATTGAGAGAAATGTCAAAAATTGGAAATAAACTAGACTCCGGGCTGAATCTCTAGTTTCCACCGCGGAAACTTGGCTCAAACTTACCGTCTCGCGACACAGTACTATTTTGTAGAGAGAAACCGGATGAAAGTCTGACATTGGGACATCTGCATGCGAAAGAGTGAGCGGAGAGAGTTATGTTTCAACGAAACCATTTTGTTAACGTTTTTGGTTTTTTTGTTTTTTTATTCACTTACATATAAATCCTTGGTTGCTTGCATCAGCAGCTTAATTTTTTTTGTATGCTAATTTATCGTGTCGTTTTGGATCCGATTTTTCACTAAATCGAGCCATACTCTCAACAAAATAGTCTAACTTCATAAAACATCAATAACAACGGTTTTGGTCACATCAAGACCCCAAAAGATCTTAACTGTCCACGGCATACCAAACTCTAACGGACCAATCCTCTTGTCATACTTAACAAAACTTGCACCAATTTAGATTTAGACTCAAACTCAACCTCGATCACCGCCAACTGACATGAAACTTGAGACAACTCTTGCACCAATTTTGTTCTCATTTTACACTACCACCGATCCCGACTTATATGCAAATCGAGAAAACCTTCACGTGATACTTAACACTTGATTACTAGTTTTCGAAGAACTAATATTTTTTTATTTTCACTCATGTCCTTCGGACACACACTTGCAATCATGATTATGACAAAAATTGAGGATACACCTCAGCACACAGACTTCGCGATAAAATACTATATAATACAAATATTGGCATTCACCAACAAGAAATAACATTGACCTAGTGATTTTTCTTTTTCACCGATTCGAGTCTTAACCCATAACATATGTCGTGATTAAAACCCACTAGTCTCGTAATTGACACGTGTCAAGCGTGTACAAGAAGTTTCTCGTATATCATTATTATTTGTAGCAGCGATAAGTGGGATTGTCTCCACAGGGATTTTGCAAACTTCTTTAGGAAAAAGGTTTTCTAAAGGTTTCTATTATTTTTTACTTCAATTTAATTAATTTAATTAAAATGAGTATCAAAGTTTCTAAATCAAACTATAATAATTAATTTAACTAATTTAACTAACACAAATCAAATTCACTAAATTCAAATCAATTCAATTCAATAGAAAACAAACATCTAAACAAATATCAAGAACAGTTAAATATTAATTTATCTTGTATCCAAACATATTACTTAAATCATAGTCATAATCATACTTTAATTTTTGTATAACGTATTTTTAGATCATTTAATTCAAGTCGTAAGTAAGTAGATAGTTCTTAGCAAACCCTCAGTTCTTCTTATATCAATAGAAAAGCCACATCATAATTTTATTAAATTAATTTTTTGAAAGCTCAAAGAAATTAATTACACAATAAAATAGCATTATGGTCCATGAAATCTTCGAACTACTAAGCCTAATACCTTCGAAAAGTCACTTCAATATTAAACTTAGATCTCAATTCACGTAGGACATCTAAATGGTAAAAGTCCTCTTTAAACAATCCTAGTTACTACTTTAAACTAGACATTGAATCCAAATATCACAATACACATTCTAGACTCTGCATGTAATATAAAGCATTAAGCATAAATCAATCTTCATGATTATAATCCATAAATAATAATCTTATAAATCAATGAATCGAATAATACGATTAGTTTAAAGCATTAAGTACAAATCAATCTTCATTACGACTATATAACAAAACGAATCAAGTTCATGTTCAGACGTTGTTTAGATTAATAAACTACTCACTCATATTCATAATAAACATCAAAATAAAGTAGATAAAAGACATAATAAATATCTCTTAGTGAATACTTTGAATCTTCAAATTGTCTCCAAAAGTAATGAACAATTAATCTAAACTAAAACGTAATAAAAATTAATAAATATGGCTCCAAGAGCAATGAAATATGATCTAAGGTACTCAAGGGAAATTGATTTTGATGCCCAAGGTTCATATATATAGTATTCTAGGTAGTACATATGTCAAACTAACTCAAACTCCTTGTGGTTATCTAATATTCTTGAAATCAATTCCAGCGATTAGTCACCGATTCCATTTAAATCATGATTCACTGACTAAATCAACGGATATATGTATTTGTACTTCACCAATTTGTCTGGCGATTTGTCTATAAACTGTGATTCGTTGTTGATTCGCCAGCAGTGATTTCTAGTTCACTCTTAATTTGTTGATGACTTGTTATGCACTTTCTTCACTTAACTAAATTCCTCATTTTCTTCCCCTTTCCTTCCATTTATTCACATAATATAAATATAACTTGAAATCACATAAACAAAAAGAAACCTAGCATAATATAGTATTTTACATCTAAATCACCCTAAAAATACTATAAAACATTGTCTATTATTGACTTATCATTAATTAATCCCTAATACATGTTTATTAAAATCATGGATTTTACAGTTGGCCAAGCATCTAGCCAGGCGGTTGGGTGATGGGCGCCCAGTTGAGCGCCTAGGCGCAAGACCCGACGCTGGGCCTATTTTCCAGCATTATCCTTTCTCATTTTCGCTTCACTCCCCTTCTGTCGTCTTACTTGTTCCTTGCTCGCCTCGCTCGACCAATCAGTCCATTCTATCACCTGGTTTTTCTATCATATATACAAAATCTCATGAATTGGTACAATTTAACTTATTATTGGCTCCAATTATTAAGTAAATACTACTTCAAAACCAATCAAAATGAGTTTCGCGTCACCTTGTCCATCGCTTATAAGATCGGGTTTGCCCTATTCATTATGGTTAGATATCCATACATGTTGGGTTTTTTAGGTTCATACGTAGCGGAAAATTCAAAACAAATTTTGAAAAACCCCTACAGGATCGAAAATAAGTTCCATTAAACTAAATCTATGAAAGTAAATCATACCTTATTCCATGATTTCCTTTTCTAATTGTTTGATTTCCAAGACGTTCAAGTGTGCGTCCTCTATCAAAAATCCACACACAAACGGTGACCACAATTTGGAGTGCTCGCTCCAAGAGAAATCAAAAATGATTTTTTTTTCTCCCCCTAAATCTAGAGAACTCGGAAATTGTAAAACAAAAATCTTATTTTATTTTTATGGCTTCACCCTTTATTTATATGTGTAGATAAGCCCTCACTTAAAATCATATTTGTAATATAATTATTTTATTTAGGCAGTATAAGAAAATTAACATACGCCCCTATTAATAAGTTATCATATAACAAATCGAAGGGCTTGTATGTCATAAATTTTATCATATACAATTCATTACTCTAGACCAATTGAAATTGTGCAAAGTCATTCTTTGTGTGCGACCCAATAGGTTCATGCGACGTTGGCAGTGAACCAAAAACCATTTTAGTACACAAGTCATAAGCGGTCTCTAACAAGGCATTATGATTATCCAAGTAGCATGAATATCAATATCGATATAACCTAATTAATAACATATATCATATCCTTTTGTCGAGCGATATCTTTTGATTAAACATAAGGCATGGAAAGTCACCCTTAATGTTCAATCATACTAGTCTCGATCTTTAGGTAAACTGAAAAACATCCAAGTGACATTGATAATATCAATTCACATGGACTTGGCCATTATCAATCTATCTTATCAAGGGATCCACTGATATCTCTCTTTATACAAAAGTGACAAATTATATCTTGATTACACACTTTCACATAATATTCACACGATAACCAATCACAATCTTTATAATTTTCAGGTTAAAGACAACGTTTGATTGTGTCAAATTATCATTCTCCTAATATTGAAGTTTATGGTAATCTCAAGTCGAATGACTAAATGATATACATATCATGAGTAACACCTATAACTTAATCCATGTGGTGTTCTCATAGTGGGTCGATCCAATACCTTATTCCCTTTCAAATACTCATGATCTTGATTCATATCCCTATACGCATGATCATCACATGACCATCAATCAAGATTCACAATAGTCTTAATTCATTATAGTTCCCAGTATAATAACTGACTATGGACATTTAGGATATTTCAACAAATACCCACGGATCTTACTATAAGGTAAACATGCAATCACTTATAATAAAACAGCAAATAAAACCTCTATTTTATTACCTAAAATTATAAGATAAATAATGTTTGTAGATTGACCTAGGGCACATGCCCTAACAATACTCATGGGTCAAATTGCCAACTTTATTTATTGCCAATCACAAACTTTTAGCAACCAACAAACGATCGATCCAAGTGGTAAGGTACTCGGTACCACATAAAGAGATTTCGAGTTCAAACCTCATGAATAGAAAAAATCTTGGAATGGCCACCTTCCATGTAGGGTTGTTAGTGCCCTAACATGAATTAGTTGGTGAAGTTGAAATCAAACACCGGGTGCAAACCAACTACGAGGTTTTGGAAGAAAATATGATTTCATTATTGAAATAACACATTTTTGTTACAAAACCTTGGTGTGGATTTTTGATTGACATCTTTTATTTCTTAAGGCGATTGAGTCCTTAGAACTTAGATTTGTGAAGATTTGGTCCCTCAACTTTTTTTTTCAAATTGAGTCCTTCAGTTATGTAAACTATTAAATCAAATAACAACTACCATACAAGATGTCACACCCTGATTTTGGGATATGCACACCCAATTTTGAGATGGGTGGCCCACAGGCGCCACGAAATCGAGTATAACTCATAAATAGGAAAATCATTAGCTATTTGGCAACAAAATATCTATTTTATTATATACACGATAAAATACTACAATTTTACCGTGTATAATCTTCTCTTTTCAATTTTCTCGTGCCCATTTGAACCCCTTTAGTTAAATACAAGAAAATTGTTAATTTAATGAGCTAGCCACACAATAATACTCTAATTACACACTATTAATGCAACACATATAATGAAACATCACAAAAGCATCAAAATAAACCACGCCCGAGGGTGAACCTCAATATGCCCGAAGCATAAACCACACCGATGGACCCAGAGAGCAGTGCACGTTAGCTCAAACCACACCAAGGTCAAATAATAGTATTAATAGTGCTCGTTAGCACTTAACTATATTGATGGATCGATAATACCACATCGGTGGACTTCAAAATATGCATCGACAAGAATCACACATGTAGATAAACATATATAAGTAATTAGCATAATAATGGTAATAAAGATGCAAAGATGTAACATCGCATGCATTGAATTAATAATGCATAACAAAGAGGATTACCTCAACTAGAATCACCATCCCTATGAGGATTACGATAGTTTTCTTAAAGTTTCTCCAAGAGAATGCATTAATGGAAAGAGATTGAAACTAAAAGAAAATGCAAGAATGAATTGTATTCTCATTTCTATTTATAGAAAGAGAGCAGCTTAATAAAACAAAAGTCATTATGACTTGTCATAATAAATTGATAAAAATAAGGTCGTTGTCGATCATAATAATTAAGATAGAGATAAACGAAAATTTTTAGAAACTTCTTATTCTTTACTTAAAGATTAAGTTGAAGTATCATTGTCAATCATAATATTAAGATAAAGATAAAGGAAACTTCTCATTCTTTTCCTAAATATGTTAAGTGTTATTGTCAATTATAATATAATGATAGAATTTATAGAAGCTTCTTATTCCTTACTTGATGACAAGACCTACTTTTCTTTTGCATATTTATTTTTCTAATTTATTTACTTTATAATAATTACCTTGTTACCCCTGGCATTTTTATTATTTTTAACCTTTTACTAAAGAAACAATTTCGTCCCTTAAGCTAACTACTTTTAACTTATCACTATATTTATTGAAAAGGGGCTATTCAAAAAGCAATGTGGGTTTTTGTTTATATTCAGCAAATAGGGAAGCTTTCTGTAAAATTATAAAAGTAATGTATTTCTTGTTTTGAGAAGGCGTTATTGGTGATGACATGGAATCCATGTATATGGATCACGCATTGTCATAAGAAGTAATTGGTGCGCATGTCTATTTTGTATAAATTACTCCTTTTGAGAAGGAATTATTCATACAAGAAAATGTATAAATTACTCCTTTTGAGAATGAGTTATTTGTTCAACCCAAAAGGCGTATGAATTACTCATTTTAAGGAGTTATTTGTTCAACCCAAACCCTAGCCCCTAAATTAAAAGAAACTACACATTACATCAACTCAAACCGAGATCTGAAGGTTTGAAAACTTATTCATGCACATATCTCAAGGTGGATATGGATGAATCGCATACCAATTGCAATTGTAAACCCATGCAGCCCCATGCAAACCTCAACAACCCCATGCAACTGACAAATCCAAAATTAGACACATTTTATAGTATAATTTATGTTAGTTTTAGATGAAAATGATGATATTACAAGTTGTATTCTCTTGTTTTTATGATTTCAAGATTTAAATAGGAAAAGTGAAGAAATGGAAGAGAATGGGATTAAAAGTGAAGAATTTAGCTTGCATGCACTTCGAGATAGCTCGGCGGGACCCACATTGGTTCGTGTTAATGCTATGGTGATTTGGAAAAGTTTTGTGGTGCATTAGTTGAGAAAATTCATTAAAAATGACAAAGTATAAGTCATTCCTACAGTGTGAACAACTATCATCTGATAAGCCTCGAGACATGCACACCACAGTGGATGAATAAATAAGCAGTAGCCGAGCAACACAAAACCTGACATACTAGATCACACAGCACTCCAGTAGCCATTGATCTCGTCTTGAGATTAGCATGTTAGATCGATCAGATGAGAATTGAATAAGGTATTCACTTGCCTCGAGATTCATGCAGTATAGACTCCCAGTATATCATCGTCTCTCCCAAGAGTTCTCTCCTCACTCCAGCAGCTTCGATCTTCCTCTAAATCCACAACAGCACCAACTCGTAAATTGATGTTGATTCATCCATATGAATTATTTCCTTCTTTCGGCCATTTATCTGCCTTGAGATATGTATCTGCACCGTCTCCCACATCTTCGCATGATTATTTTGACTGTCTATTCCCACCAGCCAGCTGCTACATGTTCTCACCTTATTCGTCCAGCCACGTCTTCATAGCATTCTCCACCAATAAGAGCCTAGCTACCATGTCATCCAGACAAGCAAGAACGACCAATCAGACGCTGCCACGTGTCCGAGACTCCAACAATAAATCAACTACAGCCATCAGATCTTTCAAGAATTATGAGACACCAAATAACCTACGAGATTCACTTTCTTTTTCTTCTAAAGACCAAAATTAGGGATATTGTATTTATAGACTTTAGGGTTTTGTTTAAGTCCTCTTTCGCACTCCGGGCGCTTGGGCCTAGAACTCGCACTTTATCTTTCTCGTTTTTTTTTAGTTTTATAGGAGTTTTTCATAGTAGCTACTAACTAGTTTGTTTTTAGACCAAGGGATTGCTACACTATGTTTCTAACTCTTTATGAGATCTTTATTTTAATAGTTCTTTCATTATTATTCAATACATGTCAATCACTGATTTAACAAGTTATTTTTGGGTATTACACCAAATGAAGATTAGTATTGCATGCATAGTCATGAATATGTATTGTGGTATTATGATTATGATTCTATGTCTATAGTTATTAATAACAATTATAAAATTAGTAACTATGATTAATCTATAGGACATTTCCCGAGTTGATGTTCTGGGTGATTGTGTTCCAAGTTGTTTATTATGCAACTTTGGTAATATAGGCTTAGATTAGGCATGATTTTCAAAAAGTGTAATTCGGTTTCATTGTCTAAAATTAGTTTCTTTGAGTATTCGAATAGTTAATTCAATAAAATATAATGTGGCATTTTCATTGAATTTAGGAAAATCGATCGCTGGCTAAAGGCTATCAACCTATTATTGAATTAATTGAACTCATTTTTCATGATCGACGATTAATCGACTACAACTTAGTTAGTAATTACTCTTGATCTAGGTTTTCATTATTCGCATTTATTACATTAATTATTATCCGTATTAATTTAGTTTAATTCATGTTGCATATTTTAATTATTATCTTTGTGTTTATTTAATTATTTATTGTTTTCTAAATAATATAGTTAATTAGTAATTATTAAAACATGACAAAGTCCTTTTTAAACTAAAGAAATTTCACAATCCCTGTGGAGACAATCCCACTTTATTGCTACTTCAAATTAAAAGTATAATAAATAAGTGGGTATTATTATTGCACACTTAACACGTGTCAATTTTTGGCTTTGTTGCTAGGGATTGAGTTTAAATTTTCTTTGGTTTTTTTCATTGTTTTAGTATATATAGATCCTTGTCTCTAACATTTTACAGGATTATTTCATGGCCTCCTACTTTAACAATCATGATCAATATGAAGACTTACACTATAAAAGTGGGAAAGGGGTAGGTATTTCTAATTATAAACAATTTTTTCTAATTGGCGTTCTACTGTGATACAGACTAAACTTGCAAGTAATGAAGAAGAAGCCAAAAAAGAAGTTGAAGTTATCTTCGAATAGCCATATGAACCATATGAAGAGATGAAGGAAGATCAACCTCTAGTGTTGATGAATCTGCCTCCTATTTCACGCAATCTTGTGGAGTTTGAAATGGGGATGAAACAAAAAGAGCACTTGGAGATTTATGTAGTGTTGACAACTATGTGTTAGACGGTCAAGACTATATGGATACTTATGTGTTAGAATTCCAAGATGAACTCAAAATTCTAAAGGAGGGTATGCCTATTTCATTGCCCAAAGTTATGGTGAATTTGTTTGTTCATGACTACTCACAAGTAGTGGGTGTTACGGGATCTTTCAGGCTAAGTCTAGCCGATGACTTAAAATAAAGGCGCATGTTGGGAGGCAACCCAACCTTATTTTATATATTTATACATTTATGTCTTTATAATTTAGTTTAGTATAGTTTAGTTTAGTTTACTTTATTTCAGTTATGCAACCATTTTAGCTAATCTCAAAACTCAATTTATTAATTTTTAACAGGTTAAGGAAAGTCTTGAGTTGAAGGAAGAAGAGAGCATAATATGTTGGTACAAGGTTTGACTTTCAATTAAATTTTAATTAACATGATTTGAATTATTTTTTTAGGAAGTTGACTACTTATTAGGAATTTTGTGTTTTGAGACTTGGTTGGAATTTCAAATACTAACATAAATCGCTACATTAGTGGCAGGTCTTTAAGTAGAACCCGAAACACTAGATTCTATTTTAACTATTTTGTTGATTTTACCTTTAATTTCAAAATTACGGGCTCGCAAAATTTGGTTTATAATTTTTTAAGTCAATTCCTTGATTTATCAGTTCATATTTTTATTATGTTATGGTTTCAAAGTTTTTAAAGTGAAATTTCAAAGAGAAACTTCAAAAATTTTCAAAAAATCACACTACCGATTCATCAGCGATACCAAATAGCATTGAGAATTGTTTGGTAAATCAGTAGCAGTTTGTAGAATTTATAATGTAAAAACGACTCAATGATTTGTCAGCGACTCGGGTTTTATACTAGGAATCGCTGGACAAATCGGTAGACCACTGAGACCAATTTTCAGCGATTTAATTGTCGATTTGTCGTGGAATCCACTTAAATACGAATTCATTGAGCACGAATCCGTGTTTATAAGAACATATTTTTAATCAAATATTTACATAGACTAAACCATTCAAAGCTTAATTTTAAGGTATTTAAGTGATTCACAACACATTCTTGATCATTTTAACCCGAAATATATCAAGTTTGATTGTTTATAGCCAAGCTAAGGCTTGTACAAGGGAGTTCGAATTGAAGCTTTGAAAATGAAATTAGGAGTGCCAAAGAGTCAATGTCTTGCGGGATTTACTCTCAATGAGATAATCATTCGTTTCCTTATCTAGTTTACTTGAAATTTTTCGATTTTCAACTAGGACTATTGATGAAATTTTGAAATATTTGACTAGTTTTTTATTTCAAAATATTTTATTGGAATTGAATTGATTTCTAAAAGTATATAATTTTATCAATTTAAAAAAAAATGGAATGAGGTGTTTACAATAATTATTGGCTTACATAGCAAAAAAATTTCATGTTTTTAGTTTAAAGTATCATTTCAATGTGTTATTACACAAATTGGTTTGAGTAAGAGTTTCTAATAAGTTTTGGGGCGGTTTTGAGATTTGAAGTTGATATGAGTGAGTTATTAGCATTCGTGTGCAAAAATTAGATTTTTAGTAGAAATATGAGTTTCTTTTCAAGTTTCTCACTTATTTATAATGCTTTATAGATTGGTTTGTACCGAGAATGACTTGGAAGAGGTGGTTCTACGTTTTGAAACACTATATTATTCAATATGCCGTGAAAGTGGAAATGAGATTAATAGTGATACATTCATTGGTATGTTTTAAAGCCTAAATTAGGAATTAAGTGCGTTGATAATTTGATTGGAGCCTGAATATGGAAATTGAAACATAAAAATGAGGCATATCATTAGGAGTTGTATTGAATAATACATGTAAATAAGTCTTGATAATAATAATAATAATAATAATAATAATAATAATAATAATAATAATAATAATAATAATAATAATAATAATAATAATAATAATAATAATAATAATAATAACTATCTAATCAATATGGTGAAAAGAATAGACCCATAAATGAGACACTTTCTCAAGAGAAGAAACGAAAATTAGATATATCAAATGATACAATTAATGAATTAAAAAGCATGGTTAAGCTATTATTAAAAGATAGATCAATCCAAACGAAACCTTGTGCTTTTTGTAATAATAATAATCATCTTGATGATGAATTCCCTTTAATACAAGAAAACAAAATTGAAAAAAAAAAAAAACTAATGTGTTGATGAACCATTATGGTAGATTCACTAAATCTAACTATAACTCTAATGACTATACAAATTATCTACGACCAAATATAGGAATTGGTCTAAATAACCAGAGTTATCAATAGTTTAGGTCACCTATATGTATTGAAAGAACCATTCCATTATAAAATTTCAAACAAGGAGCAAGATCAAATAATACAAGTCTTACAAGGTGATATGAATGAATTGAAAAAAAATCAATTAAGCCAAATGAACAAAAAACTTAATGAATTTATTAATCAAACTAAAAAAAATCAATTAAGCCAAATTAACAAAATAATGTCTTGTTCATACTAGTCAAGCACAAGTTAATGCTTTGTTAGTAATAATGAGACATAAACACATATAAGTGAAAAGATACCAAAAAGAGGTATAAAGAAAAAGAAAATACATAAAACTATTGAAGAAGAAGAAGAAATAATGGACAATGTCGTTCCTACTAGAGAATGGATGGCAGAACAATTGAAATATACATTTTTTCCTGAAAAGCTATACCCATGGTATTTAGCCAAAGTTGAAGACACTTTAAATGATAAGAAAATAACTCAATAATAGACAATTAAACAACCAGAAAACAAGAAAAGTATTTTTAAGCCATAAGATTCAAAAGTTAAACAGGATAATAAGATGAAAATGCTGAGTTTAGTTCCTGTGATGTTGTATGACTCCTCAAGATCAATTTAAATATTAACATAGTAAAGGGAGTGAATTCTATCAGTTCATTCTTTATGAAGGAACCGGAGGAAATAACTAATACGAATAAGAATGATAAATCAAGTAACATAACAATCTCCATTGTAATCAATAGTAAGAAGTTTGAGAATGTCAAATGTGACTCAAATGCATCATATAACACCCTACCTTTGTATTATCTTTTAGAATACAATTTTCACAGTAAGAAATATAGTAATGATCATACTATTATAGCTTATTTTGCTAATAGATCTATAAAAGAGAATAAGGGTATACTTAGAGATGTGGACGTTAAAATTTGAAAATATAGTTTCTTTTTAGATTTTATTATTCTTAATCATAAACCTAAGGATGATGTAGGAATTACATTAGGATAACTTTTCCTAACAACTATTAATGCAACACTTGACATCAATAAAGGAACTATTAAAATACATGTTGGAAATGAGAAAATAGTTTTTTAAACATGGTATAGAATAACAACTTCTTAATTTAGAACTAGATTAGGAATGCGTGGTGTTATATTATATTGCTTTATGAGTTTTATATTAATTGGCTATTTTGTTTATATAGTAACGAGATTATTTTTTGGTGCATATCATACTCAAATTCTGATAATTTTAGAAATTCTACCTTATTATTGATGTTTATATATGAAATGTGTGAAAGAAAATTAATTAAATTGAAAAAATAGTAAAACATGATTGGCGAATTCTCAACCATATGAATTATCATTGGGAATTGTTGGGAAAATCAGTAACATATTGAAATTGAACAATTCAAGTCAGCGATTCCACTGAAACTCTAGATTTACTGGGCCGAAATTTAGATTTTAATAGTAAAACCCCAAATTACAAAACGCATAACTCATTCCATATACACAACAATTGCAACTTATTCGACTAGACAAATCAAATTTTTGTCTAGATTTAACCTTCCTAATCTAGATTATAGTATGATTAAGTGATTCACTCTCCAATTTTGAATCGTTAAATGCAAAAAAATTGAGTTTGCGAATGAATATTTATGTTTGAAACTATTAGAGCATGAATAGGGAATTTTGAATAGAATAATAGGAAATGAATTCAAAGATTCTTAATATACGTGGAAAAGTTGTCAAGATTTTAGTTTTAAGTTAACAATTCAATGATTTAATAGGCAATTGATTTGTTTATGAGTTTAAAATGAGTTTGGGGGTTTTTTAAGAAAACTTGAATATAGTTAATATGTGATGTTTAATAACTTGGAATTGTGATCTGTTATGAGATACTTTGACAATTTTTTTTTTGTTTCATGATGATGATGCATGAATATTATATTTATTGTTTAACTTTTTCTTTGCAAGATGTTTATTCATAAATTCAAGTGTTTTTTACATTAGTTTTACACACATAAATTCATTTATACTTCACGAGGTATATTTGTTTTATTGAAAACCCAACTTAGTTTTTAAACCTTGAGGACAAGGTTTAGAATGAGTTTGGGGGTATTTTAGGTGAAGCATAACAAAGAAACATGAAAAGAAAGAAAGGTAGAAGATAAGTTCAAAATTGATGCAAAGTTAAAAATTTTGATAAGACAATCAAATGAGTTGATGGAAATGAAATTCTTCATAATTTCTTCCGAAGTCAAGTAAGTATGAATTTCATTTTTCTTTATTTTTAGTTTGGAATGTGATATAATGAAATGAATATGCAAGATTTTTGAATGGAAGTGATATTTTTATTACCCAAGTAAATTCTATGATACAAGGAAATGATTTTTATACCCTTTATGATTGACTAGTTGATGTATACAATAAATTGAATGTCTTGTGTTAGTCATGATAATGGGTAGAAGATTGAAACAATGGTGCAAGATGAACAAGACAGATTTCTAAGAATCTTATGATACAAAAGCAATTGATTAAGTATTTTTTTAGTATATATAGAAAGTTATTATGCCACAATTGAAAGAAGAAATAGGTTAGAAACCGATGATTTCTATAAGACCGATGATTTCTATAAGTTAGAAAGAATGTTTTCTTCAACTTTAGTGGATAGTGAGAAGTGCTAACAAGAGTTTATAAATATATAGAGATAGTCATATATATTCTAAAGGAAATGGACCAGGGAATCTATAGTGGAAAAAAAGTGAGAATGTCCATAGGAAATGGAGCAGGAACTCAAAAGTCAAAAGCAAATGAAAAATATAAAAAAAATAATAATAACTAGGATGAAATAAGAAAATGAGAGATGAAAAAGGCGGATGTTCTTAAACTCTTCAAAGAAAAGATTTAGCTCGAGTGCTTGAAGCTAGGGTCAAGTGAAGTATGTTTTATCTAACATGTTTTAGGCGATGTGGTATCTTGAAAAAATTCCTATAGATTTTGATTGTGGTGCTATTATAAAGTATTTTAACAGTGGAGATTTAGAAAACTTACAATACGTACTGGCCTTAGTATTGAACTTTAAGTTTTAAAGGGTGTTGCATTGGGTAGTTGAGTTATCATTAAGGAATGGTTCGTTTTATATAAATCATTATATTCTATCATAATTTCATTTAGTTGAGGGGTAATATGTTTCCATTTTAAAATCACTTCTATTTAAAACTTCTATTATATAAAGTAAAGTTGAAATGGATTGAAATCAGTATATAAAGAACGAAAAAAGAATATAATTTAGAGTATTCCTTTGCTCGAGACAGCAAAGTGCTAAGTTTGGAGGTATTTGACAGGTCCAAAATTAAACACATTTTATAGTGTAATTTAGGTTATTTTAGATGAAAATGATGATATTAGATGTGGTATTTTCTTTTTTTTGTGATTTCACGATTTAAATAGGAAAATTGAAGAAATGGAAGAAAATGAGATTAAAAGTGAAGAATTTAGCTTGCATGCACTTTGAGACAGCTTGGTGGGACACACATTGGTCCGTGTTGATGCTAAGGTCATTTGAAAGAAGTTTGGTGGTGCATTAGTTGAGAAAAGTCATTAAAAATGACTAAGTATAAGTCATTCCTGCAGTGTGAACAGCTACCATCTAATAAGCCTCGAGACACGCACACCATAGTGGATGAATAAATGACTAGTAGCTGAGCAACATAGAACCAAACACACTCGATCACACAACACTCTAGTAGCCATTGATCTCGTCTTGAGATTAGCATGTTAGATTGATCATATGAGAATCGAATAAGGTCTTCAATTGCCTCGGGATATATGCCCTACAGACCCAGTATTTCGTTGTCTCTCCCACGTGTTCTCCTCACTCCACCAGCTTCAATCTTCCTTGAGATGCACAACAGCACAAACTCCCAGATTGATGTTGATTCATCCATATGAATTCTTTTCTTCTTTCAGCCATTGATATGCCTCGAGATGCGCATCTACGCCGTCTCCCACATCTTCGTATGACTATTTTGAGCGCCTATTCCTACCAGCCAGCTGCCACATGTTATCACCTTATTCGTCCAGCCACGTCTTCACGGCATTCTCCACCAATAAGAGCCTTCCATGTCAGCCAAACCAGCAAGAACGACCAATCAAACTCTGCCACATGTCCTTGACCCAACAATGAATCAACCATAGCCATCAGATCTTCCTAGACAGATGAGACACGGAATAACCCACGAGATTCACTTTCTCTCTCTTCTAGAGACCAAAATTAGGAGTTTTGTATGTATAGACTTCAAGGTTTTGTTTAGGACCTCTCTCTCTCTCTCTCTCTCTTTCTTTATTTTTTTTATTTCTTTTTTAGTTTTAAATGAGCTTTTCATAGTAGCTATTAGCTAGTTCGTTTGTAGACCAAGGGATTGCTACACTATGTTTGTAACTCTTTTATGAGATCTTTATTTTGATATTCTTTCATTATTATTCAATACACGTCAATCACGGATTTAACAAGTTGTTTTGGGGTATTACAACTAATGAAGATTAGTATTGCATGCATAGTCATGAATATGTATTGTGGTTTTATGATTCTGATTCTATGTCTATAGTTATTAAGAACAATTATAGAAGTTGTAACTAGGATTAATCTATAGGGCATTTCTTAAGTGGATGTTCTAGGTGATTGTGTTCTAAGTTGTTTATTATGCGGCTTCGGTAATATATGCTTAGATTAGGCATGATTTTTTCACAAAGTGTAATGCGATTTTATTGCCATTGAATTTAAGAGAATCGGTGGCTGGCTAAAGGATAACAACCTATTATTAAATTGTTTGAACTCATCTTTCATGATCGACGATTAATTGACAGCAACTTAGTTGGTAATTACCTTTGGTCTAACTTTTCATTATTTACATTGATTACTTTAATTATTATCCGTATTAATTTAATTTAATTCATGTTACATTTTTTAATTATTATCTTTGTGTTTATTTAATTATTTATTATTTTTTAAATAATATAGTTAATTAGTAATTATTAAAACGTGACAAAAACCTTTTTAAACTAAAGAAAGTTACACAATCTCTGTGGAGACGATCTCACTTTACCGCTACTACAAATTAAAAACATAATAAATAAGTGGATATTATTATTGCATGTTTAACACGTGTTAGCAACCTCATGCAAACCTCATGCAACCTATACAAATTGGGAACACCAAGATAGAGATAGAGAGATTGATGAGGGGAGGAATAAAAACTTAAATCACTTTTAATGCTTTAATCTGAAACTCTCATGATCAATGTAGGCTACATATATAAATACTAGTATTTCAACAAAATCAAAGGAAAAAGGTTCTTAGTTATTGACTTAATAATGAAAAAAAAAATTCATTAGCATAATATCATATAGATGGTAAGATAAGCAAAGCAACAAATACCCACCTTGGTTCCCAAAATTAAAAATAAAATAAAAAATAAAAAATTGAGCTTTCCAAAGCTTCCATTCATTTAAAATAAAACAATAAGCAACTTTTCTAAAATAAGTTTATTCATGGAAAAAAATTTACAATTTCATTCACCAAAGATATAATTTTAAAAAACCACCAAGACATTAAAGAAACTTATATAAGTCTATTGACGGTTACGTTGACGTCACTGCTCCATGATGCAAATCGAACATTCTCTAATTCGATTTGGACATTGTGTTTGTATATCTAGTTGAGTTTGTTGAGGTTGTTTATCTTGCCTTAGATTTCATTGAGTCAATTGATCTTCTTTCTCTGGTTCACTCAACTCACCTCTGGTACCAATGCTATTAAAAATAGGAGGTTAAACCGTTTTGAAAAACTAACATCCTGTATATGGTTGGTCAAAAGGAACATGAGGAGGCGTCATGCTTAATAGGTTTATGAATGAGCCATCTCCACTATATGGCATACTATAATTATAACATGGTGGAGTAAATGGACTAGACATGTATTGAGGTAACAAACCATACATTGAATGTCTAGGCATTCCATGGTTCATATACGAAGACGGCACGGGTGCATAAGGATCAAATGATAAGGATAAAGATTCATGGTCGGCGCACTAGGTACAAACATATGAGCTTCTGGTTGCATTGGGTGCGATGTAGGAATGTAACCATAAGAATAAGGATGTGGTGGGGATGATCATTGGCTACTCTCACCAACAGTCTTTGTCCATCTCGATCTCGGACGAGATAGATGTGGTGGAGTGGAATGCCTGCTACTGTCAACAGCAGTCTCTGTCCAACGAGATGAATGTGGTAGAGGAGAACATCTACTGCTCTCACCCACAATCTCTATTTGTGTTGTTTTTCTTCTCATCGCTCTATTTGCTCGGCCCTGATCCTCTTCTACCACTTCTTATTGAAATGTCTCATCATCTATTTTTGGCTCAACATCATTTCCATAATTCCATAGAGTAGACATCTACCGTTCATTTTCATCTAAGATTTTAATGCCTTCATCAATAACAGCAAGGCCTTATTCGTACCCATCCTCAATGAACACTCACCACAGTCAACGCACCAAGTTAGACTAATATACAAAAATAGGTGTTAATACACACAATTTAAGATATAACTTGTGAGGACAACAAACAAATAGTTTGAAGCTTACCGAATAGTTGCGTAGAGCCTCGTCATGTCCAATGAACCGTTGGTGACTGATTAATACCACCTCATGTAGTCTTTTTGATCGTTTCCTCCTTCTTATTCCACTGTACCTATGCTATCACCACGATTTTCCCACATATGTATAAAATTTGCACGATACACCACCAAATCTTCTTGAGTGTATCCTCACAATTCGATGCGGTGAAGTCGGGTGTCGTATTCACAATTTGGTAGCATGACCTACATCATTTCGAATTCTCTTATTACTCTTTCTAGTTGATGCCACTCGACTATGTGGAAACAAATTAGAGGACACATCGATAGCCAGCTCCCATGACCTTCAGTACATGATTGAAGAAGAAATCCGAAGACATCAGTATATGGTTGCCACACCACGACATCTTCCTTCAGTGTGTCGAATGAATCACGGTAAGCCGATAAGACTTGCGTCGCAATCCGAATTACCAAAAATGCATCGATCCATCTATATAAAAAACAATAAATTAGTTAAAAATAAAAATGACCTAATAATATAGAAATCACGAAATAAATATTTTTATCACCAATGTCCCAGTGGAACATCATTAGGCATGTTTTCTTCATCCACAGTTCGAGGTTGAACTCTAGAAACACCCGGCGCCTTGGTGCTATAAATGGAAACCCATCATACGCCCATAACTGTATAAGAATTGACGCGTTTGCGACCTCCTGCGCACCTAGTAAGATCTGCGATACAACTCCCTGTACAAATAAGCCAAACACGCATTTCCCCAATTATAATGTCTAGCTGTTCGAAGGTCTTTGAGTAATGGAAGAAATATCGAATGTACAAATTGATTCGACTTGTCGATGAATAGACAACCACCAATAAGTTGTAGTATGTACGACCAAACATAACATTACGACATTTCCTCATCATTTTCGTCCTCTATAGCTTGTACATTACGTTATAGCCATTCGAATTTAAGTCGATTCCCAACAATGTCCTCTCCACTAAGACTTCTACTAAGTAGCATCTCACACACCTCAACATAGTCAGTATCGATGGTTCCTTTCACAAGCGTATCTTCAATAGGTAAGCCGAGCTGTACCTCCATGTCCTGAATTATAATCGTGCACTCGCCAAATTGCATGTGGAATGTATGCGTCTCTGGATTCCATCTCTCAATGAAAGCGGTAGTTAAAGCCAAATCAAGGCTGGAAAACGCTACGCATGAAATCTCGTATAAGCCACTAGAACGTAGGTATGGGACCATTCAAGAATGGTACTTCACACTTCGATCAATGACAACTCATCTTTGTCGCATGCGCATTGTTTCGTACACCTTATAATTGAAAACATTTTAGTCGATACATACGTATTACAAGTTTGTGCGTAAACATTGGACGTATACATCTTAAAATGTTTACCTGACTCATTCAGGCTTGCGAGGATCTGTGCGTAGATTAGAGACATAAAAGTAAAGGATCAATTGGACCTAGATCTATTGGTGTACAAACTATAATTAGGTGATTTAAGAAAATTAGTAGGGTTGTTCAGAAAGTCACAACGAATCATTAATATAGATTAAAACATTAACGAATACCTAAATATTTCATGATGTACCATTTTAAGATACTTAAAAATACCAATGTAATCAAATTACCAACTCGCGCCAATTACAAACAAAATACCGCATCGGTTCTTCCTAGTAAGGACTCGAGCACGATCTCTATTTGGACATATTATTCATCTATGTCCTTCTTGATGACATATGTCACATCGCAAGGCCCTCAAAACATTATGAATATCCATCTCATTTTGCCTTCACAATCCATTGGGTCTCCCTTGGTCACATATGCACCTTGGATTTGGTGGGATCTTCGTCACAAAAGTCGACCAATATTTCTCATCTGTGGTGGCTTTGAAATTAGAGAAGTAATAGTAGGCACACACATCCATCCTGTAGTATGGCTCAGGGAATTACGAGGAGTTCGGTCAAATATGGGCACATGCAGCTAGCACGTATGAGCAAGGGAAACTAAACGATTGCCATTCATTGCAACTGCACACCCAGTCCTTCAGGACGACGATTTGGGTATTGTTGCCTTTATGCATTCAATCTCCATGGCATCCAGTCAGCACCTCAAACTCACCTATGTCTCGATTTATCAAATTGACTTGATGTCTCCTTGCACATTGTTCATAATGTGTAAGTTTATTTATGAAGTATTTTGTGTAGGAGAGGTCGTTAGAGATTGCTTCATTGATCTCTTGCCTGCATCGATCATGGTATGTCACCAATTTGTAGTAAATCATTTGAGCCATCACTGTTATTGGCAAGAACCGTGACCCTTCAATACACCGTTAAAACACTACACATACAAACGTACACACACGTGGTAAACATGCACACACACACATACACACACACTATGCTACCTCTCTATAAACTCTCGACCCATGCCTCTCTCTATTTCTCATTATTTAACCTCTATCACCTCAACCTTCTCACAGTGGCCTCTCTCTCTTTAGATGAAAATGAGGTGGAACTCCTTGTTCTCATAGTGGCCTCTCTCACCTAAACCATGAACATAACAACAAAAATAGGTCACCTGTGGCCTCTATCGCCTTCTCAAACGAAAATGGTGCCTTATAGTGCCCTCTTTCTCTCCCCTTTATTTAAACCAATAGGATCGGTGGTGCCTCATAGTGGCCTATCTCTCTCAATCCCATAATACCCTCTCTCCCTTCTATCAAAACCAGCGGGCTCTCTCTCTTTGGCTTCGACCCTAAATACACCCCCTGCACCAACACCAGCCACCCCATTAAATAGAAATCCAACTCTCACCCACCTCAAACATGGCCACATTACCCTCTCGGCCCCTTGACTCGATTCTCCAGAACGCAGAGAATGTATTCTCTACGTTTTGGAGTTCTGGAGATGAACCGGGGATTACAAGAATGGTGCATTCAAAGAATGCACCATTCTTGTATTCAGGGTAGATCAGTCCATGTGGATCTACGTGGACTTCCACGTGGACTGATCCCAAACATAAATACAAGAATGGCACATTTAGAGAATGTGACGTTCTTATAAGCCATGGTAAATTTGTCCACGTGGATTGATCCCAAACATAAGAACAAGAATGGTGCATTCAAAGAATGTATCATTCTTATAATTCGTGGTGGATCAGTCCACGTGAATCCACCTGGACTGATCCAAAACATAATACACAAATGGCACATTCTCCGAATGTGCCATTCGTGTTACACAACTTATCCATTTAGATAACACAAATGGAGCATTCAGAGAATGAGCCATTCCTATTGTATATGTGCCTATCCATTTGGAGAATGCGTTATTTGTGTTAAGTGACGTGGTGCACTATTTTCCTATTATTTACGCATTTTCAAAAGCCAGAATACCTTATTCTAGGAATAAAAAAACCTATATCATTTTACTAATTTGGAAAAATATGTGTTGTATGGCTGTAATTACTACTATTTAAAGGACTATTTTATCCCTATCATGATATTCTAATTATTCTTTATGATTAATCATAAGATGGAAACAAGCAAATCATGCAAATGATGTATCAACAAAATGCATCACTTAATATTCATCCAAATGCAATAATTTAGTATAATAAAAACAAAATAATGTGTAATTTGATAAGTGTAATACGTATCTCGATATTCATAATTTTCGAGGAGTTACAATCTCCTTCCTTTTGAGCAATTTCATCCTCGGAATTGACAAGTACTTGGATCAATATATATGGTTTAAGGTATATATATTATCGTAGTTCTCTTTTTTTCCCTTTAATCAGATATATCGTGCTTATGAATATTACAATATAGACATGAAACACATTCGACATATTTTTAATATAGATCTATTTGTTTAGTTGGTCAATTGTACTTCAATAGCACATTTTATTGTATAGGTTTACCACCTAATTTTTTAGGGTAAATGCATAGGATTGTGGTTTATTAATGTTTCCATTTTAATACAAACAGACATAGGAGAGTCAAGACAAGAACCTCATTCTTATTCATTGAGTTACCACGTCCCAAACCATTTTAACTCAAGAATATGGGCAACATTCAAGTCAAGATTACCCTACTCTTATAGCATTATTACGCAAAGTTTCTTCCTCTAATGTACTCTTAACCTTTTATAAATTCAGACGCCCCATCCCGCCTGAACTTACCAGTACTAGACATACACCAGATTCAGAATGTTTGATAAACAAATGTCACAGTCCATCCTGGTTAAGACTTTCAGCTCCACACATCATGCTTAATTAGGACTCATCCTTGCTAAATGTCTAGATATCTGATCATCTTATATAGTATAGGATATTTTGTCAAAGATGGTCTTTTTGAATCAACTATTATATATAAATATATATATATATATTTCTAGTTTTCAATACTATCCTTTATACGTTTCTTTCTAAATATTGAAGTAGCTTAACTTTGGATTATAAGATTAAGAATATTTAAGAATTCCAAATGACCATTTATTAAGACATCAATCATATTTTTTCAATTTTATCTGTCATCTTGTTCTTTTATTGTACACTTACCTTAATTAATATACCTCCAAAGCCATTACTAGTTCTAGCTAATAACCTTTTATCTGTCATCTTGTTCTTTTATTGTATGTCTTTGGTAGCTAGCTTATTCTCATATCTTGGAAAAGTAATAATGGTTCTAAGAAAAATTATAAGTTATAAACCTAAAATTTTAAAAGTATCATAGTTTACTAAAAAGATTATATGATTTTTTGTTCTTTACCATTTCAGGTTATAACTAGTTGTAAAGGTTGTGGTCACCGATACCCATTAAATACATTAATGAGATTATTGGTGATTCAAATTAATCAATTCATTTATTAGGTCACCTAGTCTATGACAATCAATAATGGTCAATTGTTGGAGTTAATAGTCAATTAAGCGGTAAATATGGTCATTTTTTGTGCTAATTTAAGTTGGTTCTTAACCAATCATCTCCATCAAGATAACGATGAACCTTATGCTAGATAGTCAACAATATGGCCAATGGTGGTTAGAGTCAGTCAACAAAGAAGTTTTGATCTATTAAAGTCGTCAAGATTGGTATTATTATTTTTTAATTAGTTTAAAAGGCAATGTTATAATTTGATGGGTCAACTAAAAGGTTATTGAGCTTGCCACATGTCGGCCTACATACGGTGGATTGATAATTACAAATGAATTTATATTTATATTCTATATTTAAAACATTTTTTTCCTTTCGATAAAGAGCATAATTAAAGTTGAATATGGAGATGCATGTCTACTTACTTCTGAAACTCATCCCAACATCAAATCTCCAGTATCATCGAAGTTCAGGGTTATATATGGAAAGTTTTGGTTTCTAAATGTTAATCTATCTGTTTCTTTTTCCCAAGTTCTCTCAAAGATTTCCAACTATATTGACTAATTATACCCAATTAAGTTGAATATATATGGTCTTTTTGGCTTATCCTAATTCCTTGAATATGATGGCGTTCTTTGTGGCTATAATTGTGTCTAAAGGGATGTATCTTCTTTAGTTCAAAATTGGTTTCATTAACGTAAATGACTCGCAATCCTTAATTATTTAGAGACTGTGTTTTAGGTGGTCTGAGGTCGCTTACACAATTATTATTCTTCATTTACTTATATCCCAATTGGTATCAATTATTTCCTCTATTTGTCTTTCCCACCTTTTTCTTTTCATATTTTCCTATTATAGAGCTAATCATGACAGCAAGCTAGAATGTGGCTTGAGCCTGCGAGCTTTTATTTGATACCTAGATATTTGACTTTTGTTTATTTGTTGGTGTAACCAGATCGATTACCACTAGTGATTTATTTTTTACACTGCTGAAGATCGTCATGGTGTGCTTAGATTTTTGTGGGTGGACGTGCATTGAGTATGGTATTTTATCTAGGGCTACTTAAAAGTTGATCCTAACATTTGATCATAGTGGATTGATTTCAAGAAGTAGGATTTAGAGGATTGTAACATGCTGATAAGTTAGTATTTATATTTTTTAGTAGTTTATTTTAATGTATTTAATATAGAAAGTCTCTAAAATATATATTTAATTATAATTATTGGTCGTTTTCAGGTGAAACGGAGTGCGTGGTTGAATCCGGGGCGGAAAAATACTAAGAATGGAGTATTTACATGCAGTGATTAGGTGCTGGAAGATTTGCCTCGAGTTACGTATTGCGCAGTTGGTGGTGTAGTGACCAGAACCACCAGGTGTCGTGCTTTCATTGGACCAGCTTGTCCACTTGTCTTCCAACATGTCCAGCTCGTCCTCACAGACCATCATTTTCCCTCACCCAGTCGCCACGTGGCAAAGTTCTACTCGTCCACAGCATGTCAACAGTAGATTTTCGTCAATGAGACGCTGCCACATCAGCTTGACCAACACAGCACCTCCCAACAATTCTCGATTCGTCTTAGCATCTATAAGAGTGTCCTTGAGACACGCATCAGTGCGGTCTCCCAATTTTTTGCACGTCTTGTGCGAGTATTCTTGCCCTGCCAGCTGCCTACACGTGTTAGCTTCCTGTATGTCGGCACGTTTCATCCGCCAATCGGCACACGCCACATTAGCGACAAACAGCAGGCGGACCAATCAGGCTTGGTCATGTGTCCTGACTCCAAATTCCAAGCCCAAAACAGCCATAGATGCTCCTCGGCGCACGTGTCAATAAAGATACAACCAATTTGGTTTTTTCTCACTTCCAGGGACGATTTTGGGTAGTTTATTATATTATGAACTTAGGTTTTATTATTTAACACCGACTTTGATATTATTTGAATATGTATTTTTATATTTTGGGATGTCAGAGGCTCTCGACATCATGTCCGGCTAAACAAATCCTTGCCTAGGTCGGAGGGGAAACAAGTTGGGATTCTTGATTCATGGCATAAATTGTGAGATCTATGATATTTATCATTTAATTTGATTTAATTTCTCCTATTTCATTGTTGTTAATTTTTAGGAATATGGTGTAAATCTAGGGTATGTATGTGGCCAGTGCATCTTTTTAGGTGAACAATCTATAGTTATTTGGATCGATTGTATCCGTAATTGTACTTTTGGACAAATAAAGTAACGAACACTCACTCGTTTGCCGTAAAAACCTTTCGGTTCTTGAGTATGCAATAATTGAATCTAGGTTAAAACAGGAGCATACGGGATTCGGTTATTTACGATTAGTATTCCCACGGATCCTTATTAATGCGGTTAGTGTGTTAAACTCGATTGGAGGATGTCTAGGTATGCATTAATTAGGGAAGTAGTTAGTGGCGGGCGTCCTAGCTAACGAGATTAGGGGAATGAGGAATTTTTGGCGGATGTCGATTTTCTATAGCTAATATAGGAGAACTTAAATTAATAACTTTTTGGGAAGGATTAAAGATCGTGATGTGCCATTGAATCTTGATTTGATTTGTGGAACCGTAGACCTAGGTACCCATTAAATGTTTTGAAAGTTATTTTCATTATTTTATTTATTTAGTTTATTTTAGTTTAGTTAGTTAAATTAATTTATTTTTAAACCCCCGATTTCCCATTTGTTGTTTTTAACCATAGAAAGACTACCAATCTTTATGGGATCGACCCTTTGCCACTATTCTACAAAATAGTTGGTTTAGGAACTTTATTTTAGTGACGCAATCGGCGTGCGTCAATTTTTGGCGCCGTTGCCGGGGATTGGTATTTTCTTTCTTTGGTGTTTTTTATTATTTTTGTTTATTTTATTTTATTTTTTTCTTTATTTTGTGTATCTAGTCCCTGGCTCTTAATATGTATACAGGCAACCCCGCGATGGACTCCTCATACCCCCACAATTATGGTCAATTCGAATACTCACATTATTATAATTTGAATGGGGGAGGTATGTCACATAATGGATATCAATTTTCTAACATGCATTTTTTTGTGCAACAGCTCGAGGTTTGCGAAATTTGTGGAGATTATTCTCATTCTGCACATGATTGTCTGTATTATCCACAATATGAGAATTATCACTATTCTAGCTATGCATCGTCATAACCCGACTTCTTTGGGCTCATGTCAAATCCATAGATTCCTCAGCATGAAGGAAATCAACAGTTTCAACAAACAAATGATACATAATTAGCAACAGTTTCAACGACTTTCTGAAGAGCTGTGACAAATTAATTTTGAGATTCCAGGCTTGATGGATTTGGAAACTCAATTTATTCAATTTAATGTCAGGCTTCAAAAT
Source organism: Stephania cephalantha (assembly GCA_039657325.1). NCBI lineage: Eukaryota > Viridiplantae > Streptophyta > Magnoliopsida > Ranunculales > Menispermaceae > Stephania > Stephania cephalantha. The sequence continues at coordinate 31,167,530 of CM077569.1, forward strand.
ATGATTAACGAGGAAGAGTTGTGTAGTATACAACCAATTTTTCACCCAAAAAAAGATGCGAGTGTTGATACGTTGAAAAATTTTGAAGTGAATGAGGTTACACAAATGGAGAACTATTTGAGCGAAACAGTGAAAGGACGTGTAGCCTTTCAAATTCAGCCAGAAATTATCATTGCACTAGATGAGGAGGAAAATGATATGAAAACTGATGTCATTTCAGACAGGCCGGAGAAGCCGTAGATAGAAGCGAGGAAGACCAACCTCTGGTGTTTGTGAAACCACCCACCCTCACATGCACATTTAGTAAACCTTATAAGGGGGTGGAAGTAAAGGAGCGTTCACAGATTTTCTACACTGCCGACACCTTAGTGTTGGACGATCCTAATGCGACAGATTCTTTTGTGTTGGAAGTCCAGAATGAGCTCCCGAATCTGAAAGAGGGCGTGCATGCTTCATTGCTTGAATACGTTGATGCGCCATTCGTTGTTGACATCTCTAAAGGAGAGGGCATTACGTGATAAATCACACCAAGTCTAGCTAAACACTTAAAAGAAAAGCGGCTCGTTGGGAGGCAGCCCAGCTTTATTTTTATTTCTTGCATTTATTTAAGTTTTTGTTTAGTTTTAGTTTTTTATGTTTAATAAAACTCTAACTTGGTCTCTTGGATGTTTAGAGATAGTATGTTAGGATTGATTAGCACTGGAGGATTGGAGCACCCCTGAGTTTTGTAGGTTTGACTTTAGATTACATTTTTTAGCATAATTTGAGCATCTTTTTGGAATTAACATGTTTTTAGGATTTTAGGTGTTTTGAGACTTGGTTGGGACACATCCAACTTAAGTCGCTGCATTAGTGGCGGGTCTTTGAGTAGATCCAAAACCTTAGAATTCATTCCATCATCTTGTTGATTTCACCCTTAGTTGAAAATCTTCGGGTTCGTAAGACTTGATAGGAATTATTTGAGTTAACTCCTATGTTTACTAGTTCTTGTTCTTGTTATGATTGTTCTTTCATAGTTTCTTTAGTCACTTAGACATGAGAGATTTTGTGCATTCACTAGTCTTTAGACATTTTTGTTATGCATGCATTTGTATCATCTTCTTATTTATTTATCCATGTTCTTCTTCACCACTATTCTTTTTCTTTTTATTGGATGGAATTCCTTGGCTTGTTTTGAACCTTGAGGATAAGGTTCGGAATAAGTTTGGGGGTATTTTAGGGATTGTGGATTGAGTAGGATAGATCTTTGCGAAAGACCACAGGTGAGATCGTTTAATTTTTTTTATGCAGTTATATTCAGTTGTCGGATGAAAATGGTGGTGTTTTATATCATTTCTTCCGTTTCTTTCGTTTCTTGTCCCTTCATATTTCTTTCTTATTTCATTAGTACTTGATACACTTTCATGAATGTATTTAGTATAGATTTTCATTTTTTTATTGTTTAGAGTCACCCGAAACTTTGTTTCATGCCTTTGATTGTGGATGAGTACATTATAGTTGCCTCTTTGACTTGAAACTAAGGAAAAACTAGGAGAAAAATTCAATCAAGCCCGTAGCCCAGCATTTTTATGATTTCATGATTAGGGACTTAGTTGATGGTTAAATTTTGTGCTAGATAACAAAAATGAGTAGGCGGTCAAACTTGTGCAAGTGCTATTATTTTAACCCACATTGGGGGATTTGCTTGATTATAGTAGAAGTGAGAAGGGCTAACATGAGTTTTCTTAATATAGAGAGACCCACAGGTTTTCATAGGAAAAGGAGCAGGGAAACTTGTAGTGGAAAAAAGAAAATGAGAAAATCAGTCCATAAGAAATGGAGCAGGGACCGTATTTGTTGAAAAAAAAATAGTGAATAAAAAAAATTTAAATAAAGGCGAAAGTTGTGAAAACTCCTCAAATAAAAGATTTAGCTCGAGTGCTTTCACTAGATTAAGTGAGATTTTAAACTTACATTCTTGAATGTATAGACCAGGAAAACTCGTGAGTAGTTGATAGCCTTTGTTTTGACCAAATCTATTTCTTCAAAGTGTGATCTTAATTGTGTTTGGGTTGCGAGTCTTGACATATCATAACTCCGAAATTTTCTGAGTTGCTTGTTAACTTGGTGATTATGTAAACCAGAGGAACTCCATGAATTTTGAGTCGGGTATAAAATTAGTTGAGTCATTGCATTACTATATTAGGAGTCTAGTTTAGTTTGTGTTGTCATTTACACCTTTGCTCGGGACGTGCAAAGTCTTAAGTTTGGGGGTATTTGATAAGTTAGTATTTATATGTTTTTAGTAGTTTATTTTAATGTATTTAATATAGAAAGTCTCTAAAATATATCTTTAATTATATTTATTGGTTGTTTTCAAATGAAATGGAGTGCGCGATTGAATCCGGAGCGAAACAATACTCAAAATGGAGTATTTACATGCAGTGATCAAGAACTAGAAGATTTGCCTCGAGTTACGTATTGCGCAGTTGGTGCTGTAGTGACCAGAAGCGCCAGGTGTCGTACTTTCATTGGACCAGCTTGTCCACGTGTTTTCCAACATGTCCAGCTCGTCCTCACAAACCATCATTTTCCCTCACCCAGTCGCCACGTGGCAAAGTCCTACTCATCCACAGCATGTCAACAGCAGATTTTCGTCAATGAGACGCTGCCACGTCAGCTCGACCAACACGGCACGTCCCAACAATTCTCGATTCGTCTCAGCATCCATCAGACTGTCCTTGAGACACACATCAGTGCAGTCTCCCAGTTTTTCGCACGTTTTGTGCTAGTATTCTCGCCCCGCTAGCTGCCTCCAAGTGTCAGCTTCATGCACGCCAGCACGTTTCATCCTCCAATCGGTACACGCCACGTCAGTGACTAACAGTAGGTGGACCAATCAAGCGTGGACACGTGTCCTGACTCCAAATTTTAAGCCCAAAACAACCAAAGATGTTCTTCGGCGCACGTGTCAATAAAGATACCTCCAATTTGGTTTTCTCTCACTTCCAGGGATCGATTTTGGATAGTTTATTATATTAGGAACTTAGGTTTTATTATTTAACATTGACTTTGACATTATTTGGAGATCGAATTTTATATTTTGGGATACCAGAGGCTTTCGACATCATGTCCGGCTAAACAAATCCTTACCTAGGTCGGAGGGGAAACAAGTCGGGATTCTTGATTAATGGCATAACTTGTGAGATATATGATATTTATTATTTAATTTGATTTAATTTCTCCTATTTCATTATTGTTTATTTTAAGGAATATGGTTTAGATCTTGGATATGTATGTTGCCAGTGCATGCTTTTAGGTGGACAATCTACAGTTATTTGGACCGATTGTATCCGTAATTGTACTTTTGGACCAATAAAGTGACGAACACTCACCCGTTTTTCGTAAAAACCTTTCGGTTCTTGAGTGTGCAACAATTGAATATAGGCTAAACCGGGAGCGGACACGATTCGGTTATTTAGGATTAGTATTCCCATGGATCCTTATTATTGTTGTTAGTGCGTTAAACCCGATTGGCGGATTTCTAGGGTTATGCATTAATTAGGGAAGTAGTTAGTGGCAGACGTCCTGGCTATCGAGATTAGGGGAATGAGGAATTTATGGCGGATGTTAATTTTCTATTGCTAATCTAGGAGAACTTAAATTAATAACATTTGGGGAAGGATTGAAGACCATGATGTGCCATTAAATCTTGATTACGATTTGTGGAACCGTAGCCCTAGGTACCCATTAACTGTTTTGAAATTTATTTTCATTATTTTATTTATTTAGTTTATTTTAGTTTAGTTTGTTAAATTAATTTATTTTAAAACCCCCGATTTCCTTTTGTTGTTTTTAACCATAAAAAGACTACCAATCTCTGTGGGATTAACCCTTTGCCACTATTCTACAAAATAGTTGGTTTAGGAACTTTCTTTTATTGACACGTTCGGCGTGCGTCACACGCTATCACTTAATTCTAATGACTATGTTCATTTTTATTCAATTATTTCAATAACATCACTTTTTTAGCCAATGATCATGAACAGAAAGTGCATCCATAGAAAATGTAATGTTATATTGCCACCTGATAAGATCAAGAGTCTAATTAATGTGTCCCATATAGACCTATAAAGAGCCCTTAGTAATTTTTTATTATTTTTATAAAGAGCCTTTAATAGTTAGTAATTATTTATTATTATTACTTTTTTATTTAATAGTAGCATATCATCTAGAAGCTTATATAGATAAGTATAATATTTTTTTTATTTAATAATAATAGATTACTTGTCATCTAAGCATCTCATGGATAGGCATAACTTTTTTTATCAAGATTAATATATGGTATTAAAACTGGTTTTTAACCTATTAATTCAATAGAAAAAGTGATGCTAATCAACAGTAGCGGCAATTATGAAACGAAAATCAACAATGCAATTTGATCGGTCAGGGAAGATGTTGTTGACATGCCACTTGTTGTGCCAACACAATTTACATGAGCAAACAAGTGGAATTAAGGGTCTACCTGCCAGGTTTCACCCACTTATGCGGTGGAAAAGTTGTCCATGGGAACACATGGTATGTGTAGATGTGTACGGATATGAGTGTCCATGGAACATTGGTGGAGTCAGGTGGACATGAATGGACATGGAAGTTTATACAAAAAAAAATATTTCTTTTTGTTTTATGATTTATAACATCTAACAATATTTCTAAACTGTTTAAAAATATTTCTTTTTGTTTTATGATTTATAACATATAACTATGACTATATTAATTTTTAATTCTACTTGAATCCCACGATTACTTTTCCTAATTTTGTTGCCAAACAAATGATGATTTTCTCAAGTTATACTCTGCTCTGATACCATTTTGTCACAGACCGATTTCGAAATATGCACACCTAATTTTGAGATGGACGACCTACAGGCGCTACAGAATTGAATATAACTCATAAATAGGAAAATCATTAGCCGTTTGGAAACAAAATATTTATTTTATTATATACACGATAAAAATACTACAATTTTTACTATGTATAACCTTCTATTTTCGAATCTCGTGTGCCTATTTGAACCCCTTTAGCTAAATACCTGAAAATTGTTAATTTAATGAGCCAACCACTTAGTAATATTCAAGTTACACACCATTAATGCAACATATATAACACAACATCATAAAAGCATCAAAATAAACTACGCCCGAGGTCGGACCTCAATATGCCTAAAGCATAAATCACACTGGTGGACCCAGGAGCCGCGCACGTTGACGCAAACCACATCAAGGTCAAATAATAATATTAATGGTGCTCGTAAGCACTTGACCATACTGATGGACCAATAATACCACACCGGCGGACTTCAAAATGTCCATCGACAAGAATCACACATGTAGATAAACATATATAAGTAATTAGCATAATAATAGTAATAAAATGCAAAGATGTAATGGCACATGCATCGAATTAATAATGCATAACAAAGAGGATTATCTCAACAAGAATCCTCATTCCTATGAGTATTGCGACAGTTTTCTTGAAGTTTCTCCAAGAGAATGCATTAATGGAGAGAAATAGAAACTAAAAGAAAATGTGAGAATGAATCGCATTCTCATTTCTATTTATAGAGGGAGGGCAGCTTAATAAAACAAAAGTCATTATGGCATGATAAAGACAAGGTCGTTGTCGATAAGGTCATTATTGATCATAATATTTAAGATAAAGAAAAATGAAACTTTTTAGAAACGTCTTATTCTTTACTTAAATATTAAGTTGAAGTGTCATTGTCAATTATAATGTTAAGATAAAGATAAAGGAAACTTCTCATTCTTTTCCTAAAAATGTTAAGTATCATTGTCAATCATAATGTAACAATAGAATTTATAAAAGCTTCTTATTCTTTACTTGATGACAAGACATACTTATCTTTTGTATATTTAATTTACTAATTTATTTACTTTATGATAATTACTTTGTTACCTTTTGTATTTTTATTATTTTTCACCTTTTACTAAAAATGACTATTTCGTCCATTAAACTAACTATTTTTTACTTATCACTATATTTATTGGAATGACTATTTATCCCTATCATGATATTCTAATTATTCTTTATGATTAATCATGAGATGCAAACAAGCAAATGATGCAAATGATGTATCTACAAAATGCATCACTTAATATTCATCGAAATGTATTAATGTAGTATAATAAAGTAAAATAATGTGTAATTCGATAAGTGTAATACATATCTTGAGATTTATAATTTTTGGGGTGTTACATAAGATGACTAGGACACCCATATCAGAAATAACTTATTTTCTTTCCATCTCAATTTTTATTAAATTTTAAGTGTCACATCAAGAAATTTGAATGTCAAAAGGAGCGGCTAAATGGACCTAAACGGACCCCTGTTACTACTCTAAGCCCCAATTTATGATTTTTTACCAAACAGACCCCCTTTTTTGACAGATTTCCAAAATTACCACTGCATTCAACAAAAGAAAACACTCTCACCCTCTCTCTTTCGTTCCTTTCGAACCATTAATTGAAATCTAACAATACTATTTGTTCACATTATTTGAGCCAGTCTAAGCATTGTATAGAGGTTGAGGGTGCACGAGGAAGGCTTTCATCGGTCGAACCCCACCAAATATGTGCTTGGCAGAAGACGAGGAGCAAGGAACCACTGCCGGATTCGTTGCTTCATCTCGTTCGATTGGGTAAGTTTTTAGCATTTAAACGTTAGGGTTTTAGATCGTGACAAGTCAATAATTAGACATGCTTTATAGTGTAATTTAGGTTGATTTTATACATAACTGATGATATTATACTAGCTATTCTCTTCTTTCTTTTTTTCAAGATTTAAATAGGAAAATAAAAAATGGAAGAAAAGAGAAAGAAGAGCAAAATAATCAACTGGAAAAGAGGTCCAGCGATTAGCCATCGATTTGAATTTACACTGAGAATCACCACCTAAATCGGTAGCACGAAATAGTCAGGGAATCCACAACAAATTAGAGAATACACTAGAAATTGCCAACTAAATTGGTGGAGCACAAAGTGCTAAACTTAATTATTAACTCAGCAATTTGTGTACAACTTAGGAATCGCTGAAAAATCGCTGAGATCGGTGACATATTTTTTAGATAAGAATGAGGAATTTGTATTTATCTATGATATGTACTCTTAGGGAAAATATATATAGGGCCAAAGAGCTTCAAAATAACTCTCTTTTATGTCTTATTCTCTTTCTAACTTTCCATTACTCTTATTTTCAAGCTTTTGTCTTTTAAGTTTAGTCTTATATGTGAAGCAACATTGGAGCTTTGATCAAGAGGTATTTATTTATTTATTTATTCATTATGTCTTTTAATTATATATTTGCATTGTTTATGTCCAAAATGAGTGAGTAGTTAGTTAATCTAAACAAACCCTAGATATGTAATATATTTTGGATTGTTACATAGTTATAATTATGGAATCATGTACTTAATGCTTTACATCGATTCATACACGTCAATCACAGATTAAACAAGTTGTTTTTGCATATTATAACTAGCGATTCTTTATATTGAGTGCATAGTGGCCAATATGTTCCTTAATATAGAGTGTCCAAATCTATGTCTATAGTTATTGACAACAATTGTAGAAGTAATAACTATGATTAATCTATAGGGATTCTCCCGAGTGCATGTTCTAAGTGATCGCGTTCTAAGTTGTTTATTATGTGGCTTCAGTTAATATTGGTTTAGATTAGGCATGATTTTCATTGAGTGTAATGTTATCGTATTTCTATGATGTTGTATTTTATCCAATGGGTAAATTTACAATGATAAGAATGTGGTTTTTCCATTGAATTTAGGAAAATCGGTGGCTAGCTAAAGGCTATCAACCTATTATGAATTATGACTTAATGATTTCAAGATTCCATGTGTTATGGTCATAACTATAGTATGAAGTGATGTTATGTTCTAAAGTTTGAAAGCAATCCAAGTATATTACAATATTTAATGGGGGTTTGTTTAGATGTTTATTTAGATATTTCATTTATATTGATTTATTGATTATTTGAATATTTGTTTAAATTATATTAGATTATTTTATTAAATTTTAAATTGTTTATAGTTTAGTTATTTTAATTAATTGTTTATTTTTTGCATATTATTAGTGTTTAATTCCTGTTTAATTAAATTAATTAAATTAAAACAAGTTAAATATGGTAAAACTTTATGGTAGCCTTAATCTTTAAGAGATTTGGAAAATCCATATGAAGACCATATCCTATTTATCATTACTACGAAATAAAAGTAAAATATGGGAAATTATTGTGCACGCTCGACATATGTCAATTTTTGGCATTGTTGCCGGGGATTTTAAAAATAATCACTTGGCAACCTTCTTGTTCGAAGTCATATAACATGGCTAATAACAAGGAATTAACTTTTAGGCGATCTGATAGGAATGTCACGGCTAATGAACATATGTGTATAACTTTCACAACTGAATTTTTGGAATTCGAATTGAAGTTCGGAATCATAAATTCTTTACCGTGTTTCTATGGTGAAGATAATAAAGATGCTCAAAAGTTTATTAGAGAGATCCTAAACAAAGTAAGCACGTTAAAACCTAAGGATATAGAAATAGATTATATTGAATTAAAAGTTTTTCCTTTTGTATTGAAAGGCCAAGCTTCAGATTGGTTATTTTACCTCCCTCAAAATTCCATAACCAATTGGTTAGAGATGTTATAAGTCTTTCTTGATCAATATGTCCTAACAAGACAAATTAGTCTGTATAGACAAAGAATTAGTAATGCTAGGATGGAAATTGGAGAAACTTTTGATGAATTTTGGGATAAGTATCAAATATTGATTTCATTATGTCCAATGCATGGATTTACAGAAAAAACTTTAATGCAATATTTTTATGAAGGATTAAGTCACTTAGAAGGAAGATTCTTACACACCGTATGTAGAGGGTATTTGCTTGACAAAACACCAACTTTAGCGAGGGAAGCTATAAATAAAGTGGCTAAACAATGTAAGGAACATGGTGAGAAGAGTTAACTAATCAAAGAAAATCTAAGTGAAATGAATAGGACATATAAGACACCAAGCAATAAGATAGACGAGCTAAAAGCTATGGATGAATTATTACTAAAAGATAGATCAAACAAAGTAAAATCTTTTAATGAATTAAGCCATTCTAATGATAAATATCATTTGACACGACAAGCCAAAATAGAAGAAGCTAATGCTATAATGAACCGATATGATGGGTTTGTTGATCCCAATTATAACTTTGATATTTATGCAATGTAGGTAATCGTATTAACAATCAGGGTTATCAAATGTATAAAACATCGAATAATTTAGAAAGAGAAAAGATCAAATAATTCAAACATTACAAAATGATATTACCAAATTGAAAAACCAAATGAGTCAAATGGCGACACAAATGAGTGAATTTGTGAATCAAAGGAAATAACCATCTCAATCTTATCCTATTTTATATGAAAAAACACCGGCCATAATGTTAAGAAGTGGTAAGCAGATGGATGAACCTAAGATGTCAGACCAATTAGTTTCTAAAAAAGAAATAAAAGCAGAATTAGAAAAAGATCGAAGTAACAAGTAAAAAGATTCCCAATGAAAAGGGTAATGAATCTGATAAAGACAAACCAATTAATATAAAACCATCATTCCCTCATCATTTAGAAGATAATAAAAATGCTAAGAAATTACAAGAAAAAGAACAAATATCTTATACATTAAAGAATGTAGTAGTTAATATACCTCTGTTTGAAGTCATTCAAAATGTACCTAAGTATCAAAAATTTATAAAAGACTTATGCACTAATAAGATTAAGGCTAATGAAAAGGTGTGTCTATGAGAACACGTATCAGCACTAATTCAAAAGAGGTCACTTCCTAAATGTTCTAATCTTGGGATGTTTTTCGTTCCATATACGATTGAGAATATAGGAATTTCTAAAGCATTGTGTGATCAAGGAGCCTTCATAAATGTTATGCCTTTATCTATTTATTTACAAATGACAAGTGTACATTTAGAAGAAACTAGTATAATCGTACAATCAGCAGATAGATCCATTGTTAAACCAGTAGGGTTACTATAAGTTTTTTTTTGTCAGAATTAATGATTTGGTCTTCCCAACAGATTTCTATGTCTTAGATATCAAATAAGATAATTTCTCTAATAAGACTTCTCCAATCTTAGGAAGACCATTTTTGAAAATAGCAAAAGCAAATATTGATGTTTCGAATGGAACATTAACAATGGAAGTAGATGATGATACGGTGAATTTTAGTATATATGATGCAATGAAATATCCAATGGATGTTTCTTCCATATGCACAGTAGATATGATAGATTCGTTAATATACAAATCGTTTAGAAAAGATAAAATAGATAAATTGGAACTGGTAATTGAAGATTTAGAAGAAGATGATGATAGAGATGAGGAAGCAAAAAAGATAATAAGTACCTTGGAATCATATAATGAACTACAAGAACTTACGTATTACCTAGACTCATCTAGATCTCATTCAAAACTTTTACCTTCTATAGTTAAAGCCCCGTAATTAGATCTAAAAACCTTACCAAATCATTTGAAATATGTTTATTCAAGGAAATGTGATAAATTACTAATAATAATTTCTAATAAACTGATAAGTCCAGAAGAAAAATAAGTTGATAAATGTATTGAAAGAACTTAAAGGAGCAATAGGATGGACTATAGCTGATATTAAAGGAATAAGTCCAGCTATGTGTATGCATAGGATATATCTAGAAACTGATACAAAAGCTTCTAGACAACCTCAACATAGATTAAACCCGTCTATGATGGATGTAGTAAAAGTTAAAATATTTAAACTATTAGACGCAGGAATGATATTTCCAATAATCGATAGCAATTGGGTAAGCCCAGTCCAAGTAGTCCATAAAAAAAATCAGGAATGATATTTCCAATAATCGATAGCAATTGGGTAAGCCCAGTCCAAGTAGTCCATAAAAAAATAGGAATTACAGTAATAACAAATGAGCATGGAGAATTAGTATCAACTAGAATCCAAAACAGTTTGAGGGTATGTATAGATTATAGAAAAATGAATGCCTTAACTAGGAAACACCATATCCACTTCCGTTTATAGATCAGATGTTAGAAAGACTAGCTGTAAAAACATATTACTGATGTCCAAATGGTTATTCAGGATTTCATCAAATACTTGTAGCTCCAGAAGATTAGGAAAAAAGAACTTTTACTTGCCCATTCGGTACATTTAGTTATAGACGTATGCCTTTGAGTTTATGTAATGCACCTGCAACGATTCAATGGTGTATGGTTAGTATTTTCTCTTATTATGTGAATATTTTTATTGAAGTTTTGATGGATGATTTTATAGTTTATGGTAATTCTTTAGATGAATGTCTAGTTAATTTAACTAAAGTACTTAAAAGATGCATAGAAAAGAATTTAGTACTAAATTATGAAATATGTCATTTCATGGTAAATCAAGGACTTATATTACGACATATAGTGTCACGTAAAGGAATAGAGGTAGATCCAATAAAATTTGAAGTAATCAAAACATTACCTTACCCCACCACGGTAATAGAAATACGTTCATTTCTTAGGCATGCGGGATTTTATAGAAGATTCGTAAAAGGTTTTTTTCTAAAATTACACAACCTTTATGCTAACTGTCCAAAAAGACATTCCTTTTGAATTTACCAATGATTGCAAAATAGCGTTTGACAAATTAAAGAATACTTTAATAACCGCACCTATGATTACATCACCAGATTGGTCGTTACCCTTTGAAATAATATGTGATGCAAGTAACTATGCAGTTGGAGCAGTTTTAGGTTAAAAATTAGAAAAATAATCTCATGTTATATATTACGCTTTTAGGACACTAGATCCAGCCCAACAGAATTATACCACCAATGAAAAGGAACTTTTAGCAATAGTGTTTACCTTAGAAAAATTTATACCATATTTATTAGGAATAAAAGTAATAGTTTATTCAGATCATGCAGTTTTGCAATATTTAGTGACAAAACAATATGCAAAACCTAGACTAATTAGATGGATACTATTCCTGCAGGAATTTGACCTTACTATAAAAGATAAGAAATGAGCCAAAAATCTAGTAGCATATCACTTAAGTAGGTTAGAAAATGGAGAACCACCTATACCATTAAGGGATGAATTTTTGGATGAATATTTATATAGTATGAAGACTGATGGCACATGATATGCCGATATAGTCAATTATCTTACCACCAATAGTTTACACCTTACTTAACGAGAGCTCAAAAGAATAAAATTAAAAAGGATTATAAACATTATTTATGGGTTGATTCATATTTATGGAAGCTTTGCACTGACCAAATAATTAGGAGATACATATCACATTCAGAAGTACAATCTATTATATCTCATTGCCATACTTATTCATGTGGTGGACATTTCGGTCCGCGTAGAACTGCTTGAAAAATTTTGGATTTCGAATTCTTTAGGCCCACTCTATTTATGACTATTTTCTCTATATAAAATCTTGTATAAATTGCCAAGGAACTGGAAACTTAGGATGTAGAAATCAAAGCCTTTAACTCTTGTTTTATTTCGTGAAGTGTTTGATGTAGAGTGTATAGATTTCATGGGACCTTTTCCACCATCGAATAGCTATTTTTATATTTTACTTGTTGTAGATTATGTGTCTAAGTGGATAGAAGTAAAAGCTACTAAAGCTAATGATTCAAAAATAGTGGTTGATTTCCTTTAATAGAGGTTCACATTTTTGCAATCGATTAGTTGTTATCTACTTGCTAAGTACAATGTCACACATATGACATCTACTGCATATCACCCACAAACTAGTGGACAAGCTGAAATGTCGAATAGAGAAATTAAGTCAATACTGGAAAAAATTGTTAGTCCAACACGTAAGGATTGGTGTTTTAGATTAGAAGATGCATTATGGGCATATAGAACAGCATTTAAGACACCCATAAGCATGACACCTTAGAGGTTAGTATTCGGAAAAGCATGTCATTTACTAGTAGAACTATAACATAAACATATTAGGCAATAAAAACATGTAAACATGTAACATGAATTACAATGAAGCGGGAAACCAATGTAAGTTGAGTCTTCAAGAATTAGAAGAAATAAGGAATGACACCTATAAAAATTCATCAATATATAAAGATAAAACCAAAGCATTTCATGGTAAGAAATTAGTTCCTAAAGATTTTCAAGTAGGAGATAAATTTCTACTCTTTTGTTCAAGACTTAAGTTATTTCCTAGAAAACTCCATTCGAGATGGATATGACCTTATCTGATTGTCAATTTACTACCTCATGGCGCAGTAGAAATAGGAAGTTTAGACACAGGACAAATATTTAAAGTAAACGCTCATAAGTTAAAACCTTATTATGAAAATCTTGTTGAACAAGATATGGTGATCATCAATCTTGAGACTGAGCAACAAAGTCTGCAAATTAAGGAAATGGAGTTCAATGTTTACATCCACGTGAGTGAAACCGTTAAGAATGAAACCATTACACTTTAGATGTATAAGAAATCGTGTAATAAGAAGAAGTCGAAGAAGCAGCATCCTGAAAAGCTATAACCTGAAGCTCAACATCAAGAAGAAAAGCAACCGGTGGAAGAAGAATTCACTAATGAGCAACTAAAGCTTCAAGATTTATGACACATGATTGAAATTTATGATGATGATCCAAGGAAACTCTTCCTCCACTTAATGATCAATGTCGTCAGTTTCCCTGGTGTTTTACTTGACACGGGAGCTTATATGAATACTTACCGGAACAATGGTGCAAAAAAAGCCAAGTTGAATATTGATTTTATACCACCTTTTGTTATTAACAAAGCAAATGGTGGTAAGATTTGTCAATAAAGCAAATGGTGGTAAGATTTTTCCACTAGAAATGTCGATAAATGTGTCAGTGCAAGTGGGATGATTCAAGTATCTCACCAACTTCTTGGTAGTACCACAAATTGAGAAAGATGATATGATATTGATGGGACGTACTTTTCTCAAGACAGCTAGAGTTATTCTCGATGTCAAACAATGTATAGTTACACTTAAGATGGGAAATGATTATATGTATTTACAAGATGGTTACAAGATGGACGATTACATCAATGACGATAATTATGATGATGATTATGAAGGTGAAACATCATATCGTTATGATTACCCTAAAGGACATTATGTAGATCCTGGGAATGATAAGGAAGCTGAAGATGTCAAGAATGATGAAGAATTGGCTGATGGTTAGTTTGACTTGCTCAAGTTGAACAACTAGTGACCTTATCTACCAAGTCGAGCCAACGACTATAAACAAAAGCGCTCTATGGGAAGCAGCCTATACATTATCTTTATTTTCAGTTTTAGTAGAAGGATTAGTTAGTTGTTTTTCTATTCTCTTAACTTATAATGGAAGTATTTTAGGATTACAATCCTAGAATAATTTCATGTAAAGGGGGTTAATCAAGCCAATGTTTTTCCGTATTACCAGATTTAGGATAGTATATTTATTCTCTATCCTTTTAACTCTCTTTTGGGATATACCCAATTGAGAGGGGGATGATCGAGTTGTTTTTTAGTTGAATCTTATTTTCTTTAATTATTTTAATTAGTAAAGTATTTATTTAGTATAATATTCCCTAATTACATGTCCAAATTCATTTTCATGAAATTTCTTGTTGAGTACTGATCAATTCTACCTTAATTATGATCGCTATGTATGATAATTAATAAAATATTGGATGTATGGAAAAATAGCAGGAAAAGACTTAGCGATTTCCCATCAATACCAATTAACACTGGGAATTGTTGGGTAAATCATCAGCAGTTTGCAAGTTTTCAAGTGAAAATTGACTCAGCAATTTGCAGCGATTTTGGTTTTATACTAAGATTCGTTGAACTAATCATTGGACTACTAGGACCAATTTTCAACGATTTTACTGGCATTTGTCAGCGATTTCACTTAAACCCCCATTTGCTGAGCACGAATCCATGTTTTTTAAAAAATAAAACCCAAATGACCAACAATAAACCCTTTCATACCTAAAACCCTTGCACCCATTCAATTTATTAATCAATTTTTGCCTAGATTCAAACCTTCAAAACTTGAATTAAAGCTTATTTATGTGCATCCCACCTTGCTTAGGAGTGTTTCAACCCTATAAATCTCAAATCCGAGTTCATACAACCTAGTTAGGGCTTGGATAGTGTTTTTTCGAATTAAGGCTTGTAGATGAGGTCTAAGGAGCTAATAGAGCATATTACTTGAGAGATTCACTTTCAAAAAGGTAATGAATCGATACACTAACATCCTTTTGATTTAGATGTCTTGAGCAAAAATTGATTTTTTTGAAACAAATGTAATTTTTTGGTTTTTAATGCAAATTGTTTTTGGAAATGGTTTTTTATACAAATTTTCAATTTGAATATGGGTTTTCAAATGAGTTTGGGGGTTTCAACGAATTTTTCCAATACATACATACTTATGATAAGGATATGTTGATACAACTATGTCATACTTATTACTTTCAACTCTTTCGAGACTATATGCTCGCAAACTTGTTTTTCTTATCTTGTTAGTTTGGATTTTCATTTACAAGATTTCAGTTTACCTATTTTATCATAATGAATATTATGAATATTATACCTACCGAGGTCAGTATTAGAGAACCTAGACAAGGGCTGAGCTTAGAGAACAATCTTCATTGTCGTCTGATGATGAAGAATATTTTGAGAATTCAGACCCTAGTCATTTAGTGCCTTATGACCTCTTTATTTGTGAGACCTAGAGCTCAGAGGAGATACTATGGTGATAAAAAAAGAGTCACAATTTAATGAGAGATGGTTCAATATTCAAAATATGAGTAAGTATGAGGACAAAATTATGAGCATCATCAAAGATAGGGGATAGGAGCAACTTCTGCGAGACAGTGCGGGAAAAAGAGATAGAGGATGCTCGAAAATTGTACGACAATTTTATGCAAACGGGCATGTTAATAAGGAATGGGACAAAGTAGTAGTAAAAGGGAAGAAGATTGATATTTCACCTGCGAGGTTGAACATATTTTTTGGTCTACCACAAAAAAGATAAAGAATGAATGAGGATTACACATATGTCATTTATGAATATAAGGAATCCTATCCTTTTCAGATAATCCAAGAATAATTAGAGATACCTCATGGAAGGGGATTTGCTTTTGATAGTTAAGGTCATTCGAAATTTATTGAAACCACATATTTTAGGAAGATTACGAAGATTTAAAGTTTTATTATAGACTCATGTTTTTATCCAACCAAGCAACACTTTGAGGTAAAAAACTCTAGAGCTGCTTTACTTTATTATATGGTTATGAAGAAGGGTTATATTGATGTTGGGAAGATTATACATGATTCTATGAAGTTTTCCATGAAGACTACAAAGAATGAAGGACTACCATTCCCAATTTTTATCACTGAATTATGTAGGAAAGCTGGGGTGAGTTTCGATACTGAATTCGAAGTATTGCCTAAGAATACCATAAATGATGTGGGAGTACAACGAATGAAAAACGTGGTAGGATACAATGACTTGGAGGATGAACGAGAATCATTCAACGTGATAAATACGAGAGAAGCAAGAAGGCAAAGCATAACTAAAAATAGGAGGAAAATAAGAGAAGTCGCATAGAGAGCAGCAAGATTATTGGCTAGAGTGAACGTATCGAATGTGAGTTCAACACCATCTTCATCACAGGCTAGAACGAGAGGATTTTTCGAATTATATTTTCTTCACTTACATGTAGCAAGGCGAAAATTCATCGCAATGAAAAAATGATAGTAGCAAACGATAGTATTTTACAACACTACCATTCTATATCTGAGAGAAGTCATGATAGTTTTTTGCAGGACTCGGGGAGAAGCACGACATTCGATCTTTACATTTGCAATTTCCAACTGGGACTTACAACCCAGATGATAGTTATGTTTCCTAACCTTCTACAGGAATTGATGAAGATGATGAACCTGACGATGAATTTACTTCTGGACACTGTCGTGCGCAACTTATTTCTCTTGTATGCAATAAATGAATGATACAATGTATAGCTCTTTGTGAGGTTTTTATTAATGAATGTATTATGTTCCTTTTTGCATTTCATTCATTTGAAAATTGTTGAATTCCATATGTGTCTATTTATTTTCATTTTTATTATATATATATATATATATCAAATCGGTTGTGCTTCACATGGTATGCTTGTTATGATAGAAACTCAAATTAATTTTAAAACCTTGAGGACAAGTTTTAGAATGAGTTTGGGGGTATTTTAGGTGAAGTATGGCAATGAAAGCAAAAAAAAAAAGGAAAAAAAGGTAGAAGACAAGTTCGGAATTAATCCAAAAACATCAAACTTTTGATCCGATATTCAAGTTAGTTGATGAAGTTTTTCAAATTTCTTCTGAATTCAAGTAAGTACGAATTTTATTTTACTTTATTTTTAGTTAAAATGATAATGAATATAGAATAAATTTTTGAATGGAAGTGATATTTTTATTACCCAAGTGAATTTTATGATAGAAGGAATCAATTTTTATACTCTTTTTTATTAACTTTACTACTTGATGTGTACACTAAATTGAATACCTTATGTTAGTCATGATAATAGTGCAAGATGAACAAGATAAATTTCTAAGAATCTTGTGATACAAAAGCCATTGATTAAGTATTTTATAGTATATATAGAAAGTTATTATGCCATAATTGAAAGAATACAGGCCCAAACCACCGGTACTGGACCCCCAACCCAAATGCGTCACGGAAATCAATAACAAAGAATAGGGGGAATAGCATCCAACAACCACGAACATGAAATCAATGATAGAAAAGTAAACCCTCGATGACTTTTAGATGGAATCTTACGTACCTCAAAAACGCACTCACTTGCGTCTCGATATGCGCACCTGACACCTGACTATAGCATCCTAAGTCCCTGGTGTCCATTTTTACCATTTCAGTTACTAAATCATGCAAGTCGCAAATAAAATTAGGTGAATATACCTCACCTCAATCGCGTCGTCGACATTCGTCGATTCACGCCTCCGATCGGTCCGACAACGACAATAAGTTAGAAAGAATACTTTCTTCAACTTTAGTGGATAGTGAGAAATGTTAACAAGAGTTTACAAATATAGATATAGAGAGTCTTATAGATTCCAAAGGAAATGGAGCAGGGAATCTATAGTGGGAAAAATGTGAAAATGTTCAAAAGAAAATAGAGCATGGACTTAAAAGCAAAAGCAAAAGAAATATATGATAAAGAAATAATTAGGATGGAGAAGAAAAAAATGAGAGATAGAAAAGATGGATGTTCTCAAACTCTTCGAAGAAAAGATTTAACTCGAGTACTTGAAGCTAGAGTTGAATGAAGTATTTCTTAATCTAACATGTTTTAAATGACATATTCATTGGAATCTTGGTAAAATTCCTATTGATTTTGGTTATGGTACTATTATAAAGTATTTTCTGAAATTAAAATTAATCTAGTGGTTTTTGTGTTTTGAGATTCTATAGTAGTTATCGTAAGTTTGATGCTTGCTAGTGGAGATTAAGAAAACCTATATTAAGTATTGGCCTTGGTAATGAACTTTAAGTTATAAAGGATGTTACATTAGGTGGTTAAGTTATCGTTAAGGGATGTTTTATTTTGTCTAAATCATTCTATTCTATAATAACTTGCATTTACTTGTGGGTAATATGTTTTCATTTGGAAATTACTTCTATTTTAGAATTTTTATTATTTAAAGTTAAGATGAATTAGATTGAAATCAGTTTATAAAGAATGAAAAGAGAATATGATTGAGAGTATTCCTTTGCTCAGGACGACAAAGTGCTGAGTTAGGGGTATTTAAGAAGTCAATAATTATACATGTTTTATAGTGTAATTTAGGTTAATTTTATACATAAATGATGATATTACATTAGGCATTCTATTATTTTTGTGACTTCAGGATTTAAATAGGACAATGAAGAAATGGAAATAAAAAAGGAAGAAAAGCAAAACAATTAATTAGAAAAGAAGTCCAGCGATTAGCAAGCGATTTGAATTTACATTGAAAATTGCCACCTAAATCGACAACAAGAAAAAGCCAATGAATCCACAGCGAATTGGAGAATACACTAAAAATCACCAGCTGAATCAGTGGAGAACAGATAGCTAAACTCAGTGATTAACTCGGTGATTCGTGTATAATTTAGGAATCGCTGACAAATCGCTAAGGTCGGTAATGAATTTTTTTAGATAAGAATGAGGAATTTGTATTTATTTGGGATACGTACTGTTAGGAAACTATTTATAGGACCAGAGAGCTTCAAAATAACTCTCTCTTTTCTCTCTTATTCTGTTTTTAACTTTCCATTACTCTTCTTTTAAACCTTTTATTTTTTTAGTTTAGTCTTCTATGTAAAGCAAGATTGGAGCTTTGATTAAAAGGTATTTATTTATTTATTCATTGTGTATTCTAATATATATTTACATTATTTATTTTTAGCATGAGTGAGTAGTTAGTTAATCTAAACAAACCCTAGACATGTAATATATTTTGGATTGTTATGTAGTTATAATTATGGAATCACGTAGTTAATGCTTTATATCGATTCATACACGTCAATCACGGATTAAACAAGTTGTTTTTCAGTATTATAACTAGTGATTCTTTATATTGAGTGCATAGTGGCCAATATGTTCCTAAATATAGAGTGCACAAAATCTATGTTTTTAGTTATTGACAATAATTATAGAAGTGGTAACTAGGATTAATCTATAGGGATTTTTTCGAGCGGATGTTTTAGATGATTATGTTCTAGGTTGTTTATTATGCGGCTTTAGTTGATATTGGTTCATATTAGACATGATTTTCAATGACTGTAATGACATCGTATTTCTACGACGTTGCATTTTATCCAATAGGTAGATTTACAATGATAAGAATGTGGCTTTTCTATTGAATTTAGGAAAATCAGTGGCTGGCTAAAGGCTATCAACCTATTATGAATTAGGATTTAATGATTCCAAGATTCCATGTGTTATTATTATAACTATAATATGAAGTGATGTTATGTTCTAGTGTTTGAAAGCAATCAATGTTTAGTGGGGGTTTGTTTAGATGTTTACTTAGATATTTCATTCATATTGATTTATTGATTATTTGAATATTAGTTTGAATTATATTAGGTTAGTTTATTAAATTTTAAATTGTTTATAATTTAGTTATTTTAATTATTTATTTATTTTATTTGCATATTATTAGTGTTTAATTCCTATTTAATTAAATTAAAACAAGTTAAATACGGTAAAACTGTAGGGTAGCCTTAATTCTTTAGAGATTTGAAAAATCTTTGTGGAGATGATAACCCATTTACCACTACTACAAAATAAAAGTAAAATATTGGAAATTATTGCGTACGATCGACATATGTCAGATCGTAATGAGATTTCGCTTCTTTTGGTTGTATTTTTATCAATTTTGGCTGATGCGATTTGCGTGTTGATTTTCGTGGATTTTGGTGGAGTGTTTAGAGACGAACGACCTCACAAGACCGAGCTATTTCAATCTGCTACTACCCTATCCATGTGGGGTCCTTACTTTATAAATAATGTGACTGGGTGTTGTTCCTTACTTTCAAAATTATGTGACCGAAATCAATATAAGGTTTCGGTCGCCCCTAACCATAACTATAAGGGAGCTTTCGATATCATTTGACAAACACCCATGCTAATGAAATCAGTTATATATAGGTTCGAAGGTCATAAAATTTACATTCTTGTTACCTTTCTTAAGATTGTTTAGGTTGTTGTTTTAGTGGGACTATATTGAGCATGATTTATTTTGTTTTTAGGTATAGGGAAATGAAAAAGCAAAGCAGGGAGATCTCCTACTACTGGGCGGGGTGGGAGTGGTGCACGGAGTACGAAGGCTGGTGATGGCAGGACCGTATTGTCCCAAGTAGAGGCTGCCCATCTTGAAAGAAATCGTTCGACTTCATCGAACCGAAAGAATAAAGTGGAAGAGATTAATCCTATCCCCAAACGCTAATGGGTAAAGTAGACCAATGAGGCTGGAGTCGAGCATGGGGGTGCAACTTCCTTTGTTAGGGATAGAGGTGCACTTTCATATGGGTGTGGGAGTAGGGAAAATATTGAGCTTAGTCGTACACTATCAGGTAATGGTGGAGATATTGTGGCTAATGCTACAGATATTGAGGGTGTAGATGACTCCTCCGCTAGTACGTCGACATTTGCGAAATACAAAATGACCACTTCATTTCCTGGTGGCCCTTCTAATTTATCTCTCTTACCCTCCTTTCGAAACCATGTCTTGCTAGACATTTGGAAGAACAAGGTACATATTTGTATGCATTCCTTCATTTTTTAAATGTTTTGGCTCATTGTAATCTAACTCGGCACAATTTGTGTTGTAGGCTCGAGGATTCCTAAAACGCATCAACCATGGTTCTCAAATTTCTGTTTAAAAGACTATCTTGGGACATCCTGAGAAGGATAGGGTGAAGAAGTTGATTGAGGACTCCGGCTTGGCACCTTTATGTTATATATCATATGATGGTAGTAACAAGGTGTTAATCTCTAGCATTGTTGAGAGATGGCAGCCCGAGACCAACACATTCCACATGCCATTTGGCAAGATGACTATCACTTTAAATGACGTGCGGGTTCTTCTTGGGGTTACCAAAAAAGAATGATGTTGTTAAGTCTAAGGAGCGCATTGAGATCACATCGATGGTAAGTTGATGAAGAGATTAGAACTATGTATAGCCTTACCGTTAGGTTGGCATGGTTGAAGGAACGATTTTCAGTCCCAAGTAAAGGACGGGAAAGGAAGAGGAAGAGGAAGAGAGAAGAAATGGGACTATGTATCGGTTTTGAGAAGTGGGAGCAACACTATGGTTTGATTTCAAAAGGTGGGGTATGATTGCAAAAAAACCCTTATATATCAAGGGCAATAGGGTTATTTCGCGTATGGGTTAAATGAAAATAGTTAAAATTCAAAAAATAGGGTCCATTTAGCAAAAACTGGCTTCCGTTCCGCTCCCATAAACTAACCCAACATACAAGAGAGGCGGCAGTGGGAAAGGACAACAGAGGTGGTGGTGGACCTAGCCTAGGCTCCTAATAGTCGAGGAGGGCGATGGTGTGTGTCTGGGTTTAGGTGGCGGTGTATGGGGGGGTAACAGTAATTAAGTCAAAAGAAATTATAATAGAGTAGTGTTATGCTAACACGATTTTTTTGACATGGTCAGCTTACACAATGACGTGTCGCTGACATGGCATGCCATGTAAGCAGTAAGAGGGCGTGTGTGCTTCACTATGTGACATTTATGGGTGGATGTAAAAGTGAAAAAATAGGCACTGAAATGTCTTGTCTTCGTCCTTATTTTGCAATTTTATGTCAATCAATGTTATACTTCTTTGCCAATGCACAAATGTGAATGACAAGTGACGAGATTGGTTATTTTTGAAAGGAAAAATTGGCGCCAAAAGGTTGCCTTTACATCATCACGTGGGAAGAAAAATAACTTTTGAGCACATACCAACTCTGCCTTTTCATTCTCTATTGGAGAACATTCTCCATTACTTAATGTGATGTTCTACTCCATGAAATTGCTCAACAACTATATTTAGTGTGTTAGTTATAGGATCTTGACAATAGCTAGAATGTCGGAGCAAGATACCAAGTTCGTGTTGAAAGTGAATCACACTGAGATAAGCCTCTTTAAGTTTATGCCAGAATATCCTTGTTTGTGTTGGGATGTGTATGGTCTCGATGGAGTTGACACGTGTTGCGTTTTCATTTGTTTGTAGGAGGTTGATTTCAATGAACTTTAGGATGGATGGGAAGTAGTAGACTTAAGCGATTATTCCATCCCCGAAGAAGGACGAGAGGTGCAGACACCACTCCTCATAACTTTTTCGCCTGAAGTTGAGGAAGTGGCCGCATTTGAGATCCCAAAAGGGGACAACTTTGCTAATGTTGAAAAGGTTAATGGGGCGAGAGAAGATGGTGAAGGTCAGCGATAGGGATTTAAGGCCAATAAGTGTCCTAAATAAGGCATGACATTTTCTTCAAGGGAGGCTACAAGGGCATTCTACAACAATTACATGTTTATTATTGGATTTGGAACAAATATCTGAGGGACATACAAAAGGAAAGGCGATGAGGTTTACAAGTGTATCTATGTTTGCTCGAAGGAGGTTACCACTGTGTACAGAGCAGATAGGAAAAGAGTAACAGGTTTGAGTACACGTTGCCAATGCGTAGCGTCCGTTACTATGAAGCTGCAGCATGAAGGCTTATAGGAGTTCATTTGAGTTGTTCTTGAGCACAATCACAAAGTTAGCTCGAGTAAGTATCGTTTCTTTCATAGTTATCGCAAGATAAGTGATCGAGTGAAAATGAAGCTTTTTATGAACAACGCTGCATGTATTCTGGTTGTAAAGTCTGTCATGTCCATGACACATGAAACGGAGGGTGGGATTAGTATGCTTCCTTTCCTTGAAAAGGATGCTCGAAACTATGTGCATGCCACGATGAAGTTAAGGCTAGGGGAAGGTGACGTTGAAGCGCTTCTTTTGTATTTTGAGTGCAAACAATGACAGAACTTCAACTTTTTTCACTCAATCAAGATATATAAGCATGGTCGGTTACAACATTTTTTTAGGCAGACGGTAGATTGAGGACCTCCTACCAATATTTCAACGATGTCATTTGCTTTGATAATACGTACTTGACTTATCAGTATGACATGTCTTTTGCACCAGTCGTTGGTATTAATCATCATAGACAGTCTATTCTCCTCGGATGTAGGTTATTTTTGAATGAGTCGGTAATAGTTTTAAATGGATTCTTAGTAATTGGTTGAAGCGCATGCGGGGTTTCGAGCCTAATGCAATCATTATGGATCAGTGCCCATCTATATGAATCATTATTGGTAGGGTCTTTCCAAATGCAAGTATAGGTTATACCTCTGACATAATGAAAAAGGAGCTCGAAAAGGTGGGCTGTTTTGCGAATCGTGACGATATCAATTTTGCGTTGAAGAATGCAGTCTACAACAACATGCTCAAAGATGATTTTAAGGTTGCTTAAAAAAGGATGATAGAGTCATACGACTTTCAGCACCATGACTGGCTGAACTCTATATATGAGATGCGAGAAAAGTGGGTCCCAGCATTTGTGAAAGACCATTTTTGGGCAGGTATGTCTACTACATAGTGAATTGAGAGCATGAATGCCTTCTTCGATAAGTACGTGGGAGCAAAAACATCCCTAAAATAACTGATTAGTCAGTATGATTTTGTTTTGATAAGGAAATGGGAAAACGAGGTTATGCTGATTTCAAATCCTTTTTTAAGTTGAAGGATCATGTTTCTTGCCTTCTATATTAATATCAACTCCGTGCCTTATACACCAATGATATCTATTCTAAGTTTCAAAATGAGGTTTGGAAAAACTTAATTACAGGACCAAGTGTCATTTTTTTTCACCTGAAGGATCAATATGGGAGGTAAAGGTCATTAAATCTCCAAGTGGCATCGACACGTCGGAGTCGTGCACTTACTCGCCACTCCATGAAGCTGATTCCTTCCAGTGCATGTGCAGGATGTTCAAATTTATTGGGATTTTATGCTGCCATGTCCTATATGTTCTTGATGAAGTTGGTGTTACTATCATTCCACCAGCAATGTCATTGATAGGTGGAGGAAAGACTACAAGCGACTGCATGTTCTTGAGGAGGGTGTTTTATGAGGTTTGGCATCCACGTCTTCGACTACCGAGGAAAGATTTAATGCAATTACGACAAAGTGTACTCAGCTGGCTGAGTTGGGCTATGTTTCTTCAAAAAAGTTATAGAAAGTTGTTGATGGCATCTAGAACATGTTGGCGGATTTGGTTATTTTTGTTGACGATGAGAATGTTGAGCCTATTCAAATCCCTGCTCAAACCCCTACTCAAACCCATGCTCAAACCTCTGCTTAAAAAGGGGCAAAGGGGTGCTCAAAGTTATGGATTCTCTTCATGGGAAAAGGAAAAGGTGGCTCCGTAAGAATTGGCTAAAAGCTGCGAGTGAGCACCCAGCTTCATTCAAAGGAAAGAATATTATGGTATACGTGATCATCTCTCTTTTTTACACTACCGATTGTATGTACTTATCGTTTTTATTTTCTTTCTTCTAGGAGGGAACCTTGTGGATAGGCATCAAGTTCTAGGTACACGACTCCGTTATCGGATGTTTGGCAAAACAAAATCGTCTTCGGAGGTTCACATTTGCCAGTTGTTTAGTCCCAATCGGTGAGTAACATCAATGTAGGTAGGACTAAACGATGGATGCCCCACTCATGAGGACTGCCTACGACTACGCGCACCGGGGGCATTTTGGCAGTCAGTGGAAAGGAAGGTGATATTACTTTAAGGTGATTGGATGTTGGTTGTTTGTTTTGTAGTAAACATTAAATACTTTTGCGTATTTTGCATGGTTGTGGCTCCTTAAATCTAAACACTGGTATTATTCCCAAATTTGGGTAGTAGTATAACTTAATTGATGCATGCATATGATCATAGGTGATGTAACAACTACTTTTTGCAAAATTTGTTTCACGTTTTATTGAAATGCATGGTTGTTGGCATATGCATGATTTAGGAGTGCATTGTGGATAAAGTATGTTGGTAGTTATTACTGAGGGTTTTTAAAAGTTTTATGGTTAGTTACATTCCCCCCCCCCCCAATATGGTTAGTTTTGTGTTGATCTTCATTAATGACTATAGGTCGGGACCATATTTAGTGAGTACAAATTTGGTAGGTAATTGAAAATTTAATTTATTTAACAAATACATGTGTAGTTATTAGTGTGCATTAACAATGGGTTAGTGAATGGTAATTACTATCCAAGTGTTGGCAGTCGGAAGGACACTTGTCCCAAGGAGAATTAATTTACATGGAGTGCTCATCCAGTCGATAGAACATACCCACCCTTTAACTTGTCAAACCATCAATTCATTCGACAAGACCACTCCTCCTATTTTGCCAGGTTTGGTGTGAAGAGTGGCATCGTTTCTCTCTCTACTTATAACGCACACTACCTGTTGTATTTAATTATTTTTTCCATCTCTTTCTAAATAGGTTCCAATCCTATCATCTGCACTCATTCACCTCTTTGTCTTTTTCTCTAATCCATTCAAACTTTGTTACTCTCTCCAACTAATTTTAAGATTGTCGAAAGCAAGAGTTCGTCGAAAGGGAAGGACCCAATACCCGCTCCTAAGTCGAAGAAGGTCGGGATGTCGACCCTTTCTCTAAAATCGAGGTCACCGAATGCAGAAGTGAGTATCCCTACACCAAGATCTAATAAGTTAAAGTCAAATGTCAAAGGGTGAAAAAACCCTGAGACGAAGATCTTAAGGAAACATAAGCCATTGGCAGTGGTGCCAATGGAGGGACTCCCATGAAACAGAAGCCATTGGCAGCCAAGAATGACAAGGGCAATGCCATACAACAACCCTCTATAGACGTCATGAAGTTTCGAATGGAGGAGGCTGAGATCGCCTACAAAACGAACTACTCAGGTAGGTTAACTCATTGTTCTCACACTATTGACGTTCCATTCTTTCAAAACACATATTTCAAGGTTGTTCGGTATTTGAAAGCCTTGGATGAGGATAAGTTTGTTAGTCTTTCATGCCCCCATATATCCCCGATTTATCAAGTTGTTTTATGCAACGCCTCTAGCCCTCCGTGCCCCTTGTCTCCAAATGCGAAATTCCAGGCACGAAATTTGTAGTGTCCCCCAATACCATTAAGGAGCATTGTAGTCTGCCCACAGGGGACTTTGAGTAGTACCACACTAATGCCTACGTCTGGGAAAATAGGTTTAATCCCAAAAAAGTCCTCGCACAAACTTGTGGTAGGAAACAAGTGCCCCTAAATTTCAAGCCTAACATGAAGGACTTAACCCTTGATGCCCATCTTCTCCATAATTTGATCACTCACACCTTCCTCCCAAGAGATACCAATCATTCCACCATACTGAAATGGACCTCTTCCTCTTGTGGTGTCTGTTGAATGGAATAGAAGTTGCCTTGGCCCACATTATCTACTCTCATCTTCGTAATGCAGGATAAGACTCACGGACACTTTTCCCTATGGCACACTATTGACCAAGTTCTTCCTTGCAAACCTTAAAAAGGTATGTACCTCTAAGGTTGAAGTGAAGAAGCCCACGACTAATGAGAAACTATATGAAACCACATTACTTTATGATAGGGTTTGTTTACGACGATCGTTACGAGAAGTGGGTGATTAAGGAAGAGCAACTGAGTGCAAGTATGATTGGTGTCAAGGTTGTTGCACCTGCAAGTGTCGCTTCGCGAACAAGATCGAAGAAAAAGCCAGTTGTAGTCGTGTCATCCAGTGATTCAACCTTAAAAGAGGATGAGGAAGATAGTGAAGAGGGAAAAATGAATGAGGAAGAGGGGTCGAGTGATAACGACGATAATAAAAGGGATGTGGGGGATGAGGACAAGGATGACGAGGATGAGCAGGACAGTGGGGATACACTTCTGAGGAGGATGAAAATGAGGGCAAAGTGGTGGTGAAGACTAAGGCGGGGATGATGGTGACAATAATGATGACCATGATTCTGATGACCCTCGCAGGTTTGTGAACGTTGACTATCTGGAGAGAGTGGCGAGTGTACATGCTACTAATAACAAGGATGCAGAAAATCAGAGAATCCTTGGAACAAGGCCCATGTTGCAGATGCAAATGGAAGAATTGGAGAATCCCTTGCGGTTTCTGTACAGGGAGGAATTGATGATGCTCCGAGAGAGTAAGTAAATGTTGTGCAGACCCAGTTTGAGCAGACCAAAGTTAAGCAAACTGGGACTCAGCAAACACTTGCTCTTCCTGTACATGATGGAGAGGGTGAAGGCAATGAAACGATCATTGTTGAGGAACCTGTTGCAGTTGTGACTGCAACAGGAGAAACAAATGGAAAGGCAAAGGTTGGGAAGGAAGGCGAAGATGAGAGGGGGCCATCAAATGTTGCAAGTAGGAACGATGAGGTAGGTCATCAAATCTTGCACCCACAACCGAAGACAGAGAGCCATCACGGCCTTATGTATTATTTTGTAGAGCGCGATGCGGCGGATGTGTACCGCATCCTTAGACGGCTTAATGTAGGGAGAACACCGTGATTAGGAGTATTGACTTTTTCAAGCGCCACATCGATGGCACACTTTGCTGCATGGAGAGACACAAGAAAGCCATTGCCCCATTTTCGGGCCTCATATAATAACAAAATGGAAGGTATGTTTTCACTTTCTCATGCGACTGATAAAAAATGATGCCTTTCCCTAATTTATTATGTATTGTGGTTAATGTTTGCTAAGAATGTATTGATATTTTTGGTATGTCAGCACCCGTCCCATGAACTGGGGGTATGACCGGCCCGAACCTTCTCCTGAGGTGCTTGGTCCCACCATCGACCTCAAAAGACATTCCAGACCCGCTCATCCATTCTTTTTACCATTAATTTAAATTCAAGTGTGTGCGAAATTCAATGAACATATAAAAAATACTGGAAATAAACGGGAACCTAAGTGGTGAAAACACCTGTCATATCATCAGTACTGTAAATCCAAGTCGAGGAACATGTCTAAAAGTATCCCATAAACCATACGTAAACAAAAAATAAGTTTGGTACATAAAAAGAAATATATACACAAAAGAGAACACTCCTATAGTGAAGATCAGGGCAGTCTAAAGCCGTCGTCTCACTGGTCTGCCTTGTCTTTCCCTCGATCACTGGAGGATGGATCTGGGTTCCAAAAGGCCCCTAGTAAGTGAACATCAGGATTTTATAAAAGTTATAGCATAATGTAATTCAACAAGAAATAATATAAGTAAATTGCATGAATTAAACATGATTCAATCATTTTCTAGTATGAACAGGCGGTTCCCATGAACCCCATATGCAAGAACCTAGCCTGAATTCCGTCGGCCCGGAGACGTTCAACATTAACGATTGAGGGAGGTCCCGTCACGCGAATTTGTGAACCTGAGCGACACCGACGTACTCTAACCCTATCGTAGGAAAGGCCGGGGGGGGTAGAAACCTCCTCCAACTGCCATACTAGCTGGAGGGTAGAAGATCGTCATATAGTCATCCCTCGAAGCTGTCCGACTGGCCGGAGGGCGAGACTCTTCGCCATCGAAGCTGCCCCATCAAATTCTCGGAGTCGACTCCTATAGGTCCTTATGTCTATGTGAATGGCCATAGAAAATCATAATGGGATGCACACCTAACTTATGCGATCATAATATGATGCGTAATAAAGTTTATGAATTCCCAGTGTTCACAAACCTTGCATGTGACGTGCTGAAGCCCAATCACGTGTCTCGTACCTCGTGGTGCATGTCGATATCCTCACCAAGTCGTCGTCGAGCCCTAGCCACATATGTAGCTATTAGTGCGTGAATCGAGGTCCCAAAACCCCCGGAACCCCATGCACATGTCTCGAGAAAACCCCTAAAGTTTTATTAAATTTTTAAGTTTATTGTCATGGCGTCGCGCGTTTAGGCCACCATTCGCCTCAAACCGCTCGTCTGATACCCGACATTAGTTCTCTCGGTTATTGGTATCATTTTGTATTAGTTGGGTGTGTTAGGATCTTATTTGAATACTTGTGAGAAATTATAGTTTTAGCTAACTGCTTTTATTAAGGTTGCTTCAAGCTATATTTGAGTCTACTCAATTCTAACATTTAATATGCTCTAAATAATAATGTCTAGCATGCTTTAAAATACTAACATTTGAACTTTGAGCAAACTCAAACTAAGTCAAAACAGTCTTAATCCAATTAAGCGAGCTCTAAAATCAATAACAGTTTTTTATTTCTATTGAACAAGCACAAAACTCGTAACTGTCGTAGCATCATCGAGCACATTAGAAATTTACCCTCTTTGAGTCTGCTTAAAACTGTACATAATGGATTTTATGCAACTCTAAGGCTTTCGATTCTTAAGTCTAAAAATATTCAAATCACCTCAAACTCAGTCCATTGGCTTAAAAATAACTTCCTTGATTTCCAACATCATCATGCAATCATTCATACTCAATTTCCATGCAATAAATATCCAATTACCATTAAGTAAAATTATTATTCATCATCTTCTTCATATAACACAAATTATAAATCATGAAAATCTCCACAACAATCCTATCAAGGGGTTTTCACTAATCGAAGGTTGATATACTCTTATGAACCCACATGTATCAAAACTTATCAATCAAGATAACTTGGAACATAATTTTTGTAGAGATTTGGTGAAGAAAAAAAAATACCAAGAGCTTTAATGGAGTTGTCCCCTTTTGGTCTGTGAGCTCCACTAAGTTAGATATGTACCCTCTAGCATCAACCTTCTTGGATCTTCAAAAATCCCAACATGAAATGCAAGATTTTATACAACTTCTTTGATCTCCAAGTTATTTTTCTCATGAGCTCTCTAATAGTGTTGGAGATTATTTTGCATGTTGAACAAGAATAATGAATTTTATATCGTCCATTGTCTTTAGATCTCACCTCACTCACAAATCTTTAGGTGAATCAAAGGCTCACATTTAAGCCATCACATTCCACTAGTCAAAATCAAACTACCACTTGTCTTTTTTTTCCATGACACATAACATGCTCCTTATATCCTATTGGTCCACGTACACATGTCATAAGATATTTCCCATTTTCGCTCATGGCCTTTTGAATTAATTACATGCAAGTCTAATTCCACAAATTTAAAAGTTGCCCTTGAAATTCATTTTATTTACAATCAAACCATAGGCATATTAATCAAATTTAATACACCACTTAAGCCAAATTTAATCAAGTTAATAGTGGATCATGATACTAGCCTAAATTATGTATTTCTCGCCTATCGCGTATCCCGAAATGAAACACACGCATTGCCTTGCCTTGTGTCACGTGTGTATTTGTAATTGTTTAATTATTTATTAAATATTACACGCACACTAAAAATATTATTTTATTTCTTATGGTACAATATCATCGAGCACGACCGCGTCACCCGGTCAAACCGAGTTCGGGCCTCCAATCCAGTCAGATCAGGCTGAGTCTGGTCTAGTCGATGACGGGATGTCACATGGTAGGTTGAGGAAAATTGAAGAATTGATGGAGAGAGCTGGGTTGGACTTGGATCAAGTGCTGCACGTACCACAAATAGAGGTAAAAATCATGAAGCACAGGGCGAACGAGGTGGTTGAGAGGACAGACGCAATAAGGAGGATGTTATAGGAGTTCTTCAACCAATTCCAGCTGGTGATTGATAGGTACGCCACGTCCTTCGCAAAACAGGAGAGCAGAAAGATATTCAAGTAAAAGTACAAGGTCGATAGCGTGGACTTTGACAAAGACAAGTGATGGCGCACCCCTACTTCATTGCCTCTCCTCAAATATTTTCTTCATAGGTTTTTGAAAATAATTGGTTATGATTAGCTTTCCCGTTACTGTGGAATTTCGAATGATTGTAATAACTATTATTCATTTCCCATCTTTTACAACAATTTGCATGCATTTATGGCTACATATTGAGCTGTAATGCCCGAATATTGGTTTGTTATTTGGTACTCATTTCATTTATTATTATCTACTGCATGCAGACAAGTTTTGACACCCAAATGAATTTTATTGACTACTTTACATTGTTATACCACTGTGGCCTACCAGCCATGATTGAGCATGCTCAATTTTATCTATTTATACGAATGTAATGCAGTTGACCCAATGTCACCTTTCGTCACATCGGTAGTACGATATGTATGTACTTGCATGGTTTCGTAGTAGAACTTAACTCCCACTTATGGAACTTGGCCGATGTAGGCAATCTTATATGTTTAATTCGTTCCACGTTCTATGGACATGCACGCTTACTCCCGCATGCATTACTTGGGTGTTTGTTCTCCTTGATTTAGATTGGTGGAAAATTTACATTTTAGCATCTTCAGGTCGTAAATATTACTAACTCTCACTATTCTACATCGTTCATTTAGTGGAGATACCATTTCCAGATGCATACGTAACTACAAACAATAAACCTTTATTTATATGAGATCTCTATTATGGGCAGTTACATTGCTCACCCATTATGGATTGTTCCATTCTTTATGTTGATGAAGGTCATTTGTCCTATGAGTTGCCATATTTTGGTATATAGTGAATTTGTTTCTACTTGCCGACCAAATCAAATTGTTTACCAAATGTATAAGAGTTGTTATCTGTGCACATATACAATAATTATTTGCCCGTTAATGACAGCTAGGATCGCACATGTCCCGAGGGGCATTAATTACGTAGACTGCTTATGATTGCTCATATGTCTAGTAGAGCACACTTACTCTTCCAAGCACTCAAACGGTCTCATCAAACGACGTGATGACTACAGGGGTGGCGCTACGTTTCACTAGAAGGGAGGCATGGTTTCGGGCACTACTTATGACGCTCACTATAGCCTGCATAGTTCATTTATCTTCTCACCCCTTTTCATCCCTCCAAACAAACCTATCTATGTTTCACCATTTCTTCTTTGTTCTTCCCTATTTCTTTCAAACTTTATTTCTCTCTCCCTCAAGTAACTTTATTCTCAAATGGCTGGAAGCAAGAGATCATCGCAAGGGCAAGACTCCAGTCCTTATCCAATGTTGAAGAAGGCTAAGAGATCAAGCCCGACTCCGAAAGTGAAATCCACTAAGTCTAGAAAGAAGAAGACCACTTCTCTTGATGTCATGAAGCTCCGCACGAAAGATGCAGAGATCGCCTACGAAATGAATTACTCTATTAGGGTAACTCGTTACTCTCGCACTATTAATGTTCTTTTCTTTCAGAGCACCCATTTCATGGTTGTTCGATATTTCAAAGCCCTGGGTTGGGATGAGTTTATTAGTCTTTCATGCCCCATATATCCTCGATTGATCAAGTTGTTTTATGCAAACCTTTACAGCCCTAAACCCTATGTGTCCCTCGTCTCCAAGTGCGACATTGTGAGCACGAAATTTGTCGTATCCCTCGACACCATTAGGGAGCACTCTAGTCTGCCTAAAGGGGATTTCGAGTGCTACCACACTCATGCATTTGTCAGGGAATACAGGTTCACTCCTGAAAAAGTTTTGTGGTAGGACAGAAATCCCCCCAAAGTTTAAGCCTACCATGAAAGACTTAACCCCTAGATAGAGCAGTCATGCCTCCATATTGAAAATGGACCTCTTCCTCATGTGGTGCCTCTTGAATGGAAAAAAAGTTGACTTGGCTCACATTATCTATTCTCATCTACGTAATGCACGATCAAACTCACGGGCACTTTTGCCCTATGGCACACTATTGACCAAGTTCTTCCATACAAACCTTAAAGAGGTATCTACCTCTAAGGTTGATGTGAAAAAGCCCACCACCAATGATAAACTGTCTGAAACCAATTTAATATTGATGAGATTCGTTTACGAGGATGTTTTGGGTAAGTGGGTGACCAAAGCTGAGAAAATGAGTACACCTAAGATCGATGCTACGGATGGTGCCTCTGGTTCTAGAAGTGTCACTTCGACAACATGGTCTAAGAAAAAAACACTTCAAGTGGTGTCAACTAGTGAGCCGGAAGAGGGTGAATAAGAAGAGGAACACACTGAGGAAGAGGGTCGTATGTTAGTGACGATAGTGAAGGGGACAATGGTGAAGGGGACACCAGTGATATGGACGGTGGGGATGATGACAAGGGCGACAATGATGAGGGCAATGAGGGGCATGAAAGTGAGGGTGACGCAAGCGAGGAAGATTATAATCATGATCAATTTCCATCCAATGATGAGGATGGGGGAGACGGTGGGGACGATGACTATGGTCCATATGGGAGGATATTATGCGAGTATATGGAGAGAGTGGTGAATAGAGCGGTAGGTTTAGAGCCATTTGCCACCAAAGAGGAACCAATTGAACATGCTCATGTTGACCAACTAGGAGTTGAGCATACTCAAGTTGACCATACTGGAACTGAGCAAGTACATGTGGTTCCAGTTAATGAGCAACATGATGTTCGACCAATCATTGAAGAGGAACCTGTGGTTGTTGTTGCTGCTTTTGCTGCAGCAACAACAACCAAGGGAATAAATAAGGTAGGTGAGGAATATAGAGATGAGGATGTGATTGGGCCATCCAATGCTGGTAGGGCAGCAGATGGGGCAGGGCCATCTAATGCTGTAAGTGGAGCAGATGGGGCGGGCTAATCACAACCTCGTCTATATTTTTTTGCAGAACAAAATGCGGCAGATGTCTACCAAATTCTTCAACGACTTGATAATAGGAAGGAGACCGTCATAAAGACTCTTAACTTTTTCATGCGCTGCATGGACGACAGGCTTCCGAGAGAGAGTTAGAAGCAATGACTCCATTGCCGGACCTGATACATCAACAAAATGGAAGGTATGTATTCACTTTGCCAACCAACCCAATGTTATGTTTGTTGTCAATTGTGGTTAATCTTTGCTTAGGATGTAGTGATATTTTTGCTAGGTTGAGGATGATTGAAGAATTGATGGGATGAATTGGGGCATACATTAGTGAGGTGTTGCACGGACTTCAAACAGAATTCGACGTCATGAAGAACAGGGCAAACGAGGTTGTCGACAAGACGAACCTTTCGATGAGGATCTTTCAGGAGTTCATCGACCACTTTAGCTCGGTGATTGATAAGTACTCGACATCCTTGGTAGTGCACGCAAGGCGCAAGGAATTGAAGCGAAAGTACAAGGTCGATCACGTGGACCTAGAAAAATAAAAAGTGATTACATGCTCCTACTCCACAATCTCTCTTGTAGAACTTCTCTCTTCATTAATGGATTTGGATAAACAATGATATTTTATTATATTTTTTTGCTACTATCTTATGGATGACTGTATTAACTATATTTTAATCTTTTGAACAATTTGCATATCATGCACACATCTTTGGTGTCCATTCAATATCTTAGACATATGTGTTTGCTATTGCCTATGACCGTTTACAACATATGCAAACAACTTTTTGCCACCGTTTAATACGTTATACATACATGTTTAATGATTGCTTATGATTGTCTAGCATACACATATCCTTTGCCACCTTAACATAATTACATTCGCACTTATCTTTCGCTATGCGAGTATGGGATATAAATCATGATTGAGCATACTCAATCATACCATGTTAAGACATGCTCGATTAGACTGTTGTTCAACATGCTCAATTAACTATTTTATCTCAAATTATGATAACCACGTCATAACCATTAACATATTTCAAAAACTAAAACGTATCATAGCATAAAGATAGGGAAATCCAAAGAAAAACGAAGTTTCTCCAATGCATAGACCACAACCTATCTACCAAAAAAACCTACTAACAACTTCCTCCTCAACTGCCCTTGTTTTAAGTGGTGCGGATGTAAATCGCCTCAATTGATTGCGTCTTGTCCTCCCTGACCCTAGCCACTCTTTCTAAAAGCTCCGATATCTTTTTAACAGTCTCGCTTGAAGGACCCCCAACCTCATTTCGTCGCCCTAGTAGAATATTTATGCGGCATCTCTGTTGACTTCCCGACCCACATGAACATGTTGCGATGATCGTTAGAGCATCGATAGAAATATCAACCCTCGTTAGCGCTTTCTTTTTTCACTTTCCTGAGAACAATAACGCCTTCATTACACCGATAACACTATTTGTCTTTTACGCACTCGTAAAAGGAGTGGCTCTCTGCTCCACAGAAACAACATGATACACTGGCTCTTTCCATCTTTCGCATGCTTCAGCTTCAGGAGGAGATGGTGAATTTGATGAAAAAAAGTTGATAGAGTCCAAGGGAAGGAAGAAACTTTGCATTTAATGAACTGACTCTCACTTAATTCATGATTGGACAAAAAAGAAAATTTTCACTGTTTGAAGTGACTTAAATAAGAACATTCACAATCATTGAGGGATCCAATTTCATCCTTTTGATGACAGAAATAACCTCACACGGTGAGGTGTCCAATGGCGTGGCTTGACGTGGCCGTGCAAACGGAACGTGTCTGCAAATTGTTAGCAAAATACTTGGGATTATAAAAAGTGGTGCGTGAAAATAACAAAAAAGAGTCCTGCTATACTCCGTTTGGGTTTCATGCTACTTGGACCTCTCTCGGCTTCTCTCGGAAGCTTTCGCAACATCTCGAATGCCAGACGAGAAAGAAGACTCTCATGTTGCCGAACAACAACAATCAAATCAAGGAGTGAAGCGTGTCCGCTCCGCAGATTTCTCGGGCGAGGACGAACTAGATTCAAAGCGCAGAGCGAGGTCTCATGAAGTGTTGTTCAGAATCGTGGTCCCTTCGAGGCAGATTGGGCGAGTGATTGGGAAAGAGGGTTGTAGGATTCGAATCATCAGAGAACAAACCAAAGCCGCCATCAAAATCGCCGACGCAATCTCTGTGAGTTCTTTTTTTTTTTTTTTTTTCTAAAAAATACTCATGCAATGTTGTTGAATTGGTTTTAGTACGAGCTCAGATGCTTAGATGAGAGTTTCTTCGTCAAAAATACCAAAAAATAATGATTGATAATAGTGGGATTAGGGTTGGAGGGAGGACTTGTTGACTCGTTAGCGGCGAAAGTCATTTGTCGATGTTGAAACCTCAGAAATATTAGAAGTAGAATAGAAAAACCGGAATTAGGATCGAGAGAGTATTTTGATATGTGGAATCATGGTAATGAAGTATGTTTTGTGGGATTCTGAAAATGCTGTTGGCTTTCCATAAGCGTAGGCCAATTTTGAGTGCACCACAAATTTTGAATGTCCTAAAATACCCTTCTTCCTAACAACCGCAACCCACCATGAAAACCGAATAAAATCCTTCATGTTTTGGTTCGCCCCCCTACTTTTTTGTGTTTGAGACGAGGTAGATCCACCCATTTGCACTTGCCATCTTGCCTTTCCTTGCGTTTGTGTCTCGTCGTTGGTGTTGCCAAGTCTTTGCCGTTTCTTGTTTTTGCACGATTTCGGGCTTGAAGATCTCCTTTTCTTCACGATCCGAAACTCCGATCGTAGGCCATGGATCGATCCTTCTAACTCCCCGAGTTTGCTCGGCTCCGCCTCCATCGCCTCTATGATCGACTTTCGGCCCCATGACAACGATGCTCGATACCACCGTTAAACCTCCGAAACCAAACACTCGCACTCGTAATAGGGTGGGTAATACTTTGTAAGGTCCAAAGAAGCGGGGGCTAAGCTTCATGTTGGTGCGGCGGGGGGCGATAAGGTAAACTTAATATTTAGTCTCGGGAGGGGAGCCATAGCGCAAGCATAAGGCATCCAAGACCATGGTTTAGGAAGGCCCTCAATGAAGTCCATCGAAACATCCTCCCACACTGTCGGAATCGCAACGGTTGAAGGAGCCCCCACCGGAGACAACGTCTCATACTTGTTGCGTTGGCACACATCACACGCGACGACAAACGAACGGATGTCACCCTTCATGCCAGGCCAATAAAAAAAATCGACAAACTTCGGAAGGCCGTTTTAAGCACATCGGCCTTCTTCACTCTGATTTGATGGTAACCCGAGCGCAAGTCCAATTTGGAGAAGATGGAGGCTCCTCGCAACTCATCCAACAATTCGTCGATGTTGGGAATTGGAAACCGATGCACGGAATGGTGGCTTTGTTCAAAGCGCGGTAATTGACACGAAACGCCAACCGCCATCTTTCTTCTTGACTAAAGAGTGGAGGCCGGAGAACGGACCGGTGCTCGGTTGAATCACCCTGGCCGCCAACATCTCGGTCACCAACTTCTCAATCTCCGTCTTGAATTTGGGGGTAGCGATATGGCCGAACGCGAATGGGTTCGGTGCCATCCTCAAGACGATCGCATGATCACAATTCGGGACGGCGGCAACCGGAGGGCGGTTGAAACAAGTCGCAAAACCGATCAAGCACTTTCGTACACAAGGCTCCATCTAAGGAAGAGCGGGCTTGGCGCGAAGGTGTGTGCGAGGCATTCAACCAAGAATCCACCAAGGACAGAGTCGAGGAGCGCGAATTGACTTGCACGACACCCGAGCCACATGGAGAGTGGGATCACCCGAATGGTCACCGATTGACGATCATACACAAAGGAGATGGTGAGCCTACGCCAATCAATAGTT
Organism: Stephania cephalantha; assembly: GCA_039657325.1. NCBI lineage: Eukaryota > Viridiplantae > Streptophyta > Magnoliopsida > Ranunculales > Menispermaceae > Stephania > Stephania cephalantha. The sequence continues at coordinate 31,205,845 of CM077569.1, forward strand.
GTGATCCCTAGAGTGGATGCCACTTCCCGCCAAAATGAGGTCATGGCCCCGCATACCAATCGGGTAAAAATCGATCGTTACAAGATCGTAATACTACGAAAAGAGACCGCATCGCCTTACACATCCCGGAGCCGGAACCGAAAGCGCCACCACCTACGAACCGAAGATCGGCCTCCGTGAATCGCAACGTCAAGCTGCGTCTTCAACTCCTCCCGGGAAGTGAAGGCTGTACCTTCTCCTCCGTCCGGAGCGGGGATCTGTCTTGGCCGATCGGAGTGATCCAGCGGCACGGAGTTTGGTCTCCTCTCGACATGTCATGCGGGACGAAATAATGTTCCGCCTGGTTGAGCCATACCCGGCAAGTCTTCGCCGCTACACGTTGGCATCTTGATCTTTTCGGACTTAGGCCGGATCTATAGATGGTCGGGATCGGCGAGTGGAACTCTCGCGCCAGATCAGACAGTCGCGTCACCCGACCCCCAGATCCGGTGGATCCGGTCAACCCGCTTCCTTGTGGCGGATGCGAGGTGACTTCCCGGAATCATGACCCCGCTGGAAGAACTCCTCCATCCGCAGAGATAACTCCTGGATCTGGCTTTGGATCTGTGATTGTGTGTGGATCTGAGTCTGAAACTCCGATCGTAGGCCATGGATCGATCCTTCTAACTCCCTGAGTTTGCTCAGCTCCGCCTCCACTGCCTCTATACGTGTATCAGCTTTCGGCCCCATGACAACGATGCTCTGATACCACTGTTAAACCTCCGAAACCAAACACTCAGTACTCCAGAATCACCTTTATTGATGAACACAGCAACAAGATAAAGCAGCGGCGATCGCAAAACCGAGACAAAGCAGCTTTGCTCTTCTCACCCAAAATCCCAATAAGACAGACTAAGTAAAGATGATGAACAGATGACATACTTTGCTATTTATATCATATTCCCCTAACCGACTAACCGACCCACACGTTACTTACACCACACCCCACAACTCATGACCACTTAGCCGATTCTACGCAGCGGTTAAGACACAACCCACTAACGAGGCACCCCAATGTCTCGTGTACACACTTTTCCCTTTCGTTGGTACACCTTGGAAATACGGGGTCTAACGATTCCTTTCAATGCATCGAGATAGCATTTCGGTCGGATTGTAGAGACAATCATCAAATGAATTTCCATAAATGGTGAAATCGTCCATGAAAACTTCAATAAAGTCCTTGACAAAGTCAAAGAAAATGCTTGCCATGCACCTTCGAAAGGTTGCGGGTGCATTGCATAGCCTAAATGACATGCGTCTTTAAGCAAAGGTTCCAAAAGGACATGTGAAAGTGGTCTTCTCGATCTTCGGTGCAACGGGAATCTAATAAAACCTTTCGGGTTCAATTGCTTTTGCACTTGCGAAATTTGTCGATGTTGAGGTGAGCGTAAGCGAAGTTCAAGAAAGTTCTAAGCGATTGAAAAATTGCAAAACTTCGACTCAACTTCATGGTGCACGGGGATGCTAACTTCAAGGTGTTCTAAATATTAAACTTAATTACTTCACCACAAATTCCATAATCAAAGATCCGTCACAACGTCAATCTTTGCTTGTGCCGTGTTCATGAACTTCGTACTAAAACATCGATGAAAGTTCATAAAACATGAAGTAAAATTGTTATGTTTCGTGGAAGTTGAACAAACTTCGACAGAAACTTTGACTATGCTAAAAATATACTTAAAATTCGGAATATCCTCCGCTGACATGAGTTTTATGCATTATTGTTGTATGATTAAGTATATTCCTAACATCTCTACGAAGAAACTTGAGTTTTCTAACTTTAAAGTGAAATTCTGTAAACTTTCGTACACTGGCGATTTTTTGTCAAACTTCCATCGTCGAAGTTAACTTCCTTGAATTAATTCCGAATTTTAAGTGAGCGAAGTCTTAGGCGAAGTTGAAGTTTCGAACCTTGTCCAAGACAATGAGCCATGTCTCGGTTGTGGGTCACCAAATTGAGTGTTCAACTAAGACTCCTGAGCTGTTCGGCAGATACCATATGAAACTCATGATATAGTTTCAATTTATGGTTGAGACGGAGATGAGTTGTGTCAGTTTTCAGTCACAGAGCCCATGCACAAAGCCTTGACTACCTAGTTTCAGTACCCGACAACTGAGTCCCACCTATAGGTTTTGGTGGTGCCAACCGAAATTTTGGGCCTTAACTGGCCTTGTGTCGCCGAACATCACGGGAACACGAACAACAACAACAACAACATAGCCTCAGTCCCAAATTAACTAGGGTCGGCTACATGGATCAAACTTTTCCATTGTGCTCAATTAAGTACAATTGATGGTGAGCTTTCCAAACCATTCAAATCCCTCCTAATTAATGCATCCCATGTTAACTTTGGTCTGCCCTTACCTCGTCGAATTTCTACAGTTTCTATTGAGTCAAGTTTTCTAGTTGGGGCATTTGTAGGCCGTCTTTGCAGGTGACCAAACCACCGCAACCGCCCTTCCCTAATCTTTGTATCAATTGGTGCTACTCCTACTTGTCTTTGAATTTCTATATTTCTTATTCTATCTTTACGAGTTTTACCACACATCCACCTAAGCATCCTCATTTCTGCTACGTTCATTTTATGTAATTGTTGTTGCTTTACCGCCCAACATTCACTTCCATAGAACATAGCTGGCCTAATTGCGGTCCTATAAAATTTTTCTTTTAACTTAGTAGGAACATTTCGATTACAAATCACCCCTGTTGCACTCCGCCATTTCTTCCATCCAGCTTGAATTCTATGTGTGACATCATTCTCAATGTTACCATCATTTTGTATGATTGATCTTAGGTACCTAAAGTGGTTTACCTTAGGAACTTCTACTTCCCCTAATTTTACCACTCCGTCATCTCGATGTCTAGTGTTTCTAAACTCACAGTGCATGTATTCGGTTTTCGTCATACTCAACTTAAAGCCTTTAGATTCTAATGTATTCCTCCGGAGTTCTAATTTCCTATTCACTCCATCTTTAGTTTCATCCACTAAGACAATATCATCTGCAAATAGCATACACCATGGTATATCCTCTTGAATATGTCTAGTTAGTTCATCTATAACTAAAGTAAATAGATATGGGCTTAAAGCCGATCCTTGATGTAGTCCTATCGTAATGAGAAATTCTTTTGTAGCTCCTCCAAATGTCTTTATACTCGTTACTACTCCATCATACATATCCTTAATAGTGTCTATGTATCTAGCTTGCACTCTTTTTCTTTCTAGAACCCACCAAAGAACATCTCTAGGGACCCTATCATATGCTTTTTCTAAATCTACGAATACCATATGAAGATCTTTTTTCTTTTCTTTATATTTTTCTAACAATCGTCTTACAAGGAAAATCGCCTCCATAGTTGACCTCCCAGGCATGAAACCAAATTGGTTCTCTGATATTGTTGTTTCTCTCCTTAGCCTATTGTCAATTATCCTCTCCCAAAGTTTCATAGTGTGACTCATAAGTTTAATTCTCGGATAGTTTGAGCAACTTTGAATGTCTCCTTTGTTTTGAAGATTGGCACAAGCGTGCTTCTTCTCCAATCCATTGGCATCCGTTTTGATTTTAAAATTTTATTGAAAAATTTTGTTAACCAAGTCAATCCAATTTCTCCAAAACATTTCCAAACCTCTATGGGTATTTCATCTGGGCCACATGCTTTCCCTATTTTCATTCTTTTCAATGCCTCTTTAACTTCTACAATTCTAATATTGTGTGTATAGTTGACATTTCTTTCTTGGTGTGGGTTTTCATCTATTATAGTATCAAGATCAATATCAATAACGGGAACACGAAAAAAATCCCAAATCAAGATCAATAACGACGAACAAGAAAAAAAAAGAAACAACAAGATCAATCATGAAAATATTGGAAAAGGAGGCCTGGTCGAAAAAAAAAGAAACAACAAGATCAATCATGAAAATATTGGAAAAGAAGGAGGTCTGGTTGGCGATTGAGTGAGGCGCTTCTTGGTGGAGAAGTTGGACACGACGGATGTGGGTCGGAACAAATGAGGGTAATTGATTGATTGTGAGGGGCAAAAAAAATTCATTTCCATTATGGGTATTTTAGGTAATTACACAAATTGAACTTGCTGGGTTGCCCTTATAGAAAGCCAAGGTGCCTTTAGCGTGACTCTTAAATAAGATTAGCGATCGATGAAGTTGCTCATCTTTGAATGCTTTGGATGTGGCTACACTTGGTAGCATCTTTTTTACGCTTAATGTGTTTTAGCATCCAAGATATATCAATATATTTGCCATGGCTCTCATGTGTGCGCCTCTACCCTCTAGATCGCATTGAGTCGAAATCCTACTTGTTTTACTTTATAGACACTAATGCGATAATGTGTTAAGTTCTTTGAATTTTGAATTCCTACACAAACCATGCAAGAATGGTCCTATCCTACATGAATTTTGTTGAATCCTATCAAGGTTGATCTCACAATCCTCCTCCTGTATTACTTGCAAGCAATTACATCAAAGCACTAAGCATGAAATTGGATTCTCAATAAGAATCGAAATTATGATTGAATTCATGAATCAATCCCTTCTTAACCTTATATTAAAAAAGTTATGCATGATCAAATCAAAGTATTAATAGTAAAATTAGAGGATGCGGCTCTAAACCCTGAAATATTTCTTTCTTGGTTCTTTCTCGTGATTCAAGATCTTGAACCACCGCCGATCTTCTTTTTGATCGGCGGTGGTTCCAATCAGTACATCTCTTTGTTTTTTATTTGTTCAATTAACTGCAGATCTTTTCAGATCTATGAGGATTGGATCCATTTTTATTGCGGTACATCTTCATCAACAGTCGTTCGTGGATTTGTGTGGCTGCTGGGTTGACTCTCTTCTTTAGTTTCATTTATAGGTAGTTTGTCTTCCCTTATTAGAAGTCTTGATTTTGTCTTCCCTTGCTGGAAGACTTGATTTTGTTTTCCCTTGTCGGAAGACTTGATTTTGTTTTCCCTTGTTGGAAATCTTAGGTTTTCTTTCCTCGTTGGAAGTTTTGTTTTTTGTTGTGTGGTTCTAATGATGTTTGTGTATTGTCATGTGTTTCACATGTTTGTAGAGAGCAGTTCCTGATTGTTGCAGTGTTTCAATTTTACAGTCGCATTCATAGCCAAATTCATGGCAGTTCTTTTGAACAAGAAGGATTAACGAGTCAATGTACTTTTATTAGGGCAGTTGATTCTATGTCTGGTCCTGTATCAAGACATTGATGATTAATGAAATTTCCATTTTACTTCAAAAAAGATTTAAAGTTATTAATAGAAATCTTTGGTCTAGCTATTAAAGAAAAAACAAAATAGTATAAAACTCGATAATCGGTCTTGATTCCCCAATCTTCTTCAAGTCTTCTCTTCATTATTTACCTCTCCTCTCATTGGTGGCCAAAATCTTTTAAAAACTAAATACTAATTCCTTAAACGACTATAAGTTAGTCTTCTATACTACTAAAAACAAATCTCCTATAATTTGAAAGTTTCAGAAAATCTTCTTCGATGGACATAACTCGCAAAATTTGAATTTCTCGAGATGTCACGACATGCTGAACCTCCATGTTGCGATATTTAACATTCATGGCCTTTATTATTTTGTAGTAGTGGTAAGTGAGATCGTCTCCACAGGGATTTTGCAAATTCATTAAGAAGAGAGGTTTTATTATTTTTACTTTTAATTTAATTTAATAAAAACCATAATTTAAATTAATAATCTTTAAATATAGAAATCAACTAAACTAACTAAACTAACTTAATTAACAAAAATCAAAGTCATTAAATTCAAAGCAATTCAATTCAATGGAAAACAATATAAAATAAACATCTAAACAAACCTCCTAAACAATGAAGCATCAATCCGTTTTGCATCCAAACATGTTACTTCAATCATATAATCATGAACATACTTTATAAAGAAGAGTGATTTTATTATTTTGTAGTAGTGGTAAGTGGGATCGTCTCCACAGAGATTTTGCAAATTCATTAAGAAGAGAGGTTTTATTATTTTTACTTTTAATTTAATTTAATAAAAACCAGAATTTAAATTAATAATCTTTAAATATAGAAATCAATTAAACTAACTAAACTAACTTAATTAACAAAAATCAACAACAACAACAACAACAACAACATAGCCTCAGTCCCAAATTAACTGGGGTCGGCTACATGGATCAAACTTTTCCATTGTGCTCGATTAAGTGCAACTGATGGTGAGCTTTCCAAACCATTCAAATCCCTCATAATTAATGCATCCCATGTTAACTTTGGTCTGCCCCTACCTCGTCGAATTTCTACAGTTTTTATTGAGTCAAGTTTTCTAGTTGGGGCATTTGTAGGTCGTCTTTGCGGGTGACCAAACCACCGCAACCGCCCTTCCCTAATCTTTGTATCAATTGGTGCTACTCCTACTTGTTTTTGAATTTCTATATTTCTTATTCTATCTTTACGAGTTTTACCACACATCCACCTAAGCATCCTCATTTTCGCTACGTTCATTTTATGTAATTGTTGTTGCTTTACCGCCCAACATTCACTTCCATAGAGCATAGCTGGCCTAATTGCGGTCCTATAAAATTTTCCTTTTAACTTAGTAGGAACATTTCGATCACAAATCACCCCCTGTTGCACTCGCCATTTCTTCCATCCACTTGAATTCTATGTGTGACATCATTCTCAATGTTACCATCATTTTGTATGATTGATCCTAGATACCTAAAGTGGTTTACCTTAGGAACTTCTATTTCCCCTAATTTTACCACTCCGTCATCTCGATGTCTAGTGTTTCTAAACTCACAAAGAGTGCATGTATTCGGTTTCGTTCTACTCAACTTAAAGCCTTTAGATTCTAATGTATTCCTCCGAGTTCTAATTTCCTATTCACTCCATCTTTAGTTTCATCCACTAAGACAATATCATCTGCAAATAGCATACACCATGGTATATCCTCTTGAATATGTCTAGTTAGTTCATCTATAACTAAAGTAAATAGATATGGGCTTAGAGCCGATCCTTGATGTAATCCTATCGTAATGGGAAATTCTTTTGTAGCTCCTCCAAATGTCTTTATACTCGTTACTACTCCATCATACATATCCTTAATAGTGTCTATGTATCTAGCATGCACTCTTTTTCTTTCTAGAACCCACCAAAGAACATCTCTAGGACCCTATCATATGCTTTTTCTAAATCTACGAATACCATATGAAGATCTTTTTCTTTTCTCTATATTTTTCTAACAATCGTCTTACAAGGAAAATCGCCTCCATAGTTGACCTCCCAGGCATGAAACCAAATTGGTTCTCGATATTGTTGTTTCTCTCCTTAGCCTATTGTCAATTATCCTCTCCCAAAGTTTCATAGTGTGACTCATAAGTTTAATTCCCGATAGTTTGAGCAACTTTGAATGTCTCCTTTGTTTTTGAAGATTGGCACAAGCGTGCTTCTTCTCCAATCCATTGGCATCCGTTTTGATTTTAAAATTTTATTGAAAAGTTTTGTTAACCAAGTCAATCCAATTTCTCCTAAGCATTTCCAAACCTCTATGGGTATTTCATCTGGGCCACATGCTTTCCCTATTTTCATTCTTTTCAATGCCTCTTTAACTTCTACAATTCTAATATTGCGTGTATAGTTGACATTTCTTTCTTGGTGTGGGTTTTCATCTATTATGGTATCAACTTGACCATCATTAAATAAACTATCGAAGTAACTTCTCCATCTCTCCTTAATATCCTCCTCGCGCGTTAAAACATTTTGATTTTCGTCCTTAATACATCTTACATGACTTAGGTCTTGTTTCGTTTATCTCTTAGTTTGGCTAGCCTATATATATATTTTTCGCCATCTCTATTACCTAACCTTGTATATAGATCTTCCATGAAATTTGTTTTAGCTTGACTAACTACTTTTTTAGCTTGTTTTCTAGCTTCTCTATATTGATTGTACACATCTTCATCTTGACACTTAGGTATTTTCCTATACATCTCTCTTTTAGTCTTAATTGCTCGTTGGACATCCTCATTCCACCACCATGTTTCCTTCTTTGGTGGTCCCAAGCCTTTAGATATACCTAATACGTTTGCTCCCACTCTCCTTATGCAACTACTCACTTCTAGCCACATTGTATTAGCATCTAAGTCAAGATTCCAAATATTTTCCTTTAGTAGTTTTTCTCTAAACTCTACTTGTTTACTATGTTTTAGGTTCCACCACTTTATTCTAGGGTCGCTAACTCTTTTATTTATATTATGTCGTCGTGTTAGCTTAATATCAAGTACTACTAACTTATGTTGGGTAGTAAGTGCTTCGCCACAGTATTACTTTGCGGTCTCTACATATTTTTCTATCTATTTTTCTTGTTAAAAGAAAATCTATTTGACTCTTGTTATGACCACTACTAAAAGTAATTATATGCGACTCCCTCTTCCTAAAACTAGTATTTGCTAAGAGAAGATCGTATATTTGAAGCAAATTCTAAGATTGATTCTCCTTCTTCATTTCTATTACCGTAACCAAAACCTCCATGAACTCTCTCAAACCTATCGTTACTTGCCCCGACATGCCCATTTAAATCTCCTCCAATAAAAACCTTTTCATCTAATGGTATACTTTGCATAAATCCATCCATATCGTCCCAAAACTTGCGTTTGATGCTCTCGCTTAACCCTACTTGTGGTGCATAGGCGCTAAGTATGTTAATTTTTTCGTCTCCAATAATTAATTTAACTAGAATCAATCTATCCCCCATTCTTTTAACCTCTACGACCTTATCCTTATAATCATTATCCACCACAATTCCTACTCCATTGCATTTTCTATCTATCTTAGGTGTACCACAGTTTAAACCCTGTGCTTCCTATTTCTCTACTTTTTTCTCCTACCCATTTTGTCTCTTGGAGGCAAACAATATTGACTCTCCTTCTAATCATGGTATCTACTAGTTCTATTGACTTCCCCGTAAGTGTTCCTATGTTCCATGTTCCTAAGCGAATTTTTTCTCCCCTTTGTATTTGTTTTCCTTTTCTACTTCTATTTTGTCTAAAAGATCTAGTGTACGTATCTAGATCCGTTTTGCATCCGAACATGTTACTTCAATCATATAATCATGAACATACTTTATTAAGAAGAGATGTTTTATTATTTTGTAGTAGTGGTAAGTGGGATTGTCTCCACAAGGATTTTGCAAATTCATTAAGAAGAGAGGTTTTATTATTTTTACTTTTAATTTAATTTAATAAAAACTAGAATTTAAATTAATAATCTTTAAGTATAGAAATCAACTAAACTAACTAAACTAACTTAATTAACAAAAATCAAAGTCATTAAATTCAAAGCAATTCAATTCAATGGAAAACAATATAAAATAAACATCTAAACAAACCTCCTAAACAATGAAGCATCAATCCGTTTTGCATCCAAACATGTAACTTCAATCATATAATCATGAACATACTTTATAAAGTATCCTAGATCATTAAACTCTAATCATAAGTAGATAGCCCTTAGTAGGCCATCAGTTCTCCTTATACAGGTGGAAAAACCACGTTCTAATTTTATTGAGCTAACCTTTTTAATACACAAAGAAATTAACTTTAGGCAATAAAACCGCATTACACTTTGTGTAAACTTCGATTTTCGGAAAGCCACTTCAGTATTAAACATAGATCTCAAATTCACCTAGGACATCTAAACGGTAATAGACCTTATCAATGGCATATATTATGCCAAAGATTATGGCATAGTATTTATTGAAGATTTGTGTATATTTTGTATATATTCTTACATAGAATAGAATATTAGCAATTAGTGCATCAGTTGTATAATAGAATAATCAATTGTTGAATTTTATTGCTTAGTATAGATTATACAAAACTTCGTATTTTAAGGGAAAGGATCTGAATTTAAGGGGCATTTAGCCATTTCAGAAATTTTGTTATGGTATCAGAGCCCGCTTTCAGTCTTTCATAGATTTCTAGTTCATTTTTTAGGGTTGATCAATACTTTGATCAACAATTTTGGTTTAAGATATTTTCTTGGGTGATCTTGCATTGAGGGCAGTTTTTTTTTTTTTTTTTGTTTTTTTTTTTTTTTTTTTGGGTTTGTATTCTCTTTGAAGAATGTCTTTCGAGAATTCCTTTGGAAAAGCAACTATTGAGACTTTCTCCATCAAATTTACTGGAAAGAACTTTGTAGTGTGGGAATTTCAATTCATAATGTTTGTCAAGGGTAAAGAACTTAGGAGTCACATTGACGGCTCTTCTATTGCTCCTAAAGATGATAAGGAACTTAGCAAATGGGAGGCAAAAGACGCTCGAGTTATCTCATGGATTTTAGCATCTGTTGAAGGTCATATGGTGAACAATTTACTTTCCTTTGCTACAAGTAAAAAGATGTGGGATTATCCGAAATGCATATACCATCAAGAAAATACTTTAAGACACTTTCAACTTGAACTCGAGATTAGTAATTTCAGTCAAGGTAACCTTTCTGTTGAGCAATATTATTCTAGATTTACTAATCTATGGAGCGAATATTCTGGTATTATCTATTCTAAAGTACCACAAGAGACCTTGGCTAGTCTTCAAAAGGTTCATGGCGTTGGTAGGAGAGATCAATTTTTGATGAAATTGAGGCCAGAGTTTGAGGCGGTTCGGGCTGCATTGCTAAATCGAGATCCAGTCCCTTCTTTGGATTTGTCTTGGTGAATTATTACGTGAAGAATAAAGAATGGCTACCCAAGTTGCCATGGGTGGGACGAAAGCGACATCTGAGATTCTTAATGTTGCATATGTTGCTCATGGGAAGAACCGAGGAAAAGGACAAATGCAATGCTATAGTTGCATGGAATTTGGGCATATTGCCCGCAATTGTAAGCAATTATTACAAGCAAGATGGACACATTATCAAGGAGTGCCCTACACTTCCTGAAAATCGGCAAGCCAAAGCCTTTCAAGCTGTTGTTTCCAGCCCTATGAATGCAGCCACTAGCTCAAATCAGTCCACAGTTACTCTAGAAATGATACAACAAATGATCTTCACTGCATTTTCTGCACTTGGACTTCAAGGTCAGCGTAAAATTCCTTCTCATTGGTTTATTGATTCTGGAGCATCCAATCATATGACTGAATCACCTCATTTGTTACATAATGTACGATCGTATACTGGTACACAAAATATTCAGGTTGCTAATGGCAGCAATCTCCTAATTACAGCCATTGGCGATAGTGGAAATTCTTATCGTCAAGTATTCATTGCTCTGGGGTTGTCCACTAATTTAATTTCTGTTGGTCAGATGGCGGATAGTAACTGTGACGTGCATTCTTCTCGAAATGGTTGTCTTGTGCAGGATCCGATGTCGGGGAAGGTGATCGCGAGGGGGCCTAAAGTGGGAAGATTATTTCCATCGCAGTTTACTATTCCTAGAACTCTATCTTTAGCTTATATGATTGTTGAGAATAAGGCTGCAGTCTGGCATAGATGATTATGCCATCCAAATAATGTGGTCTTGTCCAATTTAATGAAGCGTGGTTGGTAACTAAGATCAGTGTTCTACTTACGCATTGTCTCTTGATTGTTCCACTTGTAAATTAGGAAAGAGTAAAACTTTACCTTTTCCTAATTCTGATGATCGTGCAAATGCCTGTTTTGAGATCATACACAGTGATGTTTGGGGCATTACTCCTGTCACTTCCCATGCGCAGCGCAGTATGAACATTTTGTGACTTTTATTGATGACTACAGTCGTTTCACATGGATATGTTTTTTGCACACCAAAGCTGAAGTATTTTCTGTTTTTCAAGCTTTTGTGGCTTATATTGAGACACAATTTTCCACTTGTATTAAGGTTTTACGATCTGATAATGGCAAAGAATATGTGTCACGTAACTTTCAAACCTTCTTACAAAATAAAGGCATTTTATCTCAGCGATGATGTCCATATACCCCTCAACAAAATGAGGCGACTGAGCGTAAAAATCGTCATTTTTTAGATGTGGTTCGCGCGCTACTCATACAATCTTTAGTGCCTTCTAAATTTTGGGTTGAAGCTTTGTCAATCGTAAAGTGTATATCATTAATCGTCTACCTTCTCAACAGTTGGATTTTGATTCTCCTTATCATCGTCTTTTTGGTGTGCATCCTGAGTATCACATGCTACACACATTTGGTTGTGTTTGTTTTATTCACTAGCCACCTCATGAGCGTCATAAACTTACAGCTCAATCAGTTCGGTGTGCCTTTATGGGTTACATCACCACTCATATAAAGGATTTTTATGCTATGATGCAGCCACTAATTGTTGGCGTATTTCTCGAAATGTAATTTTCTTTGAGCAAGAGAACTATTTTCAGTAGCGAGTTCTCACTTCTGATCGTGTTCTTCTTCCTAGCTTTGATGATCTCTCTTCATCAATTGAGCGTTTTAAGCCTGGCATTGTCTACCAACAACGACAGCTCCCGACATCTGAAATCCTACTCGACCTTGATCCAAAGCCTACTCAAGCGGTTCTTCGAAGATTTACACGTCACTAAACCTATTGATAAGTATGGTTTCTCTGCCACTTTAGATAATATTGCAATTCCTACCTCTTATTCCCAAGCAGCAAGACATTCATGTTGGATAAAAGCTGCAAGAAGAACTTAAAGCTCTGCAAGAAAATCATACTTGGGATATTGTTTCTTGTCCTAGTGGTGTTAAGCCCATTGGTTGTAAACGAGTGTATTCTATTAAGCTCCGGTCTAATGGCTCACTCGACAAATATAAAGGGAGGTTGGTTACATTGGGTAACAAACGTGAATATAAAATAAATTATGAGGAGACATTTGCACCTGTTGCAAAGATGTCAACGGTGCGCCTTGTTTTGGCTATTGCTGCTTCTCAAGGGTGGTCATTACAACAAATGGATGTTAATAATGCCTTTTTACATGGGGATCTTAAGGAAGAGATTTATATGACTCCACTGCCAGGATTATTTTCTACACCTTCATCTGATGTTTGCAAACTAAAACGCTCACTTTATGGTTTGAAACAGACTCCAAGTGCTTGGTTTGACAAGTTTCGTTCCACACTTATTAGTCTCTCATTTGTTCAAAGTCAATATGACTCTTCCTTGTTTCTTTGCAAGATGCCTAAAGGAGTTATAATGCTTTTGGTATATGTTGATGACATTGTTATTACAGGGACTGATTTTGAATTGATTGCACAACTTCAAGACCATCTTCAGAATTCCTTTCACATGAAAGACCTAGGTCCCTTGCAATATTTCTTAGGCCTTGAGGTCAATTCTACCGCTGATGGCATCTTCCTATAATACAAATACATTCAAAACTTAATTGCTTTGGCTGGTCTTCAAGATGGTCATTCTGTTGATACTCCTTTAGAAGTGAATGTCAAATATCGTCATGATGAAGGCGATTTTCTATCTGATCCCTCTTTATATAGACAACTTGTTGGCAGCCTCAACTATCTTACTATTACTAGGCCTGATATCTCATTTGCTGTTCAACAAGTTAGTCAATTTATGCAAGCGCCTAGGCACCTTCGCCTCACAGCTGTTCGTCGGATTATTCGGTATTTGCAATGCACTTATGCTCGCGGCCTCTTCTTTCCATCAGATTGTCCTATTCGTCTATTAGCATACATCGATGCTGATTGAGCTGGTTGTTCTGATACTAGATGTTCAGTTATTGGTTGGTGCATGTTTCTTGGTCCCTCTCTCATTTCTTGGAAAAGCAAGAAACAAGATCGGGTGTCTAAGTTTTCTACTGAATTTAAGTACAGAGCTATGCCCCCTGCATGTTCTGAAATTATTTGGCTGCGTTGATTGTTGGGTGAACTTGAGTTTCCACAAATTGAGCCTACTCCCCTTCATGCAGATAACACTAGTGCCATTCAAATTGCTGCTAATCCAGTGTTTCATGAGCGTGCTAAACACATTAAAGTTGATTGCCACTCTATTCGTGAAGCATATGACACTCGTGTTATCTCTCTTCCGCATGTCACTACCGATCTTCAAATTGCTGATGCGTTTGCTAAGGCTCTTTCTAAACCTCGACATCACTTTCTTGTAGACAAATTGATGCTTGTTGATCACCCAACATCAATTTGAGGGGGGATATCAATGGCAGATATTATGCCAAAGATTATGGCATAATATAAGTTGAAGTTTTTGTATAGTTTGTATAAATTCTTACCTAGAATAGAATATTAGCTATTAGTGCATCAATTGTAATAATCAGTTGTTGAATTAGTGCATTAACTATTGTTATTGCCTAATATAGATTGTACATAAATTCTTATTTTAAGGGAAATGATCTGAAATCAAGGAGCATTCAGCCATTTCAGAAATTCTGTTAGATCTTTCAAACAATCCTAGTTACTACTTTAAAGTTTAAACTAGATATAGAATCAAAACATCACAATACACAGTGGCCACTATGCATGTAACACCTAGATTCATGATTGCAATCCGCAAATAACAACCTATAAAATCAGTGAATTAAAGAATACAATTGGTTTAAAACATTAAGCACAAAATCATCTCATCATGACTACATTGCAAAATGGATCAAGTTCATGTTCGGAATTTGTTTAGATTAGTAAACTACTCACTTTTGATCATAAATAACATCATAACAGAATATTTGAAAGACAATTAAAAATACTTATTGAAAGCTTGAATCTTCCAATCTTCTCCAAAAGCAATAAAACAATAAAGAATGACCTCCAACTAAAGTAAAAAGTGTTAAAACTATCAAAGGCTCTTAATTTCGTACTCTAGGGTTCATGTATGTAGTATTTAGGTAATACATATCCCAAACCAATTCAAAATCCTCGTTGTAATTTAAAATTCACAAAATCGACACCAGAGATTCCTCAACGATTCCTGTTATAACATGAGTCACCGGGGAAATCCTTGGAAAACTACCTCAGTGCTCCACCGATTTGAGTAGCGATTCACAATGTAAATGCCAAATCGCTCAGGAATCGCCAGCAGTAAAATCCAGTTCTTCCTTGATTTGTTGGTGAATCGTTGTGTAATCTTTCCATTCGGTCAAATCCTTCATTTTCTTCCATTTTTCATTCATTTCTTCAAATATTCTAATTATTATCTGAAATAACGAAAACAAGAGAAAACCACGTGTAATATAGTCTTTTACATTCAAAATACCCTAAAATATGCTATGAAACACTGTCTAATTATTGACTTATCAATGTTGTGACATATATATGTTCATTCTCTCCAATCGCCATTATGCTGTGGCATTTCCTTGTCTCAAAATTCGATCAAGCTTATGTATGCCACAACTTTAGAGCATGAAGTGAATCGAATTTGAAAATTTCTATTAGAGAGACTTTTGTTGAGTATTGAGTGTCCTTTCTAACATTGAATGTCTAAATTGGAGTTAAGATCAAGAAGTTATGACACCAGTATGGCAGCTTATCAAAACCCAAAATCCGTGTACTACAACATCTTGCGATCTTAAGCCTTTGCCCTTCATGTTCTGGTGATGTCGTGACACATCAATCTTGTGCAACAATCTTCATAGTGCTTCAATTTTTCATCAAACTCTCCCAAACTTCCCGAATTCATGGATTTCCATCAAAACTCATCGTAAACAATTGCAAAACATCAAGCTATATGAGACAAACTTAGAACTAACATCCATTACAATTTTTTGTTAGTTTAGTCCATTTTCTGCATCTGATATTTCACTATCATTATCTTTAGTGTCGGCTATTGTAATGATTCTTAGATCTCAAGGATCAGGTTAATCTGCATATGGCTTCTAAAGGAGATTTTCTCTCCATTACTTATTGATTGGTAATGATGTGGTGTTGTGATTTTCTTATCACTTTGTACGCCAAACACTTTAAAATGCTTATACAACTGAAACACATGCTTTACTTTTTTTCTTAATTGTGTTCCAATTGCATTCAACCATATTGTAAGATATCATTCCTTTTGAATTTTACTATTTACGATGTCTTAACATATGAATGACGTAACTGCATCCATTACTTTCATGTACATGAAGGTCGAGAAAATATCCATACTCTGGAGGATATCGTGTTGTTCCCTATGGTTTTCCATATTTCTCTATCTTGTGATATCTCTTAATCAATCAATGGTTTGTTACTTTATTATGTAGGTTTTATTTATTTATTTAATTGTGTGGATGACTGAGTGATGGCTTACATTATCTTCTGCAGAGACACGAGGAGCGCGTGGTAATTATTAGTTCTAAAGATAATGGTAGTGAAATATCTGATGCAGAAAATGCACTAAACTGTATAGCAAGGGTTATCCTCCAGGTAATTTAATTTTCTTCAAGTCACCATGTAAATAATGCTCCGTGATAAATTTTGACTTACCTTTGCTATGTCACACAAGTGGAAGTTTCTTGTATGAAAGTATGACTTAGGAGTTACGACGGTCTATATATATGTTGCTTTCTCATGTAGTATTGGATGTGTATATGGTAGCTTAAGGCCAAAGTTTTGGAACATCTCGGCTTTTTGATTGGTTGACCTTGAGCCTTTAAAGATTGATGTTTGGTGGCTTTTTCAACTTGCATTTTTTTTTTTTCTTTCTGGCAAAGCTATTGTTTATCATTTATGAATTTCAATAGCAATTATACCAGCTGTTGAAATCAGTATATGTAAGGATTGTTGAAATCAGTATATGTAAGGATTGAAATTTCTATCAATTGTTTGAGACTTGGGTTGTTTAAAATTCAGAAGAATTAGGGAATCCTAATTTAAGGATGAAACTTTTTATAAAATTTTGACATTATAGAGAAGTATTGGTTAGGGATGTCCATATTTTTTCAAACTGTTTTAAAGAAATGTGTATATATATATAAATATATTAAAGTATACTACTCCTCTTTCAAACTAAATGTTTTTTAGGAAAATACTTGTCACTATACACGTCGTTCTCTGAATCCGGAAAGCATCAATCTTCAACTTTCTAGTTTTAAATTTTTTATGGGATCCCCACAATGTGTGACAATTGTATGTCGTGTAAAATAAAAAATCTAATGTATTTCTTTTGTCTAATGTATTAAAAGAAGTGATTATTGACCAAAAGAGAGGGAGTAGATTAATGTGTTGATAGTGAAGTAAGAGGATGGGTTTCTTTGACACACTCTTATCTCTTCTAACAACCGAAGCCATTTAATAATTTTTTTTTATTTTGGATAGTAAACAAGAATTTTATTTAAGTAACAAAACACGAAAACAATATGTCCTCATATACAACATTGCTTACCTTGTGATAGAAGTAGAAGAACACCAATGGCTTCCAAATGTGAATAAAACATAATCCATAAAAATCTACATTTCCACACAAGGATTGCAAGGCGGTAAGGCGATCCCGAGGCAATTTCTCTGAACTAGGCGAGGCGGTGCCTAGACGGCGCCTAGGCGATGTCTAGGTGAACAAAATAATGTTTATTTAAAGGTCCTCGGATAAATATTTATTTATTTATAGATCCTTAAATAACACTAATTATTTATTAGCCAATGTGATCATTGTTTAATATATACTTCAAAAATACTAATAAGTCTTTAGGTCCTTATGTAACATTAATTGTGTCAAGATTTTGTTATTAGGTAAGTATTTTATTATCAAATTTAATTATAGAAAGCCCTTTCAAATTTCTAAAAATTACTTAGAAGGACATTGCCTGCCTAAGGCACCGCCTAGGCGATTTTATCCCAAAACGCCTAGGCGATGCCTAGGCGACTGCCTAGGCGACGCCTTGCAATCACCGTTTCCACATAATATTTGTGCAAATGACATAAAGTCATAAACAACATGCAATTTGGAAGAGAGAGAGTGCTAGAGTTATCATTCTAAATAAATAAATAAATAAAAACTATACCATATCATGGTTCGAATCAAGATTTTTGTAATAATTTTCAAACACATTGAAACTGCAAATTATGTATAACTTTTATTCTTAACAACTATATTTGTTTATTTAATAAATACGAAGTATTTACTCACTGTGAGATTGATTTCTTTTACCTTAAATCTTGCATTGTCCTATAGATTTTATTATTATGTAGTGGCATCTTCTAGCAAAAGTTAATACTAAGCATGGTCTCACACTCTCTCTAAAGGATTTTCTTTTGTAATTTGGACTGTCCTTTTTGGCTCACTTTGAAGGCATACTTATAAAAATTCATGCATTTGTTATTTCTATTTTTTGCTAAAAGATTTGACATTGTGCAAGTTTGAAGAAGCTCAAAGATATTTCACGTCATTTGTTATGGCCCTTCGATGTACTAAATATCACGCTGAATTGATCATTGATGTTTTCTAAAACTTTCAAGGAGAGTGATGGTAACATTGAGCCATCAAAGCATAGTCCTGGAAATGTGGCCATCAACATTATCCGGCTTTTGATTGCTGGATCACAAGCAGGTTGCCTTATTGGCAAGTCTGGTCAGAATATTGAGAAGCTAAGGAGTTATTCTGGAGCCACAATCATGATACTGCCTCAAAATCAGCTTCCTCTGTGTGCCTCTGCCCATGAATCTGATCGGCTGGTACAGGTGAGCTTCTGTTTGGAATTAGTTGATAATATCTGTTACTTCTGCATCTTGGTCTTGGCATAATGACATTAAAGTGATCAAGGTTTGAAAAATTCACAAACTTCGACGAACTTTGGTGGAAGTTTGTCGATAATGAAAATAGGGAAGCGAAACTATGTGGCGATGTAAAACTTGCAAAGTTTCGCCTGAAACTTTGACATGTTTTGCCTAACTTCGATTAACTTCGATGGATTGCATCGAAACCATTAAAAAGAGACAAAAAAAATGCAAGAATTCGAAGAAATCAAGGAGGTTTTTGGGGAAGTTCTCGAAGTTAACTTCCTCAAATTACTTCCGAATTTTAATGAGCGAAGCTTAAGGCGAAGTTGAAGTTTTGAACCTTGAAAGTGATAACACTAATAATGAAAGGAAAATATTGTCGTTTCACTCCTTTTAGAGCTTTAAACTATTTTTAATATGTTCAATGCTCTAGCATATCAATAGAGTTATAAATGAAAAGGTCTTTTTACTCTATCTTACGAGGGGGGGAATGAAAAATTTATATCAATTGGATTAAGGTAGTACTTCGCCTTTTGAATATAGTAAATCAGATACGAGCTTATTAGGAAGACTAGTTCCCCAAGGTGCTACACACCCATGAACCCACTCGCTACGCTCGAGGGAAATCCTAACAACTTGTATTATCAGAAAAGTGCAAATGTATTATATACATCTGAATATTGACAATAATTTGTTTTGTAATATTTACATATAAGAATTAATAAATACAATGCATTATAATCTATAAAAATGTTGATAGTTTCTACACAAAAAAATGTTGACAGTTAAACAATCTATTTTTTGATGAACATGAGTAGTAGGAGGTGACTTAAGAGGCTTAATGAGATTGTGCGCCAATTTTTTTACCTAACTTGATCCCTAGCACTTCACTACTTTAATAGTGCAGAATAGACGAGTTCAAACTTCCTTGTTCCCAGTGGATTTCTAACTTAAAAGCTGATGACCTTTCGTCTTTTGTGTTTTTCTTCTATCGTTGGAGTCCTTGAAATAGCCTACACAAAGAAAGCAAAAAAAGGTGCTTAGTCCATCTTGTTCGCACCATCAAGTCATTTAACATAATGGAAACACCACTCTAGAAGGTATTTCCGCGCATACTATGCTTAGAGATAATTGCAAGCCAATAACAACCATGGCAGCACTGTGGCATTTCTTTAAATAGCTTCTTTACCGAAACGAAGCTTGCATAAATAACACCATCAGTGAACCAACCCACCACAATAACTTGCCAATTGTAGGTATATGTAAAGGCAATGCTTTAATTATGAATGGAATAAAAGGTTGCTCATAAACAACCCTCACTGCAACATCTTGAAGATTTGAGTCAACAATTTGATCGAACATGTATGCTTGCACCACCCAAATAACCTATGTTATATTTCTAGTGACTATAGTGGCCACAATTCCTTCAAATGTTGCTTGCACCACCGAAATAACCTATGTTATATTTTCTAATTGACTATAGTGGCCACAATTTCCTCCGAATATAAACACAGAGCATGTGTATTGAAGAATGTAAACATTGAGCTTATAGATTGTAAATATGTGATGCGTTGCCGAACACATCAATAATAATTCCAAATACTGGATTATTATGGATTTGCAGTAGTGGTAAATGGGGTCGAATCACAGGGACTGAGAGTAATCTCGTTTGAATTAAAATAAACTAATTGAATCTAAACAAACACTAAAAAGCAAATGCAAGAGCAAATAAATCAAGTAATTGGAAATTAATGAAAAAGGAACATTTAGATCAAGGGAGATATTGAATTATGTAGACATGGAATTATTCTGATTCACAAATATTCTTTTTCAATGAAATCTCATAGACATACTATAACAACCAATCCACTACCAGTCACCTCGTTTTCCTTAATTCAATGGCTGGAACGTGCGACACAACCATATTCTTACTAGATTGTAACATAAGAGCTCTGCAAATTAAGCAATCTAACAACATTACACTTTGTGAAAACATTTGTCCTAGGCAATAGCTAACTTAGCGTCGCTACTTGACCTATTCTTCAAAAACACCTAGAGCTTCTCGAACGCGAACAGTCAATAACCCTTGTTACTACCAATGCAGTTTCCCTTACCGGGCGACGTTAAAACTACTAGTTATGGTTTCTAATGCAATCATGTGCATTGGGCCACTACACAACAAAAATGCAAAAAACCTAGACTTTAATGCAAGCAAAGAGCCTTTTCAAACCGCGAAATCAAAGTTACAAGAATCCAAGAAAAAAGGTTTTTCGTTAAAAACTCGAATCTCATCGAACCATGGCTACACAATTAATACTCCTCAATCTAGAACAAACTCAACAAAGATTTAGCCAACAATGTCTATAAGTATTGAAAGGAGAATAAAGAAAATAAACATAAAGGTTACCTTTTACAAAATTTCAAATCGAAAACCTAGAAAATATTGAAAGGGGGAAAGTTCTCTTTGTAATGTGTATGTTTGGATATTCGTTCGACCCTTTATTTATAGAGACTAAAGAGATAAAACACAATCTGATCGAATTCGCAACCGAGCTACAAAATTTGCAACAAAATAACCAATTCAGGTCCAGCACCTTTAGATGACTTCCTAAGGCGCTGGCTAAGGCGTTGAACTAATGGCTCACCGGAATTTGGCATTTAGGCTTGGCACCTCCAGTTGTACCCCAAGGCACTGGCTTAACTTCTCTCAGGAATTCTTTGGGGAAGGTCAACGCCTTCTTAGCGCCCTATGTGTATTCCTAGGGCGCTGGAACTTTTGTCTCTATTTTTCCACGAATTTTTACCGACTTTACTATTTTTCTCCAATTCGTCTCTTTAGACCATGAAAACACAAAAACAAAAGATAAGTACTGTAAATTAGAGAATTAAACATGTTAAAAATATCGAATACACACCTTAGTTATAAATATTTACGGACTTATCAAATACCCCCAAACTTAGACATTTGTTTGTCGCGAGCAAAGGAGTATAAAACAAGTCATCATCACAACATAAATATTATCAATTCTTTAAATGCCCAACTCTAACTTAGTGCTTTCGTCCAATCTTTTTATTTGCCAAATCGAAACTAGAACACTCAAGCATAGCTGGTTACTTCAAGTCAAGATTCTTGGCCACTTTCTCGAGAATTACTCTGCCAAATACCAGGCTTCGCTAAGACTAAAGCCTTAAATTAATCATGAGTTACCTCATGATATACAGTTAGGCTGAAAATATACGTTCTCTAAGTAGAGCGTTGAATGCTAAAGACTCCACAAACGAAACTTATACTACCAATCTCCATTGACATAGTCCAGACATCATTCGAGGTCAGTAGGATTTTCTCTTGGGTTGTAATGGTGCTGGGCTAGGCTAACAAGGAAATGATATTAATGGATTTCAAAACATTGGAAAACCAAAACGTAGACCACTAAAGTATTTTTAGAGAAGATGGAAGTAATTATACTGCACAAAAATTCATTTTTCTTTTCATCCTCACCTTTTCCAACCACCAGGTTCCTTTCTCTGTTTTTAGAAGAAATTTATTTCATTTCTTCGGATATAGTTTTAGGTGGGACCCTCTATTCATGAATAAATTTTGTACGCATCATGAATCCCCTTATTTTGGGTATATACATATATAATTTTTCTCTCTCATTTTCTTTTCATGTCTCTTATTCAAAATTTTCAAATCTAAGTATGATTTCCAACTAGCCTTGGTAAAGGGTAATATCAGGCTACGGCTATAGGTTTAACATTAGGTAACAAAGAATTCAAGTTGGGTTGGCTTAATTTGACTAACTTGGGAAATTAAATTTGGGTGGGCTTAAGGCTAAGAGCTAAAGCAAACACGACCTACGTCTTCCCCCCAAACTCCCCCAAACTTAGTCTAGAACTAGAATTCAGTCTCGAATGGTATGCAAACCCGTTCTAGAATCTTTAGAGATATAATTAACACTTGTTTTGTTGTGACCTTCTACCACTTTCATATCTAGCATAAAGCCTCAACTCCACACTAGCACCCTTTGGTGTAATAATCTTAGTACATAAACCAATCACAAGAACAAGGTTTTTGATAGCGTCGCTGGTAGACCCTCTATTCATAAGGTCTATCGTACGAAACGGGTGAGGGGCACGGGAACAATGCCTGTTCAAGACGGTTTATAGGTGGTTCAGAGTGGGCCCAGCAGAGGTTTCATGAGTGTGACAGAAGCAAATGTGTGACAGGCATGAGGTGTGTGTGTGGGTTGCTCAAAGAGTAGGAATAGGTGGGGGGGGTTTTAGTATATATAGCAGTACTGTCACTGGAAAAGTATCTTTTAAGTTTGTACTGGGTTATTGGTTTGGGAGCAGAGTAGTACTCTGTCTCTGGGTTAGGTGCTTCTCTCTCTGAGTTGTTATCCTCTCTTTGTTTTTTTGTTTTTTGTGGTTTTATTTATTTATTAATTTATTTTTTCGCAATCAACAAACTACCTCTCTTTCAGTGAGAAGGGACCCTTCCTATCATTGGTATCAGAGCTCCCAAATGGCGCCAAAGACCGATTCACGGCTGGAGATGTTGGAGGAACAGATGAAGCTGATTCCGGCGGAGCTCCAGAAGATTCCGGTGCTGGAAACATCATTCGGGGAGTTGTGATCAGAAGTTCAGGGCTTGATGCAGCAATTAAGGTCGATTCACCTTCGTCCCAACACATAACCACCTGGATCTAGTCAGATCGGAGAGGCGAGTGGCCAGAATTTTGAGATCCAGGGGGATCCACGAGATCCGGGCCTTATGGTGGAAGGAGGAGGACGAGATCGCCTAGATCGTGTTGCACCATCATACAGATTTGGTCTCGAAGTTCGAAAGATCAAGATGCCAACATGCAATGGCGAATATCTTTTTGTCTGGAACCAAGCTGAGCACTACTTCACACTCCACGAGATGTCGGAAGTTTCGAGGTTGAGGGCGGCGCAGATCTGCTTGGTCGGACCACCCCAGATCTGGTTGCAGATTGAGGAACAGTTGGGAAGGGCTTGGCCAGTTGAGCCCAACTACCAAATCAAGCCCATCGTCGTCGAACTTTTCCAGTCTAACATCTTCAAAGGCTGCTACCCCTCGTGTTTCTCCACCCAAGATCAAGCGCCTAACAGAGGTGGAGGCAGAGGTACGAAGGAAGCAAGGCTTGTGCTACCGTTGTGACGCTAAATGGTTCGCCGGCCACCGATGCCAAAGGAAGGAAATGCACGTCATGCTTGTTGACGACAAAGAAGAGGAAGTGTCAGGCTCAGGGGAGGGCTCAGAGGTACCATCTGAGTGTGTCACCATGGAGTTAACCACCCTGACACTCGATGGGAAACCAACGCCTCGAACAATTAACATTAAGGGTACCGTTGGGAGGGTCGATGTGGTCATCATGATCGACAGTGGTGCCGCCCACAATTTTATCTCGCCATTGTTGGTCAACAAATTAAAGCTACCAATCTCGAGCACATCAGACTATGGAGTAGTGGTGGGGGGTGGCTCTCGTGTTTCGGGTTCGGGGGTGTGTAATGCAGTGAAATTACAGTTTAAGGGTTTCCCAGCCACAACGAATTTCTACCCAATTCAGATGGTGAGTTCAGACTTGATTCTGGTAATGCAATGGTTAATGTCGATGGGCATGACAATGGTTGATTGGGTCAACCTCACTATGCACTTCTACTACAATGGCAAGTGGGTTTCTGTTCAGGGCGATCCGACTCTTCATCGTGCCTTGGTCTTGTAAGTCTATCCAACGATCATCGGAGTCTGTTCTGGAGTGTTTTTTGGTGGAATGTGTGAGTGGGGAGGTTATCGAATCTAACCTTCAGGCTCTTGTTACTGAGCCATGTATCCGAGACCTCTTGACTTCTTTCCAGTCATTATTCGAGTCACCCACCACTCTGCCACCGATTCGTGCTTGTGACCATGCCATTCTCCTTGAGGAGGGCACAAAACCGGTGCGTGTCCGCCCGTACCGATACCCTCACATCCAAAAGGCTGAGATTGAAAGGATGGTAAATGCTAGACACGAAGAATCATTCAACCAAGCAACAACCCCTTCTCCAGCCCGGTGTTGTTGGTAAAAAAGAAAGACGGGAGTTGGAGGTTTTGTGTGGACTATCGAGCTCATAACAAGGCCACGATTCCTGATCGTTTTCCCATCTCAAACATTGATGAACTGTTGGACGAGCTCTATGGGGCCTGTGTTTTCGAAGCTCGACCTTCGCTCCGGGTGTCATCAGATCAGAGTCAAGCTAGCCGACGTACATAAAACGACATTCCAAACCCATGACGGTCATTTTGAGTTCTTGGTTATGCCGTTTGGTTTATCGAATGCCCTGACGACTTTCCAATCACTAATGAACTGCATTTTCAAAGGGTTGATTCGGCGTTGCGTGCTTGTATTCTTTGACGACATCCTCGTCTATAGCAAGTCGATTACTAATCACTGCTCTCACTTATCACAGGTCCTCTCTATCTTGCAGTCTAATTCTCTTTTTCTTAACCTTAAAAAATGTTGTTTTGCTAGATTGAAACTGGATTATTTAGGCCACATCATTTCTAGTGAAGGGGTGTTAGCCGACCCAGAAAAAGTGTAAGCAATTGGTTAATGGCCCCTCCCCGCCTCGATCAAGGATCTTCGTGGTTTTCTGGGCCTCACTAGATACTATAGGCGTTTCGTTCGCGACTACAGCAAGATCGCAGCCTCACTTACTCAATTGCTCCGTAAGGACTCCTTCCAATGGAGTGATGAAGCCACCGTGGCTTTCGGTCGATTGAAGGCTGCAATGAAAGCAGTGCCCATTTTAGCCTTGCACGATTTTTCTGCCCTGTTCATCATTGAAACTGATGCTTCTGGTGTTGGAGTGGGGCGGTGCTATCTTAGTTCGATTGTCCAATCGCATTCTTTAGTCAAGCGCTATCTCAAAGGGCGTGAGCCAAGTCGGCGTATGAGCGAGAACTCATCGCCATTGTCCTAGCCGTACAAAAATGGCAGCACTACCTTTTGGGTCGGAGATTCTTGGTCGCACTGATCAACGAAGCTTGAAGTACTTGATGGAACAACGGGTAGTCACTCCGGAGTATCAACGTCGACTCATTAAGCTGTTGGGGTTCCACTTCGATATTCAGTACAAGCCGGGTTCATCAAATATAGTTGCTGATGCTTTGTCTCGGTACCTCGTCTTGGCCGAGTTGCACTTATTTACTTCTACAAATGAACCTACTCTTCTAGAGGAAATATTAGCTTATCCTTTTTTGTCCACCGTACAGGCCTCGCTGCAAGCCAATGTCGAGTCCAAACCCGGATGGGCAGTGCTCCATGGACGATTGTTGTTTCACAGTCGTTTGGCATTACCTGCATCCTCCAGTCTCAAACAAATGATACTCACAGCCTTCCACTCTGGTTCTATAGGTGGTCATGGAGGTTTGCTGCGCACATGTAAGGGTATTGCTGCAGAATCGTATTGGGTGGGCATGCTGAAGGACATCAAAGACTTCGTGGTGAAGTGAGATGTGTGCCAACGTCATAAGTATGAGACCTTGGCACCGGGTGGACTACTACAACCCCTTCCAATCCCGACTGCCGTTTGGGAGGACATTTTGCAGGACTTCATTGAATGGCTTCCTCTGTCTCGAGGATAAAACTCCATCCTGGTCGTGGTGGACCGGCTAAGTAAATATGCACATTTTCTCCCGTTGAGACACCCTTACTCCTCGTAGACAGTTGCTGAAATTTTTTTAGTTGGGGTTGTTCGTTTGCACGGGTTTCCATGCTCCATGGTCTTGGATCGAGACAAAATCTTCTCGAGCCACTTTTGGACGGAGTTGTTTCGCTTCCATCACATGACATTGAATCGGAGTTAGGCATATCATCCCCAAAGCGATGGGCAAACAGAGGTGGTGAATCAATGTTTGGAGTCCTACCTACGCTGTTTTATCAGCCAACAACCAAAGCAGTGGTCGTTGTGGCTCTTGTGGGCTGAGTACAACTACAACACCTTTTTCCACTTTTCCTTTTGCTGCTCTCCCTTCAAAGTGGTTTACGGACACGATCCCCCACCGTTAGTCCATCATGGGGTCTACTCTCCAACGGTTCAGTCTGACTTTGAAGCTATGTTGATGGCTAGGGATAGGGCACTCCAGGAATTGCGCGATCAGTTGTTGGCTTAGAACCGCATGACACAACAGGCCGACAAGGGACGACGCAAAGTCATTTTTGATGTAGATGATTGGGTCTATCTTAAGCTAAGGCCATATCGCCAACACAGTGTTGCTCACCGCACTAACACAAAGCTTAGCCTCAAGTTTTTTGGCCCATTCAAGATCTTGAGTCGTGTAGGAGAGGTTGCTTACAAGCTGGCCTTTCCCCCAACTTCGACTATTCACCCAGTTTTTCATGTGTCCCAACTCAAGCATGCCATTGGCTCTTCTCCAGTCTTTCTTTCACTGCCCCTGTTTCAAATGGAGTCTTTAGTCTTGCCTACAGAACCAGAATCGGTGTTGGCATATCGATCCTTGGCTGCTGGACCGGAGGTGTTAAGCAAATGGGTCTCCCTACCTGTGGCGGATGTGTCTTGGGAACTAGTTCGCCACATTTGGAAATCATTTCCAGTTTTCCACATTGAGGACAAGGTGGTTGTCCACTGCAGGAGTATTGATAGCATCACAGGTAGACCTCCTATTCATAAGGTCTATCGTAGGAAACGAGTGAGGGGCATGGGAATAAAGCCTGTTCAAGACGGTTTAGAGGTGGTTCAGAGTGGGCCTAGCGGAGGTGTCATGAGTGTGACAGATTCAAATGTGTGAAATGCATGATGGGTGTGTGTGTGGGTTGCTTAGACAGTAGGAATGGGGGGTGACTCTTTCTCTGGGTTAGGGGCCTCTCTCTCTGAGTTGTTATCCTCTCTTTGTTTTTTTTTTTTTTTTTTTTTTTTTTTGCAATCAATAAACTATCGACGCGACCCCCTCTTTCAGTGAGAAGGGACCCTTCCTATCAGTTTTTACCTGGATTTTATTTAAAGTCTTGTATCTTAATGGCAACATTAATGCACAGTTTTCCTCAATTGTCCACCACTATTGTAAGCTAGATTTGTGCATTCATTAAGCACATAACAATGGAGAGTGGAAGAAATGAAAGACAAAACGAAAGAATTCACAAGCATGGGAAAGTGCATATAACCTACCAAACCATCAATCCATAAATGAAATTGAAACCGTATTACCTGTATTCCGCAAGAAATTTTTGAAAATCCCACCAATTTGCAAAAACATTTACCATCTCCTTGTATGGTTCATCCTTACATTCAATCCAACCGCATACTTGCATACTTGCAATACCCCCAAACTTATTTCGAACCTTGTCCTCAAGGTTCAAGAAAATTGAAGCACTATACACAAAATCCCAAAAGACAAGTGAAAGTGGAAGAATAGAAATGAAATGAAATGGGGTGAAACCTGGATATATTCAAAAGAATTGAAAGTATGTAAAAGTGTTGGGTTTTGTAGCGTATCTGAATTATAGCTTGAGAGTATGAAAATTTCTCCAAAATAATGGTACTCGTTCAAGATTTACTCCCCCAAACTTTGATCATGCTAACAGGTATGTTATCCCATATGCTATCGCTCAAGTGAATAGTCACCCGACAAGTGACACAAAAATTGAAATTCCACATAATTAATAAAAACAACTTCTATAAAGTGTAGCATACTTCAACTAATGAAGGAAAAGAAAGAATGCAATAAAATAAACTGGGCTGCCTCCCAGAAGCGTCGATTTTCAACGTTTTGGTGAAGACACGCATCATGAAAGATGATTGGCCACACAATCCAAAACATTCCTAACGTACGTTGTGGTCCAAAATGGCCACCGCATGCGTAAGAGTGACAATGGGATAGAATAGAATATGTTTCTTGATGAGGAACACATCTACGCATCAACTGATCCGTTCAAAATTTCCGTAAGTATGGATCATCCCAAAGTTAGTATTTTGAGTCACGCACCAGTTTTTGCTTATGTGCATGAGTGAAGTCTAGTGGTAACTTTTGAGCAACTAGATAATTAACAAGGTCAATATACCAGGGAGTTTCGGAGACTACCGCATAGATGTGTTCATCATGTAACTCATCAAATAGCGTGGTAGATGGTTCTCCATTCTCTAGGCGGCTTAAATGGTCTACTACTAAGTTTTATGCAATCTTGTTCTCAATTGTATGATTGATCTCTTGTAGTGAGTATCCATCTTATAAGTTTGGGCTTGGACTCTTTCTTTGCCATCAAATACCGTAGAGCTGCATGATCTGAGTACACGATGACTTTAATGCCTAAAAGGTAAGGTCTAAAATTTTCAAGTATGAAGACAACTGCTAGTAATTCCTTTTCAGTGGTGCTGTAACTCATTTGCGTGGTGTCTAAAGTCCTGGACGCATAGTATATGACATGGTACTCTTTTCCAACTCTTTGACCTAACACGGCTACTATAGCATAGTTGCTCACGTCACACATTATCTCAAATGGGAGCATCCAATTAGGTGCCCGAATGATGGGAGTAGAAGTATGTGCGGTTTTCAAGGTATTGAAAGCTCGTTTACATGCGTCATCAAAAACGATTGAAACGTCTTTTTGGAGGAATCGACACATAGACTGAGCTATCTTGGAAAATTCCTTGATGAATTGCCTATAAAAACCCGCATGGCCTAAGAATGCACGGATTTCCCTTGCATTGCCTGGGTAAGGTAAGGTGGGGATGATATCTATTTTGGCAAGGTCGACTTCTAGACCTCTAGATGAAACCCTATGACCTAAAATGATCCCTTGGTCTACCATAAAATGGCACTTCTCATAATTGAGAATGAGATTCTGTTAAACCTCCGAAACCAAACACTCAGTACTCCAGAATCACCTTTATTGATGAACACAAGAACAAAGATAAAGAACGATCTTTGCAAAACCAGAGACAGAGCAGTTTTGCTCTTCTCACCCAAAATCCCCAATAAGACCGACTAAGTAAAGATGATGAACAGGACTGACATACTTTGCTATTTATATCATATTCCCCTAACTGACTAACTGACCCACACGTTACTTACACCACACCCCACAACTCATGACCACTTAGCTGACCCCACAGTTAAGACACAACCCACTAAGCAGGCACCCCAATGTCTCGTGTACACACTTTTCCCTTTCGTTGGTACACCTTGGAAATACGGGGTCTAACAGTACTCCCCCCGTGGACAACCACCTTGTCCTCAAAGTGGAAAGCTGGGAAGGACTTACGAACATGGCGGACCAATTCCCAAGAGGCATCCGACTCGGGCAAGGAGGACCATTTGACCAGCACCTCAGGACCGGCAGCCAAGCAGCGATAGGCCAGAATATAGTCGGGTTCCACAGCTATCATAACGGACTCGGGAGCAACAGGAGGAAGCTCAGGGGAAACCGGGACCGAGCCCACCATACGCCGCAGCTGGGACACATGAAACACGGGATGGATAGAGGAAGCAGCCGGCAACTCAAGACGATAGGCCACAGCGCCAATGCGCTCCAAGACTTTGTAAGGTCCAAAGAAGCGGGGGCTAAGCTTCATGTTGGTGCGGCGGGCCACCGTGTACCGACGATAAGGTCGCAACTTGAGGTAGACTAAGTCGCCGACTTCGAAAAAAGAGATCCCTGCGGTGTTTATCGGCTTGCTGCTTCATGCGGTTCTGTGCAATAGTCAATTGAGCGCGCAATTCTGCAAGTGCCAGGTCACGGGACTTCAAGAATGAATCAATCTCTAACTGTTGAGGTCCGGGAGGGGAGCCATAGCGCACGATCGGCGGTGGGTCACGGCCATACAACACTTTAAAAGGGGAGCATCGAAGGGAGGAATGGTAAGAAGTGTTGTAGCAGAATTCCGCCCAATGCAACCAATTGGACCAATCCTTTGGCCGCTGGTGAATGAAACATCGCAGGTAAGTTTCGACACATCTGTTGACCACCTCTGTTTGGCCATCGCTCTGCGGGTGATAGGCCGAGCTGCGGTGGAGCGCGGTGTGCTGCAAACGGAACAACTCACACCAGAATCGGCTGAGAAATACACGGTCACGATCCGAGACAATGCTGCGGGGGAACCCATGCAAGCGAACAACCTCCCTGATGAACACCGAAGCCACCGTCTGAGCCGAAAAAGGGTGGCGAAGGGGTATGAAGTGAGCAAACTTACTAAGGCGATCAACCACCACTAAGATGGAATTTGCGCCATGGGACATAGGAAGGCCCTCGATGAAGTCCATCGAAACATCCTCCCACACCTTGGCTGGAATCGGCAACGGTTGAAGGAGCCCAGCCGGAGACAACGTCTCATACTTGTTGCGTTGGCACACATCACACGCAACGACAAACGAACGGATGTCACCCTTCATGCCAGGCCAATAAAACTCGGCAGCCAGACGACGGTATGTTTTGAGGAAACCCCCGTGACCCCCAACCGGGGAGGAGTGGAACTCCGTTAACAGCTGCTGTTTGAAAGAGGACGAAGAGGGTAATACCAGGCGGCCCTTGAAACGAAGGAGACCGTCGCGGAGAGACCAGCCAGGTGGAGTAGGCGAGTTTTGAGAAAAAGCAGCAAGGATGGCACTGAAGTGAGGATCCGCAGCTACCTCTTGAGAAATGACAGAGACATCGGCGAGAGAAGACACCATGAGGGAACATAGGACCGGGTCCACTGGAAAGCGGGACAGTGCGTCGGCGGCCTGATTCGTCACCCCAGGCTTGTAGTGAATCTCAAAGTGAAACCCCAGTAATTTAATAAGCCACCGCCGATACTCCGCGCCACTTCTCTCTGTTCCGGGAGAAACTTCAGCTACGCCGATCCGTACGGACAAGAAACTTGCGCCCGACAAGTAATGCCGCCACTTTTGCACCGCCAATACTATAGCCATCGTTCCCTTTCATAGGCGGATTTGGCCCGAGCGCGCGCTGAGAGGGCCTGACTGAAGAAGGCAATGGGACGCTCAATCGTGACAGATTGCTCCCACCCCCACGTCGGACGCATCTGTTTCCACCACAAATAAAGCATGAAAATCGGGTAAGGCAAGAGTCGGGACAAGGAGAGCGAGTTTCAGTTGTTGAACAAGAAAAGAGGCCTCATCAGACCACGAGAAGGAGTCTTTGCGCAATAGTTGGGTGAGAGGGGCAGCAATCTTGCCATAATCCCGCACGAACCTCCGGTAATACCCGGTCAAGCCCAGAAACCCGCGGAGTTCCTTTGGTGAGGAAGGCATAGGCCACTGCTCCATGGCTTTCACCTTATCCGGGTCAGCGCGCACACCATCCCCCGATATGATATGTCCCAAATACTCCAGATTCGACTTCGCGAAACAACACTTCTTCAAATTCACAAAAAGGGAATGCAATTTGAGGATAGAGAGGACTTGCTGGAGATGCTCACAGTGGTCGCGCATGGAAGCGCTATAAACCAAAATATCATCAAAGAAAACCAATACACACCGGCGAATCAAACCTTTGAAGATGGAGTTCATGAGAGCCTGGAAGGTGGCAGGGGCGTTGGACAGACCAAAGGGCATCACCAAGAACTCATAGTGACCCTCGTGAGTCCGGAAGGCCGTTTCGGCACATCGGCAGCCTTCACTCGGATTTGATGGTAACCCGAGCGCAAGTCCAATTTGGAGAAGATGGAGGCTCCTCGCAACTCATCCAACAATTCGTCGATGTTGGGAATTGGAAACCGGTCTGGAATGGTGGCTTTGTTCAAAGCGCGGTAATCGACACAGAAACGCCAACTGCCATCTTTCTTCTTGACTAAGAGTACCGGGCTGGAGAACGGACTGGTGCTCGGTTGAATCACCCCGGCTGCCAACATCTCGGTCACCAACTTCTCAATCTCCGTCTTCTGAATTTGGGGGTAGCGATATGGCTGAACGCGAATGGGTTCGGTGCCATCCCTCAAGACGATCGCATGATCACAATTCCGGGACGGCGGCAACCCGGAGGGCGGTTGAAACAAGTCGCAAAACTGATCAAGCACTTTCTGTACACAAGGCTCCATCTGAGGAAGAGCCGGGCTTGGCGCTGAAGGTGTGTGACTGAGGCATTCAACCAAGAATCCACCAAGGACCGAGTCGAGGGAGCGCTGAATTGACTTGCACGACACCAGAGCCCTATGGAGAGTGGGATCACCCTGAATGGTCACCGATTGACCGTCATACACAAAGGAGATGGTGAGCCTCTGCCAATCAATAGTTGTGATCCCTAGAGTGGACAACCACTTCACGCCCAAAATGAGGTCATGGCCCCGCATACCAATCGGGTAAAAATCAGTCGTTACCGTAATACTCTGAAAAGAGACCTGCACTGCCTTACACATCCCGGAGCCCGGCAACCGCGCGCCACCACCTACGAACACGCCATACGCCGCTGTAGGCGTCACAGGAAGTAGGAGCTCTCGAACCAGCGCAGGGGAGATGAAATTGTGCGAGGCACCCCCGTCAATCAAAATCACCACAGCACGACCTGCGACAGACCCCTTGACCTTGAGAGTGTGCGGGTCCGGGCCCCCTGCTAGGGCAAGAGCCGACAGCTCGATGGAGGAGAATTCTCTAGGTTCGTCCGGGGCTTCCGAAGGTATGTCATCCTCTGGATCGTCATCCACCAGGAGGACATTTAAGGTCTTCCGTGCGCATCGATGTCCAGCCGACCACTTGTCGTCACAGCGATAACACAACCCTTGCTTTCGACGTGCCTGCGCCTCAGACTCCGTTAGGCGCTTATGCTTCGGGGGTGACACGTTGGGCCCAACCGCCATGGAAGAGCTCGGGCTGGACGAAGAGGAAGAGGAGGAACTGGGCTTAGTTGAAAAACCCAGTGGCAACTGGGCCTTAGAGGTGGGTTCTTTAGGCGGGCTTGAAAATGTGTGACTAACCCAGTGGGGGCCCTTTGGGTCTGTTCGGGAACTGGGCCCAGACCCACTGGATTGGGCCTTGCTGCCTATCAGTCCAAAGGACTCCGTCTCTCCTAGCTTCTTCTCCAACCGCCCAGCACGAGCCACCACCGCCTTCAAGGACGAAGCCGGCTCCACCATCATCTCCACCCGCAGCCGGTCCTTCAATCCATTTATAAACACTGCAATTTTCTGGCGCTCAGTCAAACCCTCTTGATGGAGCAGCAGAAGCTCGTATCGCTGCCGGTATTCACTCACCGTCGTTTCTTGTTTGATTGAGAAGAACTGCTGGTACAGGTAGAGGGGATCGGCCTCCGTGAATCGCAACGTCAACTGTGTCTTCAACTCCTCCCAGGAAGTGAAGGCCTGTACCTTCTCCTCCGTCTGGAGCCAGATCTGTGCTGGCCCGATCAGACAGATCCGAGCGTCACGGAGTTTGGTCTCCTCTGACATGTCATGCAGGGCGAAATAATGTTCCGCCTGGTTGAGCCATACCAGCAAGTCTTCGCCGCTACACGTTGGCATCTTGATCTTTCGGACTTCCGGCCCGGATCTATAGGGCTGGGATCGGCGAGTGGAACTCTCCGCCGACAGATCCGCGTCACCCGACCCCAGATCTGGTGGATCTGGTGTCAACCCGCTCCCTTGTGGCCGGATCTGAGGTGACTTCCCGGAATCATGACCCCGCTGGAAGAACTCCTCCATCCGCAGAGATAACTCCTGGATCTGGCTTTGGATCTGTGATTGTGTGTGGATCTGAGTCTGAAACTCCGATCGTAGGCCATGGATCGATCCTTCTAACTCCCTGAGTTTGCTCAGCTCCGCCTCCACTGCCTCTATACGTGTATCAGCTTTCGGCCCCATGACAACGATGCTCTGATACCACTGTTAAACCTCCGAAACCAAACACTCGGTACTCGTAATCACCTTTATTGATGAACACAACAATAAAGACAAAGAAGACGATCGCAAAACCGAGCAGACAGAGCGCTTTTGCTCTTCTCACCCAAAATCCCCAATAAGACCGACTAAGTAAAGATGATGAACAGGACTGACATACTTTGCTATTTATATCATATTCCCCTAACTGACTAACTGACCCACACGTTACTTACACCACACCCCACAACTCATGACCACTTAGCTGACCCCACAGTTAAGACACAACCCACTAAGCAGGCACCCCAATGTCTCGTGTACACACTTTTCCCTTTCGTTGGTACACCTTGGAAATACGGGGTCTAACAGATTCCTTTCAATGCATCGAGATAGCATTTCGGTCAGATTGTAGAGACAATCATCAAATGAATTTCCATAAATGGTGAAATCGTCCATGAAAACTTCAATAAAGTCCTTGACAAAGTCAAAGAAAATGCTTGCCATGCACCTTCGAAAGGTTGCAGGTGCATTGCATAGCCTAAATGACATGCGTCTTTAAGCAAAGGTTCCAAAAGGACATGTGAAAGTGGTCTTCTCCTGATCTTCTGGTGCAACGGGAATCTAATAAAACCTTAAGTACCCATCTAAACAGCAGTAAGGAGATCTCCCTGCTAGACGTTCTAGCATTTGGTCAATGAATGGCAAGGGGAAATGGTCTTTCTTAGTGGCTGCATTAAGTTTCCTATATAGTCGATACACACTCGCCATCCATTTTGGACGCGAGTAGGCACCAACTCTCCCTTGGTGTTGGTCAATACTGTTATCCTTGTTTTCTTAGGTACAACTTGAACTGGGTTGACTCACTTACTATCATAGATGGGGTATATCATACTGGCGTCAAAAAGTTTAAGGATCTTTTTCTTGAGGACATCCATCATAGGCGGGTTCAATTGCTTTTGCACTTGCCTTGAAGGTTTACTATCCTCTTCCATGTGTATTCAGTGCATACAAGTGGAAGGGTTTAAGCCTTTAAAGTTGGCTAGTGCCTATCCCATAGCTTCTATGTGTTGCTTCAGGACACACACTAGTCTTTCCTTTTCCAGCTTGGATAGCTTGCTCGAAAGTATCACTGGGAGCGTCTCATCATCACCTAAGTATGCATACTTATTAAGAAGTTTTTTCAGTTCTAACTGAGATGTTTTTTCAAGTGAGGGAAGGAGGTTGGATTCAGAAATGGGTAGTTGTACAGAAGTTAGGAGTTCAGGATGGAGTTGAGAAGACTCCAACTCCATCACCACATCATCAACATCAGTGTCGAGTGCACATATAGAATTCATATTATTATGGGTTAGATTATGGTGGATGGTTGTTTGCAGCGTATCTCCCATAGTTTGATCAAGATTCTTCTACACAAGGGAATTTATTGCATCCATGGTGCACAGGGATGACACATTGGCAAGATACTTCAAGGTGTTCTAAATATTAAACTTAATTACTTCACCATCAAATTCCATAATCAAAGATCCGTCAGCAACGTCAATCTTTGCTTGTGCCGTGTTCATGAATGGACGTCCTAATAGGATTGAGGAGGAGTTAGGGAATGGTTCTACTTTCATATCAAGGACGTAGAAATCGGCTGGAAAAACCAACTCCTTTGCACGTACTAACACATCTTCTAGGATTCCTACTGCATGTACCACATAATTATCTGCTTATTGAATCACTATTCCTGTGTCTATGAATGGTCCAACTTTGAGAGACTCGTAGATTGATAATGGCATGACATTTATGGAAGCTCATAAATCTAACATTGCCCTAGAAAAGCATGAGTTACCAATGGTGAATGGTACGTAAAACATACCAAGATCTTTACACTTCAGGGGAAGCTTCTTTTGAAGGATTGTAGAGACAGTTTCACACATGGTGACCTTCTCATTTCCTTGCAATTTCCGCTTATTGTTGCACAAGTCCCTCAAGATTTTAGCATATTGAGGCATTTGAGTAATGACTTCAACTAGCGAAATGTTGAGTTCAACTTTCCTTAGCGTGTTAAGAATTCCTCACTCTTGTTCCTCTTTCTTGGACTTTGCAAGACGTTAAGGGAATGGTGGACGGATAACGACGGACTTTTTGATTGGTTCCGCCTTGGGTGGTGGTTCCTCAAGTGGTGCAACAGTGATTTCTGCTTCCTTTTCTAACTCTACTCTCACATCCTTCAAATTGCTTGGCGGATCCGGTTGCTTAGGCCCTTCGAGTTCCATCCCACTCCTCAAGGTGATCTTATTGGCAATTACGCTAGCATCCAAGGATGACTATGGGGTTTGTCTCTATTGATTTCCTTTCGACTTTTGATTGATGAGTCAATCAATTTGTCTTTTCATTTCATTAAGATTAGATTCATATTGCTATTAGGGAATGTGCCCTACGCCAATTCTATAAATGTTGTTACACTTCTAAATAGATGCATGTTGTTTTTATAATAGTATCCATGAATAATTATTGGATTATTCTAAACGTCCCTAGTCAGTTATTATTGTGGGAACAATAATAAATTAAGAATAGTATGAGTCTTGATTGATAATCATTTGATAATTATGCATATAGGGTTACAAATCAAGATCATAAGTATTTATTGGGAACAAATACTGGACTGGACCGCCGTGAGAACGCTACATGGACAATGTCATAAGTGGTAATAATGATGGTTATATCATTTAGTCATTCGACTTGAGATCAATAGAGCCTCCAACATTAGGAGCACAATGATTTGACATAATTAATCGTTGTCTTTAATCGGGTGATTATAAAGGTTGTGATTGGTCATTGTCCAACTAATGTGTGGAAGTTGTGTGATCAAGATGAGATTTGTCCCTCTCTTCCAGAGAGAGTTATCTATTGGGCCCATCGATATGTTAGACTTATAAATGGCCATGTCTAGTGAATTGATTAGATTAATGTTACTTGACAATTTCAGTTTACTCGGAGATTGAGACTAGTAGATTGAACTATAAGGGTGACATTTCATGTCTTATGTTCAATCAAAAGATATCGCGTGACAAAAGGATATGATATACATTGTCTATTAAGTTGTTTTGATTTATTGATCTTTGTGCAACTTGGGTAGTCATAATGTCTTGCTAGAGGCTGCTTATGACTTGTGTGCCAAAAAAGGGTTTTGGTTCACTACCAACGTTGTACGAACTTATCGGGTCGCTCATAAAGAATGGATTTGCGTGATTTCCAATAGTCCAGATTTATGAATTCTATATGATAAAATTCATTGCAGAAATACCCTTGTAAGTGTGTTATATTATTACTCCTTTAATTACGGGTACAACTGTAACTCACTTGACTGACTAATTACAATTGTTGTATAAAGAGGTGTTAAGTGAGAATTAAAATATACATAGGAATAAGGGGAGAAACTTGAAAATGTTTTGGGTTGTCTCTAGAGGTTTTGGACTTTGGGGAGAGAACAAAAAGAATTTATGAACTATCTCGGAGCTTGCACTTCGAATTGCGGTCATTCGTTCGTGTGTGGATAGTGGCAGGGGGCGTTCGTCTCTGGCAGAGTCTTGAAGATCTATCGACAAAACAATGGTGGACAAGAAGTTTACGTTCATAAGGTATGGTTTTCTCTTTTTTCATCAATTTAATGGAATCGGTAGGATCTTGGTTCGAGGATTTCAAAAAACTTCCGTTGCAACTGATCCCCAAAACTCGACAGTGGTATTAGAGCCCTGTTCGATTCCATTAAAACTAATGTGCATATTTCCTTTGATGTGTATGATATATTATTGAGGTCTTAAATCTATGTTCGTTTTTCATAACATATTTCCTCGTGGAATGTATGATACATAGACACTATTAAGGATATGTATGATGGAGTAGTAACGAGTATAAAGACATTTGGAGGAGCTACAAAAGAATTTCCCATTACGATAGGACTACATCAAGGATCGGCTTTAAGCCCATATCTATTTACTTTAGTTATGGATGAACTAACTAGACATATTCAAGAGGATATACCATGGTGTATGCTATTTGCAGATGATATTGTCTTAGTGGATGAAACTAAAGATGGAGTGAATAGGAAACTAGAACTCTGGAGGAATACATTAGAATCTAAAGGCTTTAAGTTGAGTAGGACGAAAACCGAATACATGCACTGTGAGTTTGGAAACACTAGACATCGAGATGACGGTGTGGTAAAATTAGGGGAAATAGAAGTTCCTAAGGTAAACCACTTTAGATACCTATGATCAATCATACAAAATGATGGTAACATTGAGAATGATGTCACACATAGAATTCAAGCTGGATGGAAGAAATGGCGGAGTGCAACAAGGGTGATTTGTGATCGAAATGTTCCTACTAAGTTAAAAGGAAAATTTTATAGGACCGCAATTAGGCCAGCTATGCTCTATGGAAGTGAATGTTGGGCGGTGCGGTAAAGCAACAACAATTACATAAAGTGAACGTAGCAGAAATGAGGATGCTTAGGTGGATGTGTGGTAAAACTCGTAAAGATAGAATAAGAAATATAGAAATTCAAAGACAAGTAGGAGTAGCACCAATTGATACAAAGATTAGGGAAAGGCGGTTGCGATGGTTTGGTCACCTGCAAAGACGGCCTACAAATGCCCCAACTAGAAAACTTGACTCAATAGAAACCGTAGAAATTCGACGGTAGGGGCAGACCAAAGTTAACATGGGATGCATTAATTAGGAGGGATTTGAATGGTTTACAAAGCTCACCATCAATTGCACTTAATCGAGCACAATGGAAAAGTTTGATCCATGTAGCCGACCCTAGTTAATTTGGGACTGAGGCTATGTTGTTGTTGTTGTATTTCCTCGTGGAATGATTGTGATAGAACACCGATATCGACTGCTTGAATTAAGAGAAATGACAGCGATCACAACTCGAAAGTAACCCCAGAGAAAGGTCTTAAAACCCTCTCAACCCAAGTCACTCAAAGAGTGCCCCAATTACAATACAATTTCAAAGATCCTAATCTTACTCACTCACCCCTATTTATACTATCTTATTCCCACTAACTCTATAAGACCTAGATGTGGGATCTTATCATTACTCCCCCCTAAAACATCCACCTTGTCCTCAAGGTGGACAAAAAAAGATACATAAAGGGAAATTGAAGAACACTAGAAACATAGACCCCACATTACAATCAAGCCAAGTCATGAAGAGAATAATCTTGGGTATAACAATCGCCAGTGTCATGTGAACAAACACCTATTGTGTACTGCCAATAGTGCAAAAGGAGACCAACACATATTCACAAGGAGTATATTCAAGATGCAACCATGCTAGGATCCAAAGAGACCTTGCAGCAAGAAGCTGAGCAATGCACGACAGAGGGGTGGCAGTGAAGAAAGGGAGCAAGCATATTGCAGATGAACAAGACCATGATATAAACACAAGTACTCGGGCATCCCAATCAGGCTCATAGAGAACCTTGTTGATGTAGAAATAACTGCTAGTCAACACAACAAGTGCAAAAATGGCTCCCATAGCAAAACGAACAAAGTCAAGCGCATAAATGGATCCAACTCTTATAGTGCACCCAACCAAAGTATCTACGCCCATGATGTTGGCCCCTTGAAAACAAGGCACACTAAAGAGCCCATGTGAAGGGACATAACTTAATGCCTCATCAACTGAAAAATCCAATTTCATACAGTACCGGAGAAACCATTGAAAGGCCCATAAGAGTGACGTCCTGTTAAGTACTGAAATCGTCGTGACGTAATGGGGTGGAAAATCAGGCTTTATTGCTGATCAAACCCAAGACAAAAGTACATCAACAGTAAAAGATAACTATACCAGAGAAAGAGACAAACTCCTCTCATCAGACTCAAAGTCACCACTTAACAGGGAAATCTTCATACCCCACACAGTAACACTGTCTACCTTTTTTATCAACACCCCACTTTCCTATCATCTATACAACACCCGGACACCCAAGACTTAGCCAACATCATTGGGCCCAACTTAGCCACTAGAGGTGAAAGGCCCAATTGGGTTAACAGCAGTGGAGGGAACAGTGAGGCCCAAGTCCGACTCACTCTTCTTCCTCTTCCTTTGATACACCTTCGAGATGAGGGGCCTAACAACACTCCCCCGATGGACAGCCACCTTGTCCTCAAGGTGAAAAGCAGGAAAAGACTTGCGGACATGACGCACTAACTCCCAAGAAGCATCAGATTCTGGTAAGGAGGACCATTTGATCAATACCTCCGGACCCGCAGCTAAGCAACGATAAGCCAAGATGTCTTCAGGCTCAACAGAGAGAGTGACGGAATCAGGGGCCAAAGGAGGGAGGATGGGAGAAACCGGAATGGACCCAACGACCTTGCGGAGCGAGAGACATGAAAAATGGGTGAATGGCAGCTGCTGTGGGAAGCTCGAGACGATAGGCAACCGCGCCAATGCGCTCCAAAACCTTGTAAGGGCCGTAGAAGCGGGGGCTAAGCTTCATGTTCGAGCGACGAGCAACCGTGTGTTGGCGGTACGGCGCAACTTGAGATACACCAAATCACCCACGCAAAAAGAGATCACGGCGGTGCTTGTCGCTTGTCGTTTCATGCGATTTCGGGCCAAGAGCGGTGATCGCGCAATTCGGCCAGGGCGCGGTCACGGGACAAAGCAAGAAGGAATCCACATCCAGATTCGTAGGACCGGTAAAGACCCATAACGCACCACGGGTGGCGGATCGCGCCATAGAGAACCTTAAAAAGGGTGAGCGGCGCAGGAGGCATGGAATGAGGTATTGTAACGTAACTCCGCCCGGTGGAGCCATTGTGACCGGATCCTTCGGTCGTTGATGGATAAAACAATGAGGTACGTCTCCACACAACGATTCACCACCTCAGTTTGGCCATCACTTTGAGGGTGATAGGCGGAGCTGCGGTGCAAAGCAGTGTGCTGCGCCGAAACAATTCACACCAAAAACGACTGAGGAATACACGGTCGCGGTCAGACACAATGCTGTTAGGGAAGCCATGAAGGCGGACAACTTCCTTGATGAACACAGATGCCACTGTCTGAGCCGAGAAAGGATGGCGAAGGGGCAAAAAATGGGCAAATTTGCTCAGCCGGTCGACCACCACCAAGATCGAGTTAGCCCCATGTGAGACGGGTAGACCTTCAATAAAATCCATGGAGATATCCTCCCACACTTTAGCCGGAATAGGCAATGGTTGCAGAAGGCCAGCTGGTGAAGCAGTCTCATACTTGTTGCGTTGGCACACATCACAGGAAGCCACGAAGGAATGGATGTCACGCTTCATGCCTGGCCAAAAAAATTCAGCTGCAAGACGCCTATAGGTTTTGAGAAACCCGCCGTGCCCCCCCACAGGAGAAGAGTGGAAATCGGACAGTAACTTGGACTTGAAAGAAGAGGTAGCAGGTAAGACCACCCGACCCTTATAATGAAGGAGGCCGTTGATAAGAGACCAACCTGGTTTAGCGGAAGCATTTCGGGATAGAGAAACCTTGATTGCATTAAAGGTGGGATCAGCCGAGACCTCCTGATCAATGAGAGAGGAGTCGGGCAGGGAAAAGACTGACAGAGAACCCAATTCGGACACAAAAGGGAAGCGGGACAGAGCATCGGCAGCCTGGTTTGTCACACCGGGTTTGTAGTGGATATCAAATTGGAAACCCAGGAGTTTGACCAGCCACCGCTGATATTCCGGGGCCACCACTCGTTGTTCCAACAAGAATTTCAAAGCTATGTACGGTCGGTGCGGACAAGGAACTTTCGACCCAGCAGTAATGGCGCCATTTCTGAACGGCCAAGACGATGGCCATGAGCTCTCGTTCATAGGCGGACTTAGCACGTGACCGCAAAGACAGGGCCTGACTGAAGAAAGCGATCGGCCGCTCGAACTGAGACAACACCGCACCGACGCCTACGCCCGAAGCATCAGTTTCGACCACAAATAAGGCGTTAAAATCCGGTAGGGCCAGGGTCGGGACAGCCTTAACAGCGAGTTTCAATTGCTGTACAGCGAAAGAGGCTTCATCGGACCAATGGAAAGAGTCCTTACGCAGCAGTTGAGTGAGAGGGGCAGCGATCTTGCCATAATCGCGCACAAACCGTCTGTAATAGCCCGTCAATCCCAAGAAACCCCGAAGCTCCTTAGGTGTGGTAGGCATAGGCCATTGATCCATAGCGCGCACCTTTTCCGGGTCGGCCTGTACCCCAGTTGCGGAGATAATATGCCCGAGATACTCCAGAGAAGACTGAGGAAAACAACACTTCTTCAAATTCACAAAAAGAGAATGTGTTTGGAGAATGG
Source organism: Stephania cephalantha (assembly GCA_039657325.1). Taxonomy (NCBI): domain Eukaryota; kingdom Viridiplantae; phylum Streptophyta; class Magnoliopsida; order Ranunculales; family Menispermaceae; genus Stephania; species Stephania cephalantha. The sequence goes on from CM077569.1 coordinate 31,248,638, forward strand.
AGAGAACCTGATGGAGATGACGACAGTGGTCGGCCATAGAAGAACTGTATACCAGGATGTCATCAAAAAATACCAGCACACAACGGCGAATAAGACTACTGAAGATGGAATTCATGAGAGCTTGGAATGTAGCTGGGGCGTTTGAAAGACCGAAGGGCATGACGAGAAACTCGTAATGGCCCTCGTGCGTGCGGAAAGCTGTCTTAGGGACATCCGAGGCTTTGACGCGGATTTGATGATAGCCCGAACGCAAATCCAATTTCGAAAAAATGGAGGCGCCATGCAGCTCGTCGAGCAGTTCATCGATGTTGGGGATAGGGAAACGGTCTGGTACTGTGGCCTTGTTCAAGGACCGGTAATCCACACAAAAACGCCAGCTCCCATCCTTTTTCTTGACTAACAAAACCGGGCTGGAGAAGGGACTGTTGCTAGGCTGAATCACGCCCGTTGCCAACATTTCGTTCACCAGCTTCTCAATCTCCGCCTTCTGAATCTGTGGGTATCGGTACGGCCTGACGCGAATGGGCTCAGTGCCATCTTTCAACACAATGGCATGGTCGCAAGCTCGGGGTGGCGGAGAGGCGGTAGGTAGACTGGTAGGTAGCTGGAACAGACCGCCAAATTGATCCAAAACCGGCCGGCCGGACGCCGCCTCAACCAACGGTGAAGGAGAACTCACCGAGGGCGGGAAAGATTGAAGCATTCCACCAAGAACCCACCGAGAACAAGATCAAGGGAACGTTGGATGGACTTACATGAAACAAGTGCGCGATGCAAGGTTGGGTCGCCCGAATTGTCACGCCTTGCCGCGTGCACAAAAGAAAGAGTTAGTCGTTGCGGCCGATGGTGGTAACCCCTAGGGTGGATGACCACTTAACCCCTGAATGATGTCGTGGCCTCGCATACCGATCGGGAAAAAATCCGCGGAGACCGTGAGGCCCTGGAAAGTGACCGGAATAGCCTTGCACACGCCCGAACCCGGTAATCTCGCCCCTCCTCCCACAAAAACCCCGTAAGCCGCCGTAGGCTCCACAGAGAGATGCAACTCTTGTACCAGCGCTGGGGAGATGAAGTTGTGGGACGCGCCGCCATCAATCAGAATAACCACCTCTCGGCCTTGCACGCTCCCCTTAACTTTAATAGTGTGAGGATCGGGCCCCCCCACAATGGCATGAGCCGACAACTCAATTGAGGTGAACTCCGCTGGCTCCTCAGAAAGCTTGGACAGAGACTCGGGAGTAGCGTCGCTTGGGTCATCATCAACTAAGAGCACGTTCAGGACCTTCTTTGCACAACGGTGGCCCGAATGCCATTTTTCGTCGCAATGATAACATAGTCCCTGCTTCCGACGCGCCAATGCCTCCGACTCCGTCAGGCGCTTGAGCGTCGGTGGTGAAGCAGTTGGGGTGCTCTTGACGGACGAACGTGTCTTTGGTGGAAGAAGATGAAGAGTGTTGGCTTTTGGTTTGTAGGCCCACGTACGTTTGGGCTTTATTTGTAATGTCACGGGTTGGGCTTGGGAAAGAGTGGCTAACCCATGGGGGCCTCTCATTGTCTCCTTTGGATATGGGTCCGGCTTGAGATGATTGGGCCTTGCCCCTGCCAAGCCCAAGACCCTCGGCTTCTCCAATCTTCTTCTCCAATCGCCCTGCTCGCGCCACCACCGCCTTTAAAGTCGCCGGCGGCTCCACCATCATCTCGACGCGTAAACGATCCGTCAAGCCATTGATGAAAACCGCTATCTTCTGTCGCTCCGTCAACCCCTCCTGATGCAACAACAAGAGCTCGTAGCGCTGCCGATACTCATTTACCGTTGACTCCTGTTTAATGGCAAAAAACTGTTGGCAGAGATAGAGTGGATCGGCTTCGCAAGAAACCGCAATGAGAGCCGGGTCTTCGATCCTCCCAAGACTCGAACGATTGAACCTTCTCTTCCGTTTGGAGCCGATCCGAGCCGCCCTATCAAGCGATCCGCGCCGCTCGGAGTTTGGACAGCCCGACATCTCGTGCAAGGCGAAGTAGTGCTCCGCCTGGTTGAGCCACACCAGTAGATTCTCCCCATCACAGGTCGGCATCTTGATCTTGCGAACCTCGGGTCCCGATCGATAGGCCAGGGCTCGCCGATCTGAACTCTCCGCTGTTAGATCGACCTCTCCCGGACGCAGATCTCGCGGATCTGGTGCAGGAACACCCCCTTGCGGCCTGACCTGAGTCGCTGATCCCGATTCATGTCCTCGTAGGAAGATCTCTTCCATCCGCCGCGACATCTCCTGGATCTGAATCTGAATCTGTGACTGGGTGTAGATCTGAGCCTGAAACTCCGATCGTAAACCATGAATCGAACCCTCCAACTCCCTAAGCTTGCTTAGCTCCGCCTCGACAGCATCCATGCGGTTGTCTGCCTTCGGTCCCATGCGTGTGTGCTCTGATACCAGTGTTAAGTACTGAAATCGTCGTGACGTAATGGGGTGGAAAATCAGGCTTTATTGCTGATCAAACCCAAGACAAAAGTACATCAACAGTAAAAGATAACTATACCAGAGAAAGAGACAAACTCCTCTCACCAGACTCAAAGTCACCACTTAACAGGGAAATCTTCATACCCCACACAGTAACACTGTCTACCTTTTTTATCAACACCCCACCTTCCTATCATCTATACAACACCCGGACACCCAAGACTTAGCCAACATCATTGGGCCCAACTTAGCCACTAGAGGTGAAAGGCCCAATTGGGTTAACAGTAGTGGAGGGAACAGTGAGGCCCAAGTCCGACTCACTCTTCTTCCTCTTCCTTTGATACACCTTCGAGATGAGGGGCCTAACACGTCCCATATAAGAGAAATTGGAGGTGGTATTGAGCTAAAACCCATGTATGTAAAATAGTACCTCCCAACATCCGATCAACTCGAGTGTCACGTCCATCAGCGAAACTCGTCTTCGCCAAGTGAACTGGAAATCTTGGCGGTGGCCAAAGGGGCGGAACCAAGGCGGCAAAGCGATCGTCGTTCAACAAAAAGAGGGAATCGATCAGCTTCATCGAAGCATAGAGCAAGAACGCCAAAGATGTCATTGAAGTCGACAACATGCGCAGCTCTGGATCTGGTGGTTCTAGGAGTTGCATGCAAGGCGCTTCGATCTGCAACATCACCTCTCGGGTTTTTGAGTTCACCACGGATTTGAAATCAAACGACTCCTTCACCCGTTCAGGATCTACAATGAACGAAACACTTTAAATGCCACTAGATCCGCGGAATTGAAGCTTTGCGCCGCCAAGTGATCCCATCCGTTTGTTCTACCATGCTGCGTAAGTAATCTTTATTTTACAAACTTTCGGTGCGGATCGATAGGTCGTGGAGTTGGATCGATCGCTCCACCCACCGAGCCTCCAAGTGAGCACCGGATCGGTGGATGGATCCGGTGGATCCGTGGATCTGGCGGATCTGGCGGATCTGGCTGGATCAAGTGAGTTTGTCCGCTTCCTTCTCCAATCTGACTCGCCGTCGAAGTTGGTGTTCCTTGGTGAAGACATATGCCCTTGATATGCTGCTTTAGCCCCTGGACCTCATATTTCAGTTCTCCCAACAAACCTTCCATGGCTGCGATCCTTTGCAACAACACTGGAATCGATCTCATCTGCTCCTTCAAGGCATTGATACGAGCGTCAATTCGGACATCCGCCTTAGGACCCATTGATTCGCTCTGATACCAATGATAGAACACCGATATCGACTGCTTGAATTAAGAGAAATGACAGCGATCACAACTCGAAAGTAACCCCAGAGAAAGGTCTTAAAACCCTCTCAACCCAAGTCACTCAAAGAGTGCCCCAATTACAATACAATTTCAAAGATCCTAATCTTACTCACTCACCCCTATTTATACTATCTTATTCCCACTAACTCTATAAGACCTAGATGTGGGATCTTATCAGATTGTGTCGAATCTTGAAGGGCCAAGGTGCAATGGTTGCACGGGCATAGTTTCGGAAGCTATTTCTAGTTTGTGAATTAAGCCGAACATGATTGTGCGCACCTAATAATTATCGCACAAATTAGTTTGTGATAATTATGTGCACAATCAGTTTTATCTTATATACGTAGTTAATTTAGATATGGATTAAAAGTCTCGTTAAAAAAAGATTTCTTGCGAGATTCCTAATTTGATTCATATTTGTTTCCTAACCTCATTCAGATTTGTTATTATCCGTAGTGATGGGAATCTTAAAAATCATTAAGTCATTGGCATGTCACTATGTCAGTAGCAGCTATGTGATTGGTTCCATTGGATGGAGTATATCTTAACCAGTTGTGGTTAAAGTAAACCTACCACTTTATTGCTCGGTAGTTGTATTTTGGTTGAGTAGACGGAGGCCTTTTTGATTTGAAAGATTGAATTTGTTTCAATCCCTTATACCAGATTTGCATGTCTTTGTGTGATCCCTTTACCTTGTAATACGACACGCTCCATATTTATTGGAGTTTGAAGTTAGCACGATCACAAGCCACACCAATTTTATTGTTGTGGGTGTCCTGGCACAACACATGCATGTGCACAAATTCTAATTAATTTGATCTAGATCTATGCTTAAATTATTACACATTTGCATGTCATGGTGGGCTTTGGTCAAGCTTATTCCTAATTTTTTTTATAAAAAAATCTAAGAGCTAAGGAATTATTGTTCTATTAGATTTTATTAATATTAAATTATTTAATGCCATCATTATAGATTCGGTCATTTTAATTAGAATGGGATTTCATATTATACATATACAACCATGACAGGGTAATCAGATAGTTGACGTTTGACAAAAGAAATCTGATGGTTGACCAAATTAATAATAGGTATAGGTAAATTAAATGTTTTAAATGTATCTATGGTTAAATTAATATTGGTCTAATCTAATTGATATTAATTGGGATATTATAATTAAAAGGATTTTAATTAAAATACTGCCACTTTATTTTTAGGATCTAATTTTTGTCAATTGGATTGATATAAAATTATAGGTGGACATTTCATTATGAGATAATGAAAAGCCTTAAATTTCTTTATTTGTTTTATGATGCTTTATTTAAATATACATGATAAATATACGATATTTATCTTCTTTTAATTTTACGATCTTAATTCTATGCATAATTTGATATATGCAAGAATTGTAAGTCATAAACTATGAAAAGGATCATAAAACCTGATAAAAATCCCTCGATTAAAATTTAAGTTATTGTCACTCATTTTTAAACACTTGTCGATGCCTCGATCACATTAATATAGTTTCAACCATAGTTGGGTATATTGTGTTATCTTGGTGAGGCAAAATGGGTAAAAGTTTTGTGGATATTTAAAATGGTCCGACCTAATAAAGCTATAAAGAGAGTTTGGGCTTTAGGCAAAAGATGAGATATAATATGTTGTGACATATGATGTTTATGTCTCATAAAGAACCTAAGAGTTGCATGTGATGCAATTGGTATTGTTACCTACTTGCTACCTAATTAACTTAATTATGTGTTTCATGCCCTAGCTGCCTCATAATTAGGTGAAATATGGATTTTATTCCACTAAATTGATATTTACGAGGGTTATAAAATTTAATGAGAGTTTAATTACTCAGTAATAAATGGTTCGACATTATCTTCTCATAGTAAATATTAAATTCCCAGTAACAGTAATCCATAGTAGCTGCGATCAATTCTTGAGAAGGATAAAATAATGTGCAAGACTAATTTCCTTGATTTGTTTGGAAAATTGATAAATTTTATCAACCATGTAAATATAGATGTATGTCCTAGATTAACGCTTCCTTTAGAACCGCCATCTAGCATTACAAGAATTATGTATCATACTAGCAACTATGAAGCTTGACTTTTTGAAAGATCAAGAATCGTGGAAGCTCATGGCGTGACCTTGACACTGAAGGAAATGTTCCAATAGTAAGTCGCACAGTTATGAGAGTGAAGATGAGGGATAAGTTACGAGAGGGCAAACTGGAGATTTCAAGTGACGAAGGAAAGAAGCACTATTCTTGCTTTTTAATATTAATTAGTTTAGTAGATTCTATTTATTAATTTGGTAGTTTTTTATTTTTTAATTAGTGGTTTCCATTTTCTTAGAAATTGTTAGCAGGAAATTTTTTTATTTTTACTTATGGTAGATTTCCTATTCTAGTTGTTATTTAATTAGTAGTTTCTGTTTACTGTTGTTGCTATCTTTGATTGTAAACAAGTCTATAAAAGACTACTAGTATTGAAGCAATAAAGTAAAGTTACTGAGTTCAAAGAAGAGAGGGTCACGAATTGCTCTTCTCTCCATCATTATTTTTTTGTTTTAATTCTTTTTCCATCATTAAGATAGGTAGAAGCACGACTTCGACCGTGTCTAGATCTTTGGCTAGATCCCAGACCAAGGTTCTTCACAAAATCCTAAACTAAGGAATGATGATAAATTGGTATGTCCATATCAAGGTTTAAAAAATCGACTAACTTCGGCGAAGTTCGGACAAAGTTTGTCGATTTTGAGGTGAGCGAAGCGAAGTTCATAAGCAGTAGAAAAATTGCAAAACTTCGACTCAACTTCGGCTAACTTCGACCGAACTTCGAAAACGTCGATGGAAGTTAATAAAACATGAAGTAAAATTGTCATGTTTCGTGGAAGTTGAGCAAACTTCGACTGAAACTTGGATCGAAACTTTGACTATGCTAGAAATATACTTAAACTTCGGCTAAATTCAAATAAAACATAGTTCTAGCATCTCTACGAAGAAACTTGAGTTTTCTAGCATTTAAAGTGAAATTCCATAAACTTCCATACACCGGCAAATATTTGTCAAACTTCCATCGTCGAAGTTAACTTCCTCGAATTAATTCCGAATTTTAAGCGTGCGAAGTCATAGGCGAAGTCGAAGTTTCAAATTCACTTAAAATTCCTTAAAATTTAGAATTAATTCGGGGAAGTGTAATTCGATGTGGGGAATTTTGGTAAAACTTCGACGTTATAGAGAAGTCTAAATAATTCTATTAAAGTGCTAGAGAACATCCAAGTTTCATCAAAAGACATTAAAAAGTCTATTTTCTATAATATTTCATATTTTTCTACTTGATCTTCAGTTTTCAAAACTTCAATTTTGACGAGATTGATCAATTTTTTACATTATTTTTTTCTTCATCAGACAATATATTAGAATTCATTTCTAATAAGTAAAGTAAAATTGTGGTTTTGTTATCCCATAACATTTTGTCATTCTTTAAATTATATTCTAACAAAAGCTGACCTTAAATGCATTTCCCTTTTGTTACAAGTGAGATAATTCATGATACACACTGTTAAGACCCCCGTTCTCATCATATTTGGAAGTGGGACCACACCAACAACACTTTAAGCGTGAATTGAGTAGTTACTTAGTTTGGGCGGGAAATTAGAGAGTATAAATAGATGTTAAGAGGTAGCCAAAAGTATGAGGTGATTTGGATTGTAATAGGTGAACTCTTGTGAGTTTTGGGCTGAGTGATAGGTCTCTCTGGGTTCTCTAATTCTCTTTGTTGTTTCATTTGTCAATTGAGCAATAAAAGTCTCGAGTTCTATCACTGGTATCAGAGCACCTTCAAATATGGACACTCGATTGAATCGAATCGACGTCGAGCTACAGAGGTGTTCACCAATAGTGGAGTCGCTTGAGGAGGTGAAGAATCAAATATGTGATTTCAGTTCGAAAATGAAGATTGCGTTCAGAGCCTTGGCTCGGAGGTTCGACAAACTCTTCTTTCTTCATTATGGGATCGTGTTACCTAGCACAGAATTGCAGCAAATTGAAGAATCATGTGTTACCTAGCATAGAAGTGCAGCAAATTGAAGAATCATGTGACACGAAATCGGCATATCCGCTTGATTCGATGGCGTTCGAGTTGATTTCAGTCAATGGTGATCCAGATCCAGTGCCAGTTCCGATCGAGGGGTCTCCGATTGTTGGTGTTGCAGATCTGGTGTCATCTAAGGTGATTAAGATCATTGTTGATCCAAATCCGGCGAAGAAGCAATCATTTAACTTAAGATCTGAGGGGAAATCAGAGATTCAGGGGGCCGCGTTGCAGATCGAAAAGCCTATCGTTTAACTCTCAAATCCTCCAAATCTAGAGTTGTGTGTCATGTTGTCGTCGTCTGATACACCAAACCTGGATGTGTTCACGGAAGGTTCGACTAATGAGGCCTTAGATCCAGCCTATGGCCACAGCCGAGTTCTTCTCAAATGCTTGCAATACAACCTCTAATGAAGATGGAAAGGAGCAAGATCTTGTGGTGGAGTCCATGTATCGCAAGATGTGTAGAGTTTAATTTCTTATTATGTTTAATTACTATATTTAGTAGTATTCTATATATTAGGTTTATTAGTTAAGTTAAATAATAGAAGTTTAATTTAATTAGGAAACTTAGATAATTAGGAATTTAAGTAACAGGTGAATATAGGTGTCCTTAGTGAGTCAAAATAGTCAAAATAGAAAGTTGATATTTAGGAGAAGCTAATTAATGATTTTTGTTTTTTTTTTTTTGTTTTTTTTTGAATTAGAAGTTTATTTATTTATTTATATTTTTGAAAAGCCTATATGTATAAAGGCTATGTAATAGTTTAGTTGGTTCATTCGATTTGATTAATAAAAAATTTGATTTTTTTTTAGAGAATTAGGGTTTTAATTCTCAAGGCCCTGAATTGATTTTTCGTTGATTTCGATTAAGACTTTCGCTGCATTAGTTTGGTATCAGTGCCTTAATTCGGTTCGGGTCACTATGCTTTTAAGGGTGGAGTTCGTTTTTGTTGAAAATCCAAAAGAGGAATATTCCGAAGAGGAGGAATTCGTATCCGAGGAAGAAATAGACGTGGTTCTCTTTCTTTACAATGACGGCAAAGTAGGTCCAATTTTCTTCGAGGAGGATTATGACAACTTGGACGAGGGGCCAAAGTTCGATGATGATAGGCGCGACTTCATGGAGGACAAGGTAGTCTTTGGAGACGACGGCTTCGTCATCGAAGTGGTCTCCCTAAAAAATCTTCAGTTACTTGAAGTGGTAGTTGGTGATACGATCGTCAACAAGTCTTCAGTGAAGGAATTTCCTAACTATCAAAATTTATTTGTTGTTATCTTTTTAGATGATGTGCCTATTTTTGAAGATAAAGTGGTTCCAAATCAGAAGTTTCGTGAGAATACGAAAATTCGAGGGCGAATTTTTTCGAACCGAGGGAGAATAATGAAGATGGAAAGGAGCAAGATCTTGTGGTGGAGTCTATGTATCGCAAGATGTGTAGAGTTTAATTTCATATTATGTTAAATTACTATATTTAGTAGTATTCTATATATTAGGTTTATTAGTTAAGTTAAATAATAGAAGTTTAATTTAATTAGGAACTTAGATAATTAGGAAGTTAAGTAATAGGTGAATATAGGTATCCTTAGTGAGTCAAAATAGTCAAAATAGAAAGTTGATATTTAGGAGAAGTTAATTAACCATTTTTTTTTTTGAATTAGAAGTTTATTTATTATTATTATTTTTAAAGCCTATATATATATATAAAGGCTATGTAATAGTTTAGCTGGTTGATTTGATTTGATTAATAAAGAATTTGATTTCTTTTTAGAGAATTAGGGTTTTAATTCTCAAGGCCCTGAATTGATTTTTCATGGGTTTCGATTAATCAATTTGGAAGACTTCCGCTGCATCAACCTCCATTGGCGTTCTTGTCACAATTCAAGCACGATTACTCTCTCCCGTTCTTTGATATGTTCAAATCAATCCCAATCAAGCACGATCCCTTGCGTTCACCACTGTGTTGGCAATCTCCTTTTGCAAATATGTTCAATTGTTGGATGACTGTGCAGTTGAAGGTTGAAGGATTACACTTATGTCGACGAAGCAATTGTGGCGTGGTTGTTCAACCACATCCCTGGCCACAGCCATCGTCTCCTCTATCGGTGTTATCCGTTTTTTATTTGGTATTCCTCCTCCATCATTGTGGCATTTCTCTTACCTCCTCCACTGCAACTCGTCGTGCCCGTGTTTTCACTATGCCGTTTAATTTGAGACAGAGCCAAACGATGGGTTTGCTGATGCTATGCGTATCTCGCGGAGTTTGGAAGGTGCAAACAACAACAACACATATGCATAGATGTGCTCTTTTTTTTGGTAGAAATAGGTGTGCTCTTTTTTATTATGCACATGCTTTACATATTGTGGTGGGTTATATTGTGGCCCTTGATGATTCTCGTTCGGCGCACTTTTTATCATAGTTAAAGTGGTTTGACCACTTGCTTCCCACATGGCTCGAGGATCATCACAGGTCTTGCTTTTTCTTTTACCTTACTCAAGTCTGCATTCCTCTTTGCTTTATGGTTCGAATGAATGACTCATTGCCGTTATTCTACTCGGTTTCTTCCTCACTCTTTTGTGATTCTTTTCACAAGGACTTATGGGATACTCCAAATTGCATTATGCATTTCTTCAGGTGGGTTAAATCAGACTTCATTCTTGTTTGTGGTGACACTTTGACATTTTGGTGGTTTTATTGCAACTTATTTGTTATTGGGGCGCACCGTTGCTAATGGCGGATGTCGATTGCGTCCCTTATAAGAGGTACTATGTCTCTAATGGTGACTCAACTCCAGGAGATGTGATGATGCGTTTCCATAATGTATGGACAAGTACATCGGCAATCAGGTGGTTCACTTTTGAGGCCTCTCTGTTTGCAAGGGTTTTGACCTTGGATTATCCATCGGGTTCTGTTGTTGCAACTGTGGGAATGGGTGTGACATTTAGGTTCATCGAAATGGCATTTGTGTTGCTTGATGGCACATTGTTGCCCAACGTGGCAGGTGGGGCTATTGGTTTTGTCTTCATTGATGATTCAAGTGAGCGAACTGTTCTTGTTGCTGATGGTGTTGATGTCCCCATTTTCATTTTTCATTCCACTCATATGATCAATTGGCTAGCTGCATTGTGCGGTGCGACTGATGCCCCAAATTTAGTCGCTAAAATTTCAAGTGTTATTGCAGATGACTTATACTTCACACAGGCAATGATGGGTTTTAATCATTCAGATGCTAAAGTGTTGCAAAGCATCACATCATGGTTGACATTGCACATTATCTGTCGATATCCTTCTATTACGTCGGCTCTTGTCGTTGATTCATGATCCTGGCTGAATCATTCTCCCTTTTCCACCTTGAGGACAAGGTGGATTTTTAAAGGGGGAGTAATGTTAAGACTCCCGTTCTCATCGCATTTGGAAGTGGGACCACACCAACAACACTCTAAGCGTGAATTGAGTAGTTACTTAGTTTGGGCGGGAAATTAGAGAGTATAAATTGATGTTGAGAGGTAACCAAAACTATGAGATGATTTGGATTGTAAATGGTGAACTCTTGTGAGTTTTGGGTTGGGAGATAGGTCTCTCTGGGTTCTCTAATTCTCTTTGTCGTTTCATTTGTCAATTAAGCAATAAAGTCTAGAGTTCTATCACACACCTATAAAATGGTCGGTGCAAGACTGCAAGTGCTTTGTATATAAAAGATGCGATTATTAAACTAGATAGGAGACTCTACTGCAAGTGCTTTGTTATATATAATATTTGACAATCATGTCCATTGTACATGCTAAAATTATTTAGTATTATTAGCGGCAGAACCATTGCCTCATTTTCTGATATTCCTATTCATTTGTGTTAAATCTTTCCATGCTATGTGAGTTCGTCTTTTAAAATGATCTAGATGCCTTTAAGAAACTGTATTTGTTTACTCGGTTGTGAAACATCATTTTTTGTTAAAGTTTTCCTCTCTAGGACTCGTAAATTACTTTGCTACATGCTTACAGTAAGTAATATAGTTTATTTTGTGAATAAATTATTTTGCTACTCTACATATGATGCTGGTTCTTGTTCAACCAGATATCAGGTGGAGTTGCTGAGGCGCTAAAAGCCCTGGAGAAAATTGGTTGTCAACTGAGGTTCACTTCTGCTAGCATTTTTCCTGCCCTGCAAGTCTGTTGGATTTTTTTGTTCTAACTTACCATTCTGTAGGGAAAATCCGCCCTCTAAAGTAATATCAATCAGACCGATGTATAGCTCAAATAGTTTGGGCCACCCAAATGCATATCTGCCTCCAACTTCAGGTTATTTGACATTGTTCCAAGCCAAAAAACTTCTATCACCTGTGATTCTGCCGCTTGTGCATTGTACACTTTTTTCATTCCTGATAACAACACCATATTTAGGAACGCCAATCTTGCAGCTGATTTTGTAACCTCGGAAATGACAATATCAGAATCACTGGTCGGTGGCTTGATTGGCAAGTGTGGCTACAACATATCAAGGATCAGAAACCTGTCTGGCGCAACTATTAAAGTAAGCTATTGTTGGAATTTCCGCAGTAAATGGTTGGTTTTTATTTTGTGCAAGATGCAACAGCTAGAGGATCTGATCGATATTCATAGGTAGCGATAGCAACCAAATGGTAAATTGTGATCGTGAAAGGCATAAATCTTGGTAGCACACTGGTTGTCTGCTTGCCATGACAACCATGATTTCGGATCTTATTGGACAGGCAAGGGCAGATGTCCATATCATTTGGAGAAAGCAAAACAACACAAATTAACCCAACCTCTGATGCTTGTTTTTCCATATTATTATATGGGAGGTTGGGAAGTTAGTCTACCCGTCCCATTGCTCTTGCATGCTTTGTTTTCTTAGTGAAACAATGTTTGGCAAGCTAAATTTTGCCTTAATTGAAAAATTCAATTGTTAATTTTGTGATTGTGCTGTAAGTAACGTAACTAGTTGCATATCGGATTAAAACATGCACATGAGAGGCACATCCAAGCACAAACAAGCATAATGTCAATGCTTGGATGGCATACTTTTGATGCATACATTCGCTACACAGTTGTTGGTGTCCTTTAGATGCACATTGAGATTTTCGCACACATCTCAATGCACAGATCAAAGGACATTTACATTTTTAGTAGCAAATGTATATGTATTAAAAGAATGTCTCCCAAGCATTTTGCAAAGCATAAAAATGGACAATTTATTCTTTTGTTGGTCAACATTTTATTACAGGCATTTGGAAGCACCCCTTTGTTTCTTCTTTTTTTTTATTTTTAATTTTTTAAATTTTTTTGATAAGAACTCCCTTTGTTCTGTATTTGACAAAGTAGACCTCTTTTATTTTGTATCTGACAAAGTAGACCCCTTTTTCTTATAAAAATTAGACCTCTTTTATGCACGAACAATCTTGTAAAATTTATTGCTCTACGATCTGTTTCTGCAGGTTACTGGTGGGAAAGGCGAGCAAGAACAGCGGCAGATTCACTTTGGTGGTAATACTCAACAGGTAAACTGATTTGACTATTGGGGCATGATGCTGGGGAGATACCTCTAAGTTCTTTTTAGGGATCCAGTGGATGGCTTTAACTTGCATGGTTATGCTGTCTAGCTTCATTATCCTAGTTAATTTACCACCTATCTTGTTCTGTCGACGACTGAGTAAGTCTAATTTGGTGCAAGAGCAGGTAGCATTGGCAACGCAGTTGGTGAATGAATACTTGCATTCTCAATCACTATAGCCTGAGAGGAATTGAAGAGCCTTCCTTTTGCCCTTGTTTTTCTTTCTTTTTATCTTATTTATTTTACTCCCTTTTGAATGTTACTCATTCAGTGGATATCAACAATTTAATGTTTCTTCTTTTGCAATAGTGCAAGCTTATTTGGAATGTAATGTAGAATTCTTTCTGAGAAAGTTGCCAATCACTACTTATGCTTTGCAGTGTTCATTTGCGTCTCCATTTTAGGCCCAAAATGTGCTCATATTGATCTTTGGTGCGTTGCGACCATAGTGCACTGTGTGGAGTTGCATATTTGTATGGATGGGATAGTGGAATCACAAATTCATTTTCGGGTGCTCTCCCCTTCATAATTGAGGCGATTTGCTTTCACTATTCTAAACACAGGAATGATATTTGGACGTGTTTTTTTCCGCCTGTTTTAAATATTGGTTCAAACATGAGATGTGGGCAATTTAGTCCTCGCGCTTAGGCTAATTATTCAAAAGTGAAACTTGATGGTAGGCAGTTTATTCCTATTTAGCACTTACGTATGTAATTATGTATTGTGTTACTTCTATTGTTTTCTTTTTCTTTTCTTTTTTTTTTTATTAATGGTCTGATTTAGAGATCGAATAAGAGGTGGCAAAATGGGTCATGACCGTTGAATATTTTCAAAACAAATGTTTAGTCCCTTATAGAAAGTTTAGGCACACAAGATTAGTATAAAAGCTTTTACATTTCTTTAAGTGTCAAAAGAAGCTCTAGGAGCAATGCCAAGTGAGCCATATGGTGCATCACATGACGCATTTTAAACACTTATATAGGCACATTTAGCACTTGGCACGTGTGCGTGTGTGGGTGGCTAACTGTGATTACAATTTTTTGTCAGTTTTGGGTAATGCTGCAAGTGGGTGGTTAATAGATCCACTAAATAAGAAAATGAGCCGTTAATGAACTCATTCAACACGAGATAATGAGGCAATTTCAATTGACCAAACATTTGAAATTGCCCACTATTCAACTCTCTTCTCCAACTATTTTGACTGTAGTTTTTATAAAAAGGCATGAAATCAAGAAAGAATCATTAAAAATCACAACAAAAGCTTTAGTTCAGTTTTCATTTCTGCAAGCGCAAAATGGGTCTTCATCGTATCCTTTATTATTTTTGTTGAATCTTGCAGAGTTGAAACAAAATTTTCATTTAGGAAAGTGATATAAATACACGCATTGAAGTCATTGCTGATTCATTTTGTATAACAATCTAAAGGAGATTCTTTTAATTGTTGCAATGGCTTCGATCAAGGATTTGGCGGCGAACATCGTGAAGCTTGATCGCTTCGATGGAGGGAACTTTTTGAGGTGGTAGAAGCGGGTCCATTTCTTGTTGGTGACATTTCATCTAGTGTATGTCTTGAATACACTAAAGCCTGGAGAATTTGAAGACGAGATCGTTGAGTAGATCGGGAAAAGGCAGAAATGGGAGACGGATGACTACACTTGTAGCGGCCACATCCTAAATGCAAAGAAAGACTCTCTCTGTTCGACCTCTATCATGACATTCCTTCTGGCAAGGAACTGTAGGAGAAACATGAGGCAAGGTACCACAAAGTGGACGCTACAAGTAAGAAATTTCTCATCACCAATTTTAATAATTTTAAAATGATAGATTATAGATCTCTCATGGAGCAATCTCGTGAAATTGAGAGAATTCGTAATCATTTCTCTCAACATAATCTTGTTATGAATGAAATTATGGTTGTCTTCTATTATTGACAAACCGATACTATCTAGGAAGAGTTCTAACGAACTCTGAAGCATAAGAAAGAAGATATTACATTTGATGAACTTCCAAACCATCTTCGTATATAAGAGGATTGTCACATGCATGAAAATAAAAAAGAGCAAAATGCTCAAGAAATTTCAAAGTTGCATGTGGTGGAGGATGCAAGGCTTAACAACCTTGGTGGTTTCAACAAGCATGATGGTCTCAACAAGCATGATGGTTTCAACAAGCCTCGTGGTTTAGGAAAACAAAATAACCAAAATAAGAATCAAAATAAACAGAAAGCCACTTGTTGGTTATGCGAGAAAGATTGCTACTTCAAGTTTGATTGTCTTTTCTGGAAGAGGAAGAAAGAAAAGCAACATGCTTCCTCGAGTAATGCATGAAGTGTTAATGATAATCTCATTGCCATGATTTTTGATATCAACATGATTGAGAATGACATGGCTTGGTGGGTTGATTCTGGAGCTACTTATCAGACCCCTCATCATTAGGGCATCTGATTAGCTCAGATTATCTCAAAACCTCTAACAATCTAGTCAGCATCCAAACTTTCTAAATGTTTTTTTTTTACTTTTCATCGATTTTTTAAAATCCTCGAGATAAACTGTCATCCTCATAATTAAATTTAAAGTTTTTGTTTTCTTAAATGCATCAAATTAGGAAATCCTTCAATTTGAAATTTGGATATCTTATAGAAATTTCGGCAAAGTCTCCCCAGTAAATAAAGTTGTCAAAAATCCAAAACCCGATAAACAACAGTGGGAGAATGCTTAGAAGGACTCACATTTTCACCAATATTCATAACAATTTATATGTCAGAATTTATACATCATAACGATCCACTCAAACTAATCTATTGATCGTTAAATCATTTCATGAAACCATCTAACCCCAAATTCAAGTTTGTATTTATCGTTATACTAATATTGTCGTTATATACTTCTTCGAGAATTCTTAAAACAGAAAATTGGCCTAACTCACAGTCTAAAACCCAAAATACAATAATAGTCAAATTATTATACAAAGAGAAAGAAAAAACATAAAGAAATTACCAGAATAATAAAGATCGATTTTTCCTTTCTTCAGATCCATTAATTGAACCTGCCATTACCCAATAATAAAAATTCGATAATGTCAGATAAGTAAATCCCACACTATCCAATATGACTGTAATAATCAAATACATTGTATTCCAAAAGATTAAACGAAACAATATATCCCAAAGAAGTTTAAATACAATTGTGAATCCATCTCGTTTCTGTTATCCGACCACAATCAGTTGTTATCCTCAAAAAGTGGTTAGTAAACAATAATAAGGACTCATGTCATGAAAGGATAACCAAACGAGTCTCGTTCATCTAGAATATAGGAGTATGATCTTGTTTGACGTGATCTCATGATAACCATGTAATGCAAAGAATCAGTGACTCCAACCCTTCAAGCACAATATATTGTTTTCCCATATAACTTGTATAGTAAACACTATAAGAATATTTGAATCGACCTTATCCTTCCTCGTGTATGCATCTACAATAAATAATGCAATAACGAGGATCAATGCAATTTACGCAAAATTTATAATCATACAATGCAAAGGTTACTATGAGATTTACTTATAAATAACCAACTTCGAGCTTAATTTTTTTGGGTTCCTGAAGCATCAAACCACCTTGAAAGTGGTTCCAATAGGTTCCTTACATACCCAAATATATTAAGGGTCAAGTTCCAATTGAAACCAAATAATGAAACCCAACAAAAACAGTGGCCAAAGTATGTTCGATAACTGTTTCAAAAAAAAAAATATTTATGACAACTTCAACTAGCTAACTTGGGTAACTTTTTGACCTCAAGAACCTTAATATTTGTCATGATAACAAAAAGGGAACTTGTAGAGCTTATTTCATACTTTTCATAGACTCCAAGAACACTCAAATCAGATCACAAATGGAGAAGTTATGAATTTCTCAATATAGCCTGTTGATTAGGCGAACTTTATTTATTTTGAACTAATGAAACTTCTCGAAATCAATGTTTTTGCAATTAAATCCTCAAAACTCGACACCAAACACTGAAAAACCATACCCAACCTAATTCCATATATTTCTACAACCCGTGGAGTAAATTTGGACAAAAACTAATAATCCAATTCGTCCAGAATCCCAATGTAAATCAATTTTAACTGTAAAACATCTTCAAAATAGTTTTCAACTGAATTGCATCAATTCAATTCACCAAAACTCTAACCCACGTTTCTGGAATTTATTTTAATTTAACGCAAATCAATCTAATATACTAATTCACAACAATCCCTACCAATTTCTATCAAAATCATTTGAGAAAAATCAAAAAATCGTGAGAATTCAAATTGAATGGAGGAAAATGCCTTGAATTGTTAATTTACTAAATTGCGACCCGAATACCTAATTTCCACCGTGATACCTTGGCTTAAACGAGCTATCTCATGATGCTCTACAAGTTTAGAGAGAGAAATCAGAAAATATCGGATGTAGGGAGACCCGAGTGAGAGAGTAGGCGTAGAAAGGGTTAGTTTTCAACAAAACTAATTCGTTTTGTTGAACGAATTGGTTTTCAAATGATTCGTTACAATTTTTTTTTTTTAGTTATATATACATATATATATGTGTGTGTTCAGCTGCTTGTCACCAGGTTAATTTCTTTTTATTTATTAATTTTTAAAATCTTTATTTTGACGTGTTTTGACTTTCGACGGTCATTTTGGATCTGATCTTTCACCAAATTGAGCCAACCTTTCGACAAAAATAGTCCAATTCCATAAAACCTCCATAACATTGGCTTGTAACACCAAAACCTCAAAAATCTTAACTTTTCCCACGATATATTAAAATCTTTCGAACCAATCCTCTCGTCATACTTAACCAAACTTAGACCAATTTTAACACAATCTTAATCTCGACCGCCACCCATCCACACAAAACTGGAGGCAAGGTCTTGCACCAACTTTGTTCTTATTTTTCACTGCTATCGATCCCAAATTGCATGCAAACTGAGGCAAAATCTCTGCATGATACTTAACACTTGCTTTACGAATTTTCGAGCTACTAATTATTTATTTTCACTCGTGCCCTTCAAACATGCACTTGCATACTCGATTATGAAAAATTGAAGACATACCTCAACACACTCTGACCTTGCAATGAAATATCATTTAATACACATGCTAGGCATTCACCGACAAAAATAATATTAACCTAGTGATTCACTTTTTCACCGATCCGAGTCATAATCCACAACACATGTCGTAGTTAAGACCCACTAACCTCGTAAATAAATCTAAATACTGGTTGATTGAAATCAGGAATTTGACACTACTGATGTGTAGCATAATTTTAGCTATTTTAAGTAGTATTCACTTAACAACATTGAAAAATAAATGGTATTTTGATACTTATTTAGGGTATTTTTGTGGTGCTAGGTCCAAATGGTTATGAAATGGAATGACAAGAAAAATGGAAGACCGAAGGAGTAGGAGTGCACTGTTGATGGCGCCACAACGCCACACTTGGCACCATGACGCCCCTGTGAAGTGCTTCATCACCAGATCTCCTATTTAAGTCGCCTTAACGCCCACATGGCACCTCAACACCAACACCTGTGTGGTTTTCCACTATGGCGTTGTCCTTAGCTCCATGGCGCCCTACCTGGCGCTATGACACCCACCACAGCACCCCACTGGCCACCACAACGCCCATCTCTATGACCCTCCTGCCCTTGGCGCCCTACCGCTTATCTGGTGCTTCAGCACGTGGACTAGTGGAGGAAGTTTACCACAGCTGCTCTTGGCGCCAGACCTGGCACCGTGGCGCCTGCCATAGCGCCCACATGACGCCACAGTGCCCGTCGAGCATGGTCTTTAGGTCTCGGCACTAAGCCCGACACCGCAACACCCATCTCAGCGCCACCGTCAATCCGAGTCCTTTTTGGACGTTTTTAGGGTTTGGAGCCCATTTTGTTGGACAAAAATATCCCTGGACTATATATAGTGGTGTGATAGATATAATGAATAACTTTTTCTTAGGAGAACTTGAAGAGAAACACTTATGGAGGCTAGGGTATTGGATCAAACTTGGTGATTCTTCTTGGATTTTTAGGTATTGAATCATGTTTATTTTGGTTTCCATCATGTTTTGTGTTGTATTAAACCCATTTATGGGGTAATCCCTTTTGTTTTAGGGGTTTTTGGACCCCAAGTAGGATTCTTTTTAATTTCAATGTGAATATGTTTGTTCTTTCAATTCAATGTGTTGATTTATATATTCTTGTGTGCATTGCTATACTTACATTGATCAAGTAGGTAAATAACTTAGGGTTTGAAAGCCACCATGACCATTGAGGCTTTTGGACTCGAATATAAGGAAACACAACCATAGAACATATGGCGCATCGATCGATGGTCATTGACTAGGGAGGCGATTGAATTCGGGGCTTAATGCGGTTTCTCACTTACGCTATTCACGCCGATCGGCAGAGTCCGAGTGATGCACTAGTATCTCCATCACCGATACCTCAGGATGGAATGAATTTTAGGAAATTCGCCTATCATCACACGAATTGGGAGGTTTTCTATTTACATTGGACTCGAATGATACAACTTGGGTGAATTAGATTCCCTAGGACGTTCTCTTAATAGCTTAAGACCACATTTACTTATTTGCAATTAGATAAAGTAATTTAGTTGTCAATTTTCATTTAAAAATCAAACTCAACATTGCCTAACTTACTATCTTAATTAGATTACAAATTAGCACGAAATCGTCCTTGTGGATTCGATATACCATGTACCAACACTAGTTGGTGCCACTATTACTTCCACATTGTCGTACACTTGCGGGTTGTGTCAACTACCTGACATGCTTGCATGAACAACGGATTCTTCAAGAAAATGGATGCAACAGATGAAAATACTATCATGTATATGGGAAATGCTACTACAGTTCCTGTCAAAGGCATAGGTAATGTTGAACTGAAATTAACTTCTAGAAAAATTGTTACAGTTACCAATGTATATGATATACTAGAAGTGAGGAGGATGCATTTGAGGTTCTTGAGATGATGTCTATGAATTCATTTTCACAACTAAGAGCACAATCATCATCAAAGAAGGCACCGAAAAATGTATGAAGTGGATTTGCACACTGGGATAATGGCACAACTGTCTAATTTATCTAGTCATAATGCTAAGCTTCAACAAAGGCAGATGAGTCAACAACTACAAAGTCCACAGCATGTGAATCAATCGGCTTTGGTAGCTAACCCATTAGATCAAATATCTCAAAGTCCAGAGTATGAAGAAGTAAATTACATGAACAATCAAGGTTATAGGAACAATTTGAGGCCAAGGGCTCAAGCGCAACAACGATACTATCCTGGGATCAATTCCAACCCAAATCTGTCTTATGAAAACCCTAGTAATGCATTGCAACCACCTCCGGGTTTTAAAAATCAAGTACAACAAAAACAATTTCAGCCGAAGAACAAGCCTATTTCAAAGAAATTTAGCAAATTTTGAGGGCTACGGATATTAGTCATAACCAGAGGCATGATAAGAATGAGAAAGAAATAAAGGCAGTGAAGCAGACTATGGATGAGACGAAGCAAACTTTGAAAAGAATGGAGGATGAGAGAACCCAATCCATCAAAAATATGGAGCGACAAATCAGGCAGCTGGCGACAACTTTGAGTCCTCGTTAGGAGGGTCGATTCCCGAGTAATACAGTTATGAATCCGAGAGAAAATGTCAGGGCAATGCAATTAAGGAGTGGTAAGACGTTGATTGAGTTGGTGCAAAAAAAAAACCAGTGGATCAAAAATAGAATGAGGAGATTGAGGTTGAGTAGTGCGAGGAGCATGAGGACTCAAAGCATGATGAGTCTAAGAAGACTGGGCAATGCGATCAGAAGGAGCAAAGTGGTTTGAAAGGTCATAATGATATTGCAGAGAGTTCTGAGGCAGTCAGAAAAGGAAAAGGTGTTGAGAGGGGTAGTTCGCCAAGGTGAGAAACAATTCTAGACATGATTACATTTCCAGATAACCATCCCGTTATAACTCCACCATTACCTTATCCTCAGAGGTTTAAGAAATAAAAGAATCAGGAACAATTCAAAAGGTTTCTTGATATGTTCAAAAGGTTGAAAGTGAATATCATTTTTGCCTATGCTCTTGAGCAAATACCACACTACATCAAGTTTTTGAAGAACATCATTGCACAAAAAAAATATTGAGGATTTCAAGACTATAAATTTGACTAAGGAGTGTAGTGCTATTCTACAAAGAAAACTCCCATAGAAGTTGAAGGATCCCGTGAATTTCACCATACCTTGCACCATTGGAGTTTGTCTATTTGATAAGGTGTTATATGATCTTGGAGCAAGTATAAATTTGATGCCCCTAACTATTTTCAAAAAGTTAGGTTTAGGGAGGTTAAACATGTGAACATGACCTTGCTGTTAGCGAATCGATCCTTATCTTATCCGAAAGGTGTGACCGATGATGAGTTTGTAAAAGTTGATAAATTTATCGTCCTGGTCGATTTTGTAGCACAAGACATAGATGAGGACGATGAAGTTCTCTTGATTTTGTGGAGACCATTTTTGGCAACCGTTAGAGCTCTCATTGATGTGCAAGGAGAGTTGCGATTGCTAGTGAATGATGGGGTGGTGTTGTTCAACATTTACAACATGATGAAGTTCCCGAATGCTAATGAACAATGCAAGAGCATAGAGGTGGTGGATAGAGTTTCTGAATGTGTGACTGTACTATCTCGAGAGCAACCACCAGAAGATCCCTTGGGGAGATGCTTAGTGCAGAGCATTACATCTAGCCCCACTAGTGAGTGTACACTTTAGGAGACAGTTTAAGAGTTAGCAGCATTGAAATTAGTTAAGTTTCAACAGGTAGTTTAGCAGTTAAAACTTGAGCCCGAAAGTGCAGTTATTGAACCGACTCTAAAATTGAAGCATTTGCCCAAACATTTACGATATTCTTACGTGGGAGAAGAGTCTACATATCATGTGATCATTTCATCTTTATTGACTGATTTGGAGGATGAAAAGTTGCTTCGGGTCTTATGAGAGCGCACATCGGCTTTGGGGTGGACAATGAATGATATCAAATGAATTAGCCCATCAATTTATAGGCAAAAAATTTTGATAGAAAAAGATCATAAGTAGTATTTGAAGTATCAACGACGCTTGAATCTAGTGATGAAAGAAGTGGTGAAGAAGGAGATACTGTAGTTGCTTAATGTAGGAATCGCATATGCAATCTCTGACTGTTCATGGGTCTCACCAGTGCATATTGTCCCTAGAAAGGAGGAATGACTGTAGTTCAGAATGACGAAGGAGAGACGTTGCAAACAAGAACTGTGACAGGGTGGCGTATCTGCATTGAATACCAAAAGCTGAATAAGGTGACACGTAAGGATCATTTCCCCTTGCCTGTCAGTGATTAGATGCTTGACTGACTAGTGGATTTTGACTACTATTGCTTCCTTGATGGGTATTCAGGATATAATCAAATTGCTATATCACTTGAGGATCAGGAGAATACCACCTTCACATGTCTATATAGCACTTTTGCATTTCGAAGAATGTCATTCAGTCTTTATAATGCACTAGCGACATTTCAACGGTGTATGATGGCAATTTTCTCTAACATGGTGGAAGATATAATGGAAGTATTCATGGATAATTTCTCAATATTTGGGGCCTCATTTGACTTGTGTTTTCAGAATCTATCCTTGGTTTTGAAAATGTTTCAAGATACCAATTTGGTCTTAAATTGGGGAAAATGTCATTTTATGGTCTGAGAGGGCATTGTGCTAGGCCATTGGGTGTCTTTTAATGGTTTGTAGGTTGATCGAGTAAAGATAGCTGCAATTGAGAAGCTCCAAGTGCCTAGAAATGTCAAGGGTATTTGTAGCTTTTTAGGGCATGCCGAGTCTTATCACCACTTCATTTAGGATTTCTCATAAATCACAAAGCCTTTGTGTGGGTTGCCTGAAAAAGATGTTCCGTTCGATATAAATGATGATTGTTTAACTGCTTTTCACACTTTGGAAACGACGTTGATTTCGGCGCCTATTATGGTTGTCTCCGATTGGGAGTCTGACTTTGAGATCATGTATGATGCCAGTGATTTTTCTATGGGGCCGTATTAGGCCAGTAGAGAGAGAAGATTTTTCGGGCTATTTATTATGCAATAAGAAGTTGGATCTTGGTCAACAGAACTATAATACCACTAGGAAGGAGTTATTGGAGGTTGTGTTCACTTGTGACAAATTTCGTGCATATATTATGGGATCTAAAGTCACGGTGTTCACAGATCATTCAATGATTCGTTAATTATTTTCCAAGAAAGATATGAAACCGCGGTTGATTCGATGGGTTCTTTGGTTGCAGGAGTTCGACCTTAAAATCAAGGATAAGAAGAGAAGTGAAAATATGGTCGTCGACCATCTTTCGTGCCTACCACATCAAAAAGCAGATACAAAGAAGCTGACTCAAGACACTTTTTTGGAATCAGTTGTTTAGAATGGAAGTTCAAAAAGATGTGCCATGGTTCGTTGATTTGTGAATTACTTAGTGTCTCAAGTGTTGCCTCCTGATTTGAGTCCGTTCGAACAAAAAAGATTTTTGAGTGATGTGAAGCACTATGGGATATTCCTTACTTATTTTGGCGGTGGAATGATGGGTTGGTCTGACGATGTGTTTACGAAGATGAGTTTATTAGAATTTTGGAAAATTGGCACTCTTCTCCATTTGACAGTTATTTTGGTATGCAACGGATGACGACAAAGGTGCTCCAATTTGGTTTCTATTCGTCGAGTCTGTTCAAAGACACTTATATCTATGTCAAGACTTGCAATGAATGTCAAAGGATTGGTAACATCTCGAGAAGACAAGAATTTCCTTAAATCACTTTTCAAGAAGTGGAATTGTTTGATGTGTGGGGAATTGATTTCATGGGTCCTTTCTCAATGTCTCATAGGAAACAATACATCCTAGTCGCCGTTGATTATATGTCAAATGGGTTGAAGCTGTTGCGACTGCAAAGAATAATGCGAAAGTTGTTAATGATTTCTTGAAAAAGAACATTTTTTTCTCGGTTTGGGACACCTCGAGCTTTAGTGAGTGATGAAAGTTCTCATTTTTGCAATAGAGTATTGGAGACGGTACTCCAGAAGTATGGTGTACGACATAAGACTTCTTTTATCATCCTTAAACCAATGGCCAAGCCGAAGTGAGTAATCGGGAGGTGAAATAAATTTTGGAGAAAATCATTAATTCTTGTCGAAAAAATTGGGCACTACATTTTGATGAGGCACTATAAGCTTATAGGATGGTGTTCAAGACACCGATCGGGACATCTCCGTATAGGCTGGTATATGGGAAGGCGTGTCACTTACCGATCGAGATGAAGCACAAAACATATTGGGCACTGAAAAAGTTGAATCTAGACATCAAAGCCGCCAGTGATACTCGGTTACTTGAGTTGATGGAGTTGGATGAGTTTCGACTTCATTCGTATGAAAATGCAAAGTTGTACAAAGAGCGAACAAAGAGGTGACATAACCAAATGATTGAACACATAACTTTTGAACCAGGACAATTAGTGTTGCTCTACAATTCACAGTTGAAGCTCTTTCCATGAAAATTGAAATGAAGGCGGTATGCACCATACATTGTTGTATAGATATGGCCTTTCAGAGTTGTTATACTTTAGGGAGATGATGACAAGACGTTCAAATTCAATGCCTAGAGAGTGAAGATTTATTACGGCTCGAACGTGCGGCAAAACGAGTTTGCCGCCATTGGTAATTAATGGTTCCGTGTTAGGCGTCGAGCTAACGACGAAAAATTTACCGCTACTAGGAGGCACCTTAGAATTATTTGTTTAGAGTTTTAATGAGTTCTAGTTAATAAAAGATTGGGTTTACTTGCAAGACTAACTCGGTGTATTTACATGATTTTAGGTCGATCTCCATTTGTCGGGTGATTTATCATCGAAGTGGACGAGTTTGAAACAACCGATCGAAGGGCAACTTAAGCATGTCACTGTTTAGCTAGCCTTTTGAATAAACTATCTCTCTAGTTTAAATTGTCTTCAATTGCTAAATTGTACTAAAAACATTGTTTAAATGGTGTGTAAGTTGATCCGAGAGGCGGGCACGGGTTCGAGAGCCTCGGTGTCGGGCCCAAAGCCTAAAAATTTAACATTTTTGTTTGGAGCGTTGCCTCTGGATCCATGGTGCCGAGCTTAGTGCTACAAACCAACACCACTCTGGACCTAGCGCTGGACTGGGCACTATGACGCCCAGCCCAGCGCCACAATGCCAAGCCTACTAATCTTGGTGCTGAGGCGCCAACCTCAGTGTTAGGATCATCGCCCCTTTTTAATCCTAAAAACTAAGAAATAAAAAATAAAAAAACCTTCAGTAGCGCTAAGGCGGGCGCCCAGCCCACGCCCCATCGCCATGGACAGGAGTAATGTTGATCCGGGTGCTGACCCTGGCGCCATAGTAATGTTGAGCCGGGCGCTGACCCTAGTGCTACGGCGTCGGGTACACCGCCTGGTTCACCTATAACTACCCCCTTATTTTCTTCTCTCCCACTTCATCCCTCTCCCTCCTAGCCGACCCTAACTCCTCCCCCACCTTCTCAAACCCTCTCCAACACCCAAATCTCCTTTTTAATCCACCAAATAACAATCAAATCAAGTAGGAAGGCTTTAAATCTACATTTTTTCCTCACTTTTGAAGTCATTGTGGTTTTTGGGTTGAGCATTTTTCTTCTTTACAAGAATGAGTACTTCACGATCTACTCGGTCTAAAATTGTTGATAGTACAATCTTCTCGCTCAAGCCGCTAGATTTGTTGAATCTGGATCTAAATATGAACCAGGGGAAGAGGAGATTGACTACTACCTAAAGAAAGAAGCTGAAGCGAGGTATAAGAAGTATACTACATTGAAAGTTCGAGTGCCTCTTCACTATCTAAGCTAAGTATAAAAAGCATATCTTAGACATTGTGGCAAATAATAAATGGCAAAATGCGACTATCAGATGAGATGGTGATAAAGGTGTGGCGTCCAATGAGCTTACAATTGAATTTTATGCAAATGGCTACCACAACTGTTAAGGAAAGACTGTGTGGGTGTGGGGTGTGAAAGTTCCAATTAGTGGTGCTGCCGTGAACAAAGCTCTAGGTATATCAGTTGATCCGACAAAATCCTACTTTCCGCAAAATTTGGGAACCTACACCAAACAACAAATTGCTGAGATAATTTGTGTTCCAGAGAAAGCTGTATGGAAACAAAGTAAGGATGGCATCCATGATCGATTAACAATTGTCAACTGAATGTTTGAGGCATCCTTATCACGGTTGGCTCCATTTCATATGCTCTACGTTAATGCCATCAGGGAATAATAGTGAGATCACTTATGAGTGATCAACTCTATTGGCGCATATTTTGGCACGGATTATCTGGATTTTGGCATAGTCATGTCACGATCATTGTTGAGCTTTCTTCAGGGCCCACCGATGAAAGTTCTATACCACCAGTGGATATCTGTAAACAAGCATCCGTCCTATTTGAAGCTAACGAATATACATTGAAGTTAGGTATTATTTCAGATGCGACGCTTAGGCAATGTGGTTCGCCTCCCGGATATGTAGATTCTGATGATGATCAGCCAGAGCATCATCCATAAGCAAGATATCAGGCACAACGACATTCACGACGATGAGCAATTACTCAAGCCATGGATCATAAAACACATCAAGGTGAAGCAACTCAGAGTGTAAGGACCCAAACCCACTAGCTATGATTGCACATCACCAGCATCAGCAGCAACACCCTCCGGATGATAGATACTTTTGATTGTTGGAGGACATGCAGGGAGATCAGTGAGCTATGCAACAACAACTGGACCGAATGGAGCAAGTGCAACAAACACAGATCTTGGAGCAATGATCATATCAGTGCGCAAGTGCGTTACGACGGGATGGCGTGCTATATGAGACACATGTTTCGTCACCCTCATGATCGTAGCTACCCGCTCTCGGATTCAGCCTATTATTATGATGATGCTGGCAAGCATCGTGTGACGGATGACTTCCTATCTCTATATGAGGAATGATCTCTTTCTTATCTATCTGAGCATTAGGCTATTCCACTCAGAGGAGTCTCAGTTCACATACTCTATTTCCTATTTGTTTATTTTATTTCCTTTGTTTTTGTACTATCTTAACTGCTTTATATTTGGCTTTTGATTCGCTATTGCTTCATGTCCTCTTCCCTCTTTTTGGTTCATTTTATTTTGAGGTTCATTTAGGACACCGAACTGAATAAGTTTGGGGGAGGGGATTAGCTTGCATCCTTTCATAGTTATTTTTAGAATAATTTCATTATTGAGTATTACATGCATGAAATAGGGAATAATGTTATTCTATTGATTCTCGTCTTATGTGGCTGACAATCTGGAATAGAAATGTTATCAAACCAATGAGATGAAATACTTAGGGAAGAGTAAATGGCACATGTGCTTAAGTGTTTAGCTTAGCTAGATCGAGGATTATCTAGAGACCCGATGTAAGGAAGGACCTATGCCAATGCAAAAAAAAGGATAAACTAAAAGTAGGAAGGCTTGAATGGGGACTCGGGGATTCTAGAACTTGTTTTAGATCTACTAGATGCGATAAATTCCAAACTTAAAGGATTGAGGAGAGGAGTTAGGACTTGTTTGAATACTTTACCCTATATTTTATATTTCCTTCCCACACATGAGATTGCTAGTCATCCCATTGAGCCTTGCTTATCATGAATTTTTGGCACCAAACGTTGTCCCAAGCTAAAAAGCCTTAGACCACCCAAAGTTAGATTGATGAGCAACCCTTATACATGATGAAAAAGCTTGTAAATTTTGAGTGAAAGATGAAATCAACCTAAAAAAAGGTGAATAACAAGAGAAAATGAATAAATTCACCAAATAAATTCAAAAGAAAGAAAAATATGAACTACTGTGATGAAAAAGATAGTTTATGAGTGAACTCCAAAGTGAATGTGAAAGTGCTCTATGTTTATAAGGAAAGGGTTTGCGAAATCTATCTAACTTTGTTTGAGCTTAAATATGTGCTTTTTAATAAACCAAGTTGTAACCCCACTACAACTTATTAAAAACCTAAGGATTTATGGTCTTTTAAGTTAAATAATAGTAGAGAGTGGAGCGAAAAATATGCTTATGGAATCTCTTGGAAGTTGATGCTTTAAATGAAGAATCATTGAGGTTTCAAATATTTTTGTGGACTATCTTGAGTAGTGGCCGCTAGACTCTTGGAATTGCACTTGAGTTGTCGAAAGTGGATTCTTGTGAAGGTTTTATTGAAAGGCTGGGTTCGTGGGCAATTGAAAAGCCTTGAGTTGAGTCAATATTTGGTTTGAATTTGAGATTGGAATATGCCACTAAGATTGAGAGATGAGAATAACTAAATTTGGAAATAAATTGTGTTTGCATATACTCCATGTTTTCAAACTGTGGATGGATGCAATTCATGCTTAGATTGTTGGTTTAAATAAATTGCATCTCTTTGTGCTTAATTCTTTCCTAGGGACTAGGAAAATCTAAAGTTTAGGGGTGTGATGCGTTGCATAAATTTAGTATTTTTAAGTAGTATTCACTCAACAACATTGAAAAATAAATGGTATTTTGATACTTATTTAGGGTGTTTTTGTCCGTGCAAAGTCTAAATGATGATGAAATGGAATGACAAGTTAAATGGAAGACCAAATGAGTAGGAGTGCAAGGCCCTTGTTCATGGCTCCCAGCGCAACACCTAGCGCCATGACGCCCTTATGAAATGCCCCATCACCAGATTTCTGGTTTACGACGCCCCATGGCCTCAGCGCCAACACTAGTGAGGTTTTCCACTATGACAATGTACTTGGCGTCATGGCGCCCTACTTGACGTTGTGGCACCCACCACAGCACCCCACATCCCACTACAACACCCAACTTTATGACCCTCCTGCCCATGGCGCCCCAGCACCCAAACCAGTAGAGGAAGTCCACCGCGACACTGCCCTCAACGCCATCACCACAACGTCCGTTAAGCATGCTCTTCAGGTTTTGGCACTGAGTTTGGTGCCTCAGCGCCGCCGTCAATCAGAATCTTTTTTAGGCATTTTTTAGGGTTTTAAGCCTATTTTGTTGGACCAAAATACCCATAGACTATATATAGGGTTGTGATAGATAAAATAAACAACTTTTGCTTAGGAGAACTTGAAGACAAACATTTGTGGAGACTAGGGTATTAGATCAAACTTGGTGATTCTTCTTGGATTTCTAGGTATTGAATCATGTTTATTTTGGTTTTCATCATGTTTTGTGTTGTATTGAACCCATTTATGGGGTAATCCCTATTGTTCTAGGGGGTCTTTGGACTTCAAGTTGGATTCCTTTTGATTTTAATGTGAATGTGTTAGTTCTTTCAATTCAATGTGTTGATTTGTGTATTCTTGTATGCATTGCTATGTTTATCTTAATCAAGTAGGTATAAAACTTAGGGTTTGAAAGCCACCATGACCATAGGGGCTTTTGGACCCGGATTTGGGGAAACACAACCTTAGAACATATGATGCATCGATCGATGGCCATTCACTAAGGATGCAATTGAGTTTGAGGCTTAATGCAGTTTCTCATTTATGCTATTCACGCCGACCAGCGGAGTCCGAGTGAGGCACTAGAATCTCCATCACCAAGACCTCGGGATGGAGTGAATTTTAAGAAATTCGTATATCATCACATGAATTGGGAGGTTTTCTATTTACATCGGACTCGAATGATACAACTTGGGTGAATTAGATTCTCTAAAATGTTCTCTCAATAGCTTAAGACCACATTTACTTACTTTCAATTAAATAGAGTAATTTAGTTGTCAATTTTCATTTAAAAATCAAACTCATCATTGCTTAACTTATTATCTTAATTAGATTACAAATTAACACTAAACCGTCCTTGTGGATTCGATATACCTGGTACTAACACTAGTTAGTCCCACTATTACTTCTGCGTTGTTGTACGCTTGTGGCTCATGTCAATTACTCGACATGCTTGCAAGAATAAGGGATTCTTCAAGAAAATGGATGCAACAAATGAAAATATTGTCTTGTACATAGGAAATGCTGCTACTATTCTTGTCAAAGGCATATGTAGTGTTGAACTGAAATTCACTTCTAGAAAAATTGTTACACTTACTAATGTGTATTATATACTAGAAGTGAGGAAGAAAATGGTATTGGGTAGTCTGTTGAACAAGTTTGGTTTTAGCCTTGTGTTTGAGGCTAACAAGTTTGTAATGTCCAAGGATGGTATGTTTGTTGGTAGGGGTTATGCTTATGAGGGTATGATTAAGGTGAATGTAATCGCTTTATCTAATAAGAATATTTTTTCTACATATTTTGTTGCGTCTTCTTCATTTTTATGGCACCACATATTAGGACATGCCAATTTTAGAAAATTGTATGATATGGTGAATTCGTAATTACTGCCTTATTTTTTTTATAAAAGTGAAGGAAATTGCAATAGATGCATGAAAACAAAAATAACAAGAAATCTTTTTCCTAATGTTGAATGAAATTCAAAATTGCTTGATTTGATACTTTATGATTTATGTTACATGCATTATATACCATCAATAGGAGGCAATAATTATTTTATTACATTTATTGATGATTATAGCAAGTTATGTTGTGTCTATTTGTTGCATTCCAAAGATAATGCAAAGGTAAACTTTCAAACCTATAAGGTAGAAACTGAATTACAATGTGATACCGTTATAAAATGCGTAAGGTATGATAAGGGATGAGAGTAATATAATCATAAGTACTTTGAATCTACTGGAATAGTCTATGAGACTACAACTCCCTATACACCACAGCAAAATGACGTGACTAAAAGCAAAAATCGTGTTCAAACTAAAATGGTTATTGGAATGCTATCAAACTCAGGTTTGAGTAGTGGTTTTAAGGGGAGGCATTGCAGACTGCTTGCCATATTTTGAACCAAGTTCCACAAAAGAGGGATAAGGTCACCCCTTATGAGCTTTAAACTAATTGAAAATCAGACCTTAATTATTTAATAGTTTGGGGGAGTAGAGCAGTAGTAAAAGTATGTGATGGCCCCTTCCCTAATCTAGGGCACCACCCGGCCTAATCTCGTAATTAAGCCCAAATCCTAACGACATAGGACTTAACTACGTATTAGTCAACTTTTCGATCCTAATCTCCTCGATATACGTGTTCAGAATAAGTAATACAGATGTCAACATATTACTAGATTTTAGAGGAATTAAAAAAAATTAAGAGTTATAAAGTTTAGTGGAAGTCTTAACAGTTAAACGGAAGTAATATATTAAATCCTAAGTATGGAAACAAGGAAACAACGATCACATGCATACATATAATAAAGTGGCAAATATAAACATAGTGATGGTCATCATAAGTCGGGTAACTAAATGCTTGACCCAATATACAACCCCAAGATGTATAAAAAATAACTACATAATACACAAAATATCAAAACCTACAAAATGTCGATGCAAAAGTATGCTGCTGGCTCAGAGGTATTCACCGATCTTCTCTTTGCATGGCCTGCTCGTTGGCGACTCTGCACCCCCATCATAAAAAAGACGGTAAGTACAAAAAGTAACAATAATCCTCATTGACACATTCATTTCCATTTCCAAAAGACTAAATGGTATTTAAAAGCATAAGTTCAATAAAGAAAGACAACCAGAAATATATATGCTAAGAAATACCACGGTTAAGCAAGTGAAACTGACACGAGGATAAATAGTTATGATCTAGATCTGGTCGGTCATGACATGCGTTATTAAAGCCTTTAAGGACACTAAAAGACGTGCGTGACATCACACAGCCTAATATCACTTGGGACTCTAACCCCAATGTCACCAGGGACTTTAACCTTAGTGTATCGACAACCCCAATGACTCTAACCCCATGTGTCGCATCATAATGGCGAGTGTAGATATCCCCAGAGACTCTAACCCCGTGTGCCGATCAAACCTAGCATAGTGCAATGGACTCTAGATTCTATACCTACTTTATAATTCCAATAAATTGACTCGTTAAGGATTCTAAGGCTTGGCTATGCTATAAAGCACAATTCCCAAATAATACTAGTCTATAAAATCATTTACAAACTCAAAATTCCTAATAGCTTGGTATTTACCCTATATTCACTGTGAAGCAACAAGAAATGACATAAAGCACATAGATAGATTCAAAGGAATTCAATTCATCATAATATCATGAAAGTCTAGCTCAACAAATGAGGAGTGTCAAATAAGTTCTTGATATGAGAGAACAACGCTGGACATAGTCAATATAGACTACAACAAATAAGCATAAAGTGGATATGAAATGCAAATAAAAAAATCAATAGGTAAACTTACATCAAGCAATGTAAAGTCCTAGCTTTACCGGCCTCCCAATACCTCAAATCTTGTATTCGAACCCTTGACACTCTTCCCTAGGTTCATGATATCAAATAAATCCAAATAAATTGGGTTTAGGTCAGGTCGAATGCGTTTAAGAACCTTAACTCGAAACAACCCCTTAAGACTAAACAACATTGAAATTTTAGTCTTGTATTGCAGTGCAATTTTAGGCATGAAAATTTCCAAATCTCAAAATCTTTCCTTCGTACAAAGTTTTTGGTCTCTATCTTAGCTTTCTGAAAAGGTTTGGTTTGCAGAATTCCGATTTAAAACGAAAAGATATCGCAATTCTACCAAACAACTCAAATTGGAACCTAATCTAACCAGCAAACTTTGAAAATTTATTTCTCCCAATTTATAGTTTCAAAATTCGTGCTTTTTTATCACAGGGCAGCTAACATACCAAACAACCATACTAAAAGATCAACTAATTTGGATAAGTAATGAGGGAGTTATGCCTTTTAAAAGTTTAGTTTCAAAAATCTTATAATGCATTCAATCACTTATTTGTAGAGCACCTTTGGACATGAAAACATTCAAATTACAAAATTTCTAGACAAAGTTGTTCCCCTTTGAGTTAGCTTTCAAATGCCACCAAATTGGGTTCATTTCGATTTAAAATGAGTAAGTTATGACCAAATTACATAAGCTGGTTCATAATACAACATGCAGAATTTCAATTTTGGTCTTACAATTTCAAAAATTCATATCTTTTTTATTTCAAAACCAAATTAAGGACTTCTTAATAGCTAGATTATCATCTTGAAATGAGGAATCTAAATATATAAACCAATTGCAAAGACTTAGCCATTTACTCTATGAAAATGGCCAAAAACCAGAACTAGTTTCAACTTGAAATAGAGAGATGTGTACCTAGGGTTAATGACACTTTGATTGAGCTCCAACTCTCCTTGATCTCCCTGATTTTTTTAGCTAAAAGCCTCCTCAATTCCTCTGATTTCTTCTTCTCTAACTTCCTTAGCTTCTAAGTTATGGAAATGAAATGAATTGCATGGGTTGATCTATCCAAATTTATGTATAAAGATAATGCTGATTAATAACCATTGATCTTTATGTACATACGTATCTTGAGACTGATTTAATGGCTTACATCTTAACGCAATTCCACTAACTCCACCTAACTAACACCAATCCATACTCTATTAGTTTCTTGATGTATCCTTCCGTATCTCGAGGAATATATTATGGCTATTGTTTTATCTTGCTAACTTAGGTTACATTTAATATAAAATCAACTATAGCCACATTAATTCTATTATTTAAGCTACGCTAAGCTTAAACCAACTTACCACATTACTCTCTACTCCGGTCCCATGTCGGCACACATCTCGAGGCTCGTCCCCACTTACATCTCGACACCTATACACAAGTAGGAGTGACTTAGTAGTCTCCACATACTATACATTAGGCGTACACCACAACAAATCTAACATATACTTCGGCCATCTCGCATCGGTCAGTGCATGTATCACGATGCAGGTCCCACGTCACAAGTCGGCAATCCTGATTACAGATAATAAATGAGATTAGAAATTTGGGTCGTGACAAAATACCTGAACCCTAAAAGAGGAAATTACGTGAAAGGGTAGTGGAGTGTATATTTATTGGATATGCACAACATAGTAAGGCATATAGATTCATGGTAATTGAGTGATAAGGTGTCAATTGTCTTATATTTTAGTGTGATATTACTATGAATTACAAGACTTTTATCTCCATTTATACTCTAAAACCTTTGTTTTTGTATTTTCAGGGTAAATCCTATAAGAGAAAAGGAAGTGATTTCCTACCAAAATCCAGTCAAAATGCAAGAGATAGGCTAACTGCCTCTAGGTGCACATAAATAGCCAAAGAATCTTGGCCTTAACTTGACTGGATGAAGGAAGACTCATTAAAGACATTGTGTATGAAGCCTTGTGAAGACCTAGGATAAAGACAAAGCTCAAGTTTCAAAGAGAAGGCCAGCACCTTCACAACGTCTTGGAAGTGTACATAAGGCACTGGCAAGGCGCTAGGCTTTGATCGTAACAGAATCAAAGGAAAAATAGAGTATTGTAGCATCATCTTATCGATTTGCAGCATCTTGGAGTTTTATACGTACGACACTGGACAGATCTGATGATTGGCAGTTTTGTATTTTACGGATTTGCAAAATTCGGGATTAGATTACCTTTTATCACACTTTACTATAAATAGAAGACCCAAAATGACTTTACTCCCTCTTTTTTTACTTTTGGTTATGTTTTGTTTTTAGATCTAGAGAGCTGCTAGAGTTCTTGATTCAAATTGAAGGTACTATTTATTTTCATTGCTTTGATTTATTTGTATGAGTAATAATCACTAAGTCCTTTATGGATTGAGGACTCTTCATACTTGCAAATTTGGTTTATGAGGTTTTTAATTGAAAATCCTATTTATTGGATTCTTGTGACTTTGATTGCATTTTTATAATAGATTAGATTGATCATATTCATTATATGTAGTAGCCATGCATATTTGAGAGTATGAGATCTTTGTCAATGATCTTACCGCCGCTCGGTATTAGTTGACAAATAGAGCCTTATCTATTGGCAATCGATGTGCTATTGTGTTTTTGAAGTATAAGAAAGGTAGCAGTTCATGCACTTTACCACTTAGGGCAAGTGTTTTCATTGAATTTAATGTTAATAGTTCGTTGAAAATCTACGACATATCCGGCAGGTTTTGCGGTCTATTTAATGTCAAATCCCAAAATTTTAAAATTGGTAATTATGGCTAATCAGGGATTAACAGAGCCTAATTATGGTCTTAGTCGCTAGTCGGGAGTAAATAGCTGATGAAATTGAGATTTTTAATTAATTTTATTTTTGTGTAATATGTGCCTAGTGTCGTGTACTATATATTATT
Organism: Stephania cephalantha; assembly: GCA_039657325.1. Taxonomy (NCBI): domain Eukaryota; kingdom Viridiplantae; phylum Streptophyta; class Magnoliopsida; order Ranunculales; family Menispermaceae; genus Stephania; species Stephania cephalantha. The sequence continues at coordinate 31,284,470 of CM077569.1, forward strand.
TTATTTTGTGAAATTCAATTTAAGCGAGTAAATTTGATATTTCGCAGGGTTTTGTCTCGAAATACATGTTGAAATGAGTTTCGAGAGAGTTAAAATATTGACCTGAACTATCGTTTCAAATTTTGTGAAAAATATTTGTATGTAAGTTTAAAAATTTGAGTTTCCAAGTTTTATTAGACTTAACGAGCCAACATGGGTCCCACACCTCGATTTACGTGCGAGATGCGTTGTTTGAGAGTTTCAGAGCACATTGGTAAACTTTTTCAATTTTAGTCAAATTGGGGTATTTTTTGGGGTTTAATTTGGACAAATCGAATAGATAAATATGAAAAAAGGAAAATGGCAAATTACCCTTAAGGACCTTGATTTTAAGAGTGAAGAAATAACAATCGAAGGGCAAACTGGTCATTTGGCTATCCTCTTTAAAAATCGAAATCAACAGGGTCTCTTTCTTCGTTTTGTCATTTCTTCTTTACTCCCTCATTGTTTTTCATTCTCATAGTCTCTCTATCTCTTATGTCTCTCTGGTTTGAGGCTCATCTCTATTGTCACTATCTTAGGAATGATTGAGAGAGATTGAGAGCCTTAGGTGTTGGTGATGTTGGAAACGGTTCAAGGTGAGCTATGGAAATCTTATTTTTTATGATTTCTAGTTTTAGGGACGTTGTGTATGTGTTTCAAATTTCGAGTTTGAATTAGGTGATTGAGGGTGTTGTTGTTGTTGTTGTTGGCTATGAGGTGAGAGAAGAGGATGAGACGTAAGAAAATTTTGATGAGGCTCGGACGAATTGTAAAAATAGTTCGTCCGAGTGTGTTCGACCAAGGGAGTCTGGGCCAGGGTGAACCATGCCCAAGCCCCTAATTTTTTTTAAAAAAAATTGATTTAGAAAGAGCTTCTCTATTCGAGGACGATATGAAGAAGAAAATGGGGGAATTGAACCCCCAAACCGAGCCGAACCAGGTTCAGTTCAACTGAGCCGGACCAGTCCGGTTCAGGGTCAAACCTCTCTTTATTAAAAAAAATATTTTTAAAAAATAAAAAATAAAAAAAATAAAATCCAGAGAAATTAGGGAAATTAAGAAAAATGAGATTTTTGGAAAAATTATTAGAAATTGGGAGTTTTTATGAAAAATGACGATTTTGAGATTTTCTCTAGGATTTATATAAGGGATTTTCCTCGTAATGCATGTTACGACACCAAAAATATCCAAAATTATTTTAAAGCCAAGTCTAGGTTAATTTCGGATCATGAACCACAATTTTGAGTCGGAATTGAGATCGGAACATCCAAAGACTTGGTTTGGAGTAATTCAGAGGTCTTTGAGTTGAGGCAGGGTAATTGAAATATAATAAATTGAAAAACAAAATGTTGAATTGTTGTGGAAACTTACTGGACTTATAAATGAATTGTAGGACCGCAATTGGAACCTCGTGTGGACTATTTTACTGACACGGAGCGCAAGGAGTTATGGTATCACGTTTGTAAAGTAAAGTAAATCATATAGTAACCTTTATATTATATGATTGTAGTTTCGTATAAATTGCATTGATATTTGATATTGCATTATTTTTTGTACATGCATACACGGGTGGGAAGGATAAGGGAGATTAGAGTCTCCTTATAGTGTTTACTATACCGTGGTTATACAGGAGAACACTATATTATGCTTAAAGGTTTGGAGTGACTGATACTTTACATCACGTGATTATCATGAGATCACGTTGAACCAGATCATACTCCCATAGTTTAAAGGAACGAGACTTATTTGGTTATCCTCTCCGTCCATGAGTCGTTATTATTATTTACTTACCGCTTTCGAAGAACGACATCTGGTTGTGGTCGGATAACAGAAACGAGATGAATTCATGGTTGTATTTAAATTTCTTGGATTATATTGTTAATTTAATCTCTTGGATTATTATGCATTTGATTATTACAGGTGTATTAGATAGTGTGAGATTTACTTATCTAATATTATAGATTTTTTTATAATTGGGTTATGACAGGTTTGAGCGGCAACAAAGGAAAAGGGAAGCTATTAGATTTTCTATGACATATTCAGTTTCATTTTCTCTATGTATGTATTGTTTTTGAATATAATATATTGCATAATTGGGTTTTGGGGTTTATGTGTGGTTATGATCTCTTTTGGAATAGTTGTGATAGTTTTGGGACAGATTGAAATACTAAGGAGCTAAAGTAATGATGGTAAAAGGATTTTGAAAACTTGAAATAGGTTAGAATGAATAAATAATTTTTGTTAATGCCATATATATTGTTATGGGTGGATTGTGAGTTGTTCGGCATTTCCACCAAGTTGAACTTGATATCAAGTTGGTTCTAAAAAAACTGAAACCGAAGCTCAAGTTCATCCCACGACTTCAACCTATCCAAAAAAGAGATCCTGAAGAGATAAGCATACCGATAAACATTGACGAACACCATTTTGAAAAGGTATTATGTGATACAGGAGCCTCGATTAATGTCATGCCACTCATAAATATGTTGCATGTCGACATGGAGATCAATTGTGCCGATACGAAGAATTTGCAAGTAGCTAATGGTAACTTGATATCTACTATATGAAAAGTTTTGAATGTGATTGGCCTTCCATTGTTGCTTCCCCTTAATTTTCTTCAAGGTATCGATTCTTTGTTTCTTGAAACCATCAAGTTCATCTTACCTCACTTCCGTGTTGTACTCATACATTTCTTCATGCTTCATCATAGCCAAACTGTTGAATTTTTTTGGCTTATACATCTCTTGTTCTTATCGTGGCTTATTTGTTTTCGTAGTGTTCATCATGCGAATAGCACTCACGTTGTCCTTCAGATTGGTAATGGTGTTGTTAGGAAGCTGCCCTTCTTTTCTCGAGTTCGACGCTATAGCAAGCTGGCCAATTTGTCTTTCTAAGTTCTTGATGGATTGTGATTGCTCATTATCCATCTTCTTCATGGTTTGCTTTACTCCTTCCATCTCTTTCTCGTGCTTCTCATGGCCCTCCCTATTGCTCATGTCCATGACTTGTAAATACTTTTTAATAGTCTTCAAAAAAGTCATCTCTTCGCTTTGCCCTAGCTTCCCCAGTTGGACTTGTTGCTCAAACCCTTGAGGTAACTTCAGTGCATTATCGGGGATTTTCATATGAGAAGTTCGGGTTGTTGTTGTATCCTTGATAAAATAGTTGAGGAGCCATTCCTCTCGGCTTAAGGTTATTCCAGTAACCTTCGTTGTTCATGAAGTTGATGTCCTCATACTCCATTCCCTGTTGTATGTCCATTTGATTAACCACCATGCCTTGATGATTAATGGGTTGTTGTCCTACTTGTTGACTTGGTGTCCCATCTGAAGCGTTGTCATTTGACTACTCATATTTGATAGTTGTGCCATAATTGTAGCTTGTGAGTCAATCTCGTAGACGCCTGTTGATTCTCTTAGTATGGAACGAGTACCAGTGATAGAATTTTAAGACATAAGATCAAGGAGATCCAATGCTCCATCCTCATCCTTGGTAAGTAGAGAGCCACCTTCCGCGACATCTACTAGCGTTCTCGTGTTGTGGTTCATCCCATAGTAGAAAATCTGGAGTTGTGCCTATTTCACGTATCCATGTCTCAGACATCTCCTCAGTATCTCTTTGAATTTTTCCCTAGCCTTGCCAAGAGACTCGATGTCTTCTTGCTTGAACTGATTAATCTCAAGTTTCCTTTTGCTGAACTTCACTAGAGGAAAGAACTTGTCAAGCAATCTTATTAATTTCAGCCCATGAGGTTATACTCCCTACATTCAGCCTTTGGAACCAGGACTTGGCTTTTTCACTTAATGAGAATAGAAAAAGTCGCATCCTGATCACCTCCTTTGTAACTATGGTGATGTGCACGGTGTCGCACTTCTCTAAAAAATTCTCAACAAGTGCAACTGGATCTTTGTTGGATAGCCCATTGAACATGCTATTTTACACCATGTTTATCAGAGACGATCTCAGTTCGAACTCGGTGGAGTTACCTGGAAGCCTCATCACTCTGTTTTAAGTCTCTTGAACTTCTGGCTTGTAGTAGTCACGAAGACATCTATATCCTTTCACTCTATCATGCACTACCATATCACCTGCGGGTTGGTTATTCCTACAACCCTGTTGTTGGTTTTTAGCTTGCTCCTCAGCCATCTCAATTCTTTTCTTCTTTCTTTTGTTGGTTCTTTCTATCTCCGGGACGTAAGGCATTAGGTCATTCTATCCCTTCGCACGCATGCACTAATTATCCCAGAAAAGAAAACACAAAAAGATCAAGTGCCGAAAGTCAAACTTGAAACTTAAGCCTATATTTTTTATATTTTTTGTTTTATGAACTTAAAATTAAAGTACTAAAAATAAAACTTAGCAACTTTTCAAACTAACTAAGTATTTCTAATAGCTATCTATCCCCGACAATGGCGCCAAAAACTTGATGCGTGTCGCAAGTAGAACGGCTAGCTTGTAGTAATAGTGCAACCAACTTACGTTGATCACAAATATCATCCTCGGGGAAAGGTTTTTGCACTAGCTAAATACTTATTTAACTTTGAACTATTGCGAAGGAAATCCATTTTATGATTTTATACTAAACTAATATATCTAACAAATCAATTCAAACTTTATTTTAACTCTTACATTAAGGATATCTTAGTTCACAAATTCACCTAGTTAATTTAATACTATGCTTTTCAACCATTTTTACATCTTAATATGTTATGTGCAATGCCTAATTAGAATAGACAGATTTCTTCAAATCCACTTCAACCCACTATTATAACGGAAAAGATTATAATGTGCAAACTAGAACTTCACTTATCGGTGTGAATAACGTAAGCTCTGCATTGCTTTAAGTCCCAAATTTTTGGATTCATAACTAATTAAGTTTACTATCCGTGTCTCCCTAATCAACAACTAATCACTCGATGTTGTGTATTTTACAGTTGTACCGTTCATGTCCGGATTAAACGCTTTAATGGCCATGATAACTCCTAAAACCTAATATCATTAAACACCTGATCAAGATGTCTAAAGCAATACGCTCTGAATCAATACAACTTCTAACAGTTGCATTTTTTATAATCACTTTTTAATCATATTCAAAGCATATCATTCATACTATAGGATCTATTGATCCCTAAGATAAATTGACTACTCACACTTCATTGAAACACACATATCACAATTTATAATGAAATTGCAAACCATAGATGAATTTAAATATTACATCCAGCTAATCCAATGAAACCAAACTTGAATTACAAACGTGAATTCTTCAATGTTTTCTTCATACAATAATCTTTAATACTTGTCGGACCCCACCTAAGGAGGGCATCTAACCGGCCTAGATTGCCTTAACTCTCTTGATAATCTAGCAGTTTTAACCTCTCCATCAATATACAATTAAGATTAAGATCTTATAATTTTCAATTATTAAACTTTATTAACCACAAGGGTTCTAAAAAGTGAATCTTAAACCTCAAAGTACGTTTAGATGAATTAAATAATCCTTAAAATTTCGTAAAAATTTTTCGACAGCACTTTCTCTATTTTTAAGCCTACACCAAAATACCAAGCCTTCAAAAATCTTCAAACAAACCTGCTAAGCTTTGGTGGAAATGTCGAAGGACTCACAATCCACCCATAACCATATATATTGCATTAATAAAACTATATATTCATTCTAACCTGATCTGAAGTATTAAAAACCTTAAACTAAATTTACCTTAACTCAAAAGTTATCTCAATTTTGTCCCAAAACCGTTCCAGCCATTTCAACTGAAATCATAATGACATTCGAACCCAAAAACCCATTTATACAATATAATATATTCAAAAACGATACATACATAGAAAGAAAAGAACTAAGCAAGTCATAGTAAGAAAACTCTCCCTTTCCCTTATCGTCGCCAGAACCTGTCATTATCCAATTATAAAAATTCGATAATGTCAGATAAGTAAATCCCACACTATCTAGTACACCTGTAATAATCAAATGCATTGTATTTCAAGAACTTAAACGAACAATAATATCGCAAGGAATCATAAATATACAAGTATATAATCCATCATATTTCTATTGACCGACCATAATCTGATGATGCCTTCCAAAAATGGTGGGTAAACAGTAACAAAGATTCATAAGTTTGAGAGGAAGTCCCTCGAGAAGCCACGCCCTTGACTATCCATGGAGTATGATCCTAACCAGCATCACAAAAACAACCGATCCTAAATAAGTGTCTACAACGATCAGTGACTCCAGTCGCAGAACACTACGGTGTTCATCCTACCATAAATATAGCCAATGAACACAATGAGACCCACAAAGGCCTCCTTCCTCTCGTGTTTGCGAATGCATGATCAATACATATGCAACAATAAACCGTGCATGCAATATATTCGGGAAATACACATACAATGTAAATGTAACCATGGGATTTACTTAGCCTTACAAATGCGATATCACAACTCCCTTACGCTCCGAGTAGGTAAACTAGTCCACACGAGGCTCCAATTCCAGTCCTACAATTTATTTATAATTTCAATAAGTTTTCATAACAATTCCACGATTTTTTTCCAATTCGTTGCATTTTAATTGACCCAATCGTGTCCCGAAACCCCTAAAATATTTCCAAAATAAATTATCCGATGCCTGAATTTTATTTTTGACTCAAAATTATAATTCGGCATCGAAAATTATGTTTTCTAGGCTTAAATATAATTTCCCAATTTATTATATATTTATTGGTCTTTCGACAACTCGAAAACCTCAGAATCCCTCCAAATCAACTCCTCAGATGTTCGAATCTCAATTTTGACTCCAAATTTGTGGTTCGGAATTGAAATTACCCTTTACTAGGTTTTTAAATAATTTCCCAAATTTCGAACATTTTCGAGTATCGTAGCATACATTACGAGTAAAAAACCCGGTATAAATCCTCGAAAAAAAATTCTGAAATCCTTATTTGTCATAAAAAATATACTATTTCTATTTATTTGACTAAAATATAATTTTTTTCTGGATTTTTTCCAACAATTTCAATACATTTCTTCTTTTTTTTTATTTAAAGGTAATTTGACCCCCCCCCTCCCCGGCTGAACCGGACCGGTTCAGCTAAACCGAACGCGGTTCGGTCTGGTATGAGCCGGTTTGGGGATCAAACCCCCTCTTCTTCCCTAATCTCCTTTGCGTTCAACATTTTTTCTTTTTTTTACAATTTTTGTTGGGGTTGGGCTCCCAACCCCAACCCCAGGTTGGGTTTAAGCAGGGGAGACCCTCCCCTGCCATCATCTTCCTCCATTAACCAACTCCATAACGCACAACAACCATCTACAACAACACCACAAGCAATCAACAACCAAAACTACAACACTCACCTTCGATCTCTTTGTTTCTCTCTCTCTCTCGGTCTCTCTTTCTCGTTCTCTCCCGATCTCCCTTTCTCGTTCTCTCTCCCTCCCTCTCGGTCTCAATCTATCTCTCTCATCTTTCGAATTACAGTGGTGGAGACAGTGGGTTGATTTGATGATTTATATTAAATTTTCTAGAGATTCGTATCACGCGAATCTCGAGACAAATCTAATTGTTTAATTTCATAATATAAATTTGATATTCCTCAATTTACGTACTACGTATCTCGAAACCAATCTTTGTCTCAAAACAAATTGAATGAGACGGTGTATTCGTTTGGATAAATATAAGATTTCCTCGAGATTCGTATCGCACGAGTCTCGAGGCAAATTTAAAGGTGAATAACTATTTACTATTCTCATTATATATGTTTATCTTCATCGAGACACGTGTTGTGTATCTCGAGGTCGATCTTGGTAGGTAAAAACAAGATCATCATCACCTAATCGACTTGCATGAGATCAATTATTTTGATCTTCTCGAGACACGTATCACATATCTTGAGGTAGATCAAATGGTTTTATATGAAAACTTATACACCCTTGATTTTCTTTGAGATTGGACATTACGCATCTCGAGGCATGGACCAATCCTTTTCAATAGTTAATGTTTCATCATTTTCTTCCTCGATGATCATGCTACGCGTATCTCGAGATGAATCTAATGTATTTCTTTATTTCAATTAAACAATAAGATTTGTTTATATATATTTATATATATAAATATATATGCATCTATGTATTTTCGTGGCTATAAATTCGTCACGCACGCCAACGACCATCCTCGGGCGTACACACTATTATACATCCCACGCTTGTCACCCTCGACCCCGCGTGTCACTAGGCACCCACCAGTTTTTTTATTATTTTATTCAATTTCATGATTATCTCTTATTTTTTAACTCCAAATTAATTTCCGAAAAATACCTCAATTTCACCAAAATTTGAGAAAATTCTCCAACGCGCTCCGAAACTCACGGACACCACGTACGCACTCCACTTGACCTTATTTCGCATTGAAATAGTGTATAATACATCAAATAGGCATACAACACAAAAATAATATTTAAATTTATGATCTCCGATCTGTAACATGTGGGCCCCACCTCGGATACCTAAATCCCAAATTAAATCCGAAAATATTTAATTAGTAGCCTAATCAAATTTATAAAATTCGTTAATGTCACAATACTCAACTCAAAGTAAACCCTATGCTAAATTTCTTTAATAGCGGCTAATAGTTGGTATGTGGTGAGTTTACCACGTCTTAATACCTATTTAAACTTCCTAATAACAATTAGAAACCCTACTTTACAATTTAACTCGAAAAAAAAATTCAATTATCTATTTTCTAAGTGTTTAGCGCTGTCGCTAATGCCCTGACGTCGTGTGTATTAAGCCACGGCGCCGCTACTGCATGCACTTATTTTGACTCCCTGATGCCTCTACGCCGTCCCTTGTGTGCCACATTGCCGCCACTGCGCTAGACATCTAGACTTGGTTTTCTTCACTTTCTTTGCTCTCATAAGCCGTGCCTTTCCTTCCCACATTGTGCCTTTCCTTCCCACATCGTCGCCATGTGTAGCCACATCGCCAACCATGTTTTCATGGGGTTTTGGTCCATTTCTTCTTATTTTTGCTCATTTCCTTCCTTTAGAAAATGCAATAATATCATGAATTAGAGCTCATTTATGGATATTTATACTAAATATACGATTAAACTAACCCTATATATAAGCATAAATAATCACTAATCAAATACCCCCAAACTTAGGATTTTGTGCACTCGAGCAAATGTGTATTCTACTAAGTCTCCTAATAACTAATCCTCATTCAATTTACATTGTTCATGGAATATCATTTAATTCACTAAGTTTCAAGTTAATAATCCACTCAAGAGTTTTTCTTTGCAAAAACTTGTTATTGTAAGACATGTAGCTTTAACAACACATATAACTTCACTTTCAAAATACCAAAGTAAATCTAAACCCAAAAACCTTCACTATTCACAAGTTCATTTCATCTCAACACTCAAGTAGGCAAGTATGCAATCTCATGATCTCTCATTATGCTCAGGAATTCACAAATAAGCATAGATCAAACTCATATTTGATAGATTTTAGTATTTCGAGAGTCTATAGGACTTAACATATTTGGAATGGAAACTTAACTAGCTACTCGTACTCGAGCTAAATCTTTTATTTGAAGAATTTTATTTCACTTCCGCCTTCATTTCTTTATTTTTCTTCTCTCATCTCTTTTCTTCTTTTCATTTTTTATTTTTCACAGTCCTTGCTCCTTTTCCTATAGACTCCATTCTTCCTTACTTTTTTCTAACCATCAAGTTCTCTGCTCCATTTCCTATAGAACTTGTGGGATTCTTTCATTTTTTTTCTTTTATTTTTCTAAAATTCTTGTTAGCACTTCTCACTTTCACTTAATAAAGTCAGTTAACTCCAACTTTGCATTTACAATGCCTATTTCTTCATCTCTTTGCACTAAATCTTTATTTTTCTTTGCATTATTAAGTAAGAATCATACTTATTATAGAATCCTTAGAGATCTAACTTTTTCCACAAGAAGTGTTATAGTTTCTTACTTTTGTTTCAAGTTCAAGGTTTTCCCAAACTCTTGGTTTCTAATCATGAAATCACACCGTTGTTTGCTACATTTCATTATTTCTTTTTCGAAATTTAAAAATACTTTTTAAGTTTCATATCAATAAGACACATCCACGATCAAAGGCATGAACATGCAAATGGACTGCTTATTCATTAAATACTACTATATATAACCTAATCTATACTACTTAACATTCAATTGGTAAGAAAAATAAAAAATTTATAAACTACCATGCTTTCTTCCTTAATTGCTTCAAATTAAAATTTAAATGATCATATCTGCAGTGTTTATCCTTATATCTCAGCCTATCTTACCACTTCCCATAGTGTGTAGTGTCGATGCCCTCAAACTTAAACCAAACTTGGTCCTCAAGGTTTAAAAGTAAGCCTGAAACTTGAAAACACTAAAACACAGAAACATATATAATAACTCAAGTTATAATAAAGTAAACTAAACATAGAATTGAAATAAATAAATAATTAACAAAGTATCCCAAAGTTAAAAATAAATGGTACCAATGTCACTCTCAACTCTCTAGGTCTAAAGGATTCCTATTATACTGACTTCGAGACTGCGCGTCATCATCATCGTCTGCATCATCAGTTCCAGCGTAGGATGGTGTCAATGGACGCTTCACTTTCATATTTTGCACCAAATTTAGATCGAACACATAAGCCTGTGATGTTGAAAAGTCAAGTGACCTATCAGTAGGTCTCATATGTATGCTCCTCTCATACTTAGCTAAACCCCTTTGATGATCAACAAACAACATTAAATTTCGCTCCCCGTTCCATCTGTGTTGCTCTCTCCTCTCTATATCATGCTCATATCTTAACAAAGCTAAGTTGTAATGCATCATGTCCTCTTGGTATTATCTCCTCATCTCTGCTATCCATATCCTCTACTGTCGTGGAGTCAAGTCCTTTGGTGGTGGTTTTGGTGCCTATGGTAGAGGAGGTGGTGGTAAGACCTTAGGACCATCCAAGTCCTAATCTCTGATCTATGGGTCAATAAACTCGTAGCCCTCAGCAAATCCCTACTGTTGTTGCTTCTCTTCTTTTCCATATCCTTCTTTTTCTAGCTCTTGAGCTAATTATGCTGATGTTGTTGTTGCTGCTACTTGATCCTCTTGGCGTTTGGCTAAGAACTCGGCCTCAAGTCTAGCTCTCTCGGCCCTCTCTCTCTCTCTCTCTCTCTCTCTCTCTCTCTCTCTCTTATTCTCGGAGTCTTGATAACCAAGTGGTGATTTCAATGTGGTAATGAAAGCTTCATCTATAGTTGGTTGGCCCTCTATATTGAATTCTTCGTCATTTCTCAACCTCACTCCAATTTGTAAGCACATCTGAGTAATTAAAATAGGAAACAACAATTTGTTGTCTCTTTCTGACATGATTGACTCCCCCATACTATTGTAAATGATCTTTCTGATTTTTATCTCCCCGTTCTTTGTAAACTCATAAAGACAAGCCACTTTTGGCTTATTGATCTCACCCTATTAAGAAGTGGGGTATAGCGATGTAACAAGGAAATGTTGCCACATTCTGTAAACTTTCTTAACACTCCCCTTTTTAACGTGCTTCGGCACATTCTTAGCTCCCATAACCCATTCTTGTTGTCCTAAGACAATTAATGCATTCTCTACAGCTCTAAAAAGGTATAGGTTATAGGGTCTCTCATATAACTTATTTGGGAAGGTCAGTTCGGATTCGTACAAGCTTAATTCCTCCAACCCATAGAAAGTATTGATCTCACAAATATTAAAGGGAAAAAATCCCTCTCACCTTCACTGGCTCATCCTTAGTCGTGAACTTCACATTAGCATAAAATTCAAAAATAATCCCACTCACTCCTTTGACATCATTCTTTCTATAATCTTGAGTGAGTTGCTCCCAAATTTGTCGCCTAATGAAATTTTCACTCTTTTATCATATTTAGCCAGCAAATTAATCCCCCTTTCACAAATGAACTCCCTACGTCAGATTTTCTCATATTAGTCCTTGGCCTCTCTACTAAAAAAATCTAGATTTAAAAGGTCTAGGCTCCTCTTCATTGGGATTTCTTGACATAGATTCCTCAAAATCATTTGTTGTAGTTCGGCAAACTTGTTTCCTTGTTCTTGTCATTTCTTCCAATTTCAAACAACTAAGCAACAACAATGCAATGAAATTTGATCTTTAAATCACCTAAAAATCAAAATTCTTATTGTGACCCGACCCAAGGACGGATCGCTCGGACCAGACCACCACCCAGACCCAATACCCAAACTAGGCCCGAGCAAATGATCTGGCATGCTTAAAACAACATGCAGGATATAAAACTAGTGCATATGGATAAATAATTACAGAATTAAATAAAAAGAAAATCCATATGACATACTATGAAACTATCGTTGGGTTTTCAAATCCTTACAACAACTTAAGTTATTCAAATACTACCAAGTCGTTTAAGCTAAATGAGAGTAAGGTTCATTCTACGCCGAATACCTATTTAAATATTACCCAAGTTCAATAATTTCAAATCAAATAAATAGATAATATCATTACAAGGCTTACATCAATAGAGAAGGCTTCAAGTTATTGCCTCTCCCTAGTCTTGATCTAACACCGATGTGTGGTCCTAAGATCTGAGTGGGGTGAGCTAAAAGGGACAACAGAGCTCGGTAATGCGAAAAATCTGCCCAACCATCAAATACGCAAGTAATATTTAATAAACATGCAAGGCTAGCATGAATTTAAATTGCTTAAAGAAGCATTTAAAACAAGACATTGCATGGATTTATAAAGCAATCATAAATCAAGTCAATAAGATTGATAAAAACATTTTCAAGTCATAACTCATTATCATGCATAGGGTTCACAAAGAGAGATACTATAGAAAATAGTAATAATATAAAGTTGTTGTCTCATTCAATGCATACTAGTTATTGACAAGAGTCCGGCGACCGATTCCCCTACCCTCGAGGTGATGGCAACCACTAGCCGACACACAAGCCTTATGTGCCTTCTCATTAGTCCCATCAAACCAATAGTAGATTTGTCTAAAGCCATCACTAGTGTGTGCACCAAAATCACTTAAGGTTTCCATGAGAAATTAGCCACCGTTCATGTCCATAATAACCGACCACCAAGATTTATATAAGATAGTAATCCCAACTTCTTTCCCAGGAGAGAGGATAATCCCAACTCCTTACCCAAGAGATGGTAATCCAAACTTCTTACCTAGGAGAGGGTAATCCCAACTCTTTACCTAAGAGTGGGCAATCCTAACTCCTTACCCAGGAGTTGGTAATTTAAAGTTTGGTGTAACACACATACATCCCATAGATAAGTAGAATAAAGTCAATAACATGATGCAACCCATTTCCCAAGTCTCTAATTAAAACATATGTCATAACATAACTAATATCAAGCCATATTTGATAATTGAACAAGCTCCCCACTTACCTCGACTCGCCGCGAATGCTATTTTCGATCATCGCGCGCTCGAGGTCCAATGCGAACCGCCTTACGAATCTAAACAATCTAAGCCGCACTCACATCAACGAAAAGTCATATTAATTATAATTTATTTTTAAATTTATTTTGAGGTCCACTAGTGTGGGTCCCGAGGGTCTCCCGCCGCCCGGTGCAAAAGTCGAGGGGTGGGACCAGCCCGATCTTCCCTTGGGAATGCGGTAGCGCGCCCTGTTTGAAGGTAGGATTTATTCTTATTTTATTTCATATATCTATATATATTTATTATATATAATATACATACATTATTTAGTTGATATATATATCTAATATATAATATACATATATTTAGTTGTAAGGGACAAAACGCCCCTGGTTTTAAGGATGGCTTGGGGTGTTGCTCCCCCCTCCCCCACCCTCTCGGTAAGAAGCCCGAGAGTTGGTTGGGGGTTTTGGGGAGCCTCCACTAGGAGGCCCCTCCTCCTCTCTGACAGTGACTGTCCACCGCCCTTCTCCGGTGACGGCGGCGACCCCATTGCCGCCTCTCTGGCGGCGCTGTGAAAGTGGTGCCCTCCTTTTAGGGTCAACTTTTAACACCAATTGTTTTTTGTTCAACATATCCAAGTTTTACCAAAACATCAAATAACAAGAAATTGAGTAGTTAGAGGTGATGAAGATCGATATATTACCTACTTTAAAGTCTTTGTGTGATTTTGTGCTCTCCTCCACCTTAAATCCATCATCTCTAACTAGATATTTTCATTTTTCTCACTTAGTTTTTGTTGGTGCAAATGAGGCCACACACTTGTAACCAATTTATAAAGGTAGGGTTTTGAGGAGTAGGGTTTCCAAATAATTTTTCAAATTACAAGAATGCCCCCCCAAGGGTGTTTATATCAATTTAATGTTTTTAATTAAGTTAGTACTCTTAACTTAATGCCAATTTTTATTGATTTGATTCATTAACATATAATACACGCATTTACCACGCAAACCACATATAAAATTGTGAAATTATCAAATTACCCCCAACGTGGGCATTGTAAGTTTTTGGGTTGTCACAACATCCCTAATTTTGAGTAAAAGTAAAGTGCACCTGTCGTATAGCGTATCCATTCGTAACGTTTTATCACGACCCATTGTTTAATTCATTCAAAATTTGTACCGGCAAGAATTTCTAGTACCCGCGTGAAATAAAGTCTTGCTCTTCACTCTAACTTCTCAATGGTATTATTTTTGTCCAACAGGCCGAGATTTACAAGGCCTATGTCGTATAGATCTCAATACAGTCATTATACCTTAGCTACTTGCCAAGTCCTTGTATCCTCATGCATTTCTGAGTATTTCTTTGTAATCTCCACCAAAGTCACAAAGTGCACCCAAGTCGTCTAACCAATAAGTAGAGATAACCATATTGAGATGTGATCTGGTGCATATCTGTGTCAAAATTATTTATGCCTGTCTGGAAACAAATATATATAACACCAACTGGTAGTAGGAACAAGGATAGCTATCTACTATAATATGAACACTAGCACACCATCTCTGTCATCATCTCGGTGACGCATATTAATGAATCATGTCCTTGCAACTTATCTGTGGAGGCTACAAATGAGCAGTCATAGTATTATTTTTTGGAATTATACATTAACATCATTGTTATTACACGTTTATCGATGTTCATTCTTGTAGGTTCCTAATTCGAGTCAACTTTTGACCAATGGTCCACCATGTAACTTCTCTGTCACAGTTAACCATTTACTTACATAGTAAGCTTCCACCCTTGGTAAGCTGTGGAACAATCATCATCGTCACTATCACTAAGTGGCTTTCTATACTCATTTGTATGTGCTTTATTACATCGTAATCTATGTTTCATACCGAGGTATCCTATCGTAATCACTCTAATTTTTAGAGACTTTTAGCTTAGCGTACTCGTATCGATCAACTCTTACGATCTTGGGTGACCATTTTAGATTCATTTGGCGTAGTTAAGATTCACATTTATTGCACATGCGTCTCTTATTTTCCTCTCGAGCTAACTCTTAGCCCTTATAGTTTGTTTAGAACTTCTCTCACTGAGGAATCAAGGGTGGTTTAGCTTTCATGTTTTGAGCTTGACGTACATGTCCTTTGATTCATTAAGTATCCTGCACATGCGCTCATTTCACAATTAATACTTAAGTAAATTTGGTCAGTATTAACTTTTTTGCACATTCCGTATGTACCTCATACCTGGGCAAATTTTTCATGCCATATAAATTATTATTCATTTGTCACTTACTAAGGCATCTTACCACTTATCGATATTATCAACACTTGGACATTTTTATACATTTATAGCTTTCCCGTTTATGTTGCATTTCAAGTTCTCTTGGGCCATTTGGTTAGGATTTTCGTTTTTCTTTTTAGCTTACATTAACCCCACAGGCTCTCAAGTGCTAGCAACACTTTGTTTAAAAATTGAGAATGGTGTCAAATTTAGAAGATCTCATCTCCACCTAGAGATACATGTTTCATAACTAGCTTAAGATATATCATCATCCTTCCTAGTTATTGTATTGTTCGTGTTACATAGGATGGACTTTATTGGGAGTCAATCCTAGCCTAGGATCCCCAATTTTAAATCGTCAGCCTATCATTGGTTTGATCTTTTATCCTTCCTAAAATTTTCTAGCTTGGTGGTCTAGGTTCTTACAATAACATTCACTCTTACAGAGAAATTTCGGGTTACTTTCCACTAGCAATTATTATGATTTCTCGTGATGTCACCATTTCGATTTGAAATCTTAAGTTCTTGAAAAGGACCCTTACAAATCCTATTACCATGAAAACGTATCGTAGCTAATATTTTCTCTCGAGTTCATAATTGTTTTCCATACCACCTATCCACTTATTTATTCTCTCACTGGTTGATCCTATTTTTAGATCCCCAATTTTAGGAGCCAACTCATCATTGACTTAGGTTAGGTGCCATTGATTACATTATTTATTCTTCAACTATTCCCTACCAATCCGGTTAGGTTCCACTTTGACTCAACAGTCGTTAGTTCACGTGTCCATTACCGAAAAATCATACCAAAGATATTTTTTTAGCTTGGTATCCCCAATTTTAATGATTTACCTATCATTGAGTTTATTATGATATCATTAACAGTGGTGTACACCCTTCAAACTGTACAATTTTGTACTCAATATAAGGCATTCAGTTTTGAGGCATTCCTTAATTTCTCAATTATGCTACCGTCATCTCGTACACCTCATTCATTTCGAAAATAATTTATCAAGTTTTTAGTATCCTCATATTTTTATGAGTCAACTCACTTCCTGTTAAACTAGAACAATTTATTTTTATGTCGGATGCGTTTAATCTGTATTATTTTAACTTCAGATCCTGAGCCCTCTCACTATTTACAAATTTCTACTTGGCAATGAGATCATCACGCGTGTCAATCTCTCCAAAAATAGTCATTGAGTTATGATCCTTAGGTTTTGTAACTCGTTTATCCTCGAGTGTATTAGTGCAACACTAACCAAAGTGTACACTATTTGAGTTGTATTCACTAGATTTTCTCATTGAGTCATTTCAAAGTTTTCTTTAACTTCTCATTCACTAACTAGTACGCCGTGTATTTACGTTTTGAGTTAACCCTTAAAAGTTTCATCAAACTGGGGTAAGAAATAACTTAAAAACTCCACCCAAGATCATGGTATAATATAGTCAAAAGAATATTTTTTCAGGAAAATATATCACATGTAATAGTGAAAATCAAATCCATAGTAATAGTCTTGAAGTAACAATCGATAGTTCGTAATTAGAAATCAAGAGTTAGACTTCTTAAACATACACGTGTCTTTTCAAACTCCACTTAGGCTTTCAAGCTTAGTTTCTTAGCTAACCCAGCTAAGTTTTTTTGTTTAAGACCAAGATTCATTGGCATTTTTGCTAGAATCTGTAACTTTTCTTTAAACAAGGTATCATGAATTTTAACTGTTTTATTTGAGTTCCAAGCGTCAGAGTTACTTCTCGAAGTGCGACCACATCACTATCTCCATTTACATTTGTAGGGTGGCGACTCACTGGCCTTTCAAGTTTCATGATTCTTATTTAAACCTTTTATTTGCTATACTACCATTAAGTATAGGCGCATCACACCCACTATTTCCAATCGAAGCTTATAAATCATTGCAGCAGTCGTCGCAGACATCTTCGAAGCGCGTGTGGAGTCTCCGAAAGAGTTTGCCTCGATTTCCTTGCGTCGTTCATTATCATTCCCCCTACAGTCTCCTAGAACGTAAGTTCCTCATCCGTTCATGAAAATCGTTAAAGAAAATCAAACTAGTGGTGGAAACAATTCACTATATATCTAACGATATATTATATATACAAGGTAAGAAATAATCATCATAGTAAATCTTTTGTCAAATTTCTATTATCCCATCCCATCCTAAGATTTATCATTTATGTATGTTAAGTCGACGTTGAACCAATGCCCCATACCATTGATCTGTCTGACTTAAACTTGACCTTCAAATCTTAAAGACAATATAAACTTAGGTTTCACTAACCTAAACTCTTTCCCTAAGTTATAATACCTATGCTCTAATACCAACTGTGACAAGCCTCCCCCAATATAGGGTCGGATCGCCGGGCCCAAACTGCCACCCGGACCTAATACCCAAATCGAGCATGAGCAAATGATCTGGCACGCCTAAAACAACTTATGGAATATAAAACTAGTGCATATGGATAAATAATTACAAAATTAAATAAAAAGGAAATCCATATGACGTACTATGAACTATCGTTAGGTTTTCAAATCCTTACAACAACTTAAGTTATTCAAATACTACTAAGTCATTTAAGCTAAATGAGAGTAAGGCTCATTCCACCCCGAAGACCTATTTAAATATAACCCAAGTTTAGTAATCTCAAAACCAAATAAATAGATAATATCATTACAAGGCTCACATCAAAAGAGAAGGACTCAAGCTACCACATCTCCCTTGTCTCGATCTAGCGCCGATGTGTATGGTCCTGAGATGTAACTGGGGTGAGCTAAAAGGGACAACAGAGCTCAGTAATGCGGAAAATCCGCTTAAACATCAAAGACACAAGTAATAATTAATAAGCATGCAAGGCTAGCATGAATTTAAATTGAATAAAGAAGCATTTAGAACAAGATATCACAAGGATTTATAAAGCATTCATAAATCAAGTCAACAAGATTAATAAAAACATTTTCAAGTCAAAACTCATTATCATGCACAGGGTTTACAAAGAGAAATACTATAGAAATAGTAATAATATAAAGTCGTGGTCTCATTCAATGCATACTAGTTATTGACAAGAGTCCGGCGACCGATTCCCCTACCCTCGAGGTGATGGTAACTACTAGCCGACATACAGGCCTTATGTGCCTTTTTGTTAGTCCCCATGAAACTAATAGTAGGTTCATCCAAAGCCATCACCGATGTGTGCACCAAAATCACTTAAGATTTCCATGAGAAGTTAGCCACTGCTCATGTCCTTAATAACCGACCACAAGGATCTATATAAGAGAGTAATCCCAACTCATTTCCTATGAGAGGGTAATCCCAACTCCTTACCCAGGAAGGGGCAATCCTAACTCCTTACCCAAGAGTTGGTAATTTCAAGTTTGGTGCAGCACAAATACATCCCATAAATAAGTAGAATTAAGTCAATAACACGATGCAACTCATTTCCCAAGTCTCTAATTAAAGCATATGTCCTAACATAACTAATATAAGCCATATTTGATAATTGAGCAAGCTCCCAACTTACCTCAACTCACCGCGAATCCTATTTTCAATCCTCGCACGCTCGGGGTCCAATGCGAACTGCCTTGCGACTTTAAACAATTCATCAACGACAAGTCATATTAATTATAATTTATTTTTAAATTTATTTTGAGGTCCACCATTAAGGGTCACGCAGGTTTCCCACTACTCGATGGGAAAGTGGAGGGGTGGGATCCGCTCGACTCTTCCATTGGGAACGCGGTAGCGCGCCTCATTTGAAGGTAGGATTTATTCTTATTTTATTTCATATATCTATATATATTTATTATATATAATATACACACATATATTTTTTTAATATATATATTTATCTAATATATAATATACATATATTTAGTTGTCAAGGATAAACCGTCTCTAGTTTTAAGGTTGGGAGGGGGGCGTTGCTCCCCACTCCCCCACCCTCTCAGTCCGCCGCCCTTCTCAGGTGACAGCGACGACCCTGCCACCGCCCCTTTTTGGGGTCAACTTTGACCACCAATTTTTTTTTGTTCAACACATCCATATCTCACCAAAATATAAAATAACAAGAAATTAAGTAATTAGAGATGATGAAGATCGAGATATTACCTACTTTGAAGTCTTTGTGTGGTTTTGAGTTCTCCTCCACCTTAAATTCACCATCTTTAACAAGTTATTTTCACATTCCTTACTTGGTTTGTGTTGGAGCAAAGGAGGCCACACACTTGTAACCAGTTTATAAAGGTGGTGTTTCCAAATAATTCCTCAAATTAGAAGAATGCCCCCTGCCTAAGGGTGTTTATATCAATTTAATGTTTTTAATTAAGTTAGTACCCCAACTTAATGCCAATTTTCATTGATTTGATTTATTAGCATATAATACACATATTTACCATGCCAACCATATATAAAATTATGAAATTACCAAATTACCCCGACATGGGTATTGTAAGTTTTTTGTTCATCACATATATCACACAGATCAAGCATACATCAAGCAATGCAAAAACATCAAATAAGTCTCCATGGGTAACATTAATGCTCAACATTCACACAATCTTGCAAAACCTATCCTACAACCTCAAATTCATAATTTCATATAATTTCATCAAAATTTTCAAAAATTGAAACCATAACTAGATGAAATTGTGAATTTACCTCAACGCCGAATTTATTTACGGTATAGAACACTCCTCACATTTCTCACCAACAAGAGCCCTAGCTCTCCTTGAACTCAAAATCCAAAAATCCAAGTCCTAGCTCTTTAGATTTTGCAACAATGTAATTGCCTTTTTCACTCTCAATCACTAAGAACTCTTTAATCTCACTTGAAAATGATCAAACTTTGGCTTTTAAGGAATCACACCGTTCTTGATTCACAGTTCATCCAAAAAGAACCAAAATGTAACATGACATGAAAAGACATTTTTGGTGACCTGTGATGAAAGTGGATGTGTCTTAGTTCATTAGGAACTGTGGGATCTATTAGCAGGTGAAGGCTGAGCATCGCAAGCCTGGATGGTTATTACAACCTCTTCCCAATCCACGATGGAAGTGGGAAAACATCTTTATGAATTTTATCAAAGGACTACCGAGGACTGCCAGGAGACATGATTTGATATGGGTGATAGTTAACAGATTGTCGAAGTCTACTCATTTCCTGCCACTAACAACGCACTACACCTTCGATCAGTTGAGTATACTATTTATGAGAGAGATTATTAGGCTGCATGGGGTACCATTGACGATCACTTTAGATAGAGTTGTTATGTATACGTCTAGGATATAGCGAAGTATACATGAGTAGTAAGGTACGCACCTACAGTTCAGTACAACTTTTCATTCTCAGACTGACGGGCGGAGTGAGTGGTTGATTCAAGTCCTTTAAGACATGCTCTGAGCTTGTGTACTAGAGTTTGGCAGATTTTAGGATGAGTACATACTGTTGTGTGAGTCTGCTTACAATAATAGTTATCAGACCAGTATTGAGATGGCGCCATTTAAGGCTTTATATGGCAGACCATGTCGCTCACCATCTTGTTCGGCTGAGCTAGAGGATCGGGAGATTGTGGGGCCTGAAATTGTTGTTGACCACACAAAGAAGGTCAAAATGATCCGTCAGAGACTCAAGGTTACCCATGAGAGACATAAGAAGTATGCTAATAAGTATCACGGTGATCTTACGTAAACCGAATGAGCTTTTTTCTATTTAAAGGTTTCCCTTTGAAAATGACATCAGAGACTTGGGTTGAAAGGCGGACTTGCACCGAGATTCATCGACCCTTTTAGAATTAAGAAACGGGTCATGAAAGTTGCATACGAGCTTGAGCTGCCTTCACATATGTCAGGGATTCATCCATTTTTCCATATATTAATGTTATGACTAGCTGAGTCGAGGGCGGGAGTATGACCGATAGTTGACTTGAGCCGGATCAACCTGAGTGAGGATATTACTTTTTAGGAGCAGCCTATTCAGATCTTGGATCGAAAGGTACAACAGTTGAGAAACAAGTCTATCGAGAAAGTACTCGTCAAGTGGCAGTTCCATGATAACACGGAACTCACTTGGGAGCAAGAAGATTATATGATGGAAAATGTATAAACTTAACGTGAGTTTTAATTTTGAGGAAGAAATTTCCATTAGTTGGGAAGATTTATCATGGCTCAAATTTCTAATCGTGTTTTAAATCCTTAATCAGGATCAACAACCTATGACTTGGGACCCACATTGAGATACGTGCATTGACCGAGGTAATATGGCCGAGTAAGATATATGTTAGATTTGTTGTAATGTATGCCTAGTGTATTGTATATGTGTAGGCTATTAAGTCACTCCTACTTGTATTTATGTGTTGCGATGTGAGTGGGGACGCGCCTTCAGATGCATGTTGATGTGGGACCGAAGTAGAGGGTGATGTGGTAAGGTAACTTGAGTTATTGTAGCTTAATTAGTTGAATCGAATATGGCTATAGTTGAATTTACATAAAATGTACCTAAGTTAGCAAGTTAAAACATTAGGCATTGATATTCCTCGAGTTACATGTTGACACATCAAGAGACAAATTTAGTTTCATTTGGTGTTAGTTAAAGGAAGTTAGTGGAAAGTTAGTGGATTTGTGTCAAGATGTAGGCCATTAGATTAGTCTTGGGATATGTGTGTATATTATGATCAATGGCCATTAATCAATCTTATCATATATATAAGATTAAATAGATCAACTCATGCAAATCATTTCATTCTCATTTTATACACTTAGAAGAAGTAAAGTGCTGGAGAGAAGATCAGATAAGAAGATCAGCAAGCTAGGGTGGAAGTTTGAATGATTTGGGAAGGAGTTAATCAAGCTAGGTGTATAACTAGGTAATTCTAGTTACACTAGTAGTTTAGTTTAGTTTGATGACTTTATGATATAATTGAGGCATTTATGATGTTGTTGATAGGTGTTTTGGCTCTCTGGTAGATTAGAACAAGAGGTCCTACGGTGTTGGAGTTAACCATGTGTGGAGAAAACTCAAAATTCAAAGTGTAAAATTTTAGGTTTTCCTGCACTTAGCGCGTTAAACGTGCTAGCTAGCATGCTACCTACATGTAACGCGCTAATTAGGTTGATTAGCGCTAATGAGGTCAACTAGCACGTTAAACATCACACCTAGCACGCTAGGTACTCTAATAGCATAAAAATTAGCACTTTTTCAAAACACACTTAACCTACCTAGCTTAGCATAAAATCCAAACTAAGGGTCTAAACACACTCTAATATGTACTAATTATACTGGGAGCCTAGGGAAGAGTCTCGGGAGTTCGAGTACGCGTTTTAGGGTGTCAAGAGGCTGATTAAGCTAGGAAATACATTGCGTTACTTGTAAATAATCATGTTAAGGTCCTTATTTACATTTCATTCTGGTTTTGCTCTATTTTACAATCTATTTGACTATGAAATGTCTTGTATTCTAATATCATGAAGTTGTTTCATATTCTGCTCATTATATGGGTGTTAAATCATGATATCATTTTCTTATGGAAATCATTGACTCTATTTTCATGTCCTATGTCTTCCTTGTTGTTTTAATGATATGTACTTTATAAATAGCATGCTACTAGGATTAGATGGATTATTAATGGATTAATGGACTTTGTACTCTTGATTAGCATGTTTTGCAATGTAAATCTCTAGGTTCTCTCCTTGAATTTATAAAGTAGTTTTAGCATCTAGACCTATTGCACTATAAGAGACGCGTGAATACCCGAGGATGTCATGAATCGCCACTATGGCGTGGCACTCGAGGTTGGATACCTAGGGTGTCAGCCTGTTGGGGTTAAATTCCCTAATGATGTTTGGAGTTAGGTTGGCTATCATACTGTGTGATAACACACACGTCTGTTAAATAAAAATGGATTTAATGACTGAGGTGACGTAACGCACGGCCAACCGGATCTAGACCATGACTACTTAATTTTGAGTCAGTCTCATTTTTGTTTAACTGTGGTATTTTCTAGTATGTTTCTATTTCAACACTTCTTCACTATATTTATGCTTTTAAATACCAATCGAACATGTTTGGAAATGTACATGAGAATCTCTAGGTATTACTTTATTATTTTTGTACTCACCGTCCTTTTTATGACAGTGGGTGTAGATCCTTCGAGCAATAGACCGGGGAAGGAGAAGATCGACGACTATTTCTTAGCGTTCGGCGATTTTCTACCTCCTATCTTGTAGGTCTCGACTTTTGATGTATTATCTACTTTTTGTCTTTTCTATACATTTCGGGTTGTATATTGGGTTGAGCGTGCAGTTCACCATCTCGACACTTGACTAGCTTATTGTGTTATCATCCTTATGACATATATATAGATATAGATATATGCATGTGATGTTGTTTCCCGATTTCCATACTTAGGAGTTTTAATAATTGCTTTCGCATAATTGTTAAGACCCGTTAAGTATTTTTAACTGTGAAAAGTTTTAATTAAATCTGAGACTTTATAATAATGTGACATGTGTATTACTTATCCTAAATACGATTAACGAAGAGAATGGGATGAAAAGGCTGACTAATATGTAGTTATGTCCTACGTGGCTGAGATTAGAGCTTTATTACTAGATTAGGTCAGGCGGTGCCCTATTTTAAAAAACGGGCCATCACAGACTTTGTCAGAGGATTCCCGAGGACTGCTAGACGACACGATTCTATTCGGGTAATTGTGGACAGATTGACGAAATCTACCCATTTCTTACCAGTCGCAACTTATTACACATTTGACCAGTGGAGTATATTGTTTGAGAAAGAGATGATCAGACTACACGGGGTACTATTGACAATCATGTTAGACAAAGATGTTATGTATACGTCCCGGATATGGCGGAATATGCAGGAGCAGCATGGTACGCGCCTACAGTTTAGCACAACTTCTCACCCTCAGACTGTTAGGATGACTAAGAGGTTGATTTAGGTTCTCGAGGATATGCTCAGGCTTATGTATTGGAGTTTGGCGGATCTTGAAATGAGTACCTACCGTTGTGTGAGTTTGCATACAACAACAGTTATCAAGCTCGCATTGAGATGGTGCCATTTGAGGCTTTATATGGTAGATTGTGTCACTCGCAATCATGTTGGGCTGAGCCAAAGGACCGAGAGTTAGAGGAGCCTGAAATTATTTTTGATCACAAGGAGAATGTACGACATATTCATTAGAGGAAAAAAGGGGCCCAAGAGAGGTAGAAGAAGTATGCAAACACATATCGCAGTAATCTCACGTACACTGAGGGAGCCTTTGTGTATTTGAAGGTTTCTCCTTAGAAGAGTCTTCACAGATTTTTTTTGAAATGCAAGTTAGCACCGAGATTCATCGGGCCTTTAAAAATCAAGAAACGGGTCGGGAAGGTTGCTTACGAGCTTCAGTTACCTCCACAGATGTCAGGGATTGATCTATTATTCCATATTTCTATGCTTCAATTGGCTAAGTCGAAGGCAGGCGTACGACTGATGATTGGCTCAAGCCAGATTGACCTGTGCGAGTATGTATCTTATGAGGAGCAACCAATACATATTTTAGATCGAAAGATACAGCAGTTGAGAGACAAGTCTATCCGAATGTGTTAATCAATTGGCAGTTCCATGGTGACTTGGAACTCACTTGGGAACGGGAAGACTATATATGAGAAAGGTTTTTGTAACTTTTCAAGTCAGGTATAGCTTTAACTTGGATTTTAATTTCGAGGACAAAATTTCCATTAGTAGGGAATATTTGTCACGGCCCAAATTCCTGATTGTAGTTTAATTTTTTAATCAGAATCATTGACCCATGACGTGGGACCCACATCGAGATACATGCACTGACTAAAGCATGTGGCCGAGGTATATATTAGATTTGTTGTGATGTAGCCTAGTGTATTGTATATATATAAAATACTAAGTCACTCTTACTTGTGTATAGATGTCGAGACGTGAGCGGGGACGTGCCTCGATATGCCTGCCAATATAGGACCGAGGTAAAAAGTGATGTGGTAAGTTTAATTTAAGTTAATGTGGCTTAGATAGATAATTTGATGTGGCTATAGTTTGATTTACATTAATGAAGCCTAAGTTAGAAAGCTTAAATATTAGTCATTGATGTTCCTCGAGATATATATGGACACATCACAAGACCAATAAAGTTAAGATCGGTGTTATCAAGGAATAGTCCGTGGAGAGTTAATGGATTATGGAGTCACAATTAAGGCCATTAGATTGATCTAGAGATAGGTGATGTACATAAGATTAAGGGCTAAAAATCTAACTTAACTTAAAATATATATTTAAGGTTGAATGGGATAAACATGCAAACATTTCATTTGAACTAAAGGGGAGAGAATGAGATGTGGAGAAGGAAATCAAATAATTGTAAGGAGATTTTGGTGAATTAGAGAGGGATTGATCAAGTTGGTGATGTTCTAAAACTAGGTAAGTTAGTGTACATTATCATTTTGTAAAAATTTGTTAAAAAATTAGAGTTTTATTTCTGTTTTGATTTTTCAATAATTTCAGAGGTCATATGAAATCGTTTTCGAAATTGGTTTATAGATTTGGATTCCTCGCGAAAAACCAATAAATTTACTGTCAAGAAAATGTGAATTTCGATTTAAATTGACAAAGTTATGGCATTTTGAAGTTGTAGGTGTATTTGGTGGATTTTTTTAGCAAAAGCTATGAGTTTGGAGTTTTCTAATTGATTTAATCCAATTTTGATTGTTTTTATAAGTCCTAAAACACCTTAATTAACCTTATGATTCTAGGGAAGAGTCTCGAGAGTTTATTAGCGAGATACGGGGTATCGGGAGGCCGAATTAGCCTAGGAACTTTGCGTGAATTGTAAGTAAACCTGATTGAAATATTTATTTCCATTTCTTTCGTATTATTTTTTTCATTTACATTCATTTGGATTGATTTACCTATTGTACTCTAGATGCCATGACTTGGTTGTTCTATCTCATTTTCATGAGTTTGTTGTCATGGAATTGTTTGATGTTTAATGGTTTCATTGATTCTAAATCATGTGATATGTCATTCTTCGTTGTTGAGGAATTTTAATCAAATGAAATAGCATCTTATTAGTTATGTGATTTATGGTATTGAAAATCCATTTATTTTAGCATTAGTTACGCAATCACATTATTGGATTCCTAAATCGTGTCATTTTTTAGGTTATTAAAGTAGTTCTTGTATCTAGGACCATGATATGATAGAGATGAGCACTACACTGGGTCACTATGTTTTTGAGTTTGTCATAATCTCACCATTAGCTTGTGCAGCACACGGGGTATGGGACCCGGGGTTGTTGACGAATATACTACACATTTGAGGGGCATTTGTGAATATTTATACATGTGTTATGGGCATTTGTAATGATGTGAAGGCATCTATAAGATAAATTACGCCCTAAATAATGGAATAAGGCCGACGTTATGTAACTCAAAGCCGACAGGCCCTAGATCATTAATGTTTAACCTAGTGTCGGTTTCATGTTGTTTAACTAAAGTATCTTATAACATGATTCTTTTTCAGCGTAGTTGTTATTGTTATGTTTTCATATACTTGTTGTATATTTGGAAATGTGGATAAATGTCTCTCAGTATTACTTTCTACTTTCATGTACTCACCGTCTTTTTTATGACTATGGGTACATATCCGTCAAGTAGCAGACCGGGCAAAGAGAAGAGCGGTGTCTACCTTTGAGCCACTGAAGTGCTACCGCATCTGATATTGTAGGCCAAGCAGTGCCTTAATTTTAAAATTAGCTAGTTTGAAGAAAAGTTTGAATAGGCCGACTAATACGTTGTTAAGTCTTACGTGGCTGAGATTAAGGCTTAATGACGAGATTAGGTCATGTGGTGCTCTAATTTGAGTAAAGTCAGAAGGATACAATTGGTACTTCAATAATAAGTAAAGCAATCTAAAGATTTCAGAAAAAAATAAAAACAGTCTAAAGAACATGCGGGAAATAAATAAAATTGTAAAGTAGAATAAGTACATGAAAATAAGACTTTAAAATAGAAACAAAAGATATGAGTGTCGACAAAATCGAAAGAGAGGTGCATAAGTGGTCTAGATCCACCGAGCGCGAGCGCCACACCTTGAGACCTTAGAGTTGCGACAGCGCCAGGCAGACTCAAGTCTTAGAAATACGGCATCGCCTACTGAATCCTATGACTGTCATGAACATAGGGTATCAACAGTTCTATATATACTCACCTCCCGTTCACGACGTGCCAATCCAGTGACTCAAGATGTGGTTTCGATTGCAAATCGGCCACCACACCCGGGATTCACCTTCTCAACTCACTTGGCCCTCGGACATTTGAATGAGGAGTTGAAGTCCAAAAACATGGCTAATACGATAAAAATAATAAGTATGGATATAAGAACTATTATGCATTACCTTACTGGTTTGCTTACATCATGCTACGCAAAAACGGTGCTCTCGCGGCTTCGACACGCCTCCTGAATGACTAACACCTGACAGTAGTGAACTATGTTTATAGTTCATTTATGATCAACTTTAGATATGTTAGAGTCTTAATAACTTGTTTTAGGCTCATTTATTCAATTTATTCCTCTAATAGTTTTACTTGGTTTATTCTAAGTTAGAATTTCCCAAAATGACCCAACATGGGGTTCAAAACACCCAAAAAGACATCGTGCAAGCCCGGGTTGTAATCTCGATGTTATTTTGTGTAATCTCGCGGCAAAAACTCAATTGAGACTCATTTAGTTAGATTAAAACTTAGTTTTCAAAAGTTGATTCAATTATGAACTCTTCATGAAACGTACAAGTCCTATAAACCCAAGTTTGTCTGGAAAATTGTGCTAGACATCTCGAAACAACACGAAAATCATTGTGCAATGAAAACAAGTTATAATTTTAAAATATGGAAGGTTTAGTTAATTTTCAAAATCATTTTGACTCGCGAAATGACCTAAAACGAGATTCAACCCATGAGGGACTTTCAAGTTCATATGTTTTGAAACTCGGATGAAAAACCCAGTTAGAAATCTCAAAATGACACGAAATTCATTTAACATCAAATTCGTCAAAAAACAAATATTCTGGATGATTTGGTCATATTCGGAACTAGGTTGAAAGTCTGAAGTGTCCCGACCCAAGAGTCCAAAAATAATCTAATTAGTGCATGTGGTGCTGTGGGTGGCACCATGGGATTCATGCCACCGGCTCTGTAAATCTCCAGACATGGAAAAGAGGGGGCTTTGAACTCTCGTCTTCCACGCCGACTATCGAGCCTATATCCACCCATAATAGGCTTCAAAATCTACTAGAGAGTGCCCTCAATTAGGTCTTACCTCGAATATAAATCATCCATCATCATGCATCAAATTAAACCATTAACCATATTCGTGAATTATGAAAAGAACAAGAATTGGAAACCATGGCTTCACATTTATTAAAAAAAACTCAATTGTATTTGGAAATCATAGTTGATAAGCATTCATTTGAGAGGAAACACATTGCAATGACTCCCAGATTAATGAAACACACAAAAACCCAATTTTTATTATATTGCATGAATTAAAAGAGAGGAAAACTAACCCGCAGGTGATCTAGTGCCTTACGACCCTGAGATTGACAGAACCAATAAAGGAAAGAAAAATAAAGGAATCAATATGGCTGTGGAGCAAGCAAGAAACCAACAACAGGACCGTAGGAATAGCTAACCCGCAGGTGATCTAGTAGTGTAGGATAGAGTGCAAGGACAGAGATGCCTTCGCGACTACTTCAAGCTAGAAGTTCAAAAGACATACAACGGAGTGATGAGGCTTCCAGCCAACACATGTTGAGAATTTCTTTACGAGTGCAACACCGTGCACATTACCAAAGTTACAAATGATGTGATCAGGATGCGAATTTTCCCATTCTCATTGGGTGGAAAAGCTAAATCTTGGTTCCAAGGGCTGAATGCAGGGAGTATGACCTCATGAGCGGAAATCAATGAAAGATTTCTAGACAATTTTTTTCCCTCAATGAAGGTCAGCAAAAGGAAACTTGAGATTAATTAGTTCAAGCAGGAAGACACCGAGTCTCTTAGCGAGGCTTGGAGAAGATTCAAAGATATGCTGAGGAGATGTCTGGTACACGGATATGTGAAATGAGCACAACTCCAGATTTTTTACTATGGGATGAACCACAACACAAGAATACTATTAGATGTTGCATCAGATGGCTCTATACTTACCAAGGATGAGGATGGAGCATTGGATCTCCTTGATCTTATGTCTCAAAATTTCACAGTCGACACTCGTTCCACAATAAGGAAACCATCAAGAGTATATGAGATTGATTCGTAAGCTGTAATTATAGCACGACCATCAAATCTGATAATCAAATGGTGAAACTTCATATGGGACACCAAGGTCTACAAGTAGCACAACAACCAAATAATCATCGTGTTATGGTGGTTAACCAAATGGACATACAACAGAGAATGAAGTATGTGGATATCAACTTCATGAACAACCAAAGCTACGGGAACAAGTTCAAGC
The DNA here is from genome assembly GCA_039657325.1 of Stephania cephalantha. NCBI lineage: Eukaryota > Viridiplantae > Streptophyta > Magnoliopsida > Ranunculales > Menispermaceae > Stephania > Stephania cephalantha. The sequence continues at coordinate 31,314,788 of CM077569.1, forward strand.
TGAGAAGAATGGCTTATTAACGGTTTTATCAAAGATACAACAACAACAACCAAACTTCTTTTACAAATATTCGGATAATGCATTGAAGTTATCTCAAGGCTTCGATCAACAAGTCCAACAGGGGAAGCTGGGGCAGAGTAAAGAGATGAATTCATTGAAGTCAATTGAGAAGTATTAGCAAGCTATGAACATGAGCAACGGGGAGCGCCATAAGAAGCATGAAAAAGATATGGAAGGAGTGAAGTAAGCCATGAAGATGATGGATGATGAGCAATCACAATCTATCAAGAACATGAAAAGATAAATTCGTTAGCTTGTTATAGCCTTGAATTCGAGGAAAGAATGACATTTTCCTAGCAACACCATCACCAATTCCAAGGAGAACGTGAGTGATATTCACATGATGAGCATTACTGCAACAAAGGAGCCAAGACAAGAGTGGGTGATGTACAAGCAAGAAAAAGTCAACACTTTGGCTATGAAGAAGTATGAAAATATGCATGAGCACAACATGGAAGTAAGGCAAGATGAATTTAATGGTTTTAAGAAACAAAGAATCAATACCTTGAAGAAAAAGAAGGTGAAGCAACAATAGAAGGCCAAGCAAAAAGATAAAGGACCTTTTGAAGAAGCCCCATAAGGCATTGACATAAAGGTGGTTCAGAAGAAGCCGAAACAAAACTTCAAGTTCATCCCGAGACTTCAACCTATCGAAAGAGAGATCCGGGAGAGATATGCATACCGATAAACATCGATGGGCACCAGTTTAGAAATTTCTTATGTGATACGGGAGCCTCAGCCAATGTCATGCCACTAATAGACATGTTGCATGCTGATTTGAAGATCAATTGTCCCAATACCACAAATTTACAAGTAGTAAATGGCAAGTTGATACCAACTCTAGGGAGAGTTTTGAATGTGCATGTGAAAGTGGGTAGATTCACATTCATTGCGGATTTTGAGATTATGAATCACAATATAGATGATGATGTGTCTATGATACTTGGGTAGCCATTCTTGAACACTGCCAATGCAAATTTGTATATAAAATTAGGATGATCACGATGAGCATCGATAAGGGCGATGATGCTGAGAAGGTTGTCTTTGTCAATGGTGAAAAAGTACATCCGAATGGGAATGACATCATAATCTCTTATTTGTAGATTGAGCTTCTCGATTTAGACTCAAACTACACGAGCGAAAAGACGTCAGGCTATTGACGTTAAATTAAGCACTATTGGAAGGCAGCCCAGGGTTTTTTTATATAGATTGAGACTTTATTTTATTAATTAAAATTATAAAATAAACAATGTTTATAGATTGACCTAGGGCATATGCCTCAACATTAAATAGTATCCTCCTTTTTTCAAAGAAATGTATGCATTTTTCAAAAGGTTCATCCATTACTTTATTTAACCATGATGAAATGTTTAAGTTCGCAATTGAAAGAAAAATATTGAGAGAATTAATATATAAAAAGATCATCACATGGTAATTAAGGAGATAAAAATTGAGCTATAAGGATCACCCTAAATAATAAGGTTTTAGATTTTAATTTTGTCGATATATATATATATATATATATAGAAAATTGCTATGAGGATCACCCTCATTCGAAGCCTAACAATCTCTAAATGTGAATTAATGATTAAGTTGTTGTTGGATACCATTTACGGAAAAATTGGAACAAAAAATTAAGAAATTCATACGACCATGCATGTTGTAATTATTTGAAGTTTTACTGTGATTTAATCGTTTTGTGGTGCATTTATTTTAGAGATATGTGGGAAAGGTCGCCCTCTGGCCAAAAAATATATTTCAAAAAATCATTTATAAAATAATATAAATACCTCTAAACGCGAATTACTTCCCTCCTTAAAGCATGGTGGCGGCAACACAATTCTAACAACAAAATTTTACAAACAATAATATTAATTAATCAATCATTAATGCTCATAATACAAATAAACAAATATAAACATTAAATAACATATATAAATAAATAAAAACAGTAAAGAAATACAATAAAAATAAATAAAAACAGTAAATAATATTAAAAATGAATATCACAAAAATTACCCAAGGCAGTGCGTCGTGCAGCGGCAATGGCGACAACATACGGCGTGATAACAACATGATGGCGATGGATGGAGTGGGGCTAGAGAGAGAGAGAGAGAGAGAGAGAGAGAGAGAAAGAGAGAGAGAGAGAGAGATCCTGCTTCCATTAGAGAGGGAGAGAGGTAAATAGAGATCAAGAGATAGAGAGAGAGATAGAGCGAGAACTAGTGAAGGAGAGAGCAAGAGCTAGAGAGAGAATGAGTAGGAGGAAAGGAACGGCTTGGGGGGTAGTGGACGACCGAGGGGGCGGCGAGGGAACGGCTTTGGAAAGAGGGGGAGAGAATGGCTTGGTGGTGGTGGACGACTTGGGGAGGGTAGTGGACGACGATTGCGGGGTGGTGGTTGGCAGTTGGGGGGAGCAGGGGAACGAATTGGTGGATGGCGGTGGGGATAGATAGAAAGAGAAAGAGAGAAAAAAAAATGTATTAGTAGATTGAATTTATAGATATTATAAAGTTTGAACATGTTAATTAAAGTTTTTGTTGAACAGGGAAACAGTTCTTGTGAATATATATTCAACTGTTTGATACACGCAACGCAAATACTGAGTCAGAGGGAGTTGTGAACAGTTGAGCGCCAACAGCTGATTCTCATCAACCTAGCTAGAAATGAATAATTAATCTTAATTGTTAACAATTAGAGGGAAATTAATTAAAAACATTATGGGTGTGTTTGATAGTGAAGATTCTAGAGAAAACACATTGTTGGAATGATTTCTGCTCAACGTGATGGAGCAGAGGACTGCCTTCTTTATGGTCTGTTCAAATGAATTGCAACCCTTGATTGGGTGTACAGGTGTTACAATCTTGACACTCTATCTGCGACATATAACAGAAAGTGTATAACCAACTATGTATCACTTGGGGCACGGTATATGTACCGTTGCACAATGGTGTGACATTGTAGCTTAATGTGTATTCCTAACATCCCCCCGCAAACTTGGCGGTAGTGAAACGACTCCAAGTTTGGATCGCATGAAGTGATGCTTGGAAGAAGAGAGACCTTTGGTGAGGCAATCGGCAAGTTGATCATCCGAAGGCACGTAACGAAGTTTAAGTTTGTGGTGAAGAATGCGATCACGGATGAAGTGAAGGTCGATCTCAATGTGCTTAGTTCGTGCATGGAAGACTGGAATGCTAGCAAGTGCGTTGGCGCTCTGGTTGTCACACCAGAGAATGGGACAAGTTTTTGGAGAGAAATGAATCTCAGACAAAAGAGACTCCAACCACATGAGTTCAGCAGTGGTGTGAGCAATAGACTGTACTCTGCTTCGGTGCTGAAACGGGAGACAACACTTTGTTTCTTCGACATCCAAGAGATGAGGGATGAACCAAAGAAGATACGATAGCCGCTAATAGACTTGCGATCTTCTGGAGAGGAAGCCCAATCCGCATCGGAGAAGCCGACAAGGACAAGGTGAGCACTTGGTTTGATCTGCAGTCCTTGATCACTTGTGCCTGCAAGATAACGAAGCACGCGTTTGAGAGCTTGCCAATGAACTTGACGAGGAGATTGCTGGAATTGGCTCAAACGGTTGACAGCGAAAGACACGTCGGGACGGGTATGAGTGAGGTACTGGAGTCCGCCTACTAAGCTGCGATAAAGAGATGGATCGGAGAAGAGTGGACTTGTTTCTACTGGTGGTGTTTTAGTAGTGATGGCGGGTGTGGAGACAGGTTTAAGTGTTGAGAAACCAGCACGGGCAATGAGGGCGTGAATGTAGTGTTGCTGTGATAGGTAGAAACCAGTGTGATCACGACGTACTTCAATCCCTAAGAAGTAATGTAGCTCACCCAAATCTTTCAAGGCGAAATGGGAGTTGAGGGCAGTAGTAAAGGAGGAGATCATGGAGCTTGAATTCCCAGTGATGAGGATGTCGTCGACATAGATCAACACATACGTAAGAATGTGGTCTTGTTTGTGTATAAATAAGGAGCAATCAGCCTGTGAGTTGGTGAACCCCCAAGATTTGAGGGTGCAGTTGAGCCGATCGAACCACGCCCTCGGAGCCTGACGAAGTCCATATAGAGCCTTGTGAAGATGACATACATGATTTGGGTAATCCGTCGAGACAAAGCCCTCTGGTTGGGAGATGAAGACCTGTTCGGACAAGTGACCATTTAGGAAGGCATTGTTGACGTCGAGCTGGCGAACATGCCAGTTGTAGGAGGCTGCGAGAGAGAGAATAACTCGAACAGTTGATGGCTTGATCACCGGACTGTAGGTTTCATGAAAGTCGACACCAGGTTCTTGAGTAAACCCTTTGGCCACAAGTCGAGCTTTGTGCTTATGAATCGACCCATCGGAATTATGCTTGAGTTTGAATATCCACTTGGTACCAATCAACTTTTGAGTAGCAGTAGGAGGTGTGAGAGACCATGTCTTGTTGGAGGTTAGAGCACGAAATTCATCGTGCATTGCGGAGCGCCAAATAGGGAATGTTAAGGCCTCGGCTACAGATTTGGGAGTAATACCATAGCCACTGTGAGTTGTTGAGGGTGAGAGGGAGGCTGAAAGGATCTTTTTCATGGAGATACCATCCTTAGCCCGCGTGATCATTGGGTGTGTATTAGCGGGTAGGGAGGCTGGGATGGTTGAGATGGGTGGTGATGAGGTGGTCTCGGGGGTGACATTGGGTGGTTCGGGTGATGGTGGAGAAGGGGTGTATGTTTGAGAGACGGCTGGTGTTGTTGGTGAAGGTAAAGGAGTGTGTAGGGGGAAGGATATAATTGTATGAGGTGGGGAAGGTAAGGAAGGGGTAGAGGCAGGGGAGGGGAATAGAGTGGGGTAAGGAAAGTCACGTTCATCAAACACAACGTGACGACTGATGTAGAACATGTTTGATGGACTGAAGCATATGTAACCTTTGTGGGAAGAACCGTAGCCGAGAAAAATGCTTTTGGTGGAGCGAAATTGGAACTTGTGGGCATTGTAGGGGCGAAGGTATGGGTAGCACGCACAGCCAAAGACACGTAGCACAGAGTAATCCGGAGGTTTGTTGTAGAGAACCTGATAAGGGCTTAAACCATGTAGTGTGGGCGTAGGAAGACGGTTAATAGTGAACACCGAGGCTGCCGTGGCGTCCCACCAAAAAGATTGAGGTAGTTTGGCATGGGCAAGGAAGGAGAGGCACATTTCAATGATGTGGCGATGTTTGCGCTCAGCCCGTCCGTGTTGCCGATGTGTGTGGGGACATGGATGTTCGAAGACAATGCCATGATGCTTCATGTAGCTAAGAAATGGGCGATACTCACCTCCCCAGTCTGTTCGCAAAGCTTTGATGGATCGAGAGAACTGTTTTTCCACCATGGTGCGAAACTGAATGAAAGTGGAGAGTGAATCCGATTTCTGTTTGAGTGGGTATACCCAAGTGAACCTGCTGTAGTCATCAATAAAGTGAATATAATATCTGTAGCCTTGAGATGAAGGAATGGGAGATGGACCCCAAAGATCACTGTGTATGAGATTAAGAACTGCAGTTGCACGAGTTACATTTTCATTGAAGGGTAGAGCATGAGCTTTCCCATATTGACATGAACTACAAACACCAAAATGTTTTAGAGGAACTCTTTGATTACATGAACGAAGGACTTGACGAATGGTAGACTCGTGAGAGTGACCGAGACGGGAATGCCACAGTTCGAAGGTTGATGGAGAGGTGGATGTTGTGAGAGCAAAGATATAAGAAGCAGGCCGAGACACTTGTAAAGGAACAAATTTATAGAGACCATCTTTAAGGATCCCCTGATGAAGAACTTTGTGCGTACGAGCATCCTTGATGAGGCATTTGTCAACATGAAATTCAAGGAACACACAATTATCATCAGTAAGTTGAGAGACAGAGATGAGATTCTTTTTGATGGAGGGAGCACAAAGTGTGTTAGGCATTTGTAAATCAGGAAATAGGGAAGAGGATCCAGTGCAAGAGATAGGGATTTGAGCCCCATTGCCAACCATAATGCGTTCAGTACCTGGGTAATCCGATTTGTTTGTGATGGAAGCATTGTCGGAGGTGATATGATGTGTTGCGCCACTGTCGAAAAACCATGAGGAATCCGGAATGGATGGTGGTGTTGTAGTAAGAGCAGAGTTGTGTGCTTCCGGTTGTTGGTGTGCAAGCGTATTGGGCACGGAGCCCATGTAGGAAGTGTCACTGCGATGGTAGCAAATGGCCGCCGTGTGACCAACTTTGCCACAAATTTGGCAGGTTGGACGGTTGTTGTTGAAGACGCGCCCACCATTGCGACCCCCTCTGTTCTTGTATCCACCTCTGAAGTGACGGTGAGTTGTATTGTTGTTGGGGAACCGGTAAGAAGGTGTGGAACTCGATCGTTGTTGGGCGATGTGAGCATTGGGACCTGAAGGTGTAAGGCCAGGGATGGGAGGTTTATTCCCAATGGATAGAGAAGCCATGGCATGAATATTCTGCAGTTGAAGGAGTTTGGCTTCAAAACTGAGAAGGGAGGCGTGTAGTTCGGGCCATGAGAGGTTCACTTTGTCTTGAAGAAGTGTGGTGATTGGAAGGTAATCACTATCAAGACCCGCAAGGACGCAGGAAATTAAGTCACTGATTGGGTAGGAAGAACCAGCAGCCGTAAGGCTATCAGCAAACCGTTTCATGGAACTCAGGTAATCAGCCATTGATTGGTTACCTTTCCTGGCTGTTTGAAGGTTTGTCCTGCAGAGTTGTATTTTGGCTCGATTGTGAGCTCCACAGAGGTCTTCAATGGCCTTCCAAGTTGAATAACATGTTGAGAGACCGGCGACTTGTTGTGCTACGTCTTCGGTGAGCGAATTGAGAAGCCAACACAGGAGGTAGTTGTCCTTGCTCACCCAATCTTCGTACTCGGGATTGGGGGTACCAGAGGCGTCCAACATTGGAGCAGGACATGCTTTGGTGCCAAAGAGATGGCCATCCATTTTTGTGCCTTTGACGAAGGTGACGACGATCGATTTCCATAGGAGAAAGTTCTCTCTGTCGAGTTTGATGCTCAGACCTTGACTAAAGGTGTTGCCAAAGGGATATGGGCTGTAACTCGCTGGAGTAGCCGACATGGTGGGTGAGGATATGGGGGCTTGTGATGGAGCAGCCATTGTAGGATGTGTGGAGCTTTGTTGAGGAGATGCCTCAGTCATGGCGTTGGCCAAAGAAGAGGCTCTGATACCATGAAGATTCTAGAGAAAACACATTGTTGGAATGATTTCTGCTCAACGTGATGGAGCAGAGGACTGCCTTCTTTATGGTCTGTTCAAATGAATTACAGCCCTTGATTGGGTGTACAGGTGTGACAATCTTGACACTCCTATACTGACATATAACAGAAAGTGTATAACCAACTATGTGTCACTTGGGGCACGGTATATGTAACGTTGCACAATGGTGTGACATTGTAGCTTAATGTGTATTCCTAACAGATAGCAAAAAAATTCTTCAATGAGAAAAAACTTTTTTTTAGCAAATCTTCTCGAGAGAATTTTATAAAGAAAATTTTCTCATAGTTGTTTGATTGCACGAGAAAAAATTTTCTTTTATGGTTCAATCCGTATGCGCATCTAAATCATCGTCGATGTGGGGCGGCTCGACGATGATGTTGGTGACGTAGCCGGAGACGAAGAGAGAAAGAAAAAGTATATATCCGCGAAAGAGTAGCAGAGGCCAAGTTTGTTTGGGTGGAAGAAATGATCAGTTCGTGAGAGAGATTGAGAGATTTTCGATTTTTCACTCTAAAAGATGAGAAAATAAATGAGGAAAATAGGGGAATGTGGTTTTTTTTCTCAGTGCAGTTACAAAGCTATCAAACAATGAAAAAAACGGTTACACAAAAAAAGTAGACAATTTTCTATGATTTTTTTCATTTTCTTTGCTATCAAACACACCCTATAATTTGGTCAATAAACGCGGCAATGGTGATCATGCTCACACATATATGAAGGTAGATGGATTATTTTTTTAAGTAAGATTTTTATTGATCATCAATTATTAAATAAAAAATTGGACCTAAAAGTATATCTACTAATTTAGAACATCCAACCGTTGACGAAATTACCAACAAAAAAATTAAATTAATAGTATATATATATATTAATTTATCGATCACACTGCAAAAATGTACCTGAATAGCGACGTTTTACGATCCGTTGCCAAAACAGTTTAGCAACGGGTTTACTGACGGGGATCCCCTTTGCTATTTCATTCGTCGCTATTTTTTTTTTTTGCGATGAGTGTCAGAAATAACGTGTATCAGTCGCTCTTTTTTGACACGTGGAACAGGTCCATCATTTTTTGCCACATCACCACCAATAGCGATGGACCCCCCGTCGTTAAGGCCGTCGTCAATTACTGCCACGTAGCTTGTCTGACAGCCGCGTGGACAAGAATAGCGATAGGACGTTGTCATCGTGCCCATCGCTATTCTATTAAAAAAATCTTTTTTAGAAAACGTTTTTTGTTTTTTGTTTTTAAAAATAGATTTCAGAATTTGTTTTTATTAAAATTAATAATAAAATTATTTTTTTAGTTTTTAGTTTTTAAAAATAGATTCCAGAATTTATTTTTATCGAAATTATTTTAAAACATTATTAAATATTTTTATTAATAAAAAATAACTATTTTATTTTTTATTAAAATTAATATTGAAATTAAATTTTGTTATTTTAAAATATTATAAAACATTTTAATTATAAAACAATTTTTTTTGAAAAATTTACAGCTTTTTAATTATAAATAACAGTTCTTATTTTTTATTTGGTGAAAACAATAATTTTCAAAGAATAAATAAATATAAACAAATTAATTAAATAATTGAAATAAATAAAGAAATAAATGAAACATATATAACAAAAGAAAGTTTCCAAGTATAAAAATGTACATGTATGATTACAAAAATATGAAAAAAAGCCTAAAGTCTAAATAAGTGTATACATCAGAGGACTCAATCATCAAGATCATGGTCGATCTCTAAGTTATCATCAGGATCTGCTGGAGGTGCGAATGAAATTTCAAGTTTGTCCATTAGAGCCTGCTCCATGCGACCTAACCGTCCCTGCATCTCTTGCAATTTGTCACGGTCGAGGGTTTTATCATTGATAACCCTCAAAAGACTTCTCTGCATCTCCTTAATATCCCTCCTCAGCTGCTCATCGGCTTATCATTAGTAGACAGAGGCTTAGAAGATCCTGCTCCAGCATGTTTACGCTCTGACCCCGATGGTATCCACCCAAATCCATATGTCTGCTCTTTGTCGTCACGTTCCACGATAGATAAATACAGATCGGTCTCGTCAATAGGCATGTTGGGACCCTGCAACATTGTGAGCTCAACGCGTCTGTCGTGCATCACCATCTGTATTAAGAATTTAAACATTCAAAAATCATATATATAAGTCATTAATACCTATAATTAATTGAACAAACAATTACTACAAAACTAGTTTCTTACGACAATCCTCTCTACTCTCTGATCCAGGAAAGTAACGTCGTCGTAATCCTTGGTGTGGAAGTGCAAACATAACTCCAAAGCAGTCAGGGGTCGACGTAAGTTCTCCTCCTATGAAACATATGTTTAAGTCGGATTAAGTTTGAGACTTATTATATAATATATATATATACTTAATTATTATAGCATAACCTATCAGTCTCTCTACGTGCCGATAGATGGATATGGAATTACCAGTATGCACAACTACACCCGTACTGAGTCCCCCTGTCTCCGTCCGCCAATTCTTGCTTGCTTGCTTTGACTTCTTTTCAAATTCAGGGGTGCGCCGCATTTTCTTGTAGTGCTCTAAGATCTCAGTAGAAATGTGGTTTGACTTTTTATCTTTCAAACACATCTTGCTAATGGAGTCGGCGTAGCGAGTGGCGATCTGCCTATCATACACCTCTCTAATAGCCCCATCATCTGATGAATCCCAATCGAAAGAAAGGTATGTACAAAAATATTGAAATTTTTTATGTTTATCCTAAGGAAAAAAACAGCCTTGACTTAAAGGTTTTTTCCTTCTATTGATTCCAGTATACGTCTTAAATGTGTTGAGGAACATGATCTCAGGAATAGCCATCCTTGTGTAAGGAGAACTTGTATGCCCTGGTCATCTCTTGTTCAGTTTTATCCGATGGGTGCAACTTGCATTCACTAAATTGAAGATTTATGTTAGAACAAGATTTTTTTAAATTAACGAAACGTATGTATGCATAATTAAATTACGTTACTTACTATCTTTCATTCTTCACAACCAAAAATATTCACCCCCAGCTTGGGTAGCAGTGTTGCCTCTCAGGTCCCTAACACCCTGAATGCCTCGTCGTCATCCATGTGGGGCAGTATCGATAGACGGGTCGCTCGAAGGGTGTACTGAAGAACTTGACGATTGTGAGGCATGCAAATCAAAAAGACCTAACGATGGGGTCGTCTGGTGGCTGTCCGACCTGTCCTGCTGATGTGAAAGGGATGCAGGTCCCTCGATGAAAAAGTAGGGGCAAAACCTAGCCGTATGGTAACGTAACCACCGAGAGTGGTGTGGGTAGCGATTAAAAAGTGTAAAGTACATCTGCAAAGAGGCCGAATCATCGGCATATACAGATGGCAAAGACATGTCGTATGCTGAAGGGGGATGTGGTGGATGTAAATAAGAGGAGGGTGTTTGATTGAAGAAGTGGGCATGCTGAGAGGGTGGATATAGGTACGAATGACAAAAGAGGGCATGCTATGGGTGATGCTGCTGAGGATGCTGATGTTGAGTCTGTTGCCCTTGACTAGACCGTGGAACAGCATTCTCACGAGATCGTAACTTCAAATGACGAGATCGGCTATCTCTATTGTCACCAGATCATTCATCGGATCTCTCACAGTGTGATGGACTGTATCCTATGTCTGACATGACTTTTAAAAAAAAAATTAAAACTAAGTTAGAAATAGCTAAATATAAAAGTCCTACATTTTAAATATTATGTAACAAATCAACAAATATAAAACTAGGTTTCATATTCCATTACCTACTCAAATGGTTATATCATGGTTCATTATCATCGTTCCTATCATCCGATGAAAACTCAGAATTATCGGTTTTTCTTCTTCGTCGACGTCTGACATATGTATGCCACTAGGATTAGCTAACAAAATTGCAATATTGTTTCCAATATCAACCTCAATATCATGCTCAGGTAGCTGCTCTTGAAAAGCGTTTTCTTGGGTAGGCGCATTGTCAACATTCTCAACTAAGTTGTGTTCATCGATGAACTTCGGCTGAAGTCTGCACATGGCTTGCCAATTGTTATGCGCACTTCTTACACTTAAAGAAAGTACGTTGACTAGCTTGCATGGCTAGTATAAAAGGCCCATACTTATTTAGTCGCGGATTCCGATGTACAACAACTAGTTTTAAGGAGTAGTAAACTCTTATCTCGACGTTGGGCGTGGGATCAAACCATTCATACTTGAACAACATGGTATGTAAGAACCCACCGTATTTGATTTATATCACTTATTGAGATTGCCCATAGAAGTCATTATCACATTCTGCGTAATTTGTGCCTCTAACGCACACCTCGCTACTATGCATATCATTGTTTGCGCTATGTGACACTATGTGAAACTTGTAGCTATTAACAAGATACGCGTGATATATGGTGCTCAATCGACTTAGGCCATACGAAAGCAGTAGAAATATTGGATCTTGAATATACAATGACGCCTATGGTCAAAACAATTTTGTATGATAAACTTCATTTTTAATTAATAACAAAACTAGAAGAAATGTGTTGATATGCATTTATTAATGATGTACAAATTGTTGGAACCAAATTAAGAATTGTTTCTCAAGATGTCCATTGATTGCACTTTGTGTGATATTCGGTTGTTTGGAACGCAACTCCGATACGTACATCCTAACAGGAAGTGAAACAAATCAAGGATTACAATTGAATAGAATAAGGCTATTAAACAATTGACATGAAAACTGTGTATTGTAACATATTTATGTATACCTCATGAAAGGAGCGACTTCAGGATAATTTAATAGGACATAAGCGTGTACAACATTACATTTATTATCCGTGAGATAACGATTCTTAGATCTTCTAAAGGCCCGACCTGGATGGGTGAAGATTGAGATGTTCTATCAAAATTTTGAGTTTGGTCGATTCCACCATCATAATTGCGAGGCGGACGGCTGTGCAATGTGGAAACGTGTTCCTCAAAATAATATGAACAAAATGCAGTTGCCTCTTCCACTAAATAAGCATTGCATAATGAGCCCTCAACCCTTGCCTTATTCCTAACATTATTTTTCAAATGTTTCAAATACCTACATTCATAGAGATAAATTAGGTAGATATATATATTTTAATTGATTATAATTGTGTACGATAAAAGTAGACGGACAACAAGTATAATTTATTACCTCTCAAAAGGATACATCTACCAAAATTGTACTGGGTCAGTAAGGATAGTCTCTTGCACCAAATGGATAGGGAGATGCTGCATTGAGTCAAAAAGATTTGGTGAAAAAAAGATTTCCAGCTTACACAAAAATATTTAGAATGTTTTCATGCAAAAGCCGTAGATTCTCAACATTTAAATTTCTAGCTGTTAAATCTCTAAAGAAAATGTTAAACTCGCTTATTGCAATCCATATGTCCTCCTTTAAAAGATTCTGAAATGCAATCGGCAATAGTCGTTGCATGAATATATGGCAATCGTGGCTTTTCATTCCAAACATCTTCAACTTCTTAAAGTCTATGCAACGGGCGATGTTAGATGCGTAACCATCAGGGAAGCGCAATTCCTTAATCCACTTACACAACACATGTTTTTTCCGTTTGTCAAGCGCGTATCGTGCCTTTAGATATTTCTTAGAAACTGGATCGTAATGAAGCTCTAGCCGATGATAAATCTACTTTAAGTCCTCCCTAGACTTTGCGTTATCTTTCGCTTCCCTGGCACACTCATGATTATGTTGAAAATGTTGTCAAAAATATTTTTTCTGGATTTGCAGTATGTCTCAGTTGTGTCTGACAAGTTTCTTCTTCCAATACGGTAATTCCCACAGTATGCTTTTTTTTCTCCACCCACTAGTCTTCGAGACTTCGTTGTTTACAGCAATCGATCCTAATTCAGTAACCTTCAGCAGTCCTAAAGCTTTGATTCCACGCAATATATCTTCACCTGATTTATTGGTCAGTGGTTTGTCTGATACAACTCTATCTCTACAGAAACTAAACTTGTCTTTCCTCTCCTTTGAATATCGCGATAAGAAACGCTGGTGATAATCAAACCAAGTCGCTTTCCATGCGTGCTCCATCTTGACAACATGTTTTACGTTGGAAAGTCGCTGATAGTCAACATAAATGCAGCGCACATTTGAAAGTTTGTCTCTGTCGATACATCGTAGGTAGGCACTCCATTATACCACAAATATTGCAATTCTTTCACCAACAGTTGGAGAAACACACCAATTTTTTACGACGAATTTGTCGGTCTAAGTACGATCAATGCAATTGTACATCCAATCTTGAGATACAGACATCTCGAAAGACCTAAAGAACCCTAATTAAACACACGTACACACCAATCACTATATACATTTTAGTTGAATGTTAACAGTAATTAGTTAAATTGGTTGCATTTGCACATACTTCGCGTAATATATATTATACATTTTAGTGGTATGTTAACAGTAATTAGTCGAATTGGTTGAAATATTTGCACATACTTTGCATAATATATATTTTATTTGAGACATTATTATAAATTATTGTAATTTTATTTCAATATATATCGACCATAATTATTAAATTTTAAGTGTTTTATTTTGTTTCTATTTATTTTGCTTCAAGTTTTTTTTGCTTAATTATGTTTTTTTTCAATATATATATACGGTAATTACTATTTTTTTCATTGATTAAAGTTTTAAAGTACATTAATATAATTGTACATATAGTATAAATTATTATAATTGTTTTTTAATATATATAGTGTAATTATTAATCTTTAAGTAGTTTTCTTTTACAAATATATAGTAGAAGTTCTATATATAGTATAATTTGTACACCCATATAGTATATATAAGTTTTTAAGTGCTTTAATTTGATTTAACATTTTTAGTTTAATTATGTTTTTTTTCAAAACATATAATATAAGTTATATACATAGTATAAAAGCGTTGTTCTATATTTTTTTGTTCAATCAATTATATGTCCTAATTAATTTTAAAGTGATTTAAACATATATATAATATTAGTCCTTTATTTTCGTCCTAATTGAAATGTAATTTTTCTAATTGATTTTTATCATTTAAATAAGATTTTATTACTAAAGTGTACATCACTAATATTTCATTTTACTTTTTAACAATAACTTTAATTCAACTAATCATGCTATATAAATATATATATATATAATATTTTACTTTTTCTCAATTAAATTATAACACATTATAAAAAAGTGCATATCAATATTAAAAAATTATGTACAAACATCACAAATAATCACAACAAAAACTAAATTACAATCACACATGCATTTTATTTTCACAAAAATTAAAAATCATACATATCACCATAAAAAATTGTTCTAAAATTTTATTCAAACAAATTTATTTCGCCAAAAAATTATACAAATACACATTTCTCATGAGACGACCCAAACCCAGGTGGGCCTAGACCGTCCGGCCTAAACCATCGCCTAAACCTTCGAGATAACCAAGTGATGTCGGATGATGATCTAGTCAGTCTTAACCAGAGAAAATAAACCCCGACATTCTACAAAATAGACTAAACCAGGCTAATAGGTGCGAAAGATAACAAAGCCTTTATTGTCTAGTAAAATGTGAAACTAAATATAGAAGTCTTGCATAAAAAATTAAACATAAACTGAATCAGGTACTATGGGTTCAAACATCTACCCGAATAAATCCCTCGTTTATTACATAAATTCTGAAAGCAAATAGATAATTATTATTCAACCTTGCAAACAAGAAAAAAACTTTTATGCTAAGGCCTTGCCCTTTCCTTTATCCTGAGCAGCAGCTGAGATACCTGGAGGGAAAAGTAGTGGGGTGAGCAAAATATATGAACGTGCTCAGTAAAGCAGAAGCCTGCTCTACCATCAATCATCCAAGTAATACCTTGCAATAAAATCAAATTAGATTTCAACAAGTCATATCATAAGATCCATTATCATTTTTCAGGCATTAAAGAAATACATAATCAAGCATAATAGTATAGCGAGATAAAAGAACAACAATCCCCAACTGATACTTCAACAAGGATAATGATGATACCGAATGTCTTTAGAGTCAGAAGAAGTGGCAACTAATATATCCAACTGGACAATGGACAATAGTTTATCATTCCCCCAATGTTGTGGTTTAGGCAACAAGAGGTTCATAAGTCTGAATGCCAATAGTCATATCATGCAGTAGGTCTTAGCTTATCCGTCCCCCAATGGTGCAGTTTAGACAACACGAGGTTCACAAGTCTGAAGACCTATTGACCTTGCATAGCTTATCATTCCCCTAACATTGCAGATCAGATAACATGGGGTTCACAAGTCTAGCAAAACTCCGTAGAGTCATATCTGAGGAGGGACCGGATGCCTCCGACCCTCCAACCATAGTACCAAGTATATTCATTCAACGTATATCAGTTCCACAGGCATCCAAAAGATAAAGTAACAAAAAGAGACATGATAAGCAACATATCAATAAAAGATATCAAGTAGATTCCAAGTAATTCATAGACCAATTACCAAAATAAAATCCTAGCATATCTACTAGCATGGCATGATTGATAATAGAGCAAATCCCACTTATCTCAAGTGTTGCTAAATCCTAATTCCAAACCTTCTATGATTTCCCACGTGTACCTCGAGTATCTACATTTTATACATGATTTATTAGGTTCACAACACTCTTGGATAAGTTTATTAAGAATCTTGGACCATGGGTAGGCCCGTACTCTGATTTTGTCCTCGAACTCGCATTTAAAACCTTAATGGTACTCTTAACTTCCAACACATTTTTTAATGATTTAAAAACTCATTTTGAGTGGTTTATCAATCTCATGTTGTTAATTTTTCCATAAGCTTTCCAATGGTTTTCAAAATGTCAAAATCGGAGTTAAAACAAAGAAGTTATGATCGTTTAAAGTCGAGGTAAAAATTGGGATTTAGCAAGGACAGCAGCCGCGTCGCTGTGCGGGTTGTTTGCCCTCCAACTCTCCGATTGAGTCCCGACGACCCCCGAAACTCCCCCGGACCTTCTCTGACATTCATTGGCTCAGAATTTAGTAAATAGAGTCCCAAAACACATTTTCTAACAATAAAACCATCGATTTGATATCAAAACATCAAGGCTCAAATCTATTAATTGTTCTTGTTGAAAACTTGAAAAAAAAAAACTTACCAAACCATCAAGGATTCGTCGAATACGAAAATCAAAGTACTCCACAATCAAAACCATAGCCAAAATCACCACCAATTTCGGATTCAACACATACACATCATGAAAACCCATGTGTTCATCACATATTTGCATCAATTCATCAATGAAGGCTCCCAATCCATATATATTACTATTGGGAACCTGAAGAACAACATTTGAATATTAAGACCCTTGTAAATCCACTTGAAAGCATTGGATACAACACAAATATGAGAATAAATAATCAAAAGTCAAATATCATGATTCATCTCCTACCTTAAACCTTATGAAAAAAAAAAATCAACGAGTGGAAGATTAGAGAAGGAAGATGAATGATTTACCTAGCTTTGTGTGCACTTGATGTGAATTCCCTCCCCTCCACCAAATCCACAAATAATGTTTCCTAGGGTTCTCTTCTTAAGTTCTCCTGTAGCTTATTCAAATAAAAGTGGCTAGAAGCCCTAAAAGCGATTTGTATAGCTTGTTAGAGAAGCTAGGGTTTGGTGGACTAAGTCCAACCCATCATCTCATCAAGATGAGCTTAAGTGCTAGGATGATCCTAGAGCTCACATTAAGTCCATCTTTTTATGTCATTTACATATATGCCCTCATGTATATTTGTAATCTTTGCCATTATTCTTTATTTAAATCATTTAATAATTCCATTTTTTCACTTAGGCTAATTCCACCTCTAAGTAACTAGGTATCATATAATACACGCATTAGTCACACCAATACATAAATACTATGCATATCTATTAATTTGTTTTTATGTCGGGACTATATTATAGATTTGAAAAATTAGGGGCGTTACAATATTCCCAGTTTTAGGAAGTTTCGTCCTCGAAACTAAAAAGAAGTCAAACCTTAATATTCGAAGAGATCTGGGAAATGCTCCGCCATATAATCCTCTCATTCCCAAGTTAATTATTCATCTCTATGGAATTGTCGTCGCACCTTAACTAGTGGGATCTCCTTGTTGTGAAGCTTTTGAACCTTCCTGTCAAGGATCTGTATCGGTTGTTCTTCATATGACATATCCTCCCTCAAGTCCAATTGACTCCAATCGACTGCTGGGGTATGTTTAGTCAGCGTCTTTCGCAAAATAGAAATGTGGAACACATCATGAACTCCTGCTAATTGAGGTGGCAAAGCCAATCTAACTGGACCCACTTGTTCAATCACTTCAAATGGTCGAATATACCTTAGAGCAAGCTTCCCTTTAAGCCCAAATTTATAATGTCCTTTCATTGGTGAAACCTTAAGTAACGCGTGACCTTTTTCCTTGATAAGAACCTCTTGATAATCCATATCCCCATATTTCTTTTACATATCTTATGCGGTATGTAGTCGTTGCCTAATCCGCTTAATCCTTTCGGTGTGATCCTGTTCAATCTTTGGTCCAATCAACATCGTGTCACCAGCCTCTGCCCAACACACCGGAAACCTGCAAGGCGTCCCATAAAGTGCCTCAAATGGTGCCATACCAATGCTCGCTTGAAAGCTGTTGTTGTATGCAAACTCACACAACCGCAGATAATCCTCCCAACTCCCACAGAAATTCAACACACATGCCCTGAACATATCATCAGGTATCTGAATAAGTCTTTTAGTCTGGCCATCTTATTGAGGATGAAATGCAGTGCTGAGATTGAGCTTGGTTCCCATCCTAGTCTGTAAACCCTTCCAAAACTTGGAAGTAAACCATGGATCTCGATCCGATACAATAGACACAGGGACACCATGTAGCCTCAAGATCTCATCAAGATATTTCTCGTTTAGCTTGTCTACTGGATCCCCCATGGAAATTGGAATAAAGTGTGCAGACTTAGTCAAACTATCTACGATAACCCAAACCGCATCATATTTCTTCCTGGTCATCGGCATTCCGGTCACAAAGTCCATGGCTATATGTTCCCATTTCCACTCAGGAATAGGTAAAGTTTGCAACATCCATCCGGGTTTTTGATGATTCACTTTCACTTGCTTACAAGTCACATAATCCTGGATATACCTCGCGATATCTGCTTTCATCCCTGACCACCAGTACATTCGTTTCATATAATGGTACATCTTAGTGCTCCCTGGATTAATAATATAGCGTGATCGATGCGACTCTCGAAGTAAATCCTCTCGCAACTGCGCATGCGATAGGATCCATAGCCTATCCTTAAACCTTAATGCTTTGTCTACCGAAAGCTTCCAATCTAGAAATTCCTCACTGTCAACCTGTGATATGTACTTTCCATACTCATGATCAACCCTTTGACAGTATATAATTCTTAAAATAGCCTCTGGCTCTGCTCTCATGTGAACTAGTGTTGAGGAACCTGAAACATCTGACTCATTCTCATTGATTTCATGAATACACATCACTAAAGCTTCCTCGAGTAACTTATACTCCTTTGTCATCATCATGCCAGCATATCTTGTTTCTTTTCTCACACGATTCAGAGCATCAACCACAACATTTGCCTTCCTTGGATGATACTAAAGAGTGAAGTCAAAATCTTTCAAGAATTTGAGCCATCGTCTTTATTGCATATTCAGCTCGCTTTGAATAAACAAGTACTTCAAACTCTTGTGAGCCGAGAAAACTGTGAACTTTTCACCATACAAGTAATGCCTCTAGAATTTCAAAGCAAACACAACCGCTGCTAACTCCAAATAATGAGTTGGATAGTTCTTTTCATGTATCTTCAGTTGCCTAGAAGCATAAGTTATAACTTTCCCTTATTGCATCAATATGCATCCTAACCCAATATTTGAAGCATCAGTGTAAAGAACCAACTCATTCCCTGCCTCTGGAAATACCAATATAGGTGTCGATGTCAACCTATCTTGTAGTTCTTCAAAAACATTCTGGTATTTTTCAATCTACTCAAATTACACATTCTTTTGAGTTAGCCTTGTCATTGGTGCTGCAATCTTTGAGAAATCCTTTACGAACCTTCGATAGTAACCCCCTGATCCCAGAAAACTTCTAATATTTGTCACCGTAGTGGGTTGCGGCCATTTCGTGATGACATCAACTTTAGCTGGATCTACGAAAATTCCTTCTGCATTCACCATGTGACCTAAGAGCTTCACCTCCAAAACCTAAAATTTGCACTTGTTAAACTTAGCATACAACTGGTGATCCTTCAAAGTCTACAAAGTCACCGTGAGATGTCTCTCATTTTCTTCCTAGGTCTTGGAATAAATCATGATATCATCGATGAATACAATGATGAACTTGTCGAGGTAAGGCTTGAAGACTTTGTGCATAAGGTCCATAAACATTGTCGGTGCATTCGTAAGTCCAAATGGCATTACCGTAAACTCATAGTATCCATATCTCTTGCAAAAATCTATCTTCTTTATGTCTTCTTCCCATATTCTCAACTAATGGTACCCCGATCTCAAGTCAATCTTTTAAAAGAACTTCGCTCCCGCAACTGATCAAATAGGTCATCAATCCTAGGGAGTGGATATTTGTTCTTAATGGTCACCCTATTCAACTGACAATAGTCGATACACATTCGCAAACTGTCATCATTCTACTTCACAAACAATACTGGGGCTCCCCAAGGTGACATGTTTGGGTGAATAAAACCTTTCTCTAACATATCATCCAACTGGTTCCTTAACTCTGCTAACTCCTTAGGTGCCATTCTATAAGGTGGTATGGATATGGGTTTCGTATTTGTACCAGGAACAAGGTTAATAATAAAATCAATGTCCCGGGGTAGAGGGATTCCAAGCAAATCTGAGGGAAAATTTTTTAGGAATTCTCTAACCACCGGAATTTGTTCAAGTTGAAGTTCATCACCATCTTCCTCCATAGTTGTGAGACTCATAATATTTCTTAACTCATTGTCAGTTGCTACCTTCCCACGGGTGGCAACTCATTTCGGTGCGCGACCTTTGTATCTAAACGGCGATATACTAGGGATTCAAAAAGTAGTTGTCTTGCAAAAATAATCAATATTGGCATGGTAAGCTCCAAACTGATCCATCCCTACAAAGGCATTGTACTCTAAGTATTCCAACACTCACAGACATAGGATAAAATATGATTCCCAATTTTAATAATACACCCCTCGCACACCATATTAGGCTAAAACAGCTCACTAGTAGCAGTACTCAAAATCAAATTGATACTAGCCCTAACCGGCTTTAGTCCAATCTCATCAACCATTTTACTAGACATAAATGAAACAGAAGACCCATAATCAAATAAGGCATGCATGCCTCTATTACAAATGTAAACCATACCTTCCACCAAATGACGAGTGGGTGCAGCATCTGGCTCTATAACTACATTCACTCCTCTCGTGACAGGTTGGGCTACACTAGCTTTTGACACTTATGGCCTCCTATGACAGTTTGCCTTATAATGTCCCTACTGTTTACAGGAAAAGCACAATCCCCCAGGCCTCTGAAATGATGCGGATGACAGCCTTGCTGAATTTCCTACCTTCGACCCTGTCAGTCCCTTACTCTTACTCTGAGTGTTCTTCGACTATTGAGGTGGAAGTAGTGGCTTATACATCGAACCATGGGTATTCGAGGGGGCAAGAGTGTGAGAAATCCTCGCCGAGGTATGGGGTGCCCTCGAGTCTACTCTGGATGTGCATTCCCACATGAAGATCATGTTCCCTTGAACATCTTGTTGAACCTGTCATTGTGGTACCCTTCTGACTTATTCTTGCCAAACATTTGCTGAGAATATGCTGACATAGTCTTGTGTAACGTGGCTGGTATCTTCCTCGTCCTTAACATAACTGCCTCACACTATACGGCTGCGTTCACTACATCATTATAAGTCTGCAACCTATCGGTGGCTATAATGTAATGAACGTCATCCCTTAGTCTATCAATGAATCTGGTATTCCTCTCTGACTCAGTGGATACATACTCAGTAGAAAACTCAAACAACTCTAAGAACTTCAGATTATAGTCTCTTACCCTCATGTTTCCCTATTTCAAATCAAGAAACTCCCATCTCTTAGCATCACTAATGTCTTTCAGAAAGTACTTTGAATAGAACAATACCCTGAATTGTGAGTCTCCACTGGTCCTCCAGTCCTCTACGTAGATTTCCACCATTTCTCAGCACTTTCCTCCAACAAAAAGGAAGTAAATGGTACCATAGTAGCATCGTCAATCTTCATAAGTTTCATCATATTTTCAAGATTCATGATCCATGCCTCAGCAACTCCAATCTCCAAAGTCCCAAAAGATTTTGGTTCATCGTATTTCATGAACTCCTTTTGGATATCGAGCATCTTCAATGTCTCATAATCATGCCTTACCACTGGTACCAAAACTACAGCAACTGTCGAGTCAACAATTTCATCTATCGAACATTCTCCCCAATAGGTACTTGCGATGGTAGTGGTGGTTGCAATGGTACCCGCGGTGCCTATGGTGCCTGCTACACCTGCTGTCCCCTAATAACATCCATTAGTTTAGCAATCCTACATTCATGCGTCGCATTCATGTCCTCAAGCTGCTTACGATGATTCTCAGTCATCTCAGCCATACGTTGCTCCATCTGAGCACACCACTGCCCATCAACAGTCTCTCTGGTACTCTTATTATCCCAGGGAGCATAGGAACTTCCTCCTCTAGTACTCATTATGCACTATGAGTATTTCAAGAGAGTTAATTCCAATCATATTAAATAGGAAACAAAATGAAATGAGAATTATATTTAAACGATATAAATAATATCATACAAGCAAATAATATCATAACATATAATATTTTCAAACCCTTCCCACCTTAAGTCTGGTCACTTGTGCATATTAAGTCGATGCAAATTAAATGCCCATACAAATGATTTCATCACTTAATCTTGACCAACCTTTCCTAGGTTTAACACTTAGATTTTAAGATGACTTGTGTAGAACTACTTTGGTTTTGATTATGATCTCAACTGTAAGTCCTATTCCCAATTTTTGGATAGAACTACACATTTCCTTCTAGGCGCCATTACCTGAGGATATTACGCTATCTGTGATTTTTCCTAGGTTCAAATGCCTATGCTATATACCAATTGTGGCGTTACTTATAAACTTGGATAACTTTAACCCATTTTGTTTTTAGGTTTGTTTAACCTACGCTCTGATACCAACTGAGACGACCCAAACCCCGGTGGGCCTGGACCGCCTGACCTAAACCATCTCCAAACCCCTCAAGATAACCGAGTGATGTCGGGCGATGATCTAGTCAACCTTAACCTACATAAATAAACCCTGACATTCTACAAAATATACTAAACCAGACTAATAGGTGCAGAAGATAACAAAGCCTTTATTGTCTAATAAAATGCGGAACTAAATGTAGAAGTCTTGCATGCCAAATTAAACATAAACTGAATCATGTACTATGGGTTCAAACATCTACCCAAATAAATCCCCTGTTTATTACATAAATTCAGAAAGCAAATAGAGAATTATTATTCAACCTTGCAAATAAGAAAAGAGCTTCTATGTTATGGCCTTGCCATTTCCTTTATCCTGAGCAACAGCTGAGGTACCTGGGGGGAAAGTAGTGGGGTGGGAAAAATATATGAACGAGCTTAGTAAAGCAGAAGCCTGCTCTACCATCAATCATCTAAGTAATACCTAAATCAAACTAGATTTCAACAGTTCAGATCATAAGATCCACTACAATTTTTTGGGCATTAAAGACATACATAATCAAGTATAATAATATAGCGAGATAAAAGAAAAATAATACCTAACTGATACTTCAATAAGGATAACGATGATATCGAATGCCTTAAGAGTCAGAATATATCCAACTGGACAATGGGCAATAGCTTATCCTTCCCCCAATGTTGTGGTTTAGGCGACAACAGGTCCATAAATCTGAATGCCAATAGTCCTATCATGCAGTAGGTCTTAGCTTATCCTTCCCCCAGTAGTGCGGTTTAGACAACATGAGGTTCATAAGTCTGAAGACATATTGACCTTGCATAGTTTATCCTTCCCTCGATACTGCAGATCAGATAGCATGGGGTTCACAAGTCTAGCAAAACTTTGTAGAGTCATATCGGAGGAGGGACCGGATGCCTCCAACCCTCCAACCGCGGTACTAAGTATATTCATTCAACGTATATCAATTCCATAGGCATCCAAGAGATAGAGTAACAAAAAGGGACATGATAAGCAACATATCGATGAACGATATCAAGCAGATTCCAAGTAATACATAGACCGATTACTGAAATAAGATCCTAGCATATCTACTTGCATGAAATGATTGATCATAGGGCAAACCCCACTTACCTCAAGCGCTGCTAAATCCTAATTTCAAACATTCTATGGGTTCCTCCAGTATTCCTCAACTATCTACATTTTATACACACTTTATTAGGTTCACAACACTCTTGGATAAGTTTATTAAGAATTTTGGACCATGGGTAGGCCCGTACTTGGAGTTTGTACTCGAACTCGCATTTAAGACCTTAATGGTGCTCTTAACTTCCAACACATTTTCAAATAAGTTAAAAACTCATTTTGAGCTGTTTATCTATCTCATGTTGTTAAGCTTTCCATAAGCTTTGCAACAACTTTTGAAACGTCAAAATCAAAGTTAAAATGAAGAAGTTATGGGTGTTTAAAGTCGAGGTAAAAATTAGGATTTTGTAAGGACGGCAGCCGCGGCGCTGTGCGGGCTATTTGCCCTCCGACTCTTCGATTGAGTCTCGACGACCCCCAAAACTCCCTCGGCCCTTCCTCGACGTTCCCTTGGCTCAAAATTTAGTAAATAGAGTCCCAAAACACATTTTTTAACAATAAAACCATTGATTTGATATCAAAACATCAAGGCTCAAATCTATTAATTGTTCTTGTTGAAAACTTGAAAAATAAAACTTTACCAAATCATCAAGGATTCATCAAATCCGGAAATCAAAGTACTCCACAATCAAAACCATGGCCACAATCACCACCAATCTCGGGTTCAACATATACCCATCATGAAAAACCTATGTGTTCATCACATATTTGCATTAATTCATCAAGGAAGGCTCCCAATCCACATATACAACCATTGGGAATGTGAAGAACAACATTTGAATATTAAAACCCTTGAAAATCCACTTGAAAACATTAGATACAATACAAATCAGAGAATACATACTCAAAACCCAAATATCATGATTCATCTCCTACCTTAAACCTTATGAAAAAAATAAATCAAAGAGTGGAAGATTAGAGAAGGAAGATAAATGATTTACCTAGCTTTGTGTGCACTTGATGTGAGTTCCCTCTCCTCCACCAACAAAGCTTCCTAGGGTTCTCTTCTCAAGTTCTCTTGTAGCTAATTCAAATAAAAGTGGCTAGAAGCCCTAAAAGTGGTTTATATAGGTTGTTAGAGAAGCTAGGGTTTGGTGGACTAAGTCCAACCCTTCATCTCATCAAGATGAGCTTAAGTGCTAGGATGATCCTAGAGCTCACATTAAGTCCATCTTTGTATGTCTTTTACATATATGCCCTCATGTATATTTACAATCCTTGTCATTATTCTTTATTTACATCATTTAATAATTCATTTTTTGTTTCACTTAGGCTAATTCCACCTCTAAGTAACTAGATATCATATAATACACGCATTAGTCATACCAATACACAAATAGTATGCATATCTATTAGTTTATTTTTATGTCGGGACTATATTATAGATTTGGAAAATTATAGGTGTTACATATCATATAAACCATCAATCCATAAATTAATAAAAATCAATTGAAACAATTTTATTCAAACAATTTTATTTTTCACCAAAAAACTTTATTCTAAAATTAAAATAAATAAATTAAAATCAATCCACAAATTAATAAAAATCACATTAAAATAAAAGAAACAATATACCTAAGGCACCGTGGAATGTGGCACCAAAAAGGGGCGGGCCGGGGTGGCAAGCAGCGGCTTGGGTATGCAACCGATGGCGAGGGACGGACGGTGAGGGGCGGTGCACGGTGAGCTTGGTCGACAAAGAGGTGGACGTGCTATGAGGTCGAGGGAGAGTGGGAAGAGTTAGGAGGTCGAGAGAAAGTGGTCGGAGGCCCGGTGACTAGTCGACCGAGAGAGGGTGGCCGGAGGCGATGGTTAAGGTTTGAAAATAGGGGAGGCTGGAGAGAGAGAAGGGAAGGGAATGATCGAGATGAGGAGGGAGAGATGGAGAGGGATGGCTTGATTGTAGGGGTAAGTCCCGAGAATAACGACGGGGTTTGCGACAGGGAGAGCCCCCGTCGCTAACCCACCACGTGGCCCTCTCCAACACGACCACGTGGCAAAGTGAAATGCTACACGGGTGCGTTTGGGTGAGAATTTTGCCGCCCAATAATTACCGATGAGGGTCATCGCTATCCCCTTGCTAATCTGGTCAACGAGTCAAACGACTGCCCCTGTCACTAATCCTTCGCCATTTGATGATAGGAAATAGCCCATCGCTATTTCTCCTCGCTAATTACACCAGTTTTTTGTAGTGTCGTCAATTAGAGGGGAATTAATAAAAGCCATTATAATTTTTCATTTAGCAACGGAATAATCTTTTCCATTGCTACTAGTTGGTAATTTAAATTAGCAACGCAAAAGATTATTTCATTGCTAATTTGATTTAGCAATAGATAAGCGATGGAGTAAGGGTTATACAGTTGCTAATCATTGCTAATTTAATTGAGCAACGAATTAGCTATGGATTAAGTTATTTCGTTGCTAATCCGTTGCTACTCATGTTGCCACGTACGCACCCCATTCCGAAGCTAATCCATCGCTACTCATTAGCGACAAAATATCAACGGAATATTAGGCGGAAAATGTGGATGTCAACCTTACCAACAGAATAGCGATAAAAGTTTTGGAGGGAAATTCAAGCGCAAAATTTAACAACGGAATAGCAACGAAATGTTTGGGGGGGGGATTTTGGCGCCAAATTTAGCAACGGAATAGCAACAAAATTGTTTCCTTTGCTATTCCGTTGCGAATCCATCACTAAACTCTATGTTGGGGAATATGCCCTATGTCAATCTATAAACATTGTTTATCTTATAATTTTAGTTAATAAAATAGAGATTTTCATTTGTTGTTTTATTATAAGTGATTACATGTTTACCTTTGTGACATTCAAGAATTTTATAAACTTGATGAAGCAACTAATTAGGTATTTTCGGATTTAATTTGAGATTTAGGTATTCAAAGTGGGACCCACGTGTTACGGACCAGAGATCATAAGTTTTAAATATTATTTTTGAGTGTCGCGTGCATATTTGATGTATTATACACTATTTTGAAGTGAAATATGGTCAAATGGAGTGTATACACAGTGTCCGTGAGTTTCGGAGATCGTTGGGAGTATTTCTCAATTTTTGACAAAATTGGGGTATTTTTTTAGATTTAATTTGAATATAAAAATAAGAGATAAGCATGAAATTAAATAAAAAAATTAATAAATTGGTGGACGCTTAGTGACACACGAGGGTGACACACGTAAGATGTACCATAGTGTTCACGCCCAAGGATGGTCATTGGCGCGCGTGGCAAATTTATAGCCACGAATATAGATAGGTATATATATATATATATATATTTATATGTATATATATGGTTTATATATATAAACGAATCCTATATTTTAATTTAAATTAAAAAGCATACATTAGATTCGCCTCGAGATACGCATAGCATGAGTGTCGAGGAAGAAGAAATAGGGGAGGTTTGGCCCCATACCAGACCGAACCGGGTTCGATTCAGGAGTTAAACCACCCCCAATTAAAAAGAAAAGAAAATAAAGGAAAATTCTAGAAAATGAGAAAAAAAATTAAGAAAAATTATATTTTTGGACAAAAAATAGAAATTGTAGATTTTTATGAAAATAATGAATTTGGAAATTTTCACGAGGAATTATATTGGAGTTTTCTCGTAATGCGTGTTATGATATCGAAAAATGTCTAAAATTTAGAAAATTGTGTAAAAGCCTAGTCAAGGTTAATTTTCAATTTTGCACTACAATTTGCAGTCAAAGTTGGGATCTAGACATCCAAGGGGCTGATTTTAGAGCGATTCAAGTTTTTAAGACTTGAAAATTGGTCAAAACCTTAAAAAATTCAAAATAAGAACTTATCCAGATTTCTCAATGATTTTAGGTAACGCCGAGGATTCTGAAATCATTTGGAACAACGCTCGGAGAATAGGTTTAAAGTACGTGAAAGTCAGGGAAACGTTGTATGAGGCTTGGTAACCAACTTTGAGTTGGTTTGGTCGTAAGTAAACCCTATAGTAATCTTTACTATCTAAGGAGTTTATCTTTGTAACTATAATTGTATCAAAGTCTGCATTACATTTTATCATTCTTGGTCATTCATTCATAGAGTGAGTAAGGGGGGTAAACTTGTTTTAGAGTCTGGTTTGCTTGACACTTGATTTCAATCCTGCCTCTACGTCGTCTAGTGAGACTAGCGGAGTCTAACGGCAACAAGTTATCTCTGCATTTCATGATCTTTTAATACTGTCTCTGTACTATTTTTGGAAGTCGACACATGATTATAGTTAGGAGACAGCAACGTAATGGATTGCATGTCATGTTGATGCATATATCTTATTGTTTATTTAGGAATGCAGTTACATGTCTCCATGTATTAGACTAACAATTGCAGGAGTACAGATCAATGTAGTAATTTTCTTGCCTGACATCTTCGAGTTATTTTTTATGTTGTCAGATTCTCTATGAAGACAAGGGACGAACGGACAAGACTCGAAGATTGTGGTGATTGTTTTCAAACTTTAAAGTAAATTCTTATTTTAAGTTGATTATATATATATATTTTAGGATTCTTAGGGTGAGTGTAAGACGCAAGATTTTGTTGAATGTTATGAAAGTCTCCTAATTTAGTTTGAAATCAATTGAGAGGTTTATGTTTCAAGTTTAATCTATTTGGAATTGTAAAGTCGAAGTTAAGCTATCGGTGACTCTAAATTATTTATAAAATTTATTTTGATGTATATTGTGAACTGAAGGGATTTGTGAGTCGTTCGAGGCCTCTTCCTGATTCTGTCGTCTATTAGGTGAAAGTTTTCTAGCAGGCCATCTTTAAAGGAAGTGCCGCCAAAATTTTTATAAATTATGGATATGATTTTTTTAATTTGCTTTAACTTAAATGAGTTAAGAAGTGAATCATTTAAGGGTATAAATTTAGTTTTGGAGCATTATTAAGAATTGATTTAAAGATTATTTGGAGGTCAAGTATAAAGAATGAATTAGGCTTACTAGATTATCAAGGGTTAAAATAATCTAGGCCAGTCAGTCATCTTAATGATGAGGGGCTGACAAACTTGGTATCAGAGCATAAGGTTTAACTAAATTGAGGATAAACTTTGGTTGAGAACCAAAGGGTAATTGAGCACGAATAGTTCGGAAGTGACTATGAGCCGGGATGTTGGGTTTTTGAGGTTCATACGCAGCGGAAGATTCAAAACAAAATTTGAAAAACCACAACAGGATTGAAAATAAGTTCCATTAAAGTGTGCGTCCTCTATCAGAAATCCACACACTGACGGTGACCACAATTTAGAGTGTTAGTCCCAAGAGAGATTGAAAACGATTTTTCTCTCTCTCCCTAAATCCAGAGAACTCAATAAATTGTAAAACAAAAATCTTATTTCGTTTTTATGGTTTCACCCTTTATTTATATGTGTAGATAAGCTATCACTTAAAATCCTATTTGTAATACAATTATTGTATTTAGGCAGTTTAAGCAAATTATACATACGCCTCTATTAATAAGTTATCATATAACAAATCGTAAGGGCTTTTATGTCATGAATTTTATCATATAAAATTCATTACTCTAGACCAATTGAAATTGTATAAAGCCATTCTTTGTGTGCGACCCAATAGGTTCATACGACGTTGGTAGTGAACCAAAAACCATTTTGGTACACAAGTCATAAGTGGTCTCAAGCAAGGCATTATGACTACCCAAGTAGCATGAATATCAACATCGATACAACCTAATTAATAACATATATCATATCATTTTGTCGTGCGATATCCTTTGATTAAACATAAGGATGGAAAGTCACCTCAATCGTACTAGTCTCGATCTTTAGGTAAACTGAAAACATCCAAGTGACATTGATCATATCAATTCACATGGACTTGGCCATTATTAGTCTATCTTATCGAGGGATCCACTGATATCTCTCTATACGAGAGTGACAAATTATATCTTGATTACACATTTTCACATATTATTCACACGGTAATCAATCGCAATCTTTATAATTGTATGGTTAAAGATAATATTTGATTGTGTCAAATTATCATGCTCCTAATATTGAAGTCTATAGTAATCTCAAGTCGAAAGACTAAATGATATACATATCATGAGTAACACCTATGACTTAATCCATGTGGTGTTCTCATAGTGGGTCGGTCAAGTACTTTATTCCCTAACAAGTACTTATGATCTTGATTTGTATCCATATACGCATGATCATCACATAACCATCAATCAAGATTCACATTAGTCGTAATTCATTACAGTTCCCAGTATAATGACCGACTATGAACATTTAGGATATTTCAACAAATACCCATGGATCTTACTATAAAGTAAATATGCAATCACTTATAATAAAAAAACAAATAAAATCTCTATTTTATCAACTAAAATTATAAGATAAATAATGTTTGTAGATTGACCTAGGCCACATGCCCTAACACGGGGTATTTGAATTATTGTGTTATATTTGTGATATGTATTTATTATATTATCGCTAGATATGTGATAGGAAGTTTATTCTCCTTGTCCGTTCGATATTTAACTCGTAAGATACGACGAGTAAGATTAGAAACGGATAATTAAAAAAAAAAGAATAGACTTATGAATTGAAACTAAGCATGAATATAAATGAAATGGACTTGTGAAGTCTGAACTCACAAAGGTGTTGTAAGTAGTTCGGTACTAATATATCCGATGAAAGTATATGTATGAAACCAATAGGGAATTGGTTAGAAAGGAAGTCTAAATGATTGAGGTACATAAGTACTGAAGCTGGATTTCTTTTGAAAATCGAAAGTATCAAATTATTACAATTATAAAACGCTCAGGACAAATGTTAAAATAGTCTCAACTAGGAAAATGGAGACACGTGGTTTTGAAAGTAAAAATTGATTAGATAAACAGAGCTTGGCTGGAATATCACAATGACATTGTGATAGAACTAGTCAAGTTGCTTAAGTCGGTTTCTATGAAAATAAAATATTTTGAAGCAAAGTATTGTCTCATTTCCGAAATAAAATACAAAGTGAAATTGGAATAAAACCATGGTTTAAAACAATTAAATGACTTTTAAAAGAAGAATTAAATTTTTTTATTGTTTATTACTCAAGTTACTTATTCATAAACGACATTGAGTATAGTGGTTTTATGAGTCAAATAAAGAAATGATAAAACAAATGGATATACACGAGTTAGAAGTAATATTTGTTAACACCAGATTAGGTGTTATTATGAAATAAAGATCAACAAAAATTTTTAACTTAAAAATAAAAAGTCTAGTGATAAGATCAACGTATTAGAAATTAAGGTGTTGGGGGAAGTGGTCTAATAATAGCTTTGATTAGCTATTAAACATCAACACAAGTGATTGTGTTTTTAGATTCAAAGTACCCAATAGTCACTTCTAATCAAATTAAGTAATGATATTTATCACTATGACTTAAAATATAGCCAATTAAGAGATAGACGTACTTATTGAGTATCAGTAAGTGAGTTGTATATGACGTCAATATGAGCTCTTATATTGCGATAATTTTCATTTGTAGAACTTAAAGGATTGAAATAGCATCCTTTAAGAATTTGATTAGTCATTATGTTAATTGAAGTTTGGAAATTCAAATTTTCCTATCTCTTCAGTTGAATAATAATGGAAATGTGAATTCATCAAAAGTAATTTGATGAATAGTAAGATACTTTTATATCTTACAGAGTCTCTTGAAAGTACAAAACTCTTTTTAGAGAAAGAAAAGTCGAAAAAATTTGAGACTAATGGAAACAATTAAGGCAATAACAAATAGTAGAACTGTTTAAGTTACAAAAATATTTTATTTCGAATAAAGGTTAGCCAAGGAAGACTTCAATTGATTGAATCGTCATAAAAAGCCATATTATCCTTAGCTAAATTCTTGAAAAGAGAAGATATATAAATTGCTTTTCTAAGTCAAGATTAAGGAGTCGTAAGTGGTTTGGTTGTCGAGCGATAGTCGTAGTAAGTTTATGAATGGACCAAGACTGTGATCAATGTGAGAATAGCTAAGATTGACAAAAACTGAATGGAATAGACTTTGTATATAAAATAAATGAGACATTTAGATGACTTGTGACTGCTGGAAGTGACATGAACGGACTCCTTTAGTCAAGGCGAGACACTATAGTAGTCGTGCATGACCAAAAGTCTAAGTAACTCCATTTCATAATCACGATTCATTCACATCATAGAAGACTAATGAATCGCGACACTAGTCTTTGAATAATTGAATTAGTGTTGAGGTTTGGTATAAAATAGTCTACGAAAATTCGTTGGAGTCAATTGGAAGCTTAAGTATAGGCAACTAAATGGTTAAGACATTCTCACATAAGTATGAAAAAAGGAATTTCAGGTTAACGAGTCCCGATAAGACTTAAGGTGTGAAATTATAAGTTTGATAAACGTTAATTTATCTTCACAAGGATTTTACAAGAAATCAAACTCCAAATGCTGAAAATGTTGAACCAAAATAATATACAATTAATATCAGTGAATATGTTGTACATTAATTCAATTGTAGTGCTACACCACTTGATGAGTCAGTGGTAAAGTTTAAAGCATTAGTTATCTTAAGTTGGAGTTGATGTAAGATACATGAATGACAGTGAAGATAAAATGTAATGAAAAGATATGCACAGCTTATAGCTCAGTTAGTTTTTATTATCCGTATTGGTTGAGAATGATGAATAGAGGACAGTGTATTTAACTTGGTATATTTGAATAATTGAATATTCTTTCACTTTAATTGAGTAGAAATGAAAAAGAGAAATAACATATTCATAACTTGTATGCGATACAAGTTAAAAGTTATATTATGAGAGCATAATTATTGAATATGTTGATCTCTTTGTTTAGAAACGTGTATCTACTCAAATTAAGGATAATTGTCTCTATTCAGGTAATGAAAGAAGTTTGGTAAATAGTAATGATCGAGATGTTGGGAAATCTCAGAAATTTAGCAATTAAATAAATGAGATGAGGTTCATGGTGAACTCATAGTTAGAGAATGATTTGATGAAGTTAGAAATGTCGTTAATTTTCTAAC
Organism: Stephania cephalantha; assembly: GCA_039657325.1. Classification (NCBI taxonomy): domain Eukaryota; kingdom Viridiplantae; phylum Streptophyta; class Magnoliopsida; order Ranunculales; family Menispermaceae; genus Stephania; species Stephania cephalantha. Next base: position 31,347,676 of record CM077569.1, read on the forward strand.
CAGTCAAAAGAAAGTTAAGTGAATCGGCTGACGAGTTGGAATTGGTAATTACTTTTTAGTCCACAATATAAATAATATTATGAGTAGAATGAATGAAAGTTGCACAATGTGTCAAGTTTCATTTTCTGATCAAGTTGTAAATCAAGATCTCTTGTCATGGGATGACCGATGTAATTAGAGATCTATAGTCATGGGATGACTTATATAATTTAAAGTTTCTATTGAGAAACGTTGGAAAGATGATGGATCAGATAAACACGCAACTCTACTTAGTATTTAATATCGTGCTCAAATATTATTTACATCACTATGTAATTCTAGCCTGATGATAGTCTAAGAATTTATCGATCGACAATTCTAATAAGGTATGATTAGTGATGAAAAAGTAAACTAAGATTTGTATCGGAGTTTGGATGGATATGGAAAGAATTATCAATTGTTTGTGGAATAGCTATGTAATTAAGAATGAAAATGGTGTTGTGAAAAGTAAGATAGGCTAGATCTTGCTATATATTGATGTTTGAATGAGATTCAAGTTATGAGATAAGAAGTAAAGGAAGGTTTATCAGATATTCTACAAAGTTGATTGTTAACTCGTTAGAAATTCACAAAATGTCGAGATTGGCAAAGTAAGTGGTTATAACTTTTTATTAAACCAAGGATTTAGAAATGAAAAGTTGAAATGGTTATGATCTCTACCACTGAGTTGTTGTATACAATGAAAGTGATTGCGTCCACTTAACGGTTCACCTTAGAAATAGTTTTATAGGTTTGGATTAAAAGAGTTGTATATGAATTATCATTTTTATATCTCTTTTGGTTCAGTAACCTGTAAGTTTAAATTTCGATGACGAAATTTTTAATTAATTGAGAAGATTGTGACATCCGAGAATTTTATAAACTTGATTAGGCGACTAATTAAGTATTTTCGGATTTAATTTGAGATTTAGGTATCCGAAGTGGGACCCACGTATTATGGACCGAAGATCATAAATTTAAAATATTATTTTTATGTGTCGTGTGCCTATTTGATGTATTATACACCATTTCGATGCGAATTTAGGGTCAGGTGGAGTGTATACACAGTGTCCGTAAGTTTCAGAGCGCATCGGGAATATTTCTCAATTTTTGAAGAAATTGGGGTATTTTTCGAAATTTGATTTGGACGTAAAAATAATGAAATTAAATAAAATAATTAATAAATTGATGGGTACCAAGTGACACGCGGGATCGAGGGTGGCACACGTGGGATGTACCATAGTGTACATGCCCAAGGATGGTCGTTGGCGCCCATGGCGAATTTATAGCTGTGAATATACATGGGTGTATATATATTTATATGTATATATATGGTTTATATATAAATAAATCCTATAGTTTAATTTAAATTAAAAAATATACATTGGATTCGCCTCGAGATATGCGTAGCGTGAGCATCGAGGAAGAAGAAATGGGGAAGGTTTGGCCCAGACCGAATATAACCGGATCGATCCAATTCAGGGGTTAAACACCCCCAATTTTAAAAAATAAAATAAAGGAAAATTCTTGAAAATGAGAAAGAAAATTAAGAAAAATTATATTTTTGGACAAACAAATAGAAATTGTGGATTTTTATGAAAAATAGAGAATTTGAAAATTTTCTCGAGGAATTATACTAAGGTTTTTTTCGTAATGCATGTTATGATACCTAAAAAAGTTCAAAATTTGCAAAATTGTGTAAAAGCCTAATCATGGTTAATTTTCAATTATGAACCACAATTTGCAGTCAAAATTAAGATCTGGACATCCGATGAGCTGATTTTGAAGTGATTCTGAGGTTTTAGAACTTGAAAATATCAAAATTACTCGGAAATTGGTCGAAACCTTAAGAAATTCGAAAAGAGAACTTATCCGAATTTCTCAATGGTTTTAGGTAACGTTGAGGATTCCAAAACCATTCGAAATGACGCTAAGGAATTAAGTTTAAAGTACGTGAAAGCCGAAAAAACGTTGTGTAAGGCTTCATAACCAACTTTGAGTTGGTTTGGAGGTAAGTAAACCCTATAGTGATCTTTACTATCTAAGGAATTCATCTTCGTACCTGTAATTGTATCAAAGTCTGCATTGCATTTTATCATTCTTGGTCATTCATACATAGAGTGAGTGAGGGGGATAAGCTTGTTTCGGAGTTTGGTTTGCTTGAAACTAGGTTTCAATCTATTGGGTTTTGGGGTTCATACGCAGCGGAAGTTACAAAACAATTTTGACAAAAACCCCAACAGGATCCGAATCTAATTCCATTAAAAACGTTTAAAACATGAAAACTTAATCATACATCGGTCGCAATATACCTTTCTGAAGGTCGATCGATCTTTAAGGCGCTGCCAACGACGAACGCCCTCTACCAGCGGTCCACACACGAACGTCGGCCGAGATTCGAAGTGGTAGCTTCGAGAGAATACCAAACCTTTTGTTTCTCTCCAAAACGATCCAGAGCGTACCAGAAAACCCTAATTCGTTTCTTATACGAAAATAGAGTTTTGGCCCTTAATCTTTCCTACGTGTTTTAACTTAAAGCGTCTATTTATACAACCCTTGTATATAGACGGTTAAGTAAATTACACATTTACCCATGCTTAAAGAAGTATAAGTGTAATACACCACAAGGACGTTTCTGTCACGAATTTTATCATATAAAATTCATTTTTCTGAATCATCTTAAAATCTCGCAAAACCATTCTTAGTGTGCGACCCAATAGGCTCATACAACGTTGGCAGTGTACCAAAACTCATTTTGGTATACAAGTCATAAGCGGCCTCTAGCAAGACATTATGACTACCCAAGTTGTACGAATATCAAATCGATACAACCTAATCAATAATGTATATAACATCCTTTTGTCACACGATATCCTTTTGATCAAACATAAGGCATGGAATTGTCATCCAACATGTTCAATCGTACTAGTCTCGATCTCTAGGTAGACTGAAAACATCCAAGTGACATTGATCAATATTAATGCACTTAGACTAGGCCTTTTAACAGTCTAACACATCGAGGGATCCACTGGATATCTCTCTTTATATGAGAGGGACAAATTATATCTTGATTACACAACTTCATCACATTGCTCACACAGTAACCAATCACAACCTTTATAATCGTTCGGTTAAAGACAACGTTGGATTGTGTCAAATCATTGTGTTCCTAATGTTGAAGTCTCTGGTAATCTCAAGTCAGAGGACTGAAAAATATACCTATCATGAGAAACTACTATGACTTAATCCATGTGATGTTCTCATAGCGGGTCGGTCCAGTACTTTGTTCCCTAACAAGTACTCGTGATCTTGATTCGTATCCCTATACGTATAATCATCATATGATAATCAATCAAGACTCACACTAGTCTTAATTCATCATAGTTCCCAGTATAATGATCGACTAAGGACATTTATGATATTTCTGTAAATACCCATGGATCTTATTATAATGTAAACATGCAAATTAATTATAATAAACAGCAAATGAAATCCTCTATTTTATTAACTAAAAGTATTCATAAAGATAGTTAATGGATTGACCTAGGGCACATGCCCCAACATCTCCCACTTGCACTAGGGCCAATCATACATGCATCTAATGCCTAATGATCTAACATGACCATCATGTTTTGCTTGTGGAAGAGCTTTTGTCAATGGATCCGCAACGGATTCTTTAGTAGGTACTCTGCAAATCTTCACGTCTCCCCTCTCAATAATTTCTCTGATGAGATGAAAACGCCTGAGTATATATTTGGATATATGGTGTGATCTAGGTTCCTTGGCCGTGTTATTGCCCCGTTATTGTCACAATACAAACAAACAGGGTTAGCAATACTTGGAACCACACCTAGTTCCAGAAATGAACTTTTTGATCCAAACTGCCTCCTTTGCTGCATCGGACGCTGCAATATACTCAAACTACGTTGTAGAATCGCCACATGAGCTCTCTTGCTTCGAACTTTTCCAACTTACTGCACCCACATTCAAAGTAAACACATATCCAGACTGCGATCTAAAATCATCTATATCAGTTTGAAAACTTGCATCTGTGTAACCATTTACAACTAGATCATTTCAAAACCTTCATAGACCAAGAACACTTCCTTAGTCCTTCTTAAGTATTTAAGAATGTTCTTTTTTGCTATCCAAGTGACTCTCACTTGGATCTCGATCGATATCTCGCTTGTAGTGCTCAAAGCATATGATACATCAGGTCGAGTGCATAGCATGGCATACATGATAGATCCAATAGCTGATGCATATGGAATCTTATTCATACGGCCTCGCTCATCATTTGTCTTAGGACATTGAATCTTGCTGAGACTTATGCCATGAGACATTGGCAACAATCCTCTTTTAGAGTCTTGCAAACCGAACCTATTCAAGCACCTTGTCTATGTAAGCACTCGACTTAGGACCGATTAGCCTCTTAGATCTATCCCTATAGATCCTTATCCCTAGGATATAGGTGCATCTCCTAAGTATTTCATTGAGAAACACTTCCCTAACCAAGACTTGACATTCTCGCAATGTTGGGATGTCATTTCCAATGAGTAATATATCATCAACATACAAGCACCGAAAAACTACACTCCCATGACCTTCTTGTATACACAAGGCTCATCTTCGTTCTTAATAAAACCAAAATCCTTGATTGCTTCATCAAAACGAAGATTCCAACTCCGAGAAGCTTGTTTTAATCCATAAATGAATCTTTGAAGCTTGCATACCTTCATAGAATTTTTAGGATGTACAAAACCTTCAGGTTGTGTCATATACACGTCCTCAAGCAGCTTTCCATTAAGAAATGTTGTTTTTACATCCATTTGCCATATCTCATAGTCATAATATGCAGCAATGGCAACTAAAATTCTTATGGATTTAAGCATGGCTACTGGCGAAAAAGTTTCATCATAATAAACACCTTGAGTCTGCCTGAAACCTTTTGCTACAAGTCTTGCTTTAAAAGTATGCACTTTGACATCCATGTCAGTTTTCTTCTTGAAAACCCATTTACATCCAATGGTCTTACCACCTTCAGGTAAATCAACCAAGTTCCAAACTTGGTTATCACACATGGATTGCATCTCAGAGTTCATGGCACTTAGCCATTTATCTGAGTCTGGTCCAGACATAGCCTCCTGATAAGTGGTGGCCTCATTTTGATCCATAAGCAACACATCACGACTATCAGTAATGAGAAATCTGAATCTCTCTGGCTCATGTCTTACCCTACCAGATTTACGTGGGCCTTGTGTCACTTGTGGAGGTTCAACTGGTTCGAACGTTGTTGAACTTCCGTAGCTGTTCGGTGTTTATCTCGTGATTCTTGAACTTCTTCAAGATTTATTTCTCTCCCACTAGTGTCTTTTGAAATAAATTTTTTTTCCATAAAGGCACCATACCGAGCAACAAACATTTTGTTCTCAGCGGGATTATAAAAGTAATATCCTTTTGTTTCCTTAGGATACCCCACAAATAAACACTTGTCAGATTTAGGTGCTAGTTTTTCTGAGACTTGTCGTTTTACGTAAGCCTCACAACCCCAAATCTTAAGGAAAGACAAACTAGGTCTCTTTCCGTACCATATCTCATATGGTGTTTTATCAACCGCTTTAGAAGGAACTCGATTTAGAGTGAAAGCTGCAGTTTGTAATGCATAACCCCAAAAGGATAATGGAAGATCTGCATGACTCATCATAGATCGAACCATATCTAATAAGGTTTGATTTCTCCTTTCAGAAACTCCATTCCATTGTGGAGTTCTTTGGTGGAGTCAATTGGGAGACAATCCCATAATTTCTAAGATGATCATCAAATTCTTGGCTCAAATATTCACCACCTCGATCTGATCGAAGCGTTTTGATAGTTTTACCAAGTTGATTATGCACTTCATTTTGAAACGTTCGAAACATCTCAAATGACTCAGCTTTATGTTTCATAAGACATACATAACCATATCTGCTGAAATCATCAGTAAATGTAATGAAGTACTGATAACCTCCTCTAGCCATTGTGTTTATAGGACCACATACATCAGTATGTATTAGACCTAATAAATCACTTGCCCTTTCACTGTGTCCAGAAAAGGGACTTTTAGTCATCTTGCCTAGTAAAAAAGATACGCACGTTTCATATGTTTCTAAATCAAATGAATCTAGAAGTCCATCGTTATGGAGCTTCGTTATGCATTTCTCATTTATGTGCCCGAGACGACAATGCCAAAGATAGGTTTGATTCAAATCATTTGAATTGAATCTCTTTGTATTTATGTTAAAGACTGGAGTTTCAGTGGACCTTTTCATGCTTAGAATATAAAGACCATCACACAAATCAAGCATTTGCATAAAATATGCCTTTACGAGAAATGGAACATCTATTATTCGCAATAATAGAATCAAAACCATCCATATCCAAACATGAAACATAAATGATGTTTCTGCTCAAGGCAGGCACAAAATAATAATTATTTAAAGTTAAAATAAGTCCACTAGGTATGACTAAGTCATATGATCCAACAGCCAGGGCAGCAACTCTTGCTCAATTCCCTACGCGGAGGATGACTTCTCCTTTCTTCAACTTTCTACTTCTGGTAAGTCCCTGCACATTTATACAAATGTGAGATCCACATCCGGTATTTAATACCCAGGAATCACTAGTAGATAAATTAATTTCAATGACATAAATACATGTAGTGGTAGTCGCACTACCCTTTTTCTTTTTTAGATCTTCCATATAGAGTTTGCAATTTCTGAACCAATGTCCAGGTGCATGGCAGAAATGACAATTTCCTTCCTTTTCTTTTGGGTGTTTTGAAGCAGGAACAGGCTAGGGCTTGACTTGTTTCACAGGCTTTGCGATAGGTGCAGAAGCAGCCTTGGCAACTTTAGTCTTGCCTTTGCCTTTCTTCTTCATTCCCTTTCCCTTTTGGACCATCAACACATTACTAGAGGGTTTCTTGATATTTTGTTCAGCAGTTTTGAGCATCAAATGCAATTCGAAATTAATTTCTCCATATTATTCATATTGTAGTTCATCACAAATTGTGAGTAACTCTCCAGGTAATGAATTCGGGATCAAATCCGTAGCCAAGTATTGGCTTATGGGAAATCTGAGTCTATCAAGCTGGTCAACATAGCCCTTCATCTTAAAAACATGATGACTAACTGACGCACCCTCAGTCATCTTGCAAGAATGTAGGTTCTTGATTGTCTCGAACCTTTCTTGCTTAGCTTGTCTTTGTTGGAACATTTCCTTCAATACATGACCATGTCGTAGGCTTCCATTAGTTCCATGTCCTTTCAAGTTCGGGAACCATAGTTGCCAAGCATAATACATGCAACATCCGTAGAATCGTTGACATGCTTATTATGCGCATCCTTCACAGCTTTCGTAGCATTGGCTGGTGGGTCCTCAGGGATTGGAGCATCCAGGACATACAACTTGCGTTCATGTTTGAGAACGATTCTCAAGTTTCTGAACCAGTCAAGAAAGTTATTCCCAGATAGCTTATCCTTCTAAAGGATAGATCGCAGTGACATGTGATTATTGTTACTTGAAGAGGCCATTGATCTACAATAAAGATTATCCAAAGTTTATTTTAGTATAGAGGAATAGACTCCCACTAAATTAACAACCCTCCTAAAACATAATGTTTATTTAGGGGACTAAAATCCATATTTCACCTAATTATATGACAGCTATGGCATGAAACATAGAACTAGATTATTTAGGTAGGTAACAGTTACCAATTACATCTTATGTAATTTTAAATACTTTTATGAGATACGGGACATCTTATGTCTTAGCATGTTTTTTTATCTCATCATGTGCCTAAAGCTCAAAACTATTTTGATAGCTTTATTAAGTCGGACCATTTTTAAACATTTAGGTAACTCTTACCCAACTTGTCTTACCAAGATAACACAATACACCCAGCTATGGCTGAAACTATATTAGTGTGATCGAGGCCTTGACAAGTGTTTAAAATGGATGGCTCGAGACTTAAAATTTAATAGAGGGATTTTTATTCAGTTTTAGTGATTTTATGTAAACAATGAAATATCATATATTTTTATTGATTTGTTCAATCACTAAACAATTTGGAAATTTTTATATTGTTCACTAATAAAAGAATTTCCGTGCGCTAGGATTAGTTAGACATGGTCCCATTGGTCAATAATGGTGGTTCCATTGACTGTCGGTCAATGAATGGGGAACAGGGCAAAGACCCCGTTTTTTTTTTTTTTTTTAGAAGACGAATTTCAATTCCGAAAATTAAAATTCGCTATAGAAAATCATATTTTTCGCTGATTTTATTATCCTAAATTTACCCCTTAATTTATCCAATATTAAGTCAATTAAAACATTTTTTAATTAACCCGAGCCCACATCTAACTAATCATCTTATCCTAATCCAATTAGGACTTAAGATATTTGAATCCTAGCATAACACCAATAACAAGATTCTCGATATGTATCTCCTATCCAATAGGGATAACGAAATCGATTTTGCTTATATCTCCTAATCTAATTTGTTATCTATCTCTTATCAAATAGAAACTTCATAACAGAATAGATATAACGAGATAAATAAATAATTTTGAAAAATAATTATTTGTAATTTCGGTCCTCATCCAAATAATCACAAACATGTAATTGAATCATGAACTACTATCACAATCGAACCTAATGGTGTCATGGATCACAGAACATGAAACTCAATTCATTAAAATTATTCGAATTAACCTAACATGGTTACTAGCATGTACGAAACTGATTTCAATTAAATCATGAATATATGTATCATATACACAAAACATGATAATAAATCTCACAAAAAATTTATGTATATCACATATACATCAACTATTAACATGTTTTCAATCATATATCATGTATATATCAGAAGAAAACATGCAATGAATTTAATGGAATCGAACTCGATGGCTCTGATACCACTGTTGGGTTTTGGGGTTCATACGCAGCTGAAATTACAAAACAATTTTGACAAAAACCCAACAGGATCCGAATCTAATTCCATTAAAAACGTTTAAAACATGAAAACTTAATCATACCTCGGTCACAATATACCTTTCTGAAGGTTGATCGATCTCTAAGGCGCTGCCAACGACGAACGCCCTCTACCAGCAGTCCACACACGAACGGCGGCCGAGATTCGAAGTGGTAGCTTCGAGAGAATACCAAACCTTTTGTTTCTCTCCAAAACGATCCAGAGCGTACCAGAAAATCTTAATTCGTTTCTCATACGAAAATAGAGTTTCGGTCCTTAATCTATCATATATGTGTTTTAACTTAAAGCGTCTATTTATACAACCCTTGTATATAGACGGTTAAGTAAATTACACATATACCCCTACTTAAAGAAGTATAAGTGTAATACACCACAAGGACGTTTCTGTCACGAATTTTATCATATAAAATTCGTTTTTCTGAACCATCTTAAAATCTCGCAAAACCATTCTTAGTGTGCGACCTAATAGGCTCATACAACGTTGGCAGTGTACCAAAACTCATTTTGGTATACAAGTCATAAGCGGCCTCTAGCAAGACATTATGACTACCCAAGTTGTACGAATATCAAATCGATACAACCTAATCAATAATGTATATAACATTCTTTTGTCACACGATATCCTTTTGATCAAACATAAGGCATGGAATTGTCATCCAACATGTTCAATCGTACTAGTCTCGATCTCTAGGTATCTGAAAACATCCAAGTGACATTGATCAATATTAATGCACTTAGACTAGGCCTTTTAACGAGTCTAACACATCGAGGATCCTTTGGATATCTCTATTTATATGAGAGGGACAAATTATATCTTGATTACACAACTTCATCACATTGCTCACACAAGTAACCAATCACAACCTTTATAATCGTCTCGGTTAAAGACAACGTTTGATTGTGTCAAATCATTGTGTTCCTAAATGTTGAAGTCTCTGGTAATCTCAAGTCGAGGACCTGAAAAATATACCTATCATGAGAAACAACTATGAATTAATCCATGTGATGTTCTCATAGCGGGTCGGTCCAGTACTTTGTTCCCTAACAAGTACTCGTGATCTTGATTCGTATCCATATACGTATAATCATCATATGATCATCAATCAAGACTCACACTAGTCTTAATTCATCATAGTTCCCAGTATAATGATCGACTAGGGACATTTAGGATATTTCTATAAATACCCATAGATCTTATTATAATGTAAACATGCAAATTAATTATAATAAACAGCAAATGAAATCCTCTATTTTATTAACTAAAAGTATTCATAAAGACAGTTAATGGATTGACCTAGGGCACATGCCCCAACACAATCCTGCCTCAATGATGGCTAGTTAGACTAGCAGAGTTTAACATCGACAAGTTATCTCTGCATTTCATGATCTCTTAATACTGTCTCTGTACTATTTTTGGAAGTCGACATCTGATTATAGTTAGGAGACAGCAACAGAGTTGATTGTCTGTCATGTTGACGCATATAACTTATTGTTTATTTAGAAATCCAATTACATGTCTCCATGTATGAGATTAACAATTGCAGGAGTACAGATCAATGTAGGAATTTAGTTGTCTGACATCTTCGAGTTGTTTTTTATAGTGTCAGATTCTATATGAAGACAATGGACGAACGAACAAGACTCAAAGATTGTGGTGATTTTTTTCAAACTTTAAAGTAAATTCTTGTTTTAAGTTGATTATATATATTCTTTTTGGATTATTAGGGTGAGTGTAGGACGTAAAATTTCGTTGAATGGTTATGAGAGTATCCTAAGTTAGTTTGAAATCAATTAAGAGGTTTATGTTTCAAGTTTAGTTTATTTGGAAATGTAAAGTAGTAATTAAGCTATCAGAGACTCTAAATAGGTGTAAATTTTATTTTATATATATTGTGAACTGAGGGGAGTTGTGAGTCCTTCAAGGCCTCTTCCTAATTCTACTGTCCATTAGGTGGAAGTTTTCTTGCAGGCCATTTTTAGAGGAAGTGCCGCATAAATTTTTTATAAATTATGGATATGATTTCTTAATTTACTCCAATTTAAATGAGTTAAGAAGTGAATCAATTGAGGGTATAAATTTAGTTTTGGAACGTTATTAAGGATTAATTTAAAGATTATTTAGAGGTCAAATATAAAGAATGGATTAGGTTGACTAGATTATCAGGGGATTAAGGTACTCTAAGCTAGTCAATTGTCTTAATGACGAGGGGGTTGACAACCTTATAGTAAGATCTATGGGTATGTGTTGAAATATTCTAAATGTCCCTAGTCGGTCATTATACTGGGAACTATAATAAATTAAGACTAATGTGAATCTTGATTGATGGTCACGTAATGATCATGCGTATAGAGATACGAATTGAGATCAAGAGTACTTATTAGGGAACAAGTTACTGGACCGACCCGCTATGAGAACACCACATGGATTAAATCATAGGTGTTACTCATGATATGTATATCATTTAGTCCTTCAACTTGAGATTATCATAGACTTCAATATTAGAAGCATGGTAATTTGACATAATCAAACGTTGTCTTTAACCAGACGATTATAAAGATTGTGATTGGTTACCATGTGAATAATATGCGAAGGTGTGTAATCAAGATAGAATTTGTCACTCTCGTATAGAGAGATATCAGTGGGTCCCTCGATATGATAGACTAATAATGGCCAAGTACATGTGAATTGATATGATCAATGTCACTTGGATGTTTTCAGTTTACCTAAAGATCGAGACTAGTACGATTGAGGTGACTTTCCATCCTTATGTTTAATCAAAGGATATCACACGACAAAAGGATATGATATATGTTATTCATTAGATTTTATCAATTTTGATATTCATGCTACTTGGATAGTCATAATCCTTTGCTAGAGACTGCTTATGACTTGTGTACCAAAATGGTTTTGGTTCACTGTCAACATCGCATGAACCTATTGGGTCGCACACAAAGAATGACTTTGTGCAATTTCAATTAGACTAGAGTAATGATTTTTTATATGATAAAATTCATGACATAAAAGCTCTTACAATTTGTTATATGATAACTTATTAATAGGGGCGTATGTGTAATTTGCTTAAACTGCATAAATACAATAGTTGTATTATGAATTGGATTTTAAGTGTCACGACCCAAATTTTTAAATCATAATTTAATTCTTTAATCAGGATCAGTGACCCATAACGCGGGACCCGCATCAATATACGTGCCGTGATCGAGGCAATGTGGCCGAGATATATGTTATATCTGTTATGATGTATGCATAGTGTATTGTATGTGTAGACTATTAATTCACTCTTACTTGTGTATAGGTGTCGAGACATGAGTGGAGATGCACCTCGAGATGCGTGCCAACATGGGACCGGGGGTAGAAATATGTGGTGAGTTCATTTTAAGCTTAGTGTAGCTTGTATAATTGAAATAATGTTGCTATAGTTGATTTTATATTAAATGTACATAAGTTAGTATTTTAAAATAATAGTCATTTGATATTCCACGAGATATGTGTTGACACATCTAGAAATCATTTGAGTTTGACATTGGTGTTAGTTGGAATAAATTAGTGGAGAGTTTAGTTGGAAATGTGTCAAGTTCAAGGTCATTATATAAGTCTCGAGATACGTATGTACTTAAAGATCAATGGCTATTAATCAATATAACTTAATATATAAGATTGGATAAGATCAACTCATGCAAATCAAACTATTTCATCTACAAAAATTGTTGGAGAAGAGAAGTTGCTGGAAAAGAAGAGATTAGCAAGTCTAAGAAGGAGAATTCGGTGTAGGAGGTGTTAATCAAGTTAGGTGTGTTCATCAACTAGGTAATTTTAATTTACACTAGTTAACTTAGCTTAATTTGATGAATTCGTGAGATATATGATGTGTAATTGTTGCTATACTTTTGGGTGTTGATTTGGATCTATGGTAGGTGTTAAAAAGGGATCTAAAAGTGTTGAAAAGGCCTATGTATGGAGAGAACTCAGAATTTTGAGTTTTCTTGCACATAGCGCGCTAGGTGTGCTCAGCTAGCGCACTAATTGCATAAAGCGTAGGGGTGGTGAAAATTCGTGTTCGGACGGGTTCGAGGTCTAGACAACCTTTGCCATAAAGAAGTAAATTCATTGTCCATACCTGACCCGATTTTAAATTCAGACAAGACTAGCTTGTCTAGATCCGTTTTGCTAAAAAAATTCAGGTTGTCCGATTGTCTGAATTTGTTGCAATCTTGAAAACTAACTTCTTATATTAAAAGCCTCTTCAAATATAAAAATACTCATATATTATAATCTCATGTGATGTAATTTGAAAAAGTACCGTCAAATTCATTTAATTAAACATTTAATGTCTAAAAACAATTATTCAAGTATAAAAAAGTATAATTTAATTCATTCTACAATCAAAAGATATCTTTAATACATTAAATTTTATATGTATAGAGTAGATTAATGTTTGTTAATCTATTTAATAAATAGTAAGTGTTTAAGATACTCTTTTATCAAAGATATTTTTAACTCTATTTAAAATTCGAACCGGGGGTGGGCTGGGTTTGAGTTTACAAGGCTTTGTCCAAACCGGACCTGATTTTAAATTCGGACAAGAGGACTTTATCCAGATCCCAACCCGAATTTATTAAAACATTGCCCGAACCTTTTTCATTCCGGGTCGGACAAAACTAGGCCAGCTGGTCCGGACACTAAATTGCCAGCCCTAATATAGCGTGCTAGAGAAACTTGGTAGCGCGCTAATAAGATCATTAGCACGTTAGGCAGATTACCTAGTGCGCTAAGTTCTCTAACAACCCAAAATTTGAAAATCTTAACTTAAGCTTAAACACTATAAACAAGTCCAATACCTTAACTAAAGGTCTAAAAACATTCAAAACTTGTTAAATGATATCAGAAACCTAAGGGAAGAGTATCGGGGGTTCGGATACAAGTTTTGAGGTGTCGAGAGGCCGGAATAGTTAGGAAGTTTGCATGGATTGTAAGTAAATGATTGAGATATTTATTTACATTTCATTCATGTTTTGTCATTCAATTTCAGTCATTTGGAGTGATTTACCTATTGTACTCTAGATACCATAACTTGTTTCCTGTCTCATTTCATGAGTTTGCTATCATAGTATTGATTGTTGATTAAATAGTCTCATTGACTCTAAATCATGTGCTATATCATATTTGATTATTGTTATATTTGGTCAAATGAAACGACATGCTATTGGGTAGATATTTGATGATATTGTATATCTAAATTCCTTTGTGCATTAGATATGCATTTATTTTGTTGGATTCCTAAAATGTGTCATTTCTTAGGTAATGAAAGTAGTTCTTGTATCTAGGACCATGAAATGATAGAGATGACGCGACACACAGGGGTCACTATTCTTCCGGGGCGATCGGGATCTCACCACTATCTTGCGCTACACACGGGGTATAGAACTCGGGATTGTTGGCAAGCACATATATCACATGTGACTGACACTTGTGAAAGATTATAGAGGCGTAGAGCTCAGCTCCGACTTTCAACAGAGATGTAAAGCACATATCCATCCTTATATAGTGAAAAAAGCATTATGATAGGACTCACGGCCGACCGGCCCTAGTTCATTACTAAGTAGCCAAGTGTCAGTTTCATATTGTTTAACTGTAGTATCTTTTAGCATGATTTCTTTTCAGTATAGTTGATATTATTATGCTTTCATATATTTCTTGTATATTTGGAAATGTGAACAAATATCTCTCAGTGTTACTTTCTACTTTCCTGTACACACCATCCTTTTTATGACGGTGGGTGCAGATCTATCAAGAGGCAAAGAGAAGATCTGCGACTACGGGTTTTGTAGGTTTTTAGTTTGTTGTACGACTTTTATATGTCTTCCACATACTTTTGGGGTTGTACATATTATGGGTTGAGAAATAGTACCCTGACTAGATACATTATATATTATCATCGTTTCATATATATATATATATATATATATATATATGCATGCGATCTTTATTTCCTGATTTTTCACAATTCTTAGGTATCATGTTAAAAACTTCCCTTAAATTGTTAAAACTTCCGCTAAATAACTTTTTTAAGCTTATAAAAGAAATTAATTAGTAAGGAGAAAGGTTTTGAAAAAAGACTGACTAATTCGTTGTTAAGTCCTACGTGGCGAGATTAGGGCTTAGTGACGGGATTAGGCAGGGCAATATCCTAATTTGAGAAGGGATTGTCACATTAAGTGATGACTTATCTACACATATAAATAGAGGTTGAAACCCTACAACGAAATAAGATTTTCGTTTTGCTATTTTCGAGATCTCTGGATTTTGGGAGAGAAAGAAAAACGTTTTCTATCTCTCTTGGGGCTAGCACTCCAAATTGTGGTCACAATTCGTGTGTGAATTTCTAATAGAGGACGGGTGCTTTAACGTCTTGAAGATTGAACAATCAGAGAAGGAAAACACAAATTAAGGTATAGATTTACTTTTGTAGATCTAATTTAATGGAACTTATTTTCAATCCTGTTGGGGTTTTTCAAAATTGTTTTGAATTTCTCGCTGCGTATGAACCTCGAAACCCGACACTTTAAACTTGTTATCCGTTGCTATTGGTTACTGAATTTCGTTGGTAATTTTTCCTTTTTTTGTAGCGTACCGAGAAAATGTATGCAATCCGTATATATGTGATCTTATCCGATTTTTTTCTTTTTTCATTGTAAATTATTTTTTCTTAACCTTGTGGGGCTAGTTTAATTAAGCTTGGCAAATAATAGGATAAAATCTCAAAACTTATCTTCTTTTTCGTAGTTAGCCGAAACTTATATATTCAATTTTTTTAAGCCGAAACTTATCTATTGTTTATATCTTCTTTCTATTTTTAACGCTATTTATTCACGAAAAAGAAAAAAAACACAATTCTCGAAAAGTAATTAATCGGCTCAAATAGTACGCCGTGCCAATGAGTAATATAATTATACTAGTGTAATGTTATACGTCTAATATCTATTTGTAAGATTCTTCTCCATTCTCCGCCTAATACTTTTTTTTATTGCTTTTTCCTCTCCTTTTTGGCGATTATAACTTAATCAAGGGATTTGTGAAGTGAAATTGGTAAGTTTTGATCACCATTATATATTGCTCTTCTATCAAATGTAACAACTTCAGCTTGAAAAAAATGCAACCCCTTCTTCTCTACGCAACGTGGTCTCTCTCCCCTTTTTTTATTGATGGGTCTCTCTCCCTTCTTAGTGCAATCTTCGTTGACGCATTTCAAAGTTGGAGAAACACTTGGGACGGGAGGACAATAATTACACGTCAATCTTCATCGGGTAGGCTCACATTTTGGGACTTTCGGTATGTTCAACTTTGTTTGTATATAGTCATTAGTGTGATATTTTATTTTCTTTCTTTTCTTCATATTCATAATGATTGTAAGTACTATTTTTTTAAAGCCATTTTTGGTACTATTTTAGTGTATTTGAATGTACATGTAGTTTTCTCTAAGGAAGAATAAGCGAGTTTCGGGGAAAAAAAAAAGGATGAACAAGCGAAAAGTAGCGGGTGCAAAGGAGGTGAAGTGGAAGAAAATGTACAAAGTGAGGAAATAGTGACTAATGGAGTATGAATTTGCATTTATTATTGTGAAGCACTTGAAGGCTTTGGATGTACACATAGTTTTCTCTAAGGACGTCGACATCATCACAATTAATATTGAAAGAGAGGGTTGGATATGCGAATTGAAATAATCGAGATACTTGCAAGTAACACGAAGAAAATTATGGGACAATTTTGAGTTTGTCTACAATCTTCAAGTCTCGGTAGTTAAACGATCTCCTTGAAAGTTGGCAAGCAATTTTGGGGCCACTTCTATAAAACCCCCTGCAATTTTTGTTTTGTCTATACTCTTTTGTATAGGTGAACTAGAGCTTGACTTCACAATAGAGGAATCATCCCCATTTTTGTAAGGGAGTGCTAGGCGTACATCACAATTGCACAACCCATTGCGATGTACGCCTAAAATTTTTCTATTTGTAAACATGTTTTGGATATTAATACAATTTTCTTTATTACAAAAATAATATTCTAATACCCAAAATTACCACATAGAATAAGATCTTGATGGCTTCTCCTTAATGATATTCTTGCATATATGATAAATATTTACGTTTCATTTTCATCTAGGGTTGGGGTTGGAAGGGAGTATAGGGACAAAACACTTTTTGTTTATATACCAAAAAACTCTTTTGTTTTCCTAATCTTTTTTTAAATTAAATCATTTTTCCTTTTTTTAATTATTTTAAATCATTTTTTGGAATGGATTTAAATAATTGATACCATGTTTCAAAGTGATGGTTGGGCTTTTTTTGTCTAACATTGATCTATATATGTAATTGATTTATCTATATCTTTTAATTAATTTTCGGAATTGCGGTGAGTTTGTAAATCATTATGTTCTTATTATTTTAGGGAGCCATTCTTTAAAATTGTTCGAAATTTTTTAATGCACGTGTGATAGTTATCAATAATGTATAAGTAACTTATATTACTAAAGCTTAGAAGAAAAAAATACATATTACTAACACATGCATGTTATAATACACGTGACGTACACTAACATACTAAAATTTTTCAAATGAGTAATATTAATTATACTAGTGTAATGTTATGCATGTTAATTATGAACAAATTAGGTTTCATTATGAACAAACATATTAGAATTATGAACAAATTAGGTTTAATTTTTCTTATAATTCTTATTCTTAATATTACACATTTTTCTTACGCACATCAAAATATAACATATTTTTATTAGCTAGTAATTAATGTATAATATGTGTCCTCTTGTGTCTTTTTACATCTATCAACTACTTATCACCTGGTTTTTCCAAATAATTTTATTCGATCAACTAGATTATCACATATCAGCTGCCAACTATTAAATTATCAGCTATCAGCTAGATATTATCTACATAATCTATGTATTTTCAAAATTTGTTTTGAGTTTCTTTTATTTCATCAGTAATACATAATATTGACAACTTTGCATTAAACATTTAAATGTAGATATATACAAGATTTATATTAATTTTTAAAAGTAATAAAATAAATTGTTCGAGACATTACACAAAAAAAAAAATTTATATTTCATTCACAATTTTCATGTATGCAGCCAAACAGATGAATTTGAATTCTCAGCAATTTTAATTTCATGAAATTTATTTCCCACGAGTTTAAATTCCATCACAATAAATTCTTAGAAATTGAATTCCCATGAATTTATATTCCGACCTAAAATTCCTGCATACTAAACACACCATGAAGATTAAGAGAAATGAAAGGTCTAGATTCAATATCGAAATTTTAGCCCTTATTTTTTATTTTTGAAAAAAACTTTTAGCTCTTATTTATTCCCGCCTTGTCGTCGCATTTCATTTTTCATTCAAAATCAAATCTCCTTTGTCCCTCTTTCTCACACTCTCTCTGTGCTCTCCAATGGCCCCCCCCTTCATTTTCCCGCCAAAAATAGAAGATCTGGAGCGAGTCGAAGAAGACGAAGACCGTCTCTGCGCTCTCTCTCCCCCAGACATCACCTCCCTTCGTTCTTCCCATCTCGAAGAATTCGTCAAAGGTAATTAGTTACCCCTTCCTCAAAACCTAAAACCCTATTTCGATTTCTCTCAATCAATTATCTGTTTTTGGATCAATTAGGCTTGTCTTTCGATCTATCCGACAAGGAGTTGTTCTGCGTTGAAGACCAAGATGTGTTCGACCGAGTCTACTCTCTTGTTCGCAACTTCTCCGCGCTCACCCCCTCTTGTAAGTTCAATCTCGTTGAGAGCCTCAGATCCAATCTCAGTGTTCTCATCCCCAACGTCGATTCTCTATCTCGCGCTCCCCAAGACGACCATGACAACGACCAGGAGATGTCCCCCATTCTCGACCGCATTGTTTCGCACCGCAATGCTTTGAAGATATACACTTTCTTTCTCCTTCACATCGTGCTGGTCGAGCAATCTGCTACTCAAGATGCCAACAACAGTTCAAAGGTTTGTTCACGCCTATTCCATTTTTCGCGACATTTTGATTGCTTGTTTGGGGAAAAAGAGGGGGATATCCATTGTTGTATCTTGAATTACTTGGCTTCATTGGGATTAGATGACGATGAGTAACCGGAAGAAAAATTCTGGGAATTTGTGGAATTGGGAACCACAGAGGGCGCGTATTGTTGGGCTTATCGCAAATTCTTTAGAGATCAACCTCGCCTTGCTATTTGGATCATCAAACCTGGATGAGAACTATCTGGGTTTTGTTGTTAAGTAAGTTCAGTAGTCTAATTCATTTCAGGATTTATGAGGTTTGTTGTATTTCGTTTTCGTTTTTAGTCTTCTATTTCGCCTATTGAACGGGTGGGTTTGTGTAGGTGTGCTTTCTCAATGTTTGAGAATGCGGCATTGTTGAAAGACTCGGACACCAAAGATGCGCTTTGCCGTATAATAGGCACTTGTGCTACTAAGTACCATTACTTGACACAGTCGTGTGCTTCAATCTTGCATTTGGTCCATAAATATGACTTTGTTGTCGTCCATTTGGCTGAAGCTATTGCCTTGGCAGAAGAAAAGTATGCCGATGGAAGTTTGGCCGTATCTCTCATCAGAGAGGTAGGGCGTGCAAATGTTAAAGACTATGTCAGGGATACTGTTGGTGCTGAGAACATTGGTAGATTCCTTGTGGAGCTTGCTGATCGAGTTCCAAAATTGATGTCGACAAACATCGGTATTCTGGTTCCTCATTTCGGTGGTGAATCTTATAAAATAAGAAGTGCTCTTGTTGGGCTTTTTGGGAAGTTAATTGCTAAGGCATTTAAGGACATTGAGGGTGATGTGAGTTCCAAGTCTGTCAGGCTGCGCAGCAAGCAAGCCATGTTGGAGATCTTGCTTGAGCGGTGTCGGGATGCTTCAGCATATGCAAGGAGTCGGGTGCTTCAGGTTTGGGGTGAGTTGTGCGAGGAGCATGCTATCTCTATTGGTTTATGGAATGAGGTCGCTATGATTGCTGCAGGAAGGTTGGAGGATAAGAGTTCAATCGTGAGGAAATCTGCATTGAATTTACTCATAATGATGCTGCAGCATAATCCATTTGGTCCACTACTCCGTGTTGCATCCTTCGAAGCAACCTTGGAGAAGTACAAGGAGTTGTTATCTGAGCAAGAGCCATCTGATGGGAGCATCTTAAATGAGATACAATCTAATAACAATACCATTGAAGCAAACAGTGAGATAGATGGCACCACGATGGAGGCTCTGGCTATGGAGAAGCCAGACAGTGCTACTGATAGCTGTTTGCCTTATGCTGGAGATGGAGATATTCAGAGGGACTCTTCAGTGCTAAATGTTGGAAATTTGGAGCATGCCAGGGCATTGGTTGCATCACTTGAGGCTGGTCTGAGATTCTCCAAGTGTTTATCTGAAACAATGCCAATTCTTGTTCAACTAATGGCTTCTTCTTCTGTTTCTGATGTTGAGAGTACAATTATCTTGCTGATGAGGTGCAGACAATTTCAGATTGATGGCTCAGAGGCCAGTCTCAGAAAGATGTTGCCTCTGGTAATATTTTTTGTTTCACTTTTTCTTATATATATTTTTCGTTCTCGAAGTTTTATGTTAACATTGTTGCTGATCAAGACTATTATATTTGGATATTTTCTCTACATACAAGAAACTTCGGTTGACATTATTTTCTGAATCTTGAATTTCTAAAGGTGTTCTCACAAGATAAATCCGTCTATGAAGCTGTGGAGAGGGCATTCATAGAAATATACATTAGAAAAAGCTCAGTCGAGACTGCTAAAAATCTGCTGAACCTCTTTTTAGATTCATCTATTGGTGATCTTGCAGCTCTGGAGTTTATTGTAGCTTCTTTAGTATCTAAAGGAGATATTTCTACAAGTGTGGTATGTTCTTTTTGCATCATTGAATGAGTTCTTTTGTTATCATGGTCTTTTACTTGGTTTTAGGAATCATTTTGATGAAGCTTTTTGTATATATGATGGGATTAGAACTTCAAAAATACTTGAAAATATTTTGCATTGCCTGTTGGCTATTTGAAAAGCCTTCTTCCTTGGTTCAACTTTGGAATTGGCTGTAAGTATACAAAGCTCGGGGGGGAAGGGAGGAAACACCAAACAGTGAAGGCTTTTCGCATAGGTTGGACCATTCACCATTGGAGGAAACTAGAGATCATATTTATCACAGAATTGCGGTCGATTGGGTCAAATAGAGTGCATATGTACAGTTATATATTATTGTTATTATTTTTTTCGATAGGAAACCAACTTCATCACCCCTCAAACTCCCCGAGTTGACTTGAATCCTCAACCTCTTGCCAGCTCATTTTCGTTGTGATAGGTTGACAACCAACATAAAATTTTTGTCACTCTTCATGAAATGGACCAAACACACATATTTAATATCATTCTTATGTAATATCATTCTTATTGTAATTATTGATCGGCCGACCACTTGCATGATTTAATTTTGATAAAGAAACAATACCAAAAGGCATTCATTAACTAGATGTCAAAGGATACGCATGCCAGGAAGATATATGTAAAATGCTCTCAATTTAATTCTTGCTTCTCATTGTTGTCGAAAATAATTTCTTTGTGGTTATTAAGAATTTTTAGTCTAAGCTTCTTCATCTTCTATTGCTGCTCAATTTTCATTTTATAAGAAGTGTTAGAATGACAACAACATGTCACACCACAAGACACATTGGCTCACAAAAGCCATCCATCAGTGACTCAGGATGCGGTTTACATAGATCTCGATGCATAACATGCGGGTCGAGGTCACATGGAAGACTCTTGTGAGCCAATGTGTTTTGTGGTGTGACATTGTTGTTGTCATTCTATATTTTCCTTTTGATAAATGTGATCTGCTCTTTGTTTTGTATAGCTTTTGATTTGCTTATCTCACTTGTACGCATTAATTGGCTCAAAGATTCATACTTTCAAGGTTAAGAAAAATTTAATTCTTTTTTTTTTTTTTTGAGAAATTTGGCATTTGAAAGTTCTGATTGACACGTGATGATTATGTTGGAAATTACCATCCTTGTGCAATATCATTCATCATTGCTCGCATATGATCCCAATACCCAATGAGTCAAAAATTGAGAGTTTTCACTAATTTGGACTCATGCTCATAAGGTGGAGCTGATAAAATTTTATGCAGGTAAATGGCTTTCAAAAACACAGCCATCTCCATCAGAGTTCATATAATATATGAAATGAGTCAAATCCTAATTGGTACCTGTTCAAAATCAAAGAAGTCTTTAATCACTATTGCTACTCGCTTGTTGTGGATGGGCTAAGAAAATGTTTTTAGAACAATTCTTCATGGTTACGTTGTTTGCTGGCGACACCATGCTAATGGTTGGACTACTGCTAAATAACAAATTTGCAGAATTAGGTATGACGGTTTGCGGTTAATTAAGACTTAGACATTTATGCGACATTTTCCGGAGTCAAAGTATTTGAATATTGAAAATAGTATCTCAAAAAGTTTGACATGTTTAAGTCACGCATCTTTTAAGAATAATGGAATGAGAGGTAGACATTGACTGTAAGCATAAACCATTGACAGTACGAAGTGTAATATTAGTGTGTAATGTAGTGTATGTGTTAGTATGTTGTACTGTGTCAACGAGTGTTAGTTAGGATCAGTTAGGGTGAATGTTTAGACTCTAAGTGTAATGATACAGTACGCTGAGGTACATGTAAGTATGTTATCATCTATAAATAGAACACTCTGTCTCTCACATCATTGAGAGAAGATGAGTAAAGTTTGTTACATTTCTTGAATGTTAAGATTAACTGATAAGATGGGAGGTGAGTACATCTTCAAGATGTCTAATTGGAGACAAGAGGAGAGAACAAAAGTTTGTTCATTCACAGGCTAAAGGCCATTAGATCTGATGGTCAGGTGTGATTTATTAACTATTTGCATAAAGGAAGATGTTGATAACATGTAAGAGGTGGTAAAGAATAATATGTTTATAATTTCATATAATATAACTAGCAAGTAAGTCTCAAACTAGCATTTAGCTACGCATTTTGAGATATTTTATTCTTACGAACTAGAATTGTCATCCCAAAACCTTTCTTGTCGCGCCTTAATGAGTTAATTGCCTTACTTTAAGTGCATACATTTTGCAGATATCAGCCTTATGGGACTTCTTTAGCTTTAATGTCGGCGGAGTTACTGCAGCCCAAAGTTCTGGAGCTTTATCTATTCTCTGTATGGCAGCAAAATCATCTCCCAGGATTCTTGGTTCTCATTTGCTGGACATTATCGATATTGGTTTTGGTCGTTGGGCAAAGGAGGAACCATTATTAGCTCGAGCGGCATGCATTGCTCTTCAAAGATTGTCTAAAGAAGACAAGGAAAAACTTGTGCTTGGTAGTGGAAGTCGTGTGTTTGGCATTCTTAAAAGCTTAATCTCTGGTTTTTGGCTCCCCGAAAACATTTGGTATGCAGCTGCAGATAAAGCCATAGGTGCTCTATATTACATTCATCCAACACCTGAAATCTTTGCCACCGATGTGGTGAAAAGCTCTTTCAGCTCTATTTTTGATTCCAATGAATTTAATGAGAAATCGAATGGAGTTGAGAATGTAAATACAAACATCTATTTTTCTGTACAAGTTGGAAAGCTCAGCAGATATGTATTCGTTGTGAGCCATGTAGCACTGAATCAATTGGTTTACATTGAATCCTGCGTTAGAGAAGTTCGAAGACAGAAAGCAAGGAAGGGAAAGTTGGTAGCTGATCAAAACACTGTTCAGTCTGATTGTACAAAAGAGGTTTGTGTCCATTTTCGTGTAGTTATTCCAACAATTTGCTTTCACATGTGGTGGTGCCTTTTTCAGCTAATAAATTCATTTGCTTGTACTTCTACTGACACTGATAGGGTTGCATGCAGGAGAACAGTATAAATTCTGAATTAGGTCTTGCAGCATCTGAAGATGCCAAATTAGATGCACTTGCGGGGATAGCAGAAAAAGAAATTGTTTCAGCTTCGTCTGTTGAAAAGAACTTACTTGGTCACTGTGCTCCTTTTGTGTCAAAACTCTGTAGAAATTTTGGTTTAATGAAAAAGGTGACTAGCTTCAGTAGAGTAGTTCATGTTTTATACTGCTGGCTTTTACTTACTGAACATTCCAAGCACTGATGAGGCTTATTTTTGTGAAAAATACTTGTGTTATTAAGTGAGGCACTTACAAACCACTTGGTTTCTGTCAGCATCCAGAACTGCAAGCTTCTGCAATGCTCGCCTTATGCCGATTCATGATTATTGACGCTGACTTTTGGTAATGCCTTGATTTCCTACCTTCTTTTCCTAGTAGATTGAATTTGGAATGGATGGTTAATCCACGAATTCTAATCAAATGCTTTTTCAGTGAATCAAATCTTCAGCTTCTCTTTACAGTTGTAGATAGTGCACAATCAGAGACTGTCCGCTCAAATTGCACAATAGCTCTGGGAGATTTAGCTGTTCGTTTTCCTAATTTATTAGAGCCTTGGACTGAAAACATGTATGCTAGATTGAGGGATTCTTCTCCATCTGTTAGGAAGAATGCTGTCCTGGTGCTTTCCCACCTGATATTGAATGACATGATGAAGGTTCGTGAATCTGGATAATGCATGTCAGTGCTTTTTCTCAGTTAAGTAATGAACATGACTGCCATTAAAATGTAGGTGAAAGGTTATATAAATGAAATGGCTATTCTTATAGAAGATGAAGATGAGAGGATTTCGAGTCTTGCTAAACTCTTTTTTCATGAGTTGTCAAAGAAAGGTCAGTTTCCCCTTGCTGCTATGATGTTTCCAGTTGATTGCAATGAACAGTTCTCTATCGCATAAGCATTTGATTGTTTGATCGTGCTTGCAGGTAGCAATCCAATTTATAATCTACTTCCTGACATTCTTGGTAGACTATCCAACCAAAACCTGATGAAAGAAGTTTTCTGCAACATCATGCAGTTCTTGATAAGTTCAATTAAGAAGGTACAAATGATGTCGAGCGCAACTTATATTAAGCGTCGACTATATGTTTTCTTGCAAGTTAATGCAGTGATCTTGAATTTTGATTAGGACAAGCAAATGGAAGCTCTTGTAGAAAAGCTCTGCCATAGGTTTAGTGGAGTCACAGGTATGTTATTCCTCTGGTACAGATTCCTTAATACGACTGTCTGCTTTTATTGTCTTCCCTTCACGTTTGTTTATTTTCAATCCATCTGTTTTTAAGTGCGAGCTACATCTAAAATGAATTATTAAGACGAGAAGACCATTCATGCTGTGGTTTTTAATTTTATTGCTAAACAATGTCACTATGTTCTCAGGATTGGTTAGCTCACACAGTTGAAGTCTGTTCAATCAAGAAATAATTAGAGATCTAGAAATTTGACTCACCATATACGTTGTATGCAGATGCTAAGCAGTGGGAGTACATCTCCTATTGTCTTTCTCAGCTATCATTTACTGAAAAGGGAATGAAAAGGCTTATGGAGTCCTTCAAGATCTATCAACACGTTCTTTGTGAAGATTCTGTTATGGAAAATTTCAAGAACATCATCGGCAAGGTATTTTGATTATAGCTCGTCTTTTTTAATCCGTATAGCTTAACACTGTTAGTTTTGCATTTATATTTTTATTTTGATTTCAATCAGGGAAAGAAGTTCACAAAGCCAGAGCTTAAGTCTTGCATTGAAGAGTTTGAGGAGAAGCTTAATGCATTTCACGCAGAGAAAAAAGAACAAGAGACAACTGCCAGAAATGCTCAATTGCATCAACAGAAAGTTACTAGTTTGGAAGGTCTTGTCACCAACAGCGAAGACACCGAAGATGCTGAAGCACATTTTTCACAAGGTGGGTGTTTTAAATCAATATCAAAATGATTAATTTGGCTACACTCATGTAGCGTGCAAGATTACGGCTCATCTTCTGACCTATCGTGGTCGACTGGGCATCTGTGTACATTTTTGGTTATAATTACTTGTAACTTTGGTTGCATCTTTTTTATTTGAGTTTTAGTTAGAATGATGTGATTGGGTCTGGGCGAGCAACTCACCACCAATAAGGAAATATGTAATCTGAGGAGACTGATTTGTATTGCCAGTGTGTTCCAAACGTTGTTAGCTCTAAGTGGGCTTGGCAGGCGGGCATCCGTGAAGGTGATTTCCTCCAGATTTGGAATGATCTTAGTCATTGGTACTGAGATTTATTCACAAACCAGTCTCTGCATGTGGACTGTGCAGTCACCTGATTTGGTTTTTGTGCTTATTGGACTACTGACTTTGACGAGTGTAACCACCCCATTTCTTTTATTCTCTAACCCCCATACCAGGGAGTTTACTTTCAGGTTGGATCTCTTACATTGTTCTCTTATTTTTTCACGTCTGTAGATGGAATTGCCAGTACAGTAATTGACCCTTCACTTGAGGAGACTGCTCAAGTTCTGAATGACAAATCTCGAAGAAGTTCTGTTGGGTCAGATGAAAATTCTAGTGTTTTGAGTGAGTTGACAGATTCTGAAATTGATAGCACGGAGGTTCGACAACCAGAAATTCTCAAAACAGGTAATTTCAGCCTTTAGATTGTCAAAGTACAATCTATGGAGACCTTTAACTCGTTGCCGTCTGTTTGACACAGGTAAATTGAAAGCGCTCAAACTCAATGGTGTAGTTAAAGATGGAAAGGGGACTGTAACATTGAAAAGCAGGAACAAATCAAAGCAAAGGTTGCATTCAATTATCTAAGCTTTCATATGTTCTTAAATATTGTATATGAAATGGTAAACTCACGCAACATTGCCACTAAAATAAACTCATACTACAGTCAGGTGAACATTATGAGGCAGTTATTAATCCTAGCTGGCATAAATCCTGTGTAACTCATAATTTGCCTCACTATAACTATTTAGCCTAGTTTGCTTTCAAATAGATGTTGCAACATCATTTCTCATGCCCAAGGTTGCTTTTTTCTTTTTTCTTTTTTGAAAATTGTCTCAATTGTGAGTTTATCTTTGCTCCAGTGACGCAGAAGAAAAAGAGACCTTTTTTTTTTTGCATTTCCCTATACTTCATACTTGTTAATGTCCTCATTGTCTAAAAGATGTTTGTAATGATGCAGGCAGCAGTAGCAGATGCTTCCAGTCACGGGACAAAGAATGCTGGTGCTATTGGAAAAAAGTTTGTTGTCCTCTCTTTTGGTTAATACAGTATAGAAATCGGGCTTCTGAGTTTGAAAGTGTTTCAGTAGTACATGTTTTGTGAACGAAATACTGATTTGCTAAAGTAAAATCCAAGAAAATGTGTAGTACAAATTGCTGTTTGTGTTGGGTTAAATTTCAAATGAATGAGGTGGACCATGGCAAGATTGGATCCTGCGTATTAGAATGTTGCTGTAAATTTCATTTGAAAATGATGTGCCACTCGTTAGTAGAAATGTGGGAAAACTGTAGTAGATTGGCTATTCCATGTTAGGCATCTACTAAAGTCAGAGATCAAGGGAGGTGAATAAAACTCACTCTATAGTGCGCTCTATGGCTACTGCACAAGGTCATAAACTACAAGTTGACATTTTTTTTTGTTAAAAAAAAAAAAAAAAAAAAAAAAAAAAAAAACCAGGGAGAACACTATAATCACATGAAACCAGAGAGTATTGGTGAGCAGCTGACTCTCACGTATGGCTTAGGAGTTCCAGTTAGATTCATGAGCGTCATCTGCACCTTTGAATGGCATTTGGAAGCTACTTTGCTTCATGATTGCATCAGCATTGTTAGGCGTTGTAATCCCGTCTTGTAATCCGGTTCCAACATACTGCTGCACTACTAACACTGAAACAGTTGCTGCAAAGTCAGAAGATGCTAAGACATCTCCAATTGCGCCCAGTTCTGGACACTCACTCCAGTCAGTGAGACCAGCAGTTAGGGGAGAGACGAAGCCTTGGCCTCTCCCAACTATGTATAAATCATGTATAGGGTCCATGGATCGGATGGCAGCTACTGTCTCTTCTCCATTTCGCAACACCTTCTCAATATACTCAATTGATTCATCACCTGCAATTTTCATCCTGAATTCATTTATGTACTCATCGTCAAACTGTTTCTCTCTATCATTGCTGGTGTCCACTGTCAAGATTCCCTCGTCATTTGGATCCACTGGAAGCGGTGCAGCGTCTTTTGATGGAATAAATCGGAGGACAGTTAAGTTGATGCCTGGCAGTTCTGCCATCCTCCATGCATATGCTAGTGCTTCACGGTCATCTGGGCCTCCAAAATACAGAACAGCAATCTGATGAGAGACATGGGTTGCTGCCACTTTTGCAGGGTTTCCAAGACCTCGGTCAATGAGAACGCCCACTGAGCAAGGTGCATTGGCTAATAGATTCTGGTTGACAGTGCGGAGGGCTGGGTTCGTAGCCACCATGCCACCATCTACAGACTGTTGTTTGTGGAACGGAATAATTATGAAGGCTACGCGCTTGTCCTCAGCGAGGCAACAAATGTCTTCATGCATAGTAGAGTAAGGGGAGATGGCAGTGAGTGGCTGAACGATGACATTTTCTGCATGTTGTGCGAAATTCTCGAAGGCATTGAAGATATGATCAGATTGTGCTTGGGTGCGATTTGTGGTAGTGTCAGTAGACTTGTGCGAGCCATGAACGATGAGCATGGTAGAGGCACGACCAGCAAGCTCGACTAAGTGGAGCACATAGGCACAGATGGGGGACCTCATGGTTGGGTTGGAGGCTTCTAAGAGGTTTACTATTGTTGGTACATTGCGAGGGGTGTGTACACACACTAACACCCTCAGCTCTGCATCTGCCCTGGACCTTTGAATTGTTCGGCGTTTGTATGGTATGAAACTTCTTGCAGGCTTGTAGATGGCTATGATGGCTGGTGTGATAACTGCAGTAATCACTACTGTCATTAGAACCAGTATCGTAAATTCCTGATCATTGAGGACCTGCATGCACGAAAATAAGATTTGAGATAGGGAAAATACAAATTAAGAGTGATAATGGATGGATAGATGAGAAAAATCACAAAAAAGTGTGTTTATTGTGTGTATGACCTTCTGATCTCTGCCTACATTGAGGACAATCAATTCAACAAGCCCCCTGGTGTTCATGAGCAGTCCAAGAGCAAACCCTTCGCGAACTTGCATCTCGTGCATGACAGCAACGACTACTGTGCCAAACACTTTCGCAGCAGATGCTAAGATGATCATGATCAATAGATAAACAGCATTTTGCCCATTTGCAATCTTATTTACATCTGTTCTGATTCCATTCACAGCGAAGAAGAGCGGGAGAAGCAATGCAGATATAAAATCTTCAAGCTTGTCAATGAGTGTATTTCCTAGAGGGCCATTAGGAATGACTAGGCCGAAGACAAAGGCGCCAAAGACGGAATGTATGCCAATGGCATCAGTGGTGAAGGAGCATATCATAACAAGAGTGAGAATGATACAAATGTGGAAGTCACTGTAGTTCTCTCCCTCTGGGGTTTGGCTAATGATCCATGAAATGCCAGGTCTAATGACAAATATGCAGAACAACACAAAGACAGTGGCAGAAGTAACCATGAAAATTGATGGCAAAGGACTACTTCTATTTTCAGCCAAAGCTATTGCTACGGCCAGGAGAATCCAAGCACCCATATCATTGATCACAGCTGCAGACATTGCAATCTTTCCTATCTCAGAATTGAGCAGCTTGAGATCAACGAGGATTCGAGCAAGCACAGGGAAAGCTGTCACAGAGACGGCAACACCCATGAAGAGGAGAAAGCTGGCGCGGCTGATGCCTGTGTTATTGTCATGCAGAAGGAAGGACATGGCTGAAGCAATCACAAATGGGAAGGCCATACCGACAAGAGCAATGAAGATGACCTTACGACCGGAGCGTTTTATAACGGTGATATCCATCTCTACCCCAATTAAGAATAAGAAGTACAGGAGCCCAACATTTGCCATTGTCTCCAACACCATGATACTCCTTAGAGGAAACATCACATCCCCAAATTTCATGATCCGTCCAAGCACTGATGGACCTAAAATCACTCCTCCCTGTTCATTACATTTTTCTATTTAGCCAATGTGCATGGGATTTATTATTATCATATATAGCACGTAAAATTCATTATATAAATTTTCATATTGTTCATTGGTTTTGTGTTGTGTGTATAAATACCAGGATTTCAGAGATGACTTTGGGCTGGCGAAAGGGCTTGAGAATGAGAACGAGGATTCGAGTGGTGAGAATAATGAGAATGATCTGCAGGATGAATAGAGGCATTGCATAATCCAGAGGGTTCTCACCACGCCACACGCCATTGGTTGTAATCATGCTCGGAGCATAGCACACCACCATGTCGTCGGAGCTGTTGGCTTGGAACAACCCGATTGTCCCATTGAACATTATGTCATCATTACCGGAAACAGTTGTGGCAGCCATCGTTATTTCTTGTTGATGATCACAACAATGTATTATATTTGTTCTTCTTGGATATAGTTAATTGACTCTCTCTTCCTTATGTATATGCATTAGGAGAGTCATTTGTGAAGAGAGAACGAGGAAGGGAAGGAATTATGAAAAAAAGCTAGTTGGAGAGAAAAAGGAAAGATTCATGATACGCAGATATATATATATATCTGGTGAGAATGAATGGTTGAACGAAGAGATAGGATGTATCTAAATTTGCTTTAAAAAGGATATATGTAGAACCAGTAAATGAAACTTGAATATTTGGATATGCGGCGACTCATACATAAGGTTGATGGATCGAGTCTCTGTCAAATTTAAGTTGGCTTAAAAAAAAAAAAAAAAAAAAAAACGTGATATTTGGATACGCTGTAGCATGAACATGAATGCGTAAACAACATGCATCGATCTATGATCGCTTGCAAATTAATGGTAGCATTTATTTTAATCATTCATTGGTGGTTTTTTTAAGAAAAAATATGGAAGTCAACTATTGTGAGCATTTCTCTGACCACCTCACAACCGACATTCCAACTCTTTCTAATAATAGAATTGAGGGGAGAGAGAGAGAGAGATTTCGCGGACTTCTCTCCCCATCAAATGTTGCAAAAGAAATAAGTTGAAGGGGCTTGAAGGGGCAAGCTATGTGCACTCCACATAATTCTAAGGGCAAGCTATTTAAAATTTTCCACACCCTTTCCAGATTTGTCCTAAATTGAAATGACCTATTTATCCCTCTCAACTCCCAAAATGACTCCCTTGCCCTTCATCTCTTTCACGATTGTGCACCCGACAAGAGCCAACGTTGTCTGCGATGATCCCCTCAGAGCATCAGTGACGTGAAGTTGCATTTCGGAGGCCAATACCATCGTAAGAGTCGACCTCTTCATGCGTTTTGATGGAAGTTGATGGTTTCAAAGTGTTGTTGGTTTGTTTTAATGGGATTTGTACTAATTTTTTGTGTTGCAGTGCATTGTTCATTATTGTTGTTCGGTGTCTCTTGAGCTTACAAAATGGAGGATGAACGTCAAGGAGGTGCGAATGTGCAAGACGGAGAGGTATCTCTTCATTTTTTCCTTCGTTTGAGTAAATTTTTGTTCTCATGTTGCCCACCATATGGCTCGATCACAGAGGACCGAGCAAACTCATATTGTTCGGTGTCGACCCATCGAGCAGATGAGTGTAAATCGGTGACATCTAACCGAACAGTAGTGGTGTGTTCAGTTGGATCTGACTGAATCATACAATTTCCTTATTTTTGTGATTATTGATTGAATGTCGATTGTGATGATGTGATTTACCATTTTGCAGGGAATGTTGTCTTCTTTTAGACTTTGTGGACTACACTAATGACTTCATCTCCAACGCCCTATTTCTAACTAGGGATGAGTCGGTCAAATGGGCTCAAAGTCAGGGATCAAGTAAAAATTTCGTTATTGTCACGAAGAATTTTGATGCAAGGGTAATGGTCGTCGTCGATGGAATGTCAATATGGCATGTGAGAGGTTTGGTACTTATAGGGGTCACGCCCTGTCACGACCCAAATTTCTAAATCCTAGTTTAATCTCTTAATTAGGATCAAATGACCCGTGACGTGGGATCCGCATCAAGATACGTGTCATAACCGAGACAATGTGGTCGAGGTATATGTTATATTTGTTATGGTGTATGCCTAGTGTGTTGTAAATGTGTAGACTACTAAGTCACTCCTACTTGTGTATAGGTGTCGAGACGTGAGTGGGGACGTGCCTTGAGTTGTGTGTCAACGTGGAACTGAGGCAGAGAGTGATATGGTAAGTTTTATTTAGCTTAAGTAGTGATTTTGATATGCCTATGGTTGAATATAAAGTTAATGTACATAAGTTAGTAAGTTAAAACAATCGCCACTTGATATTCATTGAGATACGTATGCACACATCCAGACACCAACTGAGTTACTCATTAGTGTTACTTAGCATGAGAATGTGGTGAGTAAGTAGGAAATGTGTCAAGTGCAGGACCATTAAATGAGCCTCGAGATACGTATGCACATGGAGACCAATGGCTATCAATCAACTATATCTATTTCATATATAAGCTTAAGTTCAGGCGATTTTTGAATTACTTCAATTTTTGTTGGGTCTACCTCCACACCCCTAGCAGAAACAATGTGACCTAAGATAAGACCTTAGTCCACCATGAAGTGACATTTCTCATAATTGAGGACCAAGTTCTTCTCGATACATCTGTAAAGTACCTTAGTAAGGTGACTAAAGCAAAGATCGAATGAATCATTGTAAACGGTGAAATCATCCATGAATACTTCGATGAAGTGTTCAACGAAGTCAGAGAAGATGTTTATCATACAACTCTGAAAGGTGCATTGCACAACCCAAAGGGCATGCACCGATAAGCAAACGTATCGAAAAGACAGGTGACGGTGGTTTTCTCTTGATCCTTAAGTGCTACAAGAAACTAGTGAAAACCATAGTATCCATCCAAGCATTTGTAATGTGACTTTCCTACCACTCTAACATTTGATCAACGAAAGGCAACGAGAAGTGCTCTTTCCAAGTAAAAGCATTAAGCTTCCTATAATCAATGCAAACCCGCCATCTATTTTGGATGCGAGTTGGGACTAACTCACCCCGTGAGTTCGTGACAGTTGTGATCCCCATTTTCTTAGGACCTACCTAAATGGGACTGACCCACTTGCTGTCGGAGATCAGGTAGATCATCCCAGTGTCAAGGAGCTTCAGAATCTCTTTTTAACCACTTCCATTATCGGTGGGTTCAGTCGTCGTTGTGCTTCTCGTAAAGATTTAGACCTTCTTCCATATGTATCTGATGCATGCATGTGGAATGGCTAATACCTTTGATATCAGCAATCGTCCACCCTAAAGCTTCTTTGAACTCTCGAAATATATTTATGAGCTTCTCTTCCTTTGGTAATGTGAGTTTAGTTGACATGATCACAGGTAAAGTCTCATTCTCACCTAAAAACATATATTTGAGATGACTCGGTAGTGGTTTAAGCTCCAGTGTAGGGGTTCGCTTCATAGAGGGGAGAAGTGCAAAGTTCAAAATAAGTAAGTCAAAATATGCTAGGGTGGGAAAATGGAGTGGAGCAGAGTCCAACTCAGAGATCAACTCATTGATCTCAGTATCGAGGATGAAAGATTGCCTTCGCAGAAAATCGGTGTTGGGATGATTCTCTAACACCACTTTCATATCATCGCCTTTTATAAGAAAAACATCTTGGACAAGTGAGTCCACAATGTTCAAAGCAAGCACCACAGAAGAGAAATCGCAAAGATGGCGCATCACATCATAGATGTTGAAATTAATAAGTTCAACATCAAATTCCATGACAAGAGAACCACTGTGAACATCAATCTTAGTCTTAGCAGTTTTAAAGAAAAGCCTACCAAGCAAGACTGAGGAGAAATGGAGGCATGGTTGATTCTTCATATCAATGATATAGAAGTCAGTAGGGAAAACGAGCTCACTAAATTTCACAAGAATTTCTTCCAAGACACCCACGAGACGGACGATGGGCTGCTATGCCAAATGTATGACAACTTCAGTATCCTTTAGAGGGCCAGCCTTTGATGTCTCATACATGGATAATAGCATGACATTGATAGAGGCACCGAGGTCGCACATAGCTTTTTGGATCTCAACTTCACCAATCGTGCAAGGGACAATATTCATGTCCAAGTCCTTATACTTGGTGGGCAACTTCTTGCGTAGGATAGCTGAAACATTTTCACCAATGGTGATTTTCTTGTTGCCTTTGAGTCGACCTTTATTGGTAAATAGGTCTTTGAGCATCTTAATATATCGGGGCATATGTGCTAAGGCATCAAGAAGTGAGATGTTTATCGCCACTTTCCTTAAGATTTCCAGAATTTCCTTCTCTTCTCCCGCTTTTTTTATTCTTAATGAGGCGTTGAGGGAACGGAGGTAGGATTTAAAGAGAAGGTTGTGCTTCCTTATCCAAGATTATTGTTTCAGTGGGAGATGGTTAAACTTCGAGCTCTTGCTCGACTTCCTTGAATTTAAGTCTGACATTTTTAGGCTTGGGTTCCTTAAGAGTTTCCTCCAACTCTTTGCCATTACAAAGTGTGACGGCATTGACATTCGCATTAGGACTTGGTTGTGGTTGAGAAGGCAACTTAAATTTCTCATCCATGCGCCCTACACGTAGGGCCAGTTGCCTAACTTGAACCTCGAGATTTTTAATGCTTGCAACATGACTCATGGTTGTTTCAGTTTTAAATTGGGCTAACTCTTTAGAGAGCATGTCTTGATTAGCATGACTCGTGGTTGTTTCAGTTGCCCTACTTGAACCTCATCATCTCTTCTAAAGACCCCAAATTCTGAGTGGGTTGGGAGTGTTAAGGAGGAGGTTGTCCCTTGGGAACATATTAGAGATAATTCTGATTATGTGTTCCATAACTATGATAGGGGCTTTTGATGGCATAATTATAAGTGTTACTGAAATTTTTGCCGTATTGATTCCAATCCGCCACCTATATCATTTGCTTGTTCTTTCTTGAACAAGGTGGGACAAGAATCAGTGGAATGGTCTATGGCTGAGCAGAAACCGCAAGCTTTAACTTGAGCTTTCCCGAAGGTGAGGAATCGCTCCATGAGGTCAGTAAGTTTATCAAGCTTGCTATTGATAGGACTCGACCCTACTCTATCATAAAGATTTCGTGAGGGTCCATCTTCCTCGTCATCAATGTAATGATGTGATTGACTTGCTATAGAGTCATACAAATCAAACATCTCTCGAGTTTTCTTACATCTATAGTCGCCTTCGCAGGCATTGTCAATCATGTGTTTCTCAAGGGACGTAAGTCCCATATAGAAGAAACAAACAATAGAGAGGTTGTTTTGGTCATGTTGGGGGCATTGAACAAGCAAGCGCTTGTAACAATCTCTCTAGTAAGTTGTGAAGATCTAGATTTAGGGAAAAACTCATTGAGGAATGCAAAAATCATATCGTTCCAATTTGTGATGGAACTTTAAGGGAGATAGAAGAGCCAGTCTTGGGCTTTGTCCTTAAGGCGGTAAGGAAAAACAAAGAGTTTGACTTTGTCTTCATTGACTCTTGGGGGAATTATGGTCCTACACTTAGAATGAAATCCCTTGATGAAGGTCACCGGATCCTCATGATCCAGTCCATGGAAGACGGGGAGTGGTTTATAAAACTGGATCTAAGCTTGAAACTGCGCCTATAAGCTAGGAATGCGATGCAGTGTGGTTGATGAGTAGGAGATCATGTCTCTCATCATTCGCCATCCCAATGGTAATGCGATGTTCGGCCTAAGGTTGTGCCCAAAGGTTAGCTTGTGGCATTTGTGGAGTAGGATCAACCACTCTTTGATTGAGTGGTGCATGTGGCATAGCAGGTACTACAAACTGTCGGGGAGGAACACATAAATGTTCCTCCCGCCCCTCAAATGGTAAGTTTCCATTATGGTAAGCCAATAGAGGGGATTGCTCGTCGCTCGGTAGAACTCTTAAGGATCGGTTCCTCTACCTTGTTTCTTTCAAGTTCCGACGGATAGTCTTTTCGATCTCCGGATCAAAAGGGAGTAGAGATCTGATGGACTGCGATCGACGAAGAATGTAGGACATAAAGGTGAACACACACAAAAAATAAGGAAAAAGAAAAACCTAAGTTAAAAAGGACTTGGTCCCTGGCAACGGCCCCAAGATTTGACGGGTGTCGAATACGTCAAAATATATAATCCCAATGAGATTACCAATGACCACAAGGACTGTAGTAGTGGCAAGCACGGGGTCGATCTACGAAGAACAAGTTTCTAACCTAGGCTAATTAACTAAAAAGTAAATCGGGGGGATTCATAAAAGTATTCTCAAGAAGTAACTAAAAACAAGGAATAAAAATACTAAGTAGAGAAATCAATCAAGAAAAGTTACCAAAACCATTGGTATCGCAAACTTTCTCATTTTGGCATAATTAAACATACAGTCATCAATCTAGATAAAGCATGCAAATCAAATGTAATTCAGAGTAGCTATAGACCCGGTAACGTATGCGGGTCCTCACACTTCCCAATCTTAGTGGTCAAAGTACGACAATGATCACTTCTCTAGCCAAACACACAACCCTGGACTCAAGCGAATTGGGTTTAATGCGTTGACCGCAATGGGCTTTGTGAAGGCACTATACCTAGAGAACTGGATCACCAGTGTATCTGATTTAGCCTAAATCCCTAAGGTATTCAATCGGTCCCAAAAGAGGCGAATCAATGGGTAGGGTCAGTTGTCATTAGTGTGGTCTTATTGCATAAAGATTGATGCTTACGAATCACTAGCAAAAGAATTATGATTTAAATATAAATTTAACCCTAATTATTCAATGAATAACAAAGGGAATAAAATACCAATGAAAAGCAATTTAAATAAATCAAAGTAGATCTCACATATGTTTATACCAAAAGGGTAGTTTGCTCCACCTCCGGTCTTGATCGAGGAAGTTAGTCAAACATGTTGCTTGAAAACTCCATTAAAAATAAAAGAGAAAAAGAGAGGACAACTGTTTTTGAGAATAAGAGAGAAAAATAGAAGAATGCGTAGTCATCGTATGAGTTCTCCAACCAAAACCTAAGTCCTAATATGAAAAACACTTTCTAATTTGCTCTATAGAAGAGAAAGAAATCAAAATTGGGGGTTCGGTTCATGACACGTGCGCCGAGGCAGATCCATTGGCTATTGTGCATTTGATTTAGTGTGTTGTACACGTGTCATGAGCTAATTGGATAAGTTGTTGGTACAGGTGGATGTGCCTTGCATTGATTAGAGAACATGCTAGACGAATAGGTGACCGCCACGTGGCAACTGCTGGAATGAAGGAGGCGTGCTTAAGACTCGGCATAAAACGTAGGAGAGAGCACCAGCACGGGTCTCGAGGATCATCCAACGCCCCCTGGAAATGAAGGAGACTTGCAGGAAAGTAACGATAATATGGGAAACAGTAGGTCTTGAGGATAATCAACATCAGCTGGTTCGTGAGAAGACACGCTGGCGAGACGTCGAATCTTTGGGAGACCGTGATGCACAAATCCCGAGGCTGATCGAGTGGCTCTCGTATCGCAGTGTTACATGTGTGTATCTTGCTGCGTCATTCAGGTTCTCATTGTCTCTTCATCAACTCTGCAAGGTGTGTCTCGAGGCAAATCCTCTGGTAGCTATTCTACTGGGAATAAATGCTATATTTTGAGTAGTTTTTCGTCCCAGATTCAACTGCGCACACCATTAACCATGAAAATAAAAAATAAGGACAATTAGACTAATATTTTGGAGACTCGACTATAAAATATATATATAACATATATAATAATACGCAATTAATGACTTATAGAGGGAGAAAGAGCACGAGCTCTAGATTGTTGATTCTAGTCGATCCGTGGACGGGAAAGAGGCGACGGAGCAAAAAAGCATGAGTACGAGCCCTGCAAGTCGATTTCGTGGAGGAGAGGACGAGCACATAGGTTGTTTGTGAGATTGTGGTGGTTCCAATTTGGGTGCTCATTAAAGTTGTATTCGTAAGGTGAGGTTTTTGGTGTTTTTTAATGTTACTCATGAAGTTTATGGTTTGTATGCCTCTGTTTTTGTTTTGGGTGGAAGTACGAGGCCGTTTTGTGCCATTCTAGGGCTCGCCTTTGGTTCAATCATACAAGACTGAACAAAATACATTAGCTCGATTGTAGGTGACTGAACAAAGATTATTTGTTTGGGTTTAGGGTACCAGCTTGTTATACATCACTCAATGAATTTTGGTTGTTGTTGTGGTTAAATTTGATTGTCTGTTTGTGCTCGAAATATGGTCATCTCTAGTGTGGTGACTGATTCGGTTGTGGGTGACCGAACAACATGTTGTTCGTTCGGTCATATCCCAACGTTCCAGTGCTACATTGTAATAACCATTTGTATACACACCGTGCATTAATGTACGTGTTATATGAACCTTGTGTGCCACTGGATAAGTAATCTCTTTGGTATCATATCTGGATGAAGTACATGCTCAAAGTGAGATGAATTTCTCTTCATGGATATGTCATCCTTCTCGTCCTTTACCTCGACCTTACTTGCCTTCCTCTTCTATCCCTTGCTCGGTTGTAATGGCTTTCCCCTTGTCTTCACTTTCTCCTTCGGGACAACCAAGGACACGAATGAGGGACAACTAATCTCTTGAACTAGTTGCACAAGTCTCATGTGCATATCATCAGTTTCGACACTTTGAAACCTCTCAATCACCTTTTGGATTTTCGCTTTAAAATTGTACTCTGTCCGATTCACTACTTGCTCGAGATTCATGCTCAACTTATACTATTGAATATGGATATCATAGTGTGGGATTGGTGAACCTGCCAATTGGTGAGTTGCAAGTTCGTGGGCACAAGGAAGTCCAAATGTCATGCGGAAAACATAACGACATCTTGTTGGATCGGCCCCAACATTTTCTATAATTTCCAACTCTTTCTGGATGCTATCCAATGCTACGAAACCTCGCAACATAAAATACAAGTATCATCAAATCCGTGTTGCACTATATTCAAACTCATTTTAAAAGACGTCTTGATCTTTGTATGTTGGCCAACAACCATACTATGAATTACTCGCCAAAAATCCTCAAACGTTCCTTGCAAATGTCCAAGATTCTTTTTCAAGGTACTATGTGCACTTTCTACTCTGTCGGTCGTAGTTTGTCCAATATGCAATGATTGCTCAGTCCATGCTCTGACAAACTGTTCCTTTTAATCCTTAAGCCATGTATCCATCAAATAATCAAGCAATCCATGTAGAAAAGCATAATCGGCTGCCGAACTCAACATCCTTATGTTGAACAGACCTTCAGAAGTAGCACTTATCAAAGCATTCCTCATACTTGAGAAAAAGTTGAAGTCTTCGTTTCGTGAAAATTTCTTTGTGTTCGATGCCATACCTCGATTAATGTGTCAAGTGCAAAGAATGTGAGTAGACATAGAAAAGACTGACTCAATTGCTTTCATCAATCCCAACTCCATATTAGTTACAATCACATTTCGTTTAGCCCACCCATCCATGAGATTATTAAGATTCTCCAACGCTCATATGTGTTTGTCTTTCGTCTCTCTTAACATAAATGCAAACCCAATGGCGAACGTGAGCTCGGTTGATGTCACACCGATGATCTCAAATAATGGCATGTGATATCTATTGGTCTTATACGTACAATCCATAATCAAAACCAAAGGGAAACATCGTAGTAAATTGACGGAGTCAAGATGAGACCAAAACAAGTCTGTCACAGCATCGATTTCAGCGTCTTTCCTATGCCACAAGAGATAAGCATGTATGTCCAACAAATGCATAAGTTGATGCATTTATATCCTCCCTCCAGCCTCGGCCACCCTTAATTTTTGCCGTACTTTGTATATCATACACAAGATTAATGAATTATCTTAATCCTTTTTCTTTTACGTGTCAAAAATCTCTTGGGGCTTTATGTTTCCTTGCATCATATGTACGACCACAACGTGCTCTTCCAGAACTAACCGACCGGCGTATGAGTGACTCTCCTTATAACAACGATTTTGTGGTTATGCCGCCAACACACCATTGTCACATGTCATAAACAGTCTTCATGTTCCTTTATGTTTATAGCAAATGGACAACCACATTTTTTGGTGTTAGGTTTTCTCCTTGATGTCTCCTTCAAAACCTCCCTTTTGTCATCTATCACAATTTTTTCTTAACAATAATCGTTATTTACTGGCTTTCATTTTTCCAACTCTTTGGGCGTGTGGCGACCCCTTCTCAAATTAAGGAACCGCATGGTCTAATCTCGTCATTAAGCCCTAATCTCACCATATAGAACTTAACAAGGAATTAGTCAGCCTTTCTAAAACGTCATTACTTACCCATTATTTTTCAAATAGACATTTACCTATCCTATGTCAATTCATAAATCAGAGTTAATTAAAATTTTACTTACTTAAAAGTTTATTCAGCGGAAGTCTTAACAAATTAGCGGAAGCTTTTAATGTGATACCTAACAATTGTGGAAAAACCAGGGAAATAAAGATCACATGTATGTATACATATATATATATATAACAAATGACGATAATATATCATCATGTGTCTGGTTAAGATACTTGTCTCTCAACCCATAATATACAACCCCAAAAATATATGATATACATATAAAAGTAATGCATCGAAAACCAAAACCTACAAGATTTGGTGTAGCAGCACTCCACTAGCTCAAAGGTAATCGTCGATATACTCTTTGCCTGGTCTGCTACTCGGTCGATCTGCACCCA
The DNA here is from genome assembly GCA_039657325.1 of Stephania cephalantha. Classification (NCBI taxonomy): domain Eukaryota; kingdom Viridiplantae; phylum Streptophyta; class Magnoliopsida; order Ranunculales; family Menispermaceae; genus Stephania; species Stephania cephalantha. Next base: position 31,388,596 of record CM077569.1, read on the forward strand.
CCGTCATAAAAAAGACGATGAGTACATAAAAGAAAGTAATACTGAGAGAAATTTGTTCACTTTCTCAAATATGCAACAAGTATCTAAAAGCATGATAATAGCAACTATGCTGAAAAGAGAACATGCAAAGAGATAATTTAGTTAAATAAAATGAAACTGACATACGACTAAGTAGTAATGATCTAGGGCCGATCGACCATGATCTTAATCACATCAGTCTTTTCCACTATATGAGGATGGAGCTGAGCTCTACATCAATGTGAAGGTCTGAGCAGTGCTATTTGACTTTATAATCTTTCGCTAGTGTTAGTCACCTGCGATGTATAATTGCCAACATCCCTGGGTCCCATACCCCGTATGCTGCATAAGTTATGCTTGTCAACAACCCCGAGACTCATTTCCCGTGTGTTGCGCAAGATAGCGGAGAGATCCCGATCACCCTGAAAGTCTAGTGACCTCGTATGTCCACCGGACCTCTATCATAAAATGGTCTTAGACACAATAACTACTTTCGTATTTCAAGGAATATCATGGTTTGAGAATCCAACAAAGCAATTGCATATCTAATGCATAACACTATGTAACACCTACCTAATAGCATGCTATTTCACTGACCACATATTTAAACAACCAAAATGACATAGCAAATGATTTGGAGTCAATGAAGTCATTTAATAAACAATCTATACTATGAAAGCAACCGCATGAAATGAGAAATGACAACAAGTCATGACATATGAAAATTTCGTCCCGAAATTTAAGCGTAACCGAATCTCATACCGGATAATAGGCGAGGGTAACGTGTTCTTATCGTCGACTCGAGCTCCCGGTGCGTCCCTTCGTCATACGATGCTGCCAACAAACTAAGACCTTCGTAAGTTCCCTGTTCAGAAGATTCTGTACTCGAAGGTCGACCATCTCTATCGGTCTCTCCTCATAGGTCACGTCAGACTGTATCTTCACCTATTACAACTCAATCGTCGATCTCGGCACTTTGACTTAACGAATGTCAACATTGGCAAGTCCAAATCGTAAGCCACTTTGCCAACTCGTCTTTGCGACTACGAACGGTCATATGTATCTCAGCGCCAATTTGAAAAATCTAAACTCTGTGTCATGTCCTTGAACCTCTGATACATCACATCAGCTCTCTGACACTCCAACACGCGCGGAATGGATATTGTCGGTACTCTCATTTGTCGGTAAATATGTGCCTCTGCAGCATCTGAAACCTTTGACAAACTCATAGTTGTTGCCGCCTCGAGTAAACAAAACTCGTGGGTCATCAGGCAAACTATTATCTCGTTGTCCGGTCCCTATCATGAGTCCTCAACTAACGCGATAAATAAGCTATCACTCTGTCTCCCTGCATCAGTACGCATCCCAATCCGGTGCCACAAGCATCCGTATGAACAGTCAACTCTTAGTCCGACTCTTACAACACTAATAACGGTGCAGAAGTCAACTTCTTCTTCAACTCTGTGAAGGCCACATCGCATTCACCTTCTTGGTCAATCTAGTCTTCGGTTTGCAATTTTGGAGAAGTCATGTACAAGCGTCGATAATATCCTGTCAATCCTAATGACTCTTGATGTCCTGTCGTGCACTACGGGTGTAGGCGGTCGATGACAACGTGAATCTTACTCGGGTCCACCGAAGTACCTTTGTCGTTGATCACGTGTCCTAAGGGCTTCACCTACGAACGCCAAAACTCGCATTTACCGAACTTAGCGTACAATCTGCGCTCCTAAATATTTGGTCATAATCCTCGAATAAAGCAATGGATGCGAAGTCGCTCGTTTCCGGCTACGTCCATCGCAAGTACGCAAGTGTGAATCTCTCCATGTTTTGCGCCACCATACCTCAAGCGTCAAAACTCATCTCTCGGTCTCAATTGAATCTCGATCGGGGTATACTTCCTTGAATTTTGCCCAAGTACTCGGCTCTCGTGGGCGTTGTATGGGTGGTCCACCATCTTGCCTTCTTTTCTAGCCCCATTATCCGCATGAAGAAGAGCGGTCGTCCATCCATGTCGAATGAGTAAAACGCGAACGTGCCGCATGTCAGCGTCGTACTACGTGTATATAAGTATTACAATCAATACATACACATATAAGTCATAGTACTACCCGCTCACTTTGCTTCCCAACTAAAGTTCTAAGGCAAGTATATCGGGTTTCCACATCTAAAATTTTAAATTTTTTTTTTTTTTTTTTAAGTGTTATGCTCTTTCAGTTAATTTCTCGAGATTCTTCGAACTCTCGCTCTGATACCACTTGTGGCGTGGTATCAGTTTAAGGACACCTACGCTTCCTCCAACGGAGTCGACCATTCTCTGATACCACTTTGTAACGTGGTATCAGTGTCCACCTACACTTCCTCCAACAGAGTCGACCATGCTCATGGTGCAGTCAAGACTATCCGAAGCGCCATGGGACCTCGTGGATATTTCCCCCCTCCCACCCCCCACAGGATTCGAACTGCGCCCCAGGGTACAAGTACTCGGGTTCGAGGGTGTGTACCCCGAGCTGTATTGGCCCGGTGGTACACACCCTCAAGAACCTGAGTACTTGTACCCTAGGGGCGCAGGTTCGAATCCCAGGGGGGTGTGGGAGGGGGGAAATATCCACGAGGTCCTATGGGCAGTTTCTGGATAGTCTTGACGGTACCATGAGGTCTTCGGGCAGTTCTGGGCCGTTACAAAAAGAGGCACCTTTTTGTTGGGGTACACGACACCGCCGCCCAGGCTCTTGCCGAGCCCAGATTATCCGAAGCGCCTTAGGACCTCGTGGATAATCCCTCACCTCCACGGTTCGAACCCACGCCTCGAGGGATAAAGGCGTAGGCTCGTGGAGCCGTGTACCAACCGAGCGATCTTGGCTCGGTGGTACACACCCTCGAGAATCTGCGTACTTGTACCCAGGGGCGCGGTTCGAATCCCGAGGGGGTGTGGGAGGGGGAAATATCCACGAGGTCCTATGGGCGTTCTGGATAGTCTTGACGGTACCATGAGGCCTTCGGGCGATTACGGGCCGTTACAAAAGAGGCACCTTTTGTTGGGATACACGACCGCCGCAAGCTGTGAGTCCCGAAAGATGTAGGTAACGGGGCCAATATCAGCCACACCCATACATCCCTCCCTCACCCCCGCGGTTCGAACCCGCGCCTCGAGGATAAAGGCGTAGGCTCGTGGGCCGTGTACGATCGCCCGGTTGGTACACGGCTCCATGAGCCTACGCCTTTATCCTCGGGCGTGGGTTCGAGCCGTGGGAGGTGAGGATTATCCACGAGGTCTATGGGCGGTTTGGATAATCAGGGGCTCGCGGCTGGGCGGGTCGTGTACCCCAGACAAAAGGTGCCTCTTTTTTTTGTAACGCCCGCTCGCAGAAGGCCGTAGGCGGAAGGCGACCACGTCGCTGCATTTTAGGCGGGAAGCAGGGCCATTCCCCCCCCGGACTCGGGCAGGAGCCCACAGGGACACAGTACTCGAGCTCGTCGAGTTGTGTACCTTGAGCTGTCTTGGCTCGGTGGTACACAAATCGATGAGCACTGAGTACTGTGTCCCCTGCCCGAAAGGTGGAGTGTGGGGGAATGGCTCTTCCGCCTAAAATGCGGCGACGTGTCGCTTCCGGCCTAGCGGCCTTCTGAGCGGCGGGCGTTACAAAAAAAAGAGGCACCTTTTTGTTGGGGTACACGACCGCCCTTAGGCCCTCCGAGCCCTAGATTATCCGAGCGATAGAGTACAATGGCAAATCAGTCCAAATGACTGGAAATGAACATATAAACAAGAATGAAATATAAATAAATATCTCAATCAGTTTACTTATATTCCACGCAATTTCCTATGCTATTCAGGTCTCCCGACATTTCAAAACTTGTATTCGAACCTCCAAGTCTCTTTCTTAGGTTCATGATATCATATAACATGTTTTGAATGTGTTTGGACCTTTACTTAAGGTAGTAGACCTATTTATAGTGTTTAAAGAATTTTAGAAAATTGCAGATTTTTATGTTGTCATAGCACTTAGGGCGCTAAGTACCTTGATTAGCACGCTAATGACCTCATTAGCGCTACCATGTTTTCTCTAGTGCACTAGTTACCCTACCTAGCGCGTTATGGCAGGAAAACCCAAAATTCTACAATCCAGATTATGAGTTTTCACATAGGCTATACCAATGCTCTAGGAACCCCCATACACACCTCCAGAGTTCCAAGACATCAACAACAACATAAAACGCCCACATATAACATCAAATTCATGAATTCGTTGAATTGAGCTAAGTTTATGATGTAGGGAATTTACCTAGTTGATGTGAATCACCTAGTTGATCAACTCCTACACCAAACTCTCCTAGTTGCTGGTCTTCTTCTTCCTCCAGCAACTTCACCTTCTCCTGCAAGCTTTGCTTCCAAGTTAAGAAATGAAATGAAGTTGGCTTGAGTTGCTTAAGTTTACCCCACAACCGTGCGAGAAATCCGATCCTTAGCCACGCCAATTTCTATTGGCATTTCATTAAAGATTTCTCCAAAATTGCACAACCCCTATGTCGTTTTTTTCAAAAGGACGTGTCTTTCGATCTTGACAAGGCATGTAAGAGTGCATTTGACGCACTCAAAGTATCTCTCATATCTACTCATGTGATTCAAGCTCCCAACTGGGAGCTACCTTTTGAGATCATGTGCGATGCCAGTAACCATGCTGTGGGAGCTGTGTTTGGGCAACGAGTCAGGCGTGCTTCACATGTCATATACTACGCCTCCCGAACTCTTGATCCTGCCCAATTGAATTACACCAATACTGAGAAGGAACTTCTAGCTGTCGGCTTCGCTTTGGAGAAATTTCAGCCCTATCTTTTAGGTACTAAGGTGGCCGTCTATTCTGACCATGCAGCCTTAAAGTACTTAATGGCAAAAAAGGAAGCTAAACCTCGTCACATTCGATGGATACTCTTGTTACAAGAGTTTGATATTGAAATTAAAGATAGTAGTGGTGCTGAGAATCTTGTTGCTGATCATCTCAGCCGCATCAAGAATGGTGAAGCACCTGTTCCACTTCGAGATGATTTCCCTGATGAACATCTCTTACCCGTCTCTGACGAACTCCCTTGGTTTGCGGATTTGGTTAACTACCTCATTACACGAGAGTATTCACCTCACCTTACAAGAGCCCAAAAGGATAAAATCCGAAATGACTCTAAACACTATGTTTGGGATGATCCATACTTGTGGAAGTATTGCTCAAATCAGGTAATCCATCGATGTGTCTCTCAGATTGAGACATAATCTATCTTGGCATTCTGTCACTTATACGCTTGCGGCGACCATTTTGGTCCACATAGGACAACTATGAAGGTCTTAGAGAGTGGGTTCTATTGGCCTACCTTTTTTACGACTCCTACCTATATGCCAGGACTTGTGCCAGATGTTAATTGACCATTACCTTGGGTCATCGGGATCAAATGCCACTGACCTCGATCTAGTTCTGCGAAATTCTTGATGTTTGGGGGATCGATTTCATGGGGCCATTCCCACCGTCACATGATTTTCTTTATATCTTATTGGCGGTGGACTACGTGTCCAAATGAGTGGAAGTTAAAGCTACTCGAACTAATGATTCATTAGTGGTATGCGATTTCTTGAAATCACGATTTTTTTCTACTTTTGGAGCTCCACATGCTTTGATTAGTGATCGAGGTACCCATTTCTGCAACCATATGGTTGAAAACCTCTTGCACAAGTACAATGTTACACACCGACTTCTGCGGTCTACCATCCTTAGACGAATGGCCAAGTGGAGGTGTCAAATAAAGAGACTAAATCTATTTTGGAGAAGACCGTAAATCCATTGCGGAAGGACTGGAGTATGCGCTTTGACGACGCGGTGTGGGCTTATCGAACAACGTATAAAACACCAATTGTAATATCACCGTATCGCTTAGACTTTGACAAATCCTACCATTTGCCGGTCGAGTTAGAGCATAAATCATTATGGGCATTCAAACAGCTCAACATGGAACTCGATGCAGCCGGTAAAGAGAGAAAGTTGGAACTTCAAGAATTGGAGGAGATCCGGAACAATGCCTATGAGTCCGCTCGAATCTACAAAGATAAAACCAAGGCATTCTACGATCACAACTTATCTCACAAAACTTTCGTAGTTGGTCAAAAAGACTTATTTATAATTCTATATTGACTCTCCATCCAGGGAAGTTAAGGTCACGATGGCTCGGACCTTTTGTTGTTACTGATGGTTTTGGACATGGTGCAATCGAGATCAGGAGCATGGATATAGGGAAAGTCTTCAAAGTGAATGGGCACCGACTGAAGTCGTTCTATGAGAACTTCCCATAGCATGATATTAAGAATGAAACTCTAGCAGTTGTAGAGTACTCTGACTGAGAGAGAGTCTGACTAAGTTGAGTCAATGATGTTAAAAATTGTGCTATTGGGAGGCACCCCAAGCTTCTATCCGTTTTCTATTTGATTTCTTATTTTAGCATTTTTGTGGTATTCTTATCATTATCTCTTTGGTGGCTTTTTATAGGTGTTGCTACCTCTGCATGGCGTACTAGATTTTGAGAGCCCGATATCGCTCATGCGACTCATCATATTATTTTATAACCATGGTTAGTCACACATAGATTTGGTGAGGTTACCCCTCTTTATTTTGTTTACTTTTTATTCGTAGATATAGGGATTAGTGTTAGTTTTATGCATGATCTTGTATCATTTCCTTACTTCTATATATCGTGTTCGTTCACCATCTTACGTGTTTACATGTGCACCACTTAACTTGTTTTGAACTTTGAGGACAAGGTTCGGAATAAGTTTGGGGTACTTTAGGATTTGTGGATTGAGTTGGATGGATTGCTTTATGAAATACCATAATTGAGATCATTTAATTTTTTTTTTTAATTATATGCGGTTGACGGATGGTAATGGTGGTGTTTAGTATCCCATATTCTTTCATTTCTTTTCCCTTCATACTTCTCTTTCTCATTTCATTAGGAGTTGATACACTTTAATGCATGTATTTAGTATATTTTTCATTTTTATTATTGTTTAGAGTCACCCGAAACTTTTTTTCATGCCTTTGGTTGTGAATGAGTACACTATGGTTGCCTTTTTTTACTTGAAACTTAGGGAAAACTAGGAGAAACAATCAATCGAGTCTGTAGCCCGGCATTTTTATGATTTCATGATTAGGGACTTAATATGTTGGTTAAACCTTGTGCTAGATATCAAAGGGGGCAGACAGTCAGAACTGTGCAAGTCAGATTTCTAGGGTGCTAGAACGAGGATCTAACTCATTTGAGGCTGAATTCCTATGACTGAAACACTTTTGAAGAAATGATTTAGGCCATTTTTGAATGAAAACATTTAGCCTTAATCCTACCTAAAGTGATTTCCCTAGTTAACCCATTTTGAGCCAACCCAACCTTTATTTCTTTCATACCTAATGTTGAGCCCATAGACATAGCCTGATATATTCCTTTATTTAGTTGGAAATCTTAGACTTGGAATCTTTAGTAAGAGACATGAGGAGAAAGAAAATTAGAGAAAAAAAATTGTTTATATGCCCAAAATAAGGGGAAAATCATGATTAGAGAATCCTACCTAAAAGTACATCCACATGAAATGGAGCAAGGAGTCGGGTGGTTGGAAAAAGGTGAGGACTGCACATATTAAAAGAAAGTTGAATTTAAGTGCAGTAAAGTCACTTTCATGTTCTCAGAGAGTCATTTGATAGTCTAAGTTTTAGTTTTCCAATGTTTCATATAATCCTTTATATCACTTCCTTGGTACCCTATCCTAGCCATGTTACAGCATATTAAAGTCCTAGTGATTCCCATTGGTGCTAAGTCTACAATAGTGGAGAGTGTGGTTGCATTTCTCGCGTATGGTACTTTCTATGCGTTGATGCGCTATTTTTATGGAGATTGTAAACTTGCATGCTTGAATGTATAGACCAAGAAAACTCGTGAGTAGTTGATGGCCTTTGTTTTGACCGAGTCTATGTCTTTAAAGTGTGATCTTAATTGTATTTGGGTTGCGGTTCTTGACATATCATAACTCCGAAATTTTTTGAGTGGCTTGTTAACTTGGCGACTATGTAAACTAAGGAACTCCATGAATTTTGAATCGGGTATAGGATTAGTTTAGGTAGTGCATAACTATATTGGGAGTCTAGTTTACTTGTGTTTTGTCATTTACACATTTGTTCGGGATGTGCAAAGTCCTAAGTTTGGGGTATTTGATAAGTCGTTAATTGCGTATTATTATATATGTTATTTATCTATTTTTTATAGTTGAGTCTCCAAAATATTAGCCTAATTGTCCTTATTTGTTATTTTCAGGGTTAATGAAGTGCGTTGTTGAACCTACAGCGAAAAACTACTCAAAATAGAGTATTTATTCGCAGTAGAACGACTACCAAAGTATTTGCTTCGAGACATGCCCTGCAGAGTTGATGAACAGACAATGAGAACCTGAATGACGCATCTGGATACACACATGTAACACCGCGATATGAGAGTCACTCGATCAGCCTCGAGATTTGTGCATCACTGTCTCCCAGAGATTCGACGTCTCTCCAGCGTGTCTTTTCACGAACTAGCTGCTATTGATTGTCCTCAGGATACATACCCTATTGTCTCCCAGATCTTTGTTGTTTTCGTACGAGTCTCCTTCATTTCCAGTATGCGTTTAATGATCCTCGAGACATGTGCTGGTGCACTCTTCTATGTTTTTGCTGAGTCTTGAGCACGCATCCTTCATTCCAGCAACTGCCACGTGGCGCCCACCTATTCATCCAATACGTCACCACAGCCTCTTCTCCAATCGCTACCTGCCACGTCCACCTGCACCAATAGCTCATCCAATTACCTCATGACACGTGTACAATACACTGAATCAAAGGCATAACAACCAATGGATCTGCCTCGGCGCACATGTCATGAACCCAACCCCTAATTTTGTCTTCTCTATCTTCCATAGAGCAAATTAGAAGGCGTTTCTCATATTAGGACTTAGGTTTGGGTAGGAGAACTCATACAACGGCTATGCATTCTTCTATTTTTCTCTCTTAATATAAAACCCATTGTACTATCTTTTTCTCTTTTATTTTTAATGGAATATTCAAGCAACATGTCCGACTAACTTCCTCGATCTAGACCGGAGGTGGAGCAAACTACCCTTTTTGTATAAATATATGTGAGATCTACTTTGATTTATTTAAATTGCTTTTCATTGGTATTTTATTCCTTTTGTTATTTATTGAATAATTAGGGTTAAATTTATATTTAAATCCTAATTCTTTTGTCAGTGATTCGTAAGCATCCATCTTTGTGCAATAAGACCACACTAATGAAAATTGACCGTATTGAATCGCCTCTTTTGGGACCGATTGAATACCTTAGGGATCTAGGCTAAATCAGACACATTGGTGATCCAGTTGTCTAGGTATAGTGCCTTCACATTGCGGTCAACGCATTAAACCCAATTCGCTTGAGTCCAGGGTTATGTGTTTGGCTAGAGAAATGATCATTGTCGTACCTTGACCACTAAGATTGGGAAGTGCGAGGACCCGTGTACGTTACCGGGTCTATAGCTACTCTGAATTACCATTGATTTGCATACTTTATATTGATGACCGTATGTTTAATTATGCCAAAATGAGGAAGTTTGCGACACCGATGGTTTACGTTACTTTTCTTGATTAATTTCTTTACTTAGTATTTTTATTCTTTGTTTTTAGTTAATTCTCGAGAACACTTTTGTGAATCCTCCAATTTACTTTTTAGTTCATTAGCCTAGGTTAGAAACTTGGTCTTCGTGGATCGACCCCGTGCTTGTCAATACCGCAATCCTCGTGGCCATTGGTAATCTCATCGGGATTATATATTTTGACGCATTCGACACACGTCACTTCAAAATTCAGTTTTTTTTTTTTTTTTGATTCTATGTTGTGGGGTACCCTTCCAAACATGCAAAGTCATTTCAGGAAACAAAATTTTTTTGGTGGGTTCCCTTAACAATCGATGGGGTGCACTTATCATATGGCTTGCCCATAGAGTTTCGTGGGGTGCACATAACCAGCCCCTAATTTGAATATCATCCTCCTCACCACTAAAGACTTTTCATAGTAGTTAGCTAGTCTCTTTTTCATAATAGTTAGCTAAGTATTAAAGATGCATCGACCAACAACCGCTAGTGCCTGGGCCGTTCCTAACTACTTGTGGGCTCGAGGGTAAAACTTTAATGCGAGGCCCCTTAATTCTAAATAGTAATGAATTTTTTTTAAATAAGTAAAGTTTTTAATAGTTTTTAAAATAACCTTTTCCCTCATCCTTTTTTGAACTTAGACCGGCAATAAAGAATATTTTTCACTTGATTGACCTAAATTTTTAATTATAAACTTTTCTAGGGCTCCATTCACTACAAAAAATGCACGTAACAGAAACAGGCTATTCCCCGTTGCTAAATAGAGACGGGTCTGGGATGGGGGCAGTCACTGACCTTCTTGATCGGAATAACGACGAGGTTAGCGATGACCCTGTCGCTATTTTTTGGGCGAGAATCTTCTCGCCCAATAGCCCACTTTGCTGCCCACATGGCCGTGGAGCCGCTACGTGGCCAAAATGGGAGTGGGCTGCGTGTCGAATTAGCGACGAGATTAGCTCATCGCAAATCCCGTCGCTATTCAGTGGACCCACTCTTGACCAAATCTTCTCCTTCTTCAACTCACTCGATCAACCCCCCCCCCCAAAAAAAAAAAAAAAAAAAAAACCCTAACGTCGCCTCCCTCTCATCCTCTCCTTCCTCTCTCGGTCAACAACCCATCTCCTTTCTGATCTTGACCAGCATCATCTTTCTCTCTAATCTCAATCCTCTATTCTAGATCTCTCTCATTTCTATCGATCTCCCCGCCGCCTCCCTCTCACCTTCTCTGTCCGCCTAGCTCGCCACGCCCCTAGTTGCTGCCCCGCCCCGCCGATTTTGGTGTCGCAATCCGCCGGTACCCTAGGTAAGGTTATTTAGTTTAATATATTTATTTTAATTAAAAATATGTATTAGTCATCTTTGTTGGTGAAAAATAAAATTATTTGTATATATGTGATATTTGTATGACTTTTTTATATTTGTGAAAAATAAAATGTGTAATTGTATTTTTTGTTGGTGCAAAATAAAATTATTTGAATATATGTGATGTTTGTATGACTTTCTTATGTTTGTGAAAAATAAAACGTGTTATAGTAATTTTTGTTGGTGAAAAATAAAATTATTTGTATATTTGTGATGTTTGTATGATTTTTTTAATATTTGTGAGAAAACAAATGCGTAATTATAATTTTGGTGGTGAAAAATAAAATTATTTATATATTTTGTGATGTTTGTATGTTTTTTTTTATATTTGTGAAAAATATAATGCGTAATTGTAATTTAGTTCTTGTGTATATTTGTAATGTTGTAGATGATATTGTTTATGTTGATATGTATTTATTTTTTTTGGAACGTGTTATAATTTTGGTAAGAAAAAAGTATATGAGATGTTGAGTTGAATCAAAATTATTGTTAGAAAAGTAAAATAAAACATTAATGATGTACACTTCAGTAATAAAACCTTGTATAATTGAAAAAAATTAATTAGAGAAATTAAATTTCAATTAGGAAAAAATAAAAGGACTAATATTATATATAACACTTTAAAATTAATTTATGAAAATATATATTTTGAAAATAAAATATATAATTGATTGATATATATATATATATATGAATATATAACAACACTTTTATAAAAAAAGTAAAGCACTTAAAAACTTATATATATATATATATATATATATATATATATATATATATATATGTATATTAACGTCGTTATTTATTGTGTAATTTCAGATTAGCACTCTAGCTCAGATCCACGTGGACGTTGCAAATAGGCTAAGACACACGTCGACCTAAGTACACTAGCTATTTGTCAGTTGATTGCTTATTTGCGATGCATATTTATGAGTTTATTCGTTAATACATCGCATATTTATCGTGCGAGATTGTGTGACGGGTGTTCGCTTCGTAATGCGTGTTAATGCGGGTATCGGGTAGGCCAACTACGGTCATACTAGAAAACATGACTGACTCACGTTAAAATGACTGATTGATCAATTAAATCAGGTAATATAATCATAAACTAAATCAATTTAATCAGAACAATAAGCTATGGCGCGCCTCAAGATGCATGCCGAGACGTAAGGCACCGGGTTCTGGGTAGCTGAGGGTTTGTGAGACCACAAATTTGTTAATAAAGGAGTCTAAGTACACCAACCATAATTAATTGTATGCCTAAGTTAACTATTTAAATAATTGAACTTAATTCTCCTATAGTTAGAAGGAAATACTCTAAGCCATTGATGAACATTAAGATGATCCTAGTTTGAGTATTACTAGGTTGTTTAATGGTCTAATGGAGTCGTTAATTTGTATGTGTTAGCATTAATAAGGACCACAAGATAGTCCTTGAGATACACACAACACATTAGATTACAGCACAACATATAAATACTTGACTTAGTGGGATTTTCTCATCCCCACCATCACAAATTCATGCAAATATGGGGAAACAATAGAGGAAGTAGAAGATCTTAGAGCTGGATTTCAGTATTTGGAGGCCAACTTAGGAGATCAAACACAAGGTAATCATATCTATCGTATTAAATTCATCAAAATGAGCTCAATTTGGGATGTTTTGGTGTCAATTTGAACTTGAGGATTAGATCACTATTTTTGATGAATCTTTGATGATTTACGAGTCTAATTAACACTGCAATTAAGATTAGCAAATTGATTTTTTATGGAGATAGGGTTTTTGGTGAAATTGAAAAAACTAATGAATGCATGAATTTGATAATTATAGTCGAATAATTATTGTTTTGATTGTTGTTAATGGTGTTTTAGAGTCCCCATTTAGTGGAGAATGGGTCGACAAGGCTGGGATAGCCGTTTGGGGTGTTAGGGATAGAATTCTCGAGTTGAGAATGACTGATAGCACGCTATCCAAATTAGCTACGCGATATATCTCACAGGTGCTCAATTGTTCTTCAAAATGAAGATAGTGCGCTAGGTTTCCCTAGCGCACTACATGCACCTAGCGCTGCTAGCGCCATCTTTCCAGATGAAAACTTAATTTAGTGCTCAACTATTCTTTGAAATGAAGAACAATAACGGGTTGAGGTTTGTAAAACCCATAGGGACATCACTTGAGTATTTAATTGTTGTTCTTATATTGCTTCTGTCCATTCTTGCATTTTATTCCGTTCCACACTATTTTAGACAGTCACTTGAGTACTCCCACCAGTATATTCATTGTGTGTTTTGGGCACGCTATGTTGTACCACATGTGACCAAACCATCGGTGAATTGCAACCCGAGCAGCTGATTGGTGCACATGTCGGTGAAGCGTAGGTTTAAGCTAATCACTGCGAGGAACTAGGTGAAAAAATAATGGGGGCACCCACTGAAGGGATCCTGGGGGATCCAAAGTATAGTCTAGTCTGACAGGGACGAGCGCACATTTTTTTATCCACTTGTTATGTATGCATGCGATGATCCATTTACAGTTGTCTGTTTATATTTCCGCATGCTTATTTAACATTTCTTTGGCTTCTTATTTGCTTTAATGCTCGTGGAGTTTTTTGAGATTTTATCCTAGTGCCTTTTGTGATGTCGAGGATCGGTGGGGGCAAGGGGATCCTAGGCGACTACATCTGATTGCCCGCCGTCGATGACCTAATAGTATGTGTTTATTTTGATATTTTGTTTTATTTTGGGTATTTGGGAGATTGGAGTGACACTGTACATGTATATATATACTGACATATAGTACTGTTGCCTATATACAAATTACTTTTTGGGTTTTCCACACTAGGACATACTCATATGAATGATGCTATATATTATAATGAACTTTATGCTTTACTTACTCTAATTAAGACTTCCGCTGCTTTATTGTTAAATGTGATCAACTGTTAACTTGTAAAGCACAAACCTCTAGCACAACTAGGATTTGAATAAGCTACAAATAGTTGAACTTAAGGAATTGAAATACTTAAGGAAATAACTCAAGAAAAATATGAATAACTGATTAACTAAACTAATAACACACAAGTGGACACGAGTATCGAGACATTTGATGGATGGGAATATGTCGGTCACGTGTAGTTGGGTCCACCAATCGAGGAGCATACGATACGACGACAGCCCGGGGCGACCTCGAGGCGTGGGGCTGCTACAGTTGGTATCAGAGCCGAGTTTTAGGAACTTGGGAAATCTAAATGAAGGAGCATAAATCTTAATAAACAAACATTAGATGTGGAAACCTGATGATATTGTCTTAGAACTTTAGTTGGGAAGCGATGCGAGGCAGGTAGAGTTAGGGTTTATATACATGTTATATTTTTATTATATATATGATATACAAGTATATATACCGAAGCTGATCTGGTGCACACTTCTCGATGCAAGTCGTGGACGGACTGTCGACTATGCCTTAAGAGACTGGACAAATTAGCGATGCAGCTAGGGATCCCCGATCATAACAAGTGTCGAGGACCGACTCGCAGCCCAAGAGACTTAGATGGTTGAGGTACTCTGACTGTTACGGGATCGGGCCGTCACACTTACAACACTCACTACAGCTACGACTATAGCACCCCGAGACCTAGTGGTAGTCATATCACCCACAGGGACAACTGTCGCCTCGGTTGTCCCACAAACACCGATTGATGGAGCAATTGCGGAGACACGGGCAGAAGGAGCTACACTAGTTGTCATTCCACTTGAGACTCCGACTCTTACGCCCCCACCCATGACTACAGAGCAGTTGACTACCATTATTATTGATGCTACATCAGGATTCGTATTGGACCCATAGGCGAAGCTTTTAAGAGAGTTTATGAAGTTTTAGTTAAGTTTCTTCTACGGAGGTGGTGACTCTAAGGCGGCAAAGAAATGGATAATTTCTCATTAACGGATCCATAAGCTGATGATGAACGATGAGAGGGTGCAGGCACTTCTATCTGGAGCATGTTTGAGAGGTCATGCAGCAGTCTGGTGGACCACGTATCAGGATACACACCCAGTGCGGACAATATGGGGCAGAGTTCAGAGAGTTATTTTATGATCAATATATTCCTATGGAGGTGAGGTTAAGGTTGAGAAAGGAGTTTCTTGTCCCGCGATAGGGTAACCGCTACTGATGTAGTATATGGAGCATTACCGATACTTGTTACAGTTCTCAATGGAAGTGGAGGGATAAAGTGACTATAGGTCTATTACTTTACCGAGGTGAGGATGATAGGATTTCTAAAGTAGCGGTGTCATCTGGAGCTCCTACTTTGCAGGAGATCTATGACAGAACGTTAGCACATGAGACATTTTTTATGCAGATAGTGGGTAGGTGTATTACCGGGACTAAGGTACAGAAGAAACAGAGTTCTCACCCGGACCGGAGGCTAAAGAAATAGAGGGATAATTCAGATAGGGGTCGAGGGACGATAGACGGGACAGGGACCGCGGGGATGATCACTGAGACAGTTAGTTTCAATATGAAGATAAGCAGCAGGTTCACACTATGACACCACAGACAGATCGAGAAGCGTGTAGGTAAAACCACAATAGTACCGTCAAGGTAGAGATCAGGGAGGACATGATAGGGTTTAGAGAGACCGGGTTCAGGGTCACAGATATGAAGACGGACAGGCTGACAAGCAGGAGAAGCATATATGTCATGGGTGTGTCAGATGGGACATTTGATGGGAGAATGCAGAGCACTATCATCACCGTAATGGGAGCCAAATCAGGCTAGGGAAAGGGCCTACATAGTAGCACAACCAGACGGTGAAGCGACCAGACAGCTCATCGAGGGTACGTTACATATCCATGATAGACATATGCATACTATGTTTGATTATGGTAATACTTTATCATTTATTGTTGGATGGATTGTTGGAGAATTAGGGTTGCACAGACACTTGACACACACCTTATTCTTAGTACGGTCTATGGGGACAAGATATACCCTAACCGGATATGTAGAGAAGTATTGATAGAGGTTGAGGGACATAAGCTGCCAGCTGATCTCCAAGTATTAGAGTACATAGAGTTTGATGCACTTCTCGGGATGGATTGGCTATCGCCTTATCATGCATGGATAGATTGTTTTAGTAAAAGAGTTGAGTTTCGCATTATTGGGTTACCATAGTTCTCACTAGTTGGATCCGTGACAGACTTACCTATCACTAGGGGCCGACGAGCTACAACACAGGAGATGGAGGCATTCGCAGTGATAGTTAAACTGGAGGTTAGTACCGAGGTCAGGATTGATGATGTTCTAATAGTTAGAGATTTCATTTATGTATTCCTGGATGATCTATAAATATCACCACTACCACGAGCGAATAAGTTTATCATCGAGCTGATACCGAGGACTCAACCGATCGTCATCAGACCTTACAGGATGTCACCATTTGAGCAGGAAGAGGTTAGGAGATTGCTTGATGATTTGTTGGAGAAGAGTTTCATCCACCCTAGTATGTCACCTTTGGGAGCTCTAGTGTTATTTGTGAAGAAGAATGATGGTTTGATGATGATGTGCATAGACTATAGGAAACTGAATCAGGCGACATTTAGGAACCATTACCCACTCCCTAAGATAGATGATCTATTCGACCAGTTAGCATGAGCCAAATTCTTCTCGAAGATTGATCTTCATTCAGGTTATCATTAGTTGAGGATTCGAGAGGAGGACATCAAGAAAACCGCCTTCAGCATGAGATACGGGTTATTTGAGTTCACAATCATGTCGTTCGGACTTACTAACACCTCAACAATCTTTATGGATATGATCTTAAGACCATATTTAGATAGATTTGTCATAGTTTTCTTCGACGATATCTTGATCTATAGTAAGACTCGTGAGGAGCACGAGAGACATCTCAAGGCCGTTTTGATGACATTGAGAGAGCATAGGTTGTACGCCAAGTTTAGGAAGTGTGACTTCTAGCTGAGTGTGGTGAGATTTCTGGGACACGTCATCAGCGATCAGGGTATCTCTATGGATTCTGAGAATATTAGGGCTATCATTGACTAGAGGACGCTTGAGTCTATTGCCGATATTTGGAGTTTTCTTGGACTGGCAGGATACTATCGGTGATTCGTACATGACTTTTCTTCGATTACAGCGCGAGTGACCAGATTGACCAAAAGGGATGTTAGATTTGATTGGTCAAAGGAGTGTGAGCAGGCTTTCTGGGAGCTGAAGAGGAAATTGACTTTCGCATCAGTGTCGACATTGCTAGAGTTGGGCAAGATTTTGTTAGTTTTCACATATACGTCAGGCATTGTTCTTGGATGTGTATTGATGTAAGAGGGTAAACCAGTTGCTTATCTTTCCAGACGGTTGAGACCACATGAGGGGGATTATCTAGTGCACAGCTTGGACCTTACATCAGTCATTTTTGTACTGAAGGCTTGGAGGCATTGTATCTACGGAGAGAGGTTCACCTTGTACACGGATCATTAGAGTTTGTGTTATATCTTCACTAAGAGAGATTTGAACATGCATTAGAAGTGATGGCTTAAACCGCTAAAGGACTACAACTTTGTTATTGAGTATCACCCTGATAAAGCGAACGTCGTAGCTAATGCTTTGAGTAGGAGCGGGATTGATAGTCAGAAAGTTTTGCGATCATGGCTTATTACAGGCAACATCAGTTACGTGCATGATAGAGGTATTTACTATGGTCGAGCCTCATATTTATTATCATATGAGAGTTCTAGATGTATCGATTGAACGAGTTTTCGAGAGTCAGAAGGTTGATGGGATCTATGAGCAGCTTAGTGGTCTAGCTAGGGATCCCGAGTGTACTGATTGGGCAGAGTCAACGAATTAGTGTTTGAGACACCGAGGTAGGTTGTGGATACATATGGATCAGGAGCTACGGGACGAGATTCTTGAGGATGTACACAGGTCTCGCTACACAGTTCATCCTGGCCAGACCAAGATGTATCATGACTTGAGGCAATTGTTCTGGTGGTCAGGGATGAAGGCTGATGTGGGAGCATATGTCAAGAGTTGTCACATTTGCCTTTAGGTGAAGGTTGAGCATAGGAAACCTGGTGGACTACTACAATCGCTGCTCATTCCACAATGGAAATGGGAGCACATCACTATGGATTTTGTTAGTGGACTATCGCATACATCGAGGCGACACGATGCCTTTTGGGTTATGATGATCGACAAGACGATGAAATTGACTCACTTTGTTCTGTTTCGATGAGATACACGTTCCCACAGCTGAGCATATTGTTTGAGAGGGAGATTATTAGATTACATAGGGTGCTGGTCTTTATTATATCAAACAGAATTCTCAGGTTGAGTTTGAGATTTTGGGAGACTATGTAGGAGCAGTTTGGCACCAGGTTGCAGTTTGGTATGGCTTACCACCCTCAGACTGACGGCCAGTCAGAGAGATTGATACAAGTTTTAGAGGACATGCTTAGAGCTTGTATATTGCAGTTTGGGGGTTCGTGCGAGGACTATCTACCACTGTGTGAGTTTACATACAACAACAACAACAACAACAACTATCAGGCGAGTATCAGTATGCCACTATTTGAGGCACTGTATGGGAGGCCCTATTGATCACCTGAGTGTTGGGCAGAGCCAGAGGATACAGTTACCATTGGGCTAGAGATAGTTGTTGATCACACAAAGAAGATTAGACAGATTCGATAGAGACTTCAAGTAGCACAGGATAAACAGAAGAAATATGCGGATAAATATCACGAGAGTTTAAGCTACGAGATGGCTTACTTGAAGGTTTCCCCTTGGAAGTGTCAGTAGAGATTTCGGATTAAAGGGAAACTGGCGTCGAGATTTATTGGACCATTCAGAGTCGCAGCACGAGTTGACAGCGTTACATATCGTTTAAAGTTACCTACCGAGTTAGCTAGGGTTCATTTGACATTTCACATATTTATGTTTAGACTGGCTAGGTCAGGACCGAGACTGATAGTTGACTTGAGACAAATTGAGGTTCAGACTGATGTGACTTACGAGGAGCAACCGATAGCGATCATTGACAGCAAAGTTCAGGTATTCAGGAGCAGGGAGTTCCCTAAGGTTCCAGTTCGTTGGCAGCATCATGGGATAGAGGTACTCGCCTGGGAGCTCGAGTCAACAATGCAAGAGCGATACTCTCAGCTATTTCACGGTATGATGTTTAGTTTTATTTAAATTTCGGAACGAAATTTTCCCTAGTTGGGAAAAATTGTAACGATCTATTTTATTAACGTCGATATTCATTGTGTAATTTCAAATTATGACGCCAACTCAGATCCACGTGGACGTTGCGGATAGGCTAGGATACAAGTCGACTTAGGTACGCTAGCTATTTGTCTTTTGATTGCTTATTTTGCGATGCATATTTATGAATTTATTCGTTAATACATCACATGTCTATGTTTGTATTGTTATATCGTGCGAGATTGTGTGACGAGTATCCACTTCGTAATCCGTGTCAACGCGGGTATCGGGTAAGCGAACTATGGATACACTACAAAACACGACTAATTCATGTTAAGATGACTAATCGATCAATTAAATCGGGTAATATAACCATAAACTAAGTCGATTTTAATCAGAACAATAGGTTATGGTGCACATCGAGATGTGTGCCAAGACGTGAGGCATCAGGTACCGGGAAGCCGAGGGTTAATGAAAACATATATTTGTTAATAAAGGAGTCTAAGTACGTTAACCATAATTTATTGTATGCCTAAGTTAACTATTTAAATAATTGAATTAAATTTTCCTATAGTTAGAAGGAAATACTCTAAGCCATTGATGAACATTAAGAGGATCCTAGTTTGAGTGATACTAGGCTGTTTAGCGGCTCAATGGATTCATTAATCTGTGTGTGACAGCATTAATAAGGACCACAATAAGTCCTCGAGATATGCATAGCACATTAGATTACAACACAACATATAAATACTTGAGTTTTTAGGATTTTCTCATCTCTATTATCACAAATTCATGCAAATATGGGGAAACAAGAAAGGAAGTAGAAGATCTTGGAGCTGGATTTCAGTATTTGGAGGCTAACTTAGGAGACCAAACACAAGGTATCTCTATCTCACTAAATTCATCAAAATGAGCTCAATTTGGGATGTTTTGGTGTCAATTCGAACTTGAGGATTATATCTCTGTTTTTTATGAGTCTTTGATGATTTACAAGTCTAATTAACATTGCAATTAAAATTTTTAAACTGATTTTTGATGGAGATTAGGTTTTTGGTGAAATTGAGAAAACTGGTGAATGCATGAATTTGATAATTATGGTCGAATTATTATTGTTTTGATTGTTGTTAATGGTGTTTTAGAGTTCCCATTTAGTGGAGAATGGGTCGATAAGGCTGGGATAGCCGTTTGGGGTGTTGGAGATATAATTCTCGAGTTGAGAATTCTGTCACCCAGTACAGATAATGCGCTTTCCAGATTGGCTAGCGTGTTATCCAGTCTAGGTGCTCAACTATTCTTCGAAATGAAGAACAGTAGCGCGCTAGACAGACCCTCTAGCGTGCTACTGGTAGATGAAAACTTAATTTTGGGTTGTTTTAGGTAATTTTCAACTTAATACATACTTAAACATTTGTAATAAGTTTAAGCACATAAATTGGACTTCAGGGACTTAGGGGATAGTAGCTCGTGTACCGGAGCTAGGTGAGTCAGATTTGAGAGTTCAGAGAAGTCGGAGAGCGTGGTTGTGATTTGTAAAACTCATAGGGACATCACTTAAGTATTTAAATGTTGGTCTTATATTGCTTCTATCCATTCTTGCATATCATTCTGTTCCAAACTATTTTGGATGGTTGGTTGAGGTTACTCCAACCAGTATATTCGTTGTGTGTTTAGGGCACGCTAGGCTGTAACACGTGTGTCTAAACCCTCGGTGAAGCGTAGGTTTAGGCCAATCAGCCCAAGGAAATAGGTGAAACAGTAATGGGAGCACCCATTGAAAGGGATCCTAAGGGATCCGAAGTACAGTCTAGTCTGACCAAGACGAGCACACACTTTGTTTATCCACTTGTTATGTATGTATGTGATGATCCATTTACAGTTACCTGTTTATATTTCCACATGTTTATTTAATATTTCTTTGGCTTCTTATTTTGCTTAAATGCTCAATTGAGTTCTTTGGGATTTTACTCACTGGACTCGTCATTTGTTTTTTTGTGATATCGAATGCAGATCCTAGTACTAGTAGGGGCAAGGGATCCTAAACGACTATATCTGATTGTCCGCCAATGAGGACCTACTAGTACGTGTTTGTTTTGATATTTTGCTTTATTTTTGGTATTTAGGAAACTAGAGTAATATTGTCCGTGTATATACTTATACTGTCTTATGGTACCGTCGCTAAAATCTAGAGTACTTTTTCGGGTTTTCCACAGTAGGACATACTCATATGAATGATGCTATGTATTGTAATGATCTTTATGCTTTACTTACTCTAATTAAGACTTTCGTTGCTTTATTGTTAACTGTGATTAACTGTTAACTTGTAAAACACAAACCTCTGGCATGACTAGGACTTAAATAAGCTATAAATAGTTGAACTTAAGAAATTGAAAGACTTTAGGAAATAACTTAAGAAAAATATGAATAACCAATTAACCAAACTAATAACACACAAGTGGACATGAGTATCGGGACATTTGATAGACAAGCAAGTGTCGGTCACGTGTAGCTGGGCCCACCAGGCGAGGAGCACATGACACGACGACACCCCGGGGCGGCCTCGGGGCGTAGGATCGCCACAATATATATATATATATATATATATATATATATATGGATGTACAACATACTATATATTTGTATAAAAAACACTTAAAATTAATAATTACACTGTATAAAAACGCTTTTATATTGAAACAAAATAGAGGACTTTAATTATTGAAAAAAGTAGCTAGTACTTATACATATAGTATATATGTATATATATCATGAAAGAAAATTTTAATAATTTATACTATATATGTACAATTATATTAATGTGACATACGAGAGTTTCGTAAACTTGATTTGGATGCTAATAAAGTATTTTTGGATTTAATTTGGGATTTAGGTATCCGAGGTGGGCCACGCATTTCGGACCCGAGATCATAGGTTTAGATATTATTTTGTGTGCCGCGTGACTAATTGATGTATTACACTATTTGACGCGAAATAGGGTCAAGTTGAGGTATAGATGCGATATCCGCGAGTTTCGGAGCGCGTTGGGAATTTTCTCAATTTTTGACGAAATTAGAGTATTTACTGGGGTTTAAATTAGGATCACAATATAAGAGATAAACATGACAAATAAAAAGAAAATGTAAAAAGACCAAACGGTCAGTTGTAAAACATAAGTGATGGATAAGATGTAAAGGACAATATGGTCATTTGACATCTTTTCTTTTACAAAATAAATAGATCGAAACAGGAGGTTTTCTCTATTTAGATATTCATCTCCTTATTTAGGTCTCAACCGTCTCTTTCTCAAGCTTTTGCTCTTCATCTCTCTCTCTCTCTCTCTCTCAGCTTTCTTCTCTCTCATGGCTCTCCCCTAATCTCGCCTCTCAAGCACAACTCCCACTTTCCTCTCGGATCTATCCCTTTCATGGATTAGCTTGGTGTCCTCTCCCTATCTCTCTCGAACTCGCTGTCATGGTGGATAAGGGATAGTAATACTCGATTAAGGTGAGTTTTAACCCTTGTTTGGTGAATTCGATGTTGGTTTACTTTGTTTAATTTGTTGATTGATGTAAAAGGAATAGATTGTGGGCTCGATTAATAAAAGGGGGAGGTGGTTAACGATGAACCGGGGTGGGGGGTGTTGTCGTTGTTGTTTAGATGTTGTTTAGGTTGATTAAAGAAAGATGACGATGAGGGTGGACGGGGCAGCAATACTGCTATGAGGTGATTGGTGGTGGTGTTAATTAAAGTATTGACTTAGGGAATGGTATAAGTTGGGTGTTGAATTTGAAGAATCAATTGATTGTTAAAATCCTAGTTTATGGGTGTGGGAATCAATGTTTATATACCCAATTATACTCATAAGAATCAGTTTTAAGTTTTGAAGTGTGAGAATTCTCTAATGAGAGAATGCTCTGTTGCTATGAAATTGAGAAGAAACAAATTTGTATTGATCGAAAACTGTTTGTACAACTCAGTAAGTGTGCTATATATACACTTCAAATAACAGCACGAACTAACTAACAATAATAACAACTTTCTAACTAAACCAACAGACTTACAACAGATACAACAAAAATAACAGAATTACAACAAACTAACTAATAGTTTGTTACAACCATGGACCACAGGACACATGAACACCAACAGCTAACCATGATCAAACAATCCACATGTTGTTGCTTTGTCATCAACTGAATCTTGATCTCTAACATGCCCCCTCAAACTGAATCTAGGTGAACAAATTAGATTCAGTTTGAAAGATAGGAAAAGAAACCGATGAGTAGGAAGAACCTTGGTAAAAAGATCAGCAGATTAATGTTCAGTAGGAACATAACGAAGATCAAAAACTCCAGCAGCAAGTTTTTCCTGTAAAAAATGAACATCAACTTCAATATGTTTAGTCTGAGCATGAAAAACAGGATTTAAAGCTAAAGCACGAGCACTAGTATTATCACACCACAGTATAAGCTTGGAAGAACAAGCAAAACCAAGTTCACGAAGGAGAGAAGAAGTCCATAAGATGTCAGTAACACCCAAAGCCAATGCTCGATACTCAGCCTCAGTACTAGAGCGTGCTACAACTGATTGTTTCTTAGAATACCAAGTAATAAGATTGCCACCAAGAAGAACACATACACCACTAGTAGAACGACGATCATTAATATCACCAGCCCAATCAGAATTAGTAAAAACTTCAAGAGAAAGTGAGGTAGCAGGGCGAAACACAATACCAGTAGTAAGAGAAGATTTCAAAAAACAAAAAACTCTTTTGACAGCTGCCCAATGAAGATCAGTAGGATGCTGCTAAAATTGACTAAGTTTGTTGACAATGAAACTGATATCAGGACGAGTGTATGTGAGATACTGCAGAGCACCCAAAGTACTTTGATACAAGGTAGGATCAGAGAATGAATTTCCATCAGTAGCACTGAGATGAACACCAACAGAATATGGTGAAGACAAAGGCTTAGAATCCAACAAGTTTGTCTTTTTAAGGATATCAAGAATGTATTTATGTTGAGATAAATACAATCCTGAAGAGTCACGATGAACTTCAAAACCAAGAAAATAATCAACATCACCCAAAGTTTTAAGAGAAAACTTGGAATTTAACCAAGTAATGAGTTGCTAATCAAAGAAGAATCAGATCCTGTGATGAGAATATCATCAACATACACAAGAAGAAGCAAAATAGAAGAACCAGATCGCTGAAAGAATAAACTAACATCAGCTGAACTATTAGTGAATCCCCAAGTGAGTAAAGCTGTTTTGAGCTTAGAAAACCAAGCCCGAGGAGCCTGCTTTAAACCATACAAAGCTTTGTTCAGTTTACATACATACTTAGGATATTTCCTACTAATGAAACCTTCAGGTTGGCTCATAAACACATCTTCGAGTTCACCATTGAGAAAAGCATTGTTCACATCAAGTTGTTTAATAGGCCACTGATAAGTAACAGCAAGAGTGAACATGATACGAAGAGAAGATGGCTTAATAACAGTTGAGAAAGTATCTCCAAAGTCAAGACCAGGAAATTGATGAAACCCCTTAGCCACAAGTCTTGCCTTATACCTCTGAATCTCCCCAGTAGGACTAGTTTTAACTCGAAAAAACCCATTTACAACCAACAACACTCATATCAGGAGTAGGAGGAACCAAAGTCCAAGTGTTGTTGATGTCCAATGCATGAATTTCATCATTCATTGCAATATTCCAATTTGGATCAGCAAGAGCAGCTTTAACAGAAGTAGGTTCAGTAAGAGAATGCACCAAAGCATATGGAGAAGTAACAACCAATGTTTTTGGTTTGAAAACACCAGTATTACTTCTAGTCTGCATAGGGTGAGTGTTAATATGAGATCTGGTAATGACAGGTTGTGGTAATTCAGTAGTTAAAGGAGGTAGTGATAGTTCAGTAGTGAAAGGAGGTTGTGGTAAATCAGAAGGAAGAGAACTAGAAGAATCAGATGTAGGAGAAACAGAAACAGATGAATTAGAAGGAGAAGAAACAGGACATAACTGAAAAATAGATAAAGGAAGACTAGAAGAATAAGACATAGCAGAAGAAGAAGTATGATTAGATGAAAAAAGACTAGGATAAGGAAAATCATCTTCATTAAACACAACATCACGAGAGATATAAATCTTGCCATTTGAATGTAAACACTTATAACCATGATGCCTTGGACTATAACCAACAAAGACACATTTGGAAGATCGAAAATTGAACTTGTGTTGAGAGTAAGCAGTAAGATTTGGATAACAAGCACATCCAAAAGTTTTAAAGTAAGAATAATCAGGTAGTTTACGAAAACATACCTCATATGGAGATTTAAAAGCAAGAACAACAGATGGTAAGACGCTAAGAAGAAAAACAGCTGTTAAGAATGCTTCATCCCAAAAAGAGAAAGGTAGTTTAGAATGAGCAAGAAGAGTGAGACCCATTTCAACAATGGAACGATGCTTTATTTCGGGAACACCATTTTGTTGATGAGTATATGGACAAGAATAACGATGAACAATACCAAATGCATTGCAGAATTTTTCAATAGGTTTATATTCAAGGCCCATATCAGATTGAAAAAATTTCAACTTAGAGTTAAGTTGAAGTTCAGCTTGTTTAACAAAATGAATAAAGGCAACATATGCATCTGATTTCAATTTAAGAGGATAAAACCAAGTAAATCGACTGAAAGCATCAACAAACACAATGTAATACCTTGAACCTTGAGAAGGCAACAATGGAGATGGACCCCAAAGATCAGAATAAACTAATTCCAAAGGCTTAGTAGCAGTTATAGTGCAGGAAGTAAAAGGAAGTTTGTGCATCTTAGCTACTTTACAAGAGTTACAAAAAGATATGCAAGATTTATTTATAGATGTGTTCAATGAAGATAAAACTTTTTGCAACACAGAATGATGTCCTAGTCGAACATGCCATACATCATTATTAACAGAACTAAGCAGTGAAGTATTACAAGAATTAGTTGAAGAAAAAATTGTTGGAACAGAGAAAACTGAACCAGATGTAAGTGAATCAGCTTTTGAAAGACAATATAGGCCATTATGGAGCACTCCTTGAAGCAAGGTTGTCTTGAATCCTTGTCCTTGAGAGAAAGAAGAAGGAGT
Source organism: Stephania cephalantha (assembly GCA_039657325.1). Classification (NCBI taxonomy): domain Eukaryota; kingdom Viridiplantae; phylum Streptophyta; class Magnoliopsida; order Ranunculales; family Menispermaceae; genus Stephania; species Stephania cephalantha. The sequence continues at coordinate 31,415,031 of CM077569.1, forward strand.
AAACTCAAGTAATGACATTGTTGTCACGAGTAAGCTTTGAAATACTTATAAGATTCTTAGCAATCTTTGGAACAAGAAGAACATTATTTAATTGAAGAGAGTGAGAAGGAGAATTTGAATTAGATTTAACCACAAAGCATTACCAAGTATGAGAAATTTTTAACAACTCACCATTACAATGATCACCTGGCGATTACCTTTGTATTCGGTTTTATTGAGTAGAGCAGATCCATCAGAAGTCATGTGACTAGATGCTCCACTGTCCATGTACCAATTTGGATCAATAACATTTTCAGGAGTCACCATCATGCCTTGAAAATGATTGATCATAGCCTGAGGTGCAGTTGGTTGAACATTATGAGACATTGGATGATGAATCTGTGCAAGAGGACGTCGATTCTAATTAACATGACTTGAAGAACCTGAAGACTGATTTTGAGGACCATAAAAAGATTGATCAAATCTATGATAACATTGAAGAGCCATATGTCCATGACGATAGCACAATTGACAAAACACATTTCCTCTATTACCAGACCTTCCTCCACGATTCTTGAATCCACCACGAAAACCATTGTTAGATCGATTTTGAAAAGGTGCATAACTGATTTTCATACCTTGTGACTTCTTGTCACTGTTTTCAACAAAATTTGCTGAAACATTATTCATGTCTATTTGTGAAGCTTGATTAAGATCTTTAATTCTCTGTTCATGCATCATCAACATATATTGTGCATCTTGCAATGATATATTTGCTCTTTGAGAAGAAATTAAAACCACAACAGGATCAAATTCATGACCAAGACCATTCAGTATTGATTGAATCATATCAGATTCAGTAACTACTTGACTTACTGACCTCAGTTCAGCAGCTATTGTCTTAACTTTGAGAACAAATTCAGAAATTGAAGATGAACCTTTCTTGATGTTGTTTAACTTCTTCTTGAGCTGTAGAACTCGTGCCATATATGAGTGAGCAAACAAGTTCTCCAATGTTTTCCAGATCTCAAAAGAGGACTCATATTTAGTTACATGTCCAATGACATCTTTGCTTATGTTTGAAAACAACCATACCATAAGCAAATTATCACATCTGCTCAAAACTTCATCAGTTACAGATGAATCTGATGTTACTGAGGACCTCTTATTTTCAATGAAAAAATCCAAACCTAAAGCTCGAATTGCAGCTCTTACTTGAACCTTCCAGTAGATGCAATTACCTTCATCAAGCTATGTAAGTAGATTGAAGTTGAGAGACTTTGCAATTGCAGTTACATCAGCAAATGTGCTGAGACCACCAGAATCTCCTTCATAAGAACTAGCTTCTGCCATTGCAGGAAGCTCTGATACCATGTGAGAATTCTCTAATGAGAGAATGCTCTGTTGCTATGAAATTGAGAAGAAACAAATTTGTATTGATTGAAAACTGTTTGTACAACTCAGTAAGTGTGCTATATATACACTTCAAATAACAGCACGAACTAACTAACAATAATAACAACTTTCTAACTAAACCAACAGACTTACAACAGATACAACATAAATAACAGAATTACAACAAACTAACTAACAGTTTGTTACAACCATGGACCACAGGACACATGAACACCAACAACTAACCATGATCAAACAATCCACATGTTGTTGCTTTGTCATCAACTGAATCTTGATCTCTAACATGAAGAAGTTTCATGGGTAAATTGAGGTTGAACTGGCTGCTTAAAATAAGTTTTGTAAAATAAATAGTAGTGCAGTCCAGTTTTTTAGCCAACTTTGGGATCATTTTTGGACAATCAAATAGAGGTTTTAATGCCGATTTTTTTTATAGAATGTGATGTATATATACCAAGTTTGATCCCCGAGAATCGGATTTGCATTCAAAGGCAGTTTGATAGTGTTTTGAGGGCCGAAAAGGAGGCAAGAAATTTGGACCACACTATTATTTCTTAAAACTGTTTTGAGTAGGCATGTTGAGGCATTGATTTGAGACATCAAATAGGGTTCGATTAACTTTGTTTAAATCTTACTATAACCTACTTTGATGATCAATAAAGATTGTGGCCATTGGAATTTGTATGATCAATAAAAAATAAGGTAGAACAAAGGATGTTAGTGTGGTTCAAAACTGTCCAATTACAATAGTTGTGAATTAATAACTTTGTGTAATAATTTAAATGAGTATTTATTTTCCAAATGAAATAAGGTTGGGCTTTTTAGAATCTCTATATAACCCATTTTGAATAGAATCTAAGCTTGGACCTTAGTACAACTTTTAAGTTGGTGAAACATAGTAAGGAAAATGGCCAAAACCAATGAACTAAATTAATTAATTAATGAAATGAATGGTATTAATTGATGATCAAATAGAGTTATAACTCTCAAAATGTGAATTTGTAATTTAATAAGACTTGTTGAAGTACGTGTAAGACGGGGAACGTTGTGTGAGGCTTTACAACCAACTTTTAGTTGGTTTGGTTGTAAGTAAACCCTACAGTGATTGAATATTTTTGTATATGTAATTGTAACATAGTCTACATTGCATTTCATTATTCTTTGTCATTGATAAGTCGGTATTTATAGGTTTTTAGTAGTTTATTTTAGTATATTTAATATAGAAAGTCTCTAATATATATGTATATATATTTAATTATATTTATTGGTCATTTTCAGGTGAAACGGAGTGCGCAATTAAATCCGAAGCGAAAAAATACTCAAAATGGAATATTTACATGCAGTGATCAGATGCAAGACGATTTGCTTCGAGTTACGTGTTGCGCAGTTGGTAGAATAATCGGCTGCAGACCAAGTAACGCAGGGGAGTGACACTGTTAAACCACTCATGCACTAGCTGTTGTTGTATTGCCTCAAGAAGCACGCGGTTTACTCCCACAAGTACGCACAAATTGTGCGTTTTGTTCTCCTCAGCCACCACGTGTCAACCCTCCACTGGTCTAGCACAAACACCAGCCTGCAAGCCGTCAATCTGACGCAGACACCTCACCATCACCATGTCGTCAGCGTCCAGCTCACCAACAGATTCACCACGCACAGCTGCTATCAGACATGCCTCGCGAGACGTGCAGTACCGTTTCCCACTTTTTTGAGCGAGTTCGAGCAAGTCTTCTCATGCGCTTCCAGTTCCACGTGTCGATCCCTTAAGCGACCAGCACGTCATTCTGCAGTTCTTTACCAATCAGGCGCAAACACGTGGCGGACCTCTAGCTTTTAATCAACATCCCACAACATGTCCTCCAACCACCGCGTGACACGTGGCGGTTTTTTCCAACACTCAAGCACGTAATGCAATATTGCTCCTCCAATCCGCATGCGACACGTCAGCACCCCAATTAAATTCAACCAATCAAGCAGCGACATGTGTTCTAACTCCAAATTTGAACGCCCAGCAGCCCCTGGATGCTCCTCCGCGCATGTGTCACTCCACCAACCATCAAAATTAGTTTCTCTTACCTCATGGGGACCAATTTTTAGTAGTTTTATATATTATGAACTTATGTATTATTATCAAGATCGAATTTTATATTTTTTAGAGGCGGTAGTCGCCAGGAACTCGACGACAATGTCTGACCAATCAAATCTTTACCTAGGTCGGAGAGGAAACCAGTCGTGATTCTTAATTCATGACATAACTTGTGAGATCTATGATTTTTATTATTTAATTTTATTTAATTTCTCCTATTTCATTGTTCTTGATTTTAATGAATATGGTTTATATCTAGGGTATGTATATGGCCAATGCATGCTTTTATGTGAACAATCTATAGTTATTCGGATCGATTGTATCCGTAATTATACTTTTGGACCAATAAAGTGATGAACACTCACCCATTTGCCATAAAAACATTTCAATTCTTGAGTGTGTAACAATTGAATCTAGGTTAAACTGGAAGCGAACGCGATTCGATTATTTAAGATTAGTATTCTCACATATCCTTATTATTGCAGCTAGTGTGTTAAACTCGATTGGCAGATGTCTATGGTTATGCATTAATTAGGGAAGTAGTTAGTGGTGAACGTCTTAGCTATCGAGATTAGGGGAATTATGAATTTCTGGCGAATATCGATTTTCCATAGCTAATCTATGATAGTTTAAATTAATAATTTTTGGGAAAGATTGAAGACCATGATATGTCATTAAATTTTGATTCTGATTTGTGGAACCGTAGACCTAGGTACCCATTAATTGTTTTGAAAGTTATTTTCATTATTTTATTTATTTAGTTTATTTTAGTTTAGTTAGTTAAATTAATTTATTCAAAACCCCCGATTTCCCTTTTTATTATTTTTAACCTTAGAAAGACTACCAATCTCTATGGTATCGACCATTTTGCCATTATTCTACAAAATAGTTGGGTTAGGAACTTTATTTTATTGACACGTTCGGCACGCGTCAATTTTTGGCGCCATTGCCGGGGATTGGTATTTTTCTTTCTTTGGTGTTTTTTTATTTTTCTTTTTTTTTCTTTTTTTTTTTCTTTTTTTTTATTTTGTTTATCTAGTCCCTTGCTCTTAACATGTATGCAGACAACCTCGCGATGGACTCCTCCTACCCCACAATTATAGTCAATTCGAAGACTCACATGGGGTATGTATGTCACATATTGGATATCAATTTTCTAACATTCATTCTTTTGTGCAACATGTCGAGGTTTGCGAAATTTGTGAAGATTATTTTCATTCCGCATATGACTGTTCGTATTATCCACAGTTTGGGAATTATTATTATTCTAGTTATGCATCGCCACAACCCGACTTCTTTGGGCTCATGTCAAGTCCACGAATTCCTCAGCATGAAGAGAGTCAACAGTTTCAAGAAAGCACCTCCTTGGAAGATATGGTGAAACAATTGATAGAAGATCAACAACGGCTTACTGAAGAGTTTCGACAATTTAAAGTTGAGATTCCAAGCTTGAAGAATTTGGAAAGTCAACTTATTCAATTTAATGCCATGCCTCAGATTATGATTGACGAGGAAGAGTTGTGTAGTACACGATCATTTTTTTACCCAGAGGAAGATGTGAGTGTTGATACGTTGAAAAATCTTGAGGTGAATGAGCTCACACAGATAAAGGACTATTTGAGCGAAACAACGGAAGGAAGTGAAGTCTTTCACATTGAGTCAGAAATTGTCATTGCACCGAATGAAGAGGAGGATAATGAGATGAAAATTGATGTCATTTCAGACAGGCCGAAGAAGCTATAGATAGAGAGCGAGGAAGACCAACCTCTGGTGTAAGTGGAACCACCCACCCTCCCATGCATATTCGTTAAACCATATAAGGGTGTGGAAGTAAAGAAGCGTTTGCAGATTTTCTACACTGTTGATACCTTTGTGTTGGACGATCCTGATGCGATTGAATCTTTTATGTTGGAAGTCCCGAATGAGCTCACAAATCTGAAATATGGCGTGTATTCTTCATTGCCTGAATATGTTGATGCGCCATTCGTTGTTGATATCTCTAAAGGAGAGGGCATCACGTGATCAATCACGCTAAGTCTAGCCAAAGACTTAAAAGAAAGGTGGCTCGTTGGGAGTCAGCCCAGCTTCATTTATTTCTTGCATTTATTTCAATTTTAGTTTAGTTTTAGTTTTTTTATGTTTAATAAAACTCTAACTTGGTCTCTTGGATGTTTACATGTAGTATGTTATGATTGATTAGCAATTGAGGATTTGAGCATTCATGAGTTTTGTAGGTTTGACTTTGGAATTTATTTTTTAGCGTAATTTGAGCATTTTTGTAGGGAATTAACATATTATCAGAACTTTAGGTGTTTTGAGACTTTGTTGGGATATATCCAACTTAAGTCACCGCATTAGTGGCGGGTCTTTGAGTAGATCCAAAACTCTAGACTTCATCCATCATCTTGTTGATTTCACCCTTAATTGACAGACTTCGGGCTCGCAAGATTTGGTAGGAATTATTTGAGTTAACTCATATGTTTACTAGTTCTTTCTCTTGTTATCATTGTTCTTTCATAGTTTCCTTAGTCACCTAGACTTGAGAGATTTCGTGCGTTCACTAGTTTTGTAGAGACTTTTGTTATGCATGCATTTGTAACATCTTCTTATTCTTTATCCATGTTCTTCTTCACTACTATTCTTTTTCTTTTTGTTCGATGGATTCCTTGACTTGTTTTGAACCTTGAGGACAAGGTTCGGAATAAGGTTGGTGGTATTTTATGGATTATGGATTGAGTAGGATGGATTCTTTGCGAAAGACCGCATGTGAGATCGTTTAATTTTTTTATGCGGTTATATGCGGTTATCGGATGGTAATGGTGGTGTTTTATATCATTTCTTCCATTTCCTTCATTTCTTGTCCCTTCATATTTCTTTCTCATTTCATTAGTAGTTGATACACTTTCATGCATGTATTTAGTATAGCTTTTTATTTTTTATTATTTAGAGTCACCCGAAACTTTGTTTCATGCCTTTAGTTGTAGATTAGTACATTATGGTTGCCTTTTTGACTTGAAACTTAGGGAAAACTAGGAGAAACACTTAATCGAGTCCGTAGCCCAACATTTTTATGATTTCATGATTAGAGAATTAGTTGATGGTTAAATTTTGTGCTAGATAACAAAAATGAGTAGACGGACAAACTTGTGCAAGTGGTAATATTTTAAACCATATTGGAGAATTTGCTTGATTATAGTGAAAGTGAGAAGGGCTAACATGAGTTTTTTTTTAATATAGAGAGTCCTACAGGTTTCCATAGGAAATGGAGCAGAGAAACTTGTGGTTGGAAAAAGTGAGAAAAACGGTTCATAGGAAATGGAGCAGGGACTGTATTACTTGAAAAACTAAATGTGAATAGAGAATATAAAAAATAAAGGCGGAAGTTGTGAAAACTCCTTAAATAAAAGATTTAGCTCGAGTGCTTTTACTAGATTAAGTAAAATTTTAAGTTGCGTGCTCGAATGTATGGACTAAGAAAACTCGCGAGTAGTTGACGGCCTTTGTTTTGACCAAATCTATATCTTCAAAGTGTGATCTTAATTGTGTTTAGGTTGCGAGTTTTGGCATATCATAACTCTGAAAGTTTCTGAGTGGCTTGTTAACTTGGTAACTATGTAAACCAAATGAACTCCATGAGTTTTGAGTTGGGTATAAGATTAGTTGAGTCAGTGCATATTTATATTAGGAGTCTAGTTTAGTTTGTGTTGTCATTTACACATTTGCTCGGGACGTGCAAAGTCTTAAATTTGGGGGTATTAAATAAGTCAGTATTTATAGGTTTTTAGTAGTTTATTTTAATATATTTAATATAGAAAGTCTCTCATATATATATTTAATTATATTTATTGGTCATTTTCAGTTAAAGTGGAGTGCGCGGTTAAATCTGGGGCAAAAAATACTCAAAATGGAGTATTTACATGCAGTGATCAAATGCAAGACGATTTGCTTCGAGTTACGTGCTGCGCAATGGGTAGAATATGAGACAACATACCAAGTAACACAGGGGAGTGATACAGTTAAACCACTCATGCACTAGCTACTGTTGGATTACCTTGAGAAGTGCGCGATTTACTCCCACAAGTACGCACGAATTATGCGTTTTGTTCTCCTCTGCCGGCACGTGTCAACCCTCCACTGGTCCAGCACAAACACCAGCCTGCAACCCGCTAATCAAACGCATCCACCTCACCATCAACATGTCATCAGCGTCCGGCTCACCAGCAGATTCATCATGCACAGCTGCCATCAGACATGCCTCCATATGCGTGCAACACCGTTTCTCACTTTTTAGAGATGCGTGCAGCACCATCACCATATCGGCATTTTATTGTTCTTGATCATGCATACATAGAGTGAGAGAAAATGATAAGCATGTTTCGAAGTCTGGTTTGATTGAAACTAGGTTTCAGTCCTGCCTCTACGCCGTCTAGTGAGACTAGCAGAGTCTAACGCCAAAACGTTATCTCTGCATTTAATGATCTCTTAATACTATCTCCGTACTATTTTTGGAAGTCGACATCTGATTATAGTTAGGAGACAAGGACAAAGTGGACTGCATGTCATGTTGACATATTTATCTTATTATTTATTTGGAAATGCAATTACACGTCTCCATGTATCAGACTAACAATTGCGGGAATATAGATCAATGTAGGAATTTACTTAATATCTTCGAGTTGTTTTTGATGATGTCAGATTCTATTTGACGACAAGAGAAAAGTGGACAAGACTCGAAGATTGTGGTGATTGTTTTCACAAATTAAAGTAAATTCTTGTTTTAGATTGTTTATATTTATTGTTTTAGGATTTTTGGGGTGAGTGTAGGACGTAAAGTTTATTTGAATTTTTATGAGAGTCTCCTAAGTTAGTTTAAAATATGTCGAGAGGTTTATGATTCAATTTTGGTCTATTTGAGATTGTGAAGTTGTGATTAAACTATCTAAGACTCTAAGTTAATTCATAAACTTGAATTTGATATATATATTATGAACTGTGGGGAGTTGTGAGTCCTTCTAGGCCTCTCCCCAATTTTGTTGTCTATTAGGTAAATTTTCAGGCAAGCCACTTTTATGAAAGGTGGTGCCGAAATTTTTGTTAAATATGGACATGATTTCTGAATTTGCTCAAATCGAACAAATCATGAATTGAGTTTCAATGAGGATAAAAATTTAGTTTTAGATCTTGTAAAGGATTGAAATAATTATTATTTTGAGTTCAAAGTTTAAAGAATAGATTAGGCCGATTAGATTATTAAGGGATTAAGGTAATATTGGTTGGTCAGTTGTCTTAATGATGAGGGGGCTGACAAATGTGATATCAGAGCTTAAAGTTGGCTCAATTGAGGATAAACTTCGGTTAAGGACCAAAGGGTGATTGAGCACGGTTAGTTTGGAAATGACCGTGAGCTGAGGTATTTAGATTATTATGTTATATTTGTGTTGTATGTATGTGTTATCGCTACATATGAAATAGGAATTTTATTCTCCTTGTTCGTTCGATACTCAACTCGTAAGATGCGTCGAGTAAGATTAAAAATGGATATAATTAAAAGAGAGAATAGACATGAAACGAAACTGAGCATGATTGGATATGAAATGGACTTATGAAGTCTGAATTCATAAAAGTGTTGTAAGTAGCTTGGTACTAATATAAATGATGAAAGTATCAATTGTGAAATCAATAGGAAATTGGTTAGAAAGGAAATCTAAATGATTTAGGTACATAAGTATTGAACATGAATTTCTTGGAAATCAAAAGTATCGAACTATTACAATTATAAAACGCTTAGGAAAATGTTAAAATAGTCTCAACAAGAAAAATGGAGACATATGGTTTTGAAAGTATAAATTGATTAGATAAATTGATTTTGACTGAAAAATCACAATGGGATTGTGATTGAATCAGTCAAGTTGTCTAAGTCGATTTCTACGAAAATAAAATACTTTAAAGCAAATTATTGTCTCTTTTCCGAAACAAAACATCAAGTGAAACATGGAATAGAATCATGGTTTAAAACAATCAAGCGACTTCTAAAAAGTTGTACTGAAACTTTTGATTGTTTATTACTCAAGTTACTTATCCATAAGTGAAGTTAAGTATTGTGGGTCTATGAGTCGAATAAAGAAATGATAAAACAAACGAAAATATACGAGTTAGAAGTAATCTTTGTTAACACCAAATTAGGTGTTGTCATGGAACAAAGATCAACGAAAACTTCTAACTTTAAAAAAGAAGTGCAACGATAAGATCAACACTTAAGAAGTTAAGGTATTGGAGAAATAGTCTAATAATAGCTTGGATTAGCTATTAAACATCAACACAAGTGATTGTGTTTTGAGATTCAAAGTACCCAATAAAATATTTCTAACGACATTAAGTTATGATGCCTATCACTACAACTTAAAATATAACTAATGAAGAGATATATGATTGATTGAGAATCAGTAAATGGTTTGTATAGGACGTCAGTATGAGCTCCTATATTGCGAGAATTTCTATTGATATGAATTAAAGGATTGAAACAACATCCTTTAAGAGTTTCATTAGTCATTAAGTAAATCAGAACTTGGAAATTCAAATTATTCTATCTCTTCAGTGAAAGAATAACGAGTGAATTCATCAAAAGTAATTTAATGATTAGTAAGATATTTTGTTATCTTACATAGTCTCTTGAAAAGTACCAAATTTCTTTTTGAGAAAAAGAAAAGTCAGGAAATCTGAGACTAATGGAAATAAAATAAGGCAATAACAAACAGTAGAACTGTTTAAGTCGTTAAATTTATCTGTTTCGAATCAAAGTTAGCCAAAGAAGACTTCAATTGTTTGAATGATCATAAGAAGTTGTATTATCCTTAGCTAAGTTTTCAAAAAGAGAAAAAAATATAAATTGCATTTCAAAGTCAAGATTAAGGAGTTGTAAGTGGTCTGGTTGTTAAGCGAAAGTCGTGGTTTATTTATAAAAGGATCAAGATTGAGATCAATGTGAGAATAATTAAGATTGACAAAAACCAAACAATATAAACTCTATGTATAAAATAAAATGAGATGTAGAGATGACTTATGACTGTTAGAAGTGACACGAACGAACTCCTTTAGTCAAGGCTAGACACCGGAGTAGTTGTGCATGACCAAAGGTTTTAGTAACTCCATTTCATAATCATGATTCATTCACAGCGTAGAGGACCAGTGAATTGCGACACTTGTCTTTGAATAATCGAATGGATTGATGATAGTCGGAATAAAAGAGTTTATAAAGTTTTATTAGAGTCAATTGGAAGCTTAAATATAGGCAACTAAATGGTCAAAACATTCTCACATTAGTATTAAAATAAAAATTTTAGGTGAACGATAAGATTTAGAATATCAAACTTTAAGTTTGATAAAACTTAATTTATCTTCACGAGGATCTTACGAGAAAACAAACCCCAAATGTTGAAAGTTTAAACGAAAGTAGTATACAACAAATATCAGTGAATATTTTGTACATTTGTTCAATTGTAGTGCGACACCACCCGATTAGTCAGTGGTGAAAATTTAAAGCATTAGTTATTTTAAATTGGAGTTGATTTAAGAGACCTGAATGATATTGAAGATACAAAAGAAATGAAAAGATATGCACAGCTTACAACTTAATTAGTCAGTATTATCCCTAATGGCTTGAAAATACTGAATAGAGGACAGTGTATCTAACTTGGTATGTTTGAAGAATTGAATATTCTTCTATTGTACATATTGAGTAGAGGCAAAGAGAGATATTTTTATTTATAACTTGTATGAAATACAAGTTAAAAGTTATACTATGAAAGTATAATTATTGAATATGTCGATATCTCTATTTAAATATGTATATATACTCAAGTTAAGGATAACTATCTCTATTCAGGCAATGAGAGAAGTTAGTGAACACTAAGTGATTAAGATGCGAGATTATGGGAGATCTCAGTAATTAAATGGAAAGAGGCTCTTGGTGAACTCATAGATAGAGAATGATTTGAAGAAATTAGAAAAGTTATTAACTTTCTAACTAGTCAAAAGGAAAAGTTAAGTGAATTGTCTAACGAGTTGAAATTGGTAATTGCTTTCTAGTCCACAATATAAATAATATTGTGAGTAGACATTTAGAGAATTAGTGAGAGTTGTACGATGTGTCAGATTTCATTTTATGATCGGATTGAAATTGAGGTCTCTTGTCATGGGATGACATATGTGATTAGAGATCTATAGTCATAGGATGACTTATGTAATTTCAGGTTTCTGTTGAGAAACGTTGAAATGATGATGGATCAAATAGATATGTGACTCTACTTAGTATCTAATGTGGTGCTCATATATTATTTGTATTACTATGTAATTTGAGATTGATGATAGTATAAAAAAATTAATGAGCCAAAAACTTTGATGAAAAGACGATCGATGATGAGAAAATAAATTAGATATGTACCAGAGTTTGAGTGGATATGGAAAGAATTATTAACGATTTGTAGAATAACATTCAATTACAAATGAAAATAGTGTATGAAAAGTAAGATAGGTTAGATCTTGCTAAGTATTAATATTTGAATGAGATTTGAGGTATGAAATGAGAAATAAAGTAAGTTTATCGGATATTCCACAAAGTTGATCGTTTAACTCGTCAAAAACTCACAAAATGCCAAGATTGGCAAAGTAACAGCTATAACTCTTCATTGAACCGAGAACATGGAAACGAAAAGTTGAAATGTTTATGATCTCTACTACTGAGTTGTTCGTTACAACTAAAGTGATTGAGTCCACTTAATTGAAGTGGTACACATGCATTTTGGACCAAAGATCATAATTTTAAATATTATTTTGTGTGCTGCGTGATCAGGTTGAGGTATAGATGTGATGTCCGCAAGTTTCGAAGCGCGTTGGGAATTTTCTCAATTTTTTGACGAAATTGTGGTATTTACTGGGTTTAAATTGGGATCAAAATATAAGAGATAAACATGACAAATAAAAAAAATGTAAGAAGACCAAAAAGGTAGTTGAGAAACAAAAGCGATGGATAAGATTCAAAAGACAATATGGCCATTTGGCATCTTTTCGTATATAATAAAGAGATTGAAACATGGGGTTTTCTCCATTTTGATCTTCATCTCCTCATTTCGGTCTCGATTGTCCCTTCCTCAAACTTTTGCTCTTCATCTTTCTCTCTCGGCTTTCTTCTCTCTTACGGCTATCCCCTAATCTCGCATCTCAAGTACAACTCCCACTTTCCTCTTGTTGATCTATCCCTTTCATGGATTAGCTTGGTGTCTTCTCCCTATCTATGTCGAACTCGATGTCATGATAGACGAGGGATAGTAATACTCGATTAAGGTGATTTTTAGCCCTTGTTTGGTGAATCCGAAGTTGGTTTACTTTGTTTAATTTGTTGATTGATGTAAAAGGAATAGATTGTTGGTTCGATTGATAAAAGGGAGAGGTGGTTAATTGATGAACAACTTGAGAAGTAATTCTCAACTTGGTCCCAAAAATTTGTAAGTCATTAACAAATGCATATTAACAAAAATCTTATTGTTTTATTATTTAATTGAAAATGTAGTTTATCATAAAAAATGTTTCGATTGTAGACGTCATCGTATATTTAAGATACAACACTTCTAATGCTTTCATACGACCCAAATCGACTTTGCACCGCTCCTTAAAAATCATTGATGTATATCAAAATCTACTCTTAAATAAGTACGAGTCTTTCATACTAGCCATGCAAGCTAGTCAAGCGTACTTTCTTTTATACCTAAGTGTAAGAAGTGTGTAGAACAATTGGCAAGCTACGTGCATACTTCAGCCGAAGTTTATCGATGAACACAACTTAGTCGAGAACGTTGATAGTGCGCTTACACAAGAAGATGCATTTTAAGAGCAGCTACCTAAGCATGATATTGAGGTCGATATTAGCAACAATATTGCAGTTTCGCTAGCTGATCCAAACGGTGTACACATGTCAGACGTCGACGAAGAAAACGATAATTCTGAGTTTTCATTAAGTGATGAGAACGGTGACAATTATCCATGAGATAACCACTTGAGTATGTAAAGGCAAACGATAATTTCGAGTCTTATACTTGTTTGTTTCATAATATTTTTAAATGTAGGACGTTTATATGTAAATATTCCTAACTTAGTCTTAAATTTTTTAAAAAGTCATGTAAAGTAGAGGATATAGTTCATCGTCCGGTGAGGGATCTGGTGGACGATCCGGTGGTAGCAGAGATAACCAATCTCATTATTTGGACCGTTCACAGAGATGATCTCATGATGATGATGCTTCACAGTCTACTTACGTGCAGTAGACTTAACACCCCCATCTTATGTACATCCAGTACATGCCCCTTCTGCTTTTATGTCTTTGCCATTTGTATTTGCTGATGATCCAGGCTCTATACAGATGTACTCTATGCTCCTTGCGTCGCTACCCACTCCACTCGTCGTTGGTCACGTTACGTCGAGACCAAGTTCTGGGCCTACTTTTTAATCTGAGGGATCAACATTTCTTTCATATCAGCAGAAGCGGAAGCACGGGCACCGTACGACCCCACCATTATGCCATTCAGATTTGCTTGCCTCTCCTTCTACGAGTCATCACATCGAGCATGCACCACAGTCGTCGAGTACTTCAGCACTCTGTTCGAGTGACTCGTCCATCGGTACTACCCCACGTGGATGACGAGGAGGCGTTCAGGCAGCCAGGGCCCCGAGAGGCAACACTACTAACCAAGTTATGGGCGGATATTTTTTGTTGTGAAGGGTGAGAGATAGTAAGTATACATAATTTCATCAAGCATGCTTACGTTTCCTTAATTTACTATAATTTCGGTCTAACTTATATTTTCAATTTAGTGGATGCAAGTTACACTCGTCTGACAGAGCGGCACAAGAGATGACTAGGGCATATAAGTACTCCTTACATAAGAATGGCTATGCTTGGGAGTTTGTCCTTGACCACATGCGGGACATGTAATGGAATCAATGGAAGGTAAAAAAATCTTTAAGTCTCGTTTGTTTCATTTACTTAGGATATATAGACTAAACTTTCTATTATTTTAGAAATATTTGAATTTCAATATTTTTGTACATAGCTTTCTTTCGATTGGGATCCATCAGATAACGGAGCTATTAGAGAGGCATACGATAAATAGATTACCACTCGGTATGCCGACTTTATCAGCAAGATGTGTTCCAAAGATAAAAAGTCGGGCCACGTATCTATTGAGATCTTCAAGCACTACCAGAATATGCGGTTCACGCTTCAATTCAAAAAGAAGTCAAAGAAAACAAGAAAGAATCGGAGAACGAAGACAGGGGGACCCGGTATGGGTGTAGCTGTGCATACAAGTGGTTCCATATCCATTTATTAGCACGTAGAGAGGCTAGTATGTCATGCAATAATAAGTTTATATATATTATAAATCTCAAACTTAATCCTAGTTAAAAATATGTTTTATTGGATGAGAGATTACGTCGACCCCCGATTGCTTTATAGTTATGCTTGTACTTCCGCATTAAGGATCATGACATCGTTACTTTCCTGGATCAGAGAGTAGAGAGGGTTCTATTAAGAAACTAGTTTTGTAGTAATTGTTTTTTCAATTAATTAGTATCAATGACTTATATATGATTTTTGAATATTGAAATTCTTAATATATACGGTGATACGCGATAGACGCGTCGGGCTCACATAGTTGCAGGGTCCTGACATGCAGATTGATGAGACTGAGCTATATTTATCTGTCGTGGAGTATGACGACAAAGAGCGGACATATGGACTAAGGTGGAAACCATCGGGGTCAAGGTGTAGATATACCGAAGCAGGATCTTCTCGACCTATGTCTGCTAATGATGAGCCTATTTAGCAGCTGAGGGGGACATTTAAAAGATGCGATAAGTCTTTTAAGGGTGATCTAAGATAAAACCTTCGACCGTGACCAATTGCAAGAGATGTAGGGACAGTTAGGTCGCACGGAGTAGGCTCTGATGGACAAACTTGGAATTCCATTTGTGCCTCCAACAGGTGTTGATGATAACTTAGAGACCGACCACGATCTCATCGATTGAGTCCTCTGTTTGTATGCACCATATTTAGAATTTAGACTTTTTTTCAGGTATTTAAACTTTACACTTATATTTTATCTTAATGTATTTTGATAATTGTATATAAAAGTTTCTTTTGTTATATCTAATTAATTAATTTATTTATTTATTTCAATTATTTAATTTAATTTGTTCTATATTTCTTAATTCTAAAAAAATTATTTTTGAATAAAATTGTTTTTTCACTAAATAAAAAACAAAAAACTGTGATTTGTAATTAAATTTATTTTAGAATAAATTTTATTTATTTATTTCAATTATTTAATTCTCAAATCATAAACCCTATAATGTTTATAAATTAAAAATATTGTTTTATAATTAAATACAAAAAATAATATTAAAATCCATTTTCAAAATAAAAAATGGTTTTGAAATCAAATTTGTTTTATTTTTAAAAAAAATTTAAAGTTAGCGATGGGATCTCGTCGCTAAAATGTGTGACGTAGCTGTCAGGCCAGACACATGGCAGTAAATAGTGATGGTAAACTGCCTTATATGGCAGTCCAAATAGGTTGACCAGTTACACATGGCATGAAATAGCGAGAGGATATGGCGATGGGATTAGCGACGGGTACCCGTCGCAATTTTTGACACCCATCGCCAAACGAAAATAGCGACGAGGCAATTAGTGAGGGGTTTTCCCGTCGCTAATTAGGTACATTTTTGTAGTGATTTTGGGATCGACTCAATTCTTTTCTTCTTGTTTCTTTCTTAGATTTGAAATCATACTTTCGACCTGTATTTATTTAACAATGTTTAACAAACACCAAGAAACAAATCTTCCAACTCACAAAACATGTACAATATCAAACAAGTTAAGAAAAACGAAGTGGCTCGCTAATTACTAGCAATAAAAGACATCAAAAAACTGAAGTAATACAAATCTAACTAAATTAAAAGAGATCAAGAACGTGCAAAGATCAATTGAATTAGGATATGATCTGAAATAACAATAACCAAATCTTCTAGTCTAGCGTCCTTCACAAAGAAATTGATTAAAGATTGAAACTCAAAATTTGTAATGTCATGAGAACGCGAAAAGACAAACACAAACACAAAGCCAAGCTTGCTTTCTTCTAGTTTGTTTTTTCTAAACATAAAGAACTAAATTTTTGTGTATTCATTGAGTCATTTCTTATTCTTTTTTTTCGGTTATTATTTATTTTTACAGTAATTTTTCGTAATGAAGATGTATTTATGGATATGTGTTATATATAATCATTAAATATTATACATATAAATTATTATTTTTTTAAAGGTGGGGCCCTAATAAAAGTGGGGGCCCCGAGCCATTGCCCTGCCGACCCCTACTTGGGGCCGGTCCTGGCTAGTGCACTATAATGGTACTTTTACGGCTTAAGAGGATGTCTCGAGTTTGAGAGTACACGAATGCAAAAATCATAGCTGAGAGAGCTTTACCTCTTAGCAGGTCAATCCAGCTCGAGGCCGAGTAATCGGTTAAGTTTGGATACCGGGTGGTCTAGACCACAATAACAACATAGACTTAGTCTCAAATTAAGTGCGGTCAGCTACATGGATTAAACTTTTCTATTGTACTCGATTTAGCGCAATTGATGGAGAGTTTTCCAAACCATTCAAACCCCTCCTAATTGATGCTTACCAAGTAAACTTTGGTCTACTTCTACCTCGTCGAATTTCTTTAGTTTTTATTAAGTCCAGTTTTTTAGCTAGTTTGGGCATTTATAGGTCATCTTTGCAAGTGCCCGAACCACAACAACCACCATTCTTTAATCTTTGTGTCAATAGGAGCTACTCTTTATCTTTGAGTTTTTATATTTTTTATTCTATCTTTACAAGTTTTAGAACACATCCACCTAAGCATCCTCATTTTTGTTACATTCATTTTAAGTAGTTTTTTTTGCTTTACTGCTCAACATTCACTTCCAACTAGGTGATTTAAAAAAATAAAAAATAAAAATACAACGATCATGTAACTATATAACCCTATCTTTGAGGACATTTGTGCCTTTATGTTTAACTTCCTTAATTATCTTTGACGTGCTTATGCTAATTGTATCTATTCCACTTATTTCGAGTAGTTGGTCGTGGGTAACACTTATTATTACCTCTTATTAGTAGTAAGTCTTATTGAATAAAAGCTTTGTCAAAATAAGTGTGTTTGGAAATTGTATCTATTCCACTTATTTCAAATAAGTATTTTAGAAAAACAGAGGCAAAACCTCTTTAAAAAGTTTAGTTTTTTTTATTTTATTGAATAAGTGAAATGCCCCCTTAGGCGAGTAGCGATTGCACCGAAATTCACATGACTTGCGATTTATGGGTATTTCATTCTGCCAACCCTCTATTTGGAACAAACTCGCAACTCTCTCTATATAGTTTCCACGAACTATCGACTCGCTTTCTCTCATTTCTCTCACCTTTCTCTCTCTTTTCTCTTTATCATGAAAATCACTTTGAGGTTGAGGGTTGCCATTAGAGAAATCAACAGTGTTAGTTTAAGGGCTGCCATTAGATAAAATTAATAGTGTTGGGTTGAGGGTTGCCATTAGAAAAAATCAATAGTGTGAGACTAAAGGCTGAAAAGGGAGTGGTGGTGCTCAATTGAAAAGATTAT
Source organism: Stephania cephalantha (assembly GCA_039657325.1). Classification (NCBI taxonomy): domain Eukaryota; kingdom Viridiplantae; phylum Streptophyta; class Magnoliopsida; order Ranunculales; family Menispermaceae; genus Stephania; species Stephania cephalantha. Next base: position 31,433,219 of record CM077569.1, read on the forward strand.
ATAATTTTGGTATTTGTGATGGTGACGATGAATAGTGGTGCTTAATTGAAAATTTTATAGAATTTAGTGTTCATGATAAGGATGAATCTAACGAGGCACATTTTTAAAACCTTTCATTTCGCATCTCTTATATTTTCTATTTTAGGAGCTATCTGATTTTTTTTTGGAAAATGCTAAAGGTACATAGATTGGGCACATACTCGTAACACCGTCCTAATTGGAATAATGTTTGGGCCTGCTATTTCACTTTCTCTCATTGTGATAAGGAGAGAGAAAACTTTCAGAAAAAAAATCGTACAGTCGACTAGACTGACTGACAATACGGTGTCAGTCGGTCTAACCAGTTAGACGACTTATTGTGGCAAAAAATCTAAATATCCCATGTTTTTTTTTTTGCTTTTCCTTCTCTCTTCTCTCCTCATTTGCCCTTAAACTACTTTGGTCGACCAAGAAGAAGCCACAAATCCTGTTCTCCACTCCCTTGTTCTGAAAAGTTTAATTGACTGTAGTTATTCTTGTTGGGGCATGTGTCTTAGGTCAATTTACAAACGTTGTTTATCTTATAATTTTAGTTAATAAAATGGAGATTTTCATTTACTTTTTATCATAAGTGATTGCATATTTACCTTATAGTAAGATCCATGGGTTTTTGATGAAATATTCTAAATGTCCATAGCCGATCATTATATTAGGAACTATAATGAATTAGGACTAGTGTGAATTTTGATTAATGGTCATGTGATGATCATGCGTATAGGGATACGAGTTGAGATCATGAGTACTTATTAGGGAACAAGGTACTAGAACGACCCGCTATGAGAACACCACATGGATTAAGTCATATGTGTTATTCATGATAGGTATATCATTTAGTCCTTTTACTTGAGATTACCATAGACTTCAATATTAGGAGCATGGTAATTTGACACAATCAAACGTTGTCTTTAACTAGATGATTATAAAGATTGTGATTGGTTACCATGTGAATTATATATGAAGGTGTATAATTAAGATAAAATTTTTAAGTCTCGTATAGAGAGAGATATCAGTGGATCCCTCGATATAATAGACTGATAATGGCCAAGTCCATGTGAATTGATATGATCAATGTCACTTGGATGTTTTCAGTTTACCTAAAGATCGAGACTAGTATGATTGAACATTAAGGGTGATTTTCCATGCCTTATATTTAGTCAAAGGATATCGCACGAAAAAGGATATGATATATGTTATTCATTAGGTTTTATCGATTTTGATATTCATTCTATTTGGGTAGTCATAACGCCTTGCTAGATACCACTTATGACTTATGTACCAAAATGGTTTTGGTTCATTGCTAATGTCACATGAACCTATTAGGTCGCACACAAAGAATGGCTTTACGTAATTTCAATTGGTCCATAGTAATGAATTATATATAATAAAATTCATGATATAAAAGCTCTTACGATTTGTTATATGATAACTTATTAATAGGGGTGTATGTGTAATTTGCTTAAACTGCCTAAATACAATAGTTGTATTACGAATATGATTTTAAGTAAGGGCTTATCTATACATATAAATAAAGGGTGAAGCCCTAAAACAAAATAAGATTTTCATTTTTTACTATTTTCGAGTTCTCTGGATTTTGGTAGAGAAAGAAAAATGTTTTCTATCTCTCTTGGGGCTAGCACTCCAAATTGTGGTTCTGATAGAGGACTGGCGCTTGAATGTCTTAGAGATCGAACAATCAGAGAAGGAAACCACGGATTAAGGTATGGTTTACTTTCGTAGATCTAGTTTAATGGAACCTATTTTTGATCCTGTTAGGGGTTTTTCAAAAATTGTTTTGAATTTTTCGCTGCTCTTTTCTATTTAACGTTTGCATGTTTTTTCTAATGTATATATGATATATGTGTGAAAACATGATCTTGATTTATGTATATGTATGATGTACATATAGGTTATGTGATAATTGTTATCAAGAATTAGTTTTAAAGCATGTTGTTAATTCATGTATATTGATACATACGCATGATTTGATTCAATGATAGTATTCATGTTTTGAATATTTCGATTAACATATGTTTTTAATATTGAACGATGTGAATTTTGTATGTTCATGGTAGAAGTCAAGTTTAGGTTAATGTGATTCTAGTGTTGAATACATATTTCGTTTTTGTTCAATCATTATGTATGTCTCCATGATAAAAATCATGATTAGGTTAATATGATTAATTTAATATGATTCTTGTGTTGAATGCATGATTAGTATTTCGAAATTGATTTTGATCATATATCTCATTGTGGTTATCCTTAGTATATTCCTATTAGATAGGAGATGTAACGACCCGAAAATTTGACTTGTGTCACGTGTCAGGTCATGGTCGTTTGTGGGATCCACTCGTCGAAATGCGTATGTCCGAATCTCGGGTGGAGACTCAGAGGTAATGTGTAATATCCAATTTGAGATTTTAATGTTAATTGTTGAGAAAAGTATATGCGGGGAATGCGGAGAACCGAAACACGAACGGGGACGCGCCTCGAGTCGCGTGCCGACGTGGGACCGAAATGTGGCTATAGTGGATCTATGTGGTTTTAATGTGTACATTGGATACGCCTCGTGATACGTGTAGCGCGAGTATCGAGATTTTGAAAGGAGGCGGGTTGGTGTCTCGAGATGCGCACTGCTCGATTTTCGAAGACACTTTTGATTTGAAATTAAAAAGAGAGAGAAATATATATATATATATATATGGGAAAGAAAAAAAAAAGAGGGGATAAGATCAAAGAGAAAAGAAGATCGAGAGAGAACCAGAAAGAGAGTGATCGGGGAGGGAGAAGAGAGAAGGAAAGAGAGGGAGCTCGGTCGGCGAGAGCTCGCAGCGACGAGCCGGCGGTGTCGCGGCTCGGAGGAGCGGCGCGCGATGAGCAAAGACGGCGGCGCGGCGCGGCGCAAGCAACGCGCGGCGCGGAGGCGGCGGCGGATAGCGCTCCACTGGACGGTGGCATAGTAGATCCGGCGACTCTCCGGCACGGCGGAGAGATCGGCGGCGAGATCGGCGGCCGGCCAAGAGCGGTGCAATGGCGTGCAGACAGATGACGCGGCCGATTGGCGGGCGCGGACGGCCAGCAGCAGCAGCCGTGTGTGGCATGCGCAAGCTGCGGTTCATGACGAGCGGATCAGCAGCGGATGCGGAGTGCTCCAGCCAGCCGCGATGCCGGCGAGGACGTCGGTGGCGGCCGGCGAGCGGCAGCGCATGCGCAGCGCGCACGGCGGCGGCGGCACTTAGCGCGTTGTCGACCGGTCGGATGCGCGATTTCGTCGAAATCGCGACGACGCGATGGAGGTGATGTTTATTTCACCAAACTGAGTTGTGATTTGAATGATTTGAAGTAAAATAGGCCTAAAATGTCTAAATGGACACCAGGGACTTAGGAGTCGGGTGTCGAGTGCGCAAATCGAGACGCGAGTGAGACGTTTTGAGGTTCGCGATTTCTCGAGGTAAGTAAACCAGCTAGGGACTTATACAGTATTTCATTTCTCTCCATTGGCTGTTGTTTACTGATTTTTGTGATAGCTCTATTGTTGTTCCTGCTTTGTGATGTTAGCTATCTTTGGAATTGTTGTCGATTGAGTGAGTCTAGCTCAATGGTACACGGTTTGCTAAAATCAATGTCTTTAGCCTCCAGGACTTGGTTTCGAACCATGGGAGGTGAAATTACTATGCCCGTAGGTGTATGCATATGGGGGGGACATAGAAGATGTATATGGCTTCGCAGTCGCCGAGCTTGCTCGCTTTGGGGTGCATATACATCTACCTTTGAAGTCTTAGGGGCTTGCCTTGCCGTCGAGAGCTTGCTCGCCTGGGTGGGGGTGCTTCGGGCCTTCACAAAAAGGGGTCTTTTTGTGAGTGAGTCCATTGGCAAGTGAGTCATGGTTACTGTTTATCTGCGATATGAGAGGGTTAGGGCTGGAAGGCAGGGGCCTCGTCCTAAATCCGATGTCTTTCATGGTCGTCCGTCGATATCTCCCAATTGAGTGTACGTTGGGGGCTCTTATCCGGGTCCATGGATGGTTCATAGTCGTACGGGCTAGGGCTGGGAGGCAGAGGTCTCGTCCTAGATCCGGGTCTATGGATGTCTCATAGTCGCAAGGGTTAGGGCTGGGAGGCATGGGACTCGTCCTAAACCCGAGTCTGCTGGGATTTTTCCGCGACTCAACGACTTTTTTGTCGGGACTCCTTGTTATTTGGCCTCACTCATTGATGGATTGTTTACAGTCTTGTATATTCATGCGTTCTTTATTCCTTTCGTCCTATTTGCATGAATTCGACTGCTTTGGATATTGTGAAATGTTGTGTATATGTCCCTACGGATTTACTTACTGGGCTCGTCATTCTTATGTTTGATCGAGTGCGAGTCGTGACGAGTAGCGAGAGGAAGGCTTCATAGCTAGGTGAATTTTTGTATATTTTGTATTTACTCTCCTCTGATGATATTTTACGGAGTTCCACAATTAGGTTGCCTAACTCCCGATCTTTTTGTTGAGTTATTTAATGTATTAGTTGCTTCCGCTAAATTTTTAAATCTTGAAAAATACTAATAACTCAACTTAAAATTTTGAAATTTCTTGTAATAATGGATTGGAAGGCTGACTAGGCCTGCGTTGACCTTGCGAGACTGGCTCGGGGGTCCACGTGGGCTTAGGCCGGGCGGGGCCCAATTTTATAGGAAATTGGGGCCGTCATAGGAGATAAACTTGTAATCGGATAAGAATTACAAATCCTATAAGATAGGTGATATATATAACAAATTCTAATTGGATAAGGATTCAAAGTATTTTAAATTTTAATTGGATTAGAATAAGATATTAGGTTAAAGGTGGGCCCGAGTTAATTAAAAAATGTTTTATCTAATATTTTTTGGAATTAAAATAAGGGGCAGTTTTGGTCAATTAGATAGACTAAAATAATGTCAAATTTTAGGCGATATACGTATGATAGTCAATATTAGTAAAATTTCCTAACTTGTTTAGTGATTGTTCATGCATTGTAATATATGATATTTATCTTGTTTAATTATGATCACTAAAACAAATAAAAATCTCTCTTCCAAATTTCAAGTCAAGTGTCATCCATTCTCAAATGCTTGTCAAGGCTTAGATCACATCAATATATGTCTGCTTTCGCAGAGTGCATTGTGTTCTCTTAGTGAGGCAAGTTGAGTAACGGTTACTCTATTGTTTGAAAGAGTTAGACTTGATAAAGCTATCAAAACGATTTTGGGCTTTAGGCACTATATGAGATAAAACATGCTAAGGCATAAGATGTCATAATCTTATAAAAACAATTAAAAGTTACATATTATGTAATTGGTAATTGGTACCTACCTAAATAACCTAATTCAAAGTGTCATGCCTTAGCTGTCTTTGAATTAGGTGAAACCTGGATTTTAGTCCTTTAAATTAACATAATGTTTTTAGGAGGGTTGTTAATTTAGTGAGAGGCTATTCCTCTATACTAAAATGAAATTTTGCATAATCTTTGTTTTAGATCTATGACCTCTTCAAATCACACTAATCATTTGTCACTGCGATCCATCCTTGAGAAGGATAAGTTGTCCGAGACAAACTTTCTTGACTGGTTCAGAAACTTGAGAATTGTTCTTAAACATAAACGCAAGTTGTATGTCCTGAATAATCCTATTTCTGAGGAACCACCAGCTAATGCTTTAAGAGCCATTAAGGATGCACATACTAAGCATGTCAACGACTCAACTAATGTTGCATGCATTATTTTGGCAACCATAGTTCCAGAACTTCAGAAGGACATGGAACACATGGAAGCTTACGACATGGCTATGATGCTGAAGGAAATGTTCCAACATTAGGCTAGGTAAAAAAAGTTTGAGACAGTCAAGAACCTTCATTCTTGCAAAATGGTTGAGGGTGCATCAGTTAGTCCTTATGTTCTAAAAATGAAGGGCTATATTGACCATCTTGACAGACTTAGATTTCTCATAAGCCAAGAGTTGGCTATGGATTTTATCCTGAATTCATTGTCTGATAGTTATTCATAATTTGAGATGAACTATAACATGAATAACATGGAGAAGTCTATTTCAGAGTTGCATTTAATGCCTAAAACAGCTACGCAGAATGTCAAGAAACCCATTGCTAATATGTTGATGGTTCAAAAAGGAAAGGCTCTGAAGAAAAATGGCAAAGGCAAGGCTAAAGTTGTCAAGACTGTTGAAACTGTCACAAAGCCTATGAAACACGTCAAGCCTCATGCTGCTTCTACTTCACAGTCTCAAAAGGAAAAAGAAAAAGAAACGAATTGTCATTTCTGCCATGCTTCTGGGCATTGGTTCAGAAATTGCAAGCTCTATATTTAAGATCTAAAAAAAAAAAAGAGTAGTGCGACTACTGCTTTAGATATTTAAGTTATTGAAGTTACCTTGTCTACTAGTGATTCTTGGGTATTGGATACCGATGTGGATCTCATATTTGTATTAATGTGTAGGGTCTCACCAAAAATAGAAAGCTAAAGAAAGGAGAAGTCATCCTATGAGTTGAAAATGGAGAAAAGGTTTTTGCGTTGGTTGTAGGATGCTATGAGTTAATTTTACCTAATGGACTCGTTTTAGTTTTAAATAATTGTTATTATGTCCCTGCCTTGAACATAAACATCATTTCAATTTCATGTTTAGATTTAGATGGTTTTAATTTCATTATTGTGAATAATAAATGCTCCATTTCTCGTAAAGGTGTTTCCTATGCAAACGTTGATTTGTGTGATGGTCTTTACATTCTAAACATGAAAAGGTTCACAAATACTCCTATTTTTAATGTAAATACAAAGAGATTCAAGTCAAATTATTTGAATCAAACCTACCTTTGGCATTGTTGCCTTTGCCACATAAATGAGAAACGCATTTCTAAGCTCCATAAAGATGGACTTTTAGACACATTTGATTTTGAATCATATGAAATTTGTGTATCTTGTTTACTAGGCAAAATGACAAAGAGTCCCTTTATTGGACACAATGAAAGGGTAAGTGATTTATTGGGTCTAATACATATTGATGTATGCGGTCCTATAAACATAATAATTAGAGGTGGTTATCAGTACTTCATTACATTCATTGATGATTTCAGTAGATATGATTACGTGTATCTCATGAAACATAAAGGTGAATCTTTTGAGTTGTTTCGAACATTTCAGAATGAATTACAAAATTAACTTGGTAAAACTATTAAAACACTTCGATCAGATCGATGTGGTGAATATTTGAGCAAAAATTTTGATGATCATCTTAGAAACTGTGGGATTGTCTCATAGTTAACTCCCCTAACAACTCCACGATGTGTTTCTGATAGGAGAAATTAGACTTTGTTGGATATAGTTCGATCTATGATGAGTCATGCAGATCTTTCTATTTTCATTTGGGGTTATGCCTTAGAAACTATTGTGTTTACAATGAATCGTGTTCCTTCTAAAGCGGTTGATAAAACACCACATGAGATGTGGTTTAGAAAAGATCAAGTTTGTATTTGCTTAAGATTTGGGGCTGTAAGATTTTCGTACGACGACAAATCTCAAAAAAATTATCAGCCAAATCTACCAAATGTGTATTTGTTGGTTATCCTAAAGAAACTAGAGGATATTGCTTTTATAATACCACTGAGAACAAGTGTTTGTTGCTCGGAATGATGTCTTTATAGAAAATATTTTATTTCAAAAGACAACAATGAGGATAAAATAAGTCTTGAAAATGTTCAAAAACCACAAATAAACACTCAACGACCAATGGGATATTAACAAAGTCTTGAACTAGTTGAACCTCCACAGGTATCATAAGGCCCACGTAGGTCTGATAGGGTAAGACATCAGCCTGAGAGATTTAGATTTCTTATTAGTGATAGTAGTGAGGTATTGCTTATGGATTAAAATGAACTTACTACTTATCAGGAGACTATGTCTAGCCTTGAGGTAGATAAATGGCTTAGTGCCATGAATTCTGAGATGCAATCCATGAATGATAACCAAGTTTGGAACTTGGTTGATTTACCTAAAGGTGGTAAGACCATTGGATGTAAATGAGTTTTCAAGAAGAAAACTGACATGGATGACAGTGTGCATACTTATAAAACACGGCTAGTAGCAAAATGTTTCAGACAAACTCAAAGTGTTGATTATGATGAGATTTTTTCTCGTGTAACCATGTTTAAGTCCATTAGAATTCTAATCGTCATAGTCGCATATTATGACTATGAGATATGGCAAATGGATGTCAAAACAACTTTCCTAAATGGAAAGTTATTTGAGGATGTGTATACGATACAGTTTGAAGGGTTTGTTCATCATGAGAATTTTAGGAAGATGTGCAAGCTTCAAAGATCTATTTATGGATTAAAGCAAGCTTCTCGGAGTTGGAATCTTTGTTTTAATAAAGCTATTAAGGAATTTGGTTTCATTAAAAACGAAGATGAGCCTTGTGTATACAAGAAGGTTAGTGGGAGCGAGGTTGTTTTTCTGGTACTGTATGTTGATGATATATTACTCATTGGAAATGACATCTCAACCTTGCAGAGTGTAAATTCTTGGTTAGGAAAATGTTTCTCAATGAAGGACTTAAAAGATGCAGCCTACATCCTTATGATTAATATCTATAGGGATAGATCTAAAAGGCTGATCGGTCTAAGTCATAGTGCTTATATTGATAAGGTATTGAATAGGCTCAGTATGCAAGACTCTAAAAAAGGGTCGTTGCCAATGTCTCATGGTATAACTCTTAGCAAGACTCAATCTCTGAAAACTAATAATGAGCGAGAGCGCATGAATATGATTCCATATGCATTTATTATTGGATCTATCATGTATGTCATGTTATGCACCCGGACTGATGTATCATATGCTTTGAGCACAAAAAGCAGATATCAGTATGAACCTAGTGAGAGTTAATGGATAGTAGTAAAGAACATTCTTACGTACTTGAGAAAGACTAAAGAAGTGTTCTTGGTCTATGGAAGTTTGGAAGACGAGCTTATTGTAAATGATTACACAGATGCAAGTTTTCAAACTGATATAGATGACTTCAGATTGCAGTCTGGATATGTGTTTGTTTTGAATGGAGGCGTAGTGAGCTAAAAAAGTTCGAAGCAAGAAACTGTGGCTGATTCTATAACATAAGCTGAGTATATTGCAGTGTCCGATGTAGCTAAGGAGGCAGTTTGGATCAAAAAGTTCATCTTGTAACTTGGTGTAGTTCTTGGTATAGCTAACCTCATTTGCTTGTATTGTGACAACAACGGGGTGATAGCACAGGCAAAGGAACTAAGATCACACCACCGATCCAAACATATACTCAAACATTTTCATCTCATTCGAGAAATCATTGAGAGGGGAAACGTGAAGATTTGCAGAGTTCCTACAGAAGACAATGTTGCAGATCTTGTGACCAAGGCTCTTCCACAAGCGAGACATGATGGTCATGTTAGGTGATTAGGTATTAGATATATGAATGATTGGCCCTAGTGCAAGTGGGAGATGTTAGGACATGTGTCATAGGTCAATCTATAAACATTGTTTATCTTGTAATTTTAATTAATAAAATGGAGGTTTTCATTTGCTATTTTATTATAAGTAATTGCATGTTTACTCTATAGTAAGATCTATGAGTATTTGATGAAATATCCTAAATGTCCCTAATTAATCATTATATTGGGAACTGTAATGAATTAAGACTAGTGTGAATCTTGATTGATGATCATATGATGATTATGCGTATAGGGATACGAATCGATATCACGAGTACTTGTTAAGGAACAAGGTACTGGACCGACCTACTATGAAAACACCACATGGATTAAGTCATAGGTGTTACTCATGATAGATATATCATTTAGTCCTTCCACTTGAGATTACCATAGATTTCAATATTAGGAGCATTGTAGTTTGACATAATCAAACGTTGTCTTTAACCGGACGATTATAAAGATTGTGATTGGTTATCATGTAAATAATATGTGAAGGTGTATAATTAAGATATAATTTGTCACTCTCGTATAAAGAGAGATATTAATAGATCCATCGATATGATAGACTGATAATGGTCAAGTTCATGTGAATTGATATGATTAATGTCACTTGGATGTTTTCAGTATACCTAAATATTGAGACTAGTATAATTGAACATTAAAGGTGACTTTTCATGCCTTATGTTTAGTCAAAAGATATCGCACGACAAAAGGATATGATATATTTTATTCATTAGGTTTTATCAATTTTGATATTCATGCTACTTGGATAGTCATAATACCTTGCTAGAGACCGCTTATGACTTGTGTACCAAAATGGTTTTGGTTCATTGTCATCGTCACATGACCATATCGGGTCGCACACAAAGAATAGCTTTGTGCATTTTCAATTGGTCTAGAGTAATGAATTTCATATGATAAAACCAATGACATAAAATCACTTATGATTTATTATATAATAACTTATTAATAGGGGCATATGTGTAATTTGCTTAACTGCCTAAATACAATAGTTGTAGTACGAATATGATTTTAAGTGAGGGCTTATCTACATATATAAATAAAGAGTGAAACCCTAAAAGGAAATAAGATTTTTGTTTTTTGCGAGTTCTTTGGATTTTGGGAGAGAAATAAAAATGTTTTCTATATCTCTTGGGGCTAAAACTCCAAATTGTGGTCACTATTCGTGTGTGGATTTCTGATAGAGGACGAACGCTTGAACGTCTTAAAGATCGAACAATCAGAGAAGGAAATCACAGATTAAGGTATGGTTTACTTTTATAGAACTAGTTTAATAGAACCTATTTTCGATCCTGTTAGGGGTTTTTCAAAAATTATTTTGAATTTTTTGATGCATATGAACCTTAAAACCCAACAGTTCTACTCTTGCATCCTCTTTTGAGCTTCACCATCGATATAACCGACTGTGCTCTTCTTTTTAGTTCATTGAGTATTGATTTTGGATAAGATTATTGGTGCTTTTGAGGCGTTGAGGATCACCATCTTCAGAGTTGGCAAGACAAGACCATACAAGATTCCTTATATTGTCATTACATAGGGAAATGTTCTATTTTTGTTGTGGTTAGATTACTTCATTTGTTCTGTTGGATACATTGTACTGCATTTAGGGCTTCTAAGTTAGGGGTTAAGGAACATTTAGGGCTTATAATTTGGGGGTTGGGGAGCTTCTAGGTTTGGACCTTTATATGATTAATAACGTGATTAGTTATTTGATAACTAAAATTATATGAAATCAAACTCACCTTATCTCTTCAGATTTGATTTTATCTTAAAATTCAAAGAGTCATGCCCGATATATAATCACTTTTCGTGATTAAATGCATATATTTTGCCAATTAAGGAAAACTCTTGAGTTCTTATTTGTAAGTGTTATATAAATGATTGGGCTATGAATACCAGAGCCTAGCCCTTATTGTGTTTTACTCATGAACGTGATGATAATCAATAGGTGCAAGCTATGTGCATCCCACAAATCCTTATGGGCAAGCCACCAAAAAAATCTTGAAACCATTTCCAGATTTTCCCTCAATCCAAATGACCTATTTACCCCCATTAACTCCCAAAATGACTTCCAAGTCTTTTATCTCTTTCACGATTGTGCACCCCACAACATCCCACGTTCGTCTTCGACGATCTCGTCCGACCACTGGCGACTACCAACGACAAGAAGTTGCATTTCGGCGGCCAATACCATTGTAAGAGTCGATCTTTTCATGCATTTTCATGAAAGTCGATGGTTTGAAAGTGTTTATTTGTTTTAATTGTACAAAATTTTGCGTTCTAGTGCATTGTTCATTGTTGTTGTTTGGTGTCTATTGAGCTCCCAAAATGGAGGATGAACGTCAAGGGGGTGCGAATGTGCAAGATATAGAGGCATCTCTTCTTATTTTCTTTGTTTCAAAAGTTTGTTGTATTTTTTGTAGTGTTGTTGCCTGCCAGTTTGTTTGGCACACAGGACCGAGTAAGCGTGGTATGTTCGGTCTCGACCTACCGTAAAATTTACTTTTACTCGGTGGTGTGTGACCGAACAGGTGGTGTATGTTCGGTTGAATCGGACCGAACCACTTAAATTTTGTTGTTTTTAGTGAGTATTAATTGAAGGGCCTTCGTGATGTTGTTAGTTACTATTTTGCAGGGAATGTTGTCTTCTTTTGACTTTGTGGACTACACAAATGACTTCATCCTCAACGAGCCATTTCTGAGCAGGGATGAGTCGTTAAAATGGGTTCAAAGTCGGGGATCAAGTAAAAATTTCGTTATTGTCACGAAGAATTTTGATGTAGGAGGTGATGGTCGTCGCTGGGGGAGGGTTAACATGGTGTGCGAGAGGTATGGTAGTTATAGGGGTGACGCCCGAAGACTTGGAAAAATGAAAGCTAGTAAAGAAAAAGTTATTGTTAAGGAAGAAATTGTGATAGATGACAAAAGGGAGGTTTTGAAAGGGACATCAAGGAGAAGAACTGACACAAAAAATGTGGATGTCCATTCGTTATAAACATAAAGGAGCATGAAGACCGTTTATGGCATGTGATAGTTGTGTGCGGACAGCATAAACACAAAGTCGATCGTTAAAAGGAGCGCCACTCATACGCCGGTCAGTTAGTTCCAAAAGAGCACATTATGGTTGTACAAATGATGCAAGGAAACATCAAGCCCCTGGAGACATTGGACACCTTAAAGAAAAGGGATGTAGATTCTTTAAGGGATGTAGATAACACATCAACCTTGCGCACAATATACAACGCAAGACAAAAACAAAGGCTAGCCGAGGCTTGGGGAGATCACAAATGCAATAACTCATGCATTTGTTGGACACACATGATTATCTTTCGTGGCATAGGAAATACGGGGAAATCGACATTGTGACAGAGTTTTTTTGGTCTCATCCTAACTTCATAAATTTACTCCGATGTTTTCTTTTGGTTTTTATTATGGATTGCACTTACAAGACCAATCGGTATCGCATGCCATTGTTTGAGATCATCGGTGTGACGTCAACCGAGCTCGCGTTCGCCGTCGGGTTTGCATTTATGTCAAGGGAGACGAAAAAGAACTACATTTGGGTGTTGGAGAATGTTAATAACCTCATGGATGGGTGGGGTAAACTAAATGTGATTGTAATTGATAAGGAGTTGGGGTTGATGAAAGCAATTGAGTTGGTTTTTTCCACGTCCATTCACCTTCTTTGCATTTGGCACATTAATCGAGGTGTGGCTGTGAACACGAAGAAATTTTTTGCACGGACCGAAGACTTCAACATTTTCCCAAAGTAGGTGGAATGCTTCGATAAGTGCGACTTCTGAAGCTATGTTCAACACAAGGATGTCGAGTATGGCTGCCGAATATGCTTGTGTACATGGATTGCTTGATTATTTGATGGATACATGGATTAGGGATTACAAGGAATGTTTTCTCAAAGCATGGAATGACTAATCATTGCATTTTGGACAGACTACGACCGGCAGAGTAGAAAGTGCACATAATACCTTAAAAAGATATCTTGGACATTCGCAAGGAATGTTTGTGGATTTATGGCAAGTAATTAATAGTATGGTGTTGGCCAATATACTAAGATCAAGGCGTCTTTTGAGACAAGTTTGAATGTAGTGCAACACATATTTGGTGACACCTTGTACCGTGTCTTACGAGGTTTTGTTTCATAAGCGGCATTAGATAGAATTCGAAAAGAGTTGGAAATGACCGAAAATGTTGGGACTGATCCAAGTAGATGTCGTTGTGTTTTGCGCAAGACATTTGGACTTCCTTGTGCCCACGAACTTGCAAGTCACCAATTGGCAGCTTCACCAATACCACTTGATGATATCCATATTCAATGGAAAAAGTTAAACATGAATCCTAAGCAAGTAGTAAATCGAACATAGTAAAATTCAAAGCGAAAATTTAAAAGGGTGATTGAAAGGTTTAAAACTGTTGAAATCGAAGATATGCGCATGAGGATTGTGCAACAACTTCGAGAGATTAGTTATCCCTCATCCGTGTCCTTGATTGTCCCAATGGTGAAAGTGAAGACGAGGGGAAAGCCATCATAACCTGGCAAAGGAAAAAAGAGGAAGGCAAGTAAGGCCGAGCTTCATGTCGAGAATGACGACACATCCACAAAAAGAAATCCATATCACTTTGAGCATGTACTTCATCCAGAGATGATACCAAAGAAGATTACTCATCTAGTAGCACACAAGGTTCATAGAACACGTACATTAATGCATGCTGTGTGTAGGGATGGCTATTCTGGTGTCACACCGGAAGACTGACTTCATCACATTGATAAGGTTGATGATGTCAAAGGATATGGTAATTGTGGATATCGTGTCATTGCAGCCGGTCTTGGGCATCACGAAGACGATGCATGGAAACAAATCCAAAATTATATGTACTGGGAGCTTTAAGGCCACCAAAATATTTGGCATCCAATCCATGGTTGGATTATGAGACGGTCCTACTCTCCGTCCAACATTACGACGATACCAATGATGCTCCATTTGACAAGTGGATGTGTATGCCCGATTTGGGTCTCATGATTGCTACGTGTTACAATGTCATTCTTGTGTCTCTATCACCCTTGGGTAGTATAACATTCCTTCCACTTAGGAGTGCACCACCAGTTTCGATGAGTGATCGAGTTGTAATTGAGATGACACACGTTAATAACAACCATTTTATGCGGGAAAAGTCATAAATGTATACCTATTTATACATTTTTAATTATTGCCCTTGGATCACGGGTTAATATTTATTTTACAGGTGTGGTTCAAGGCGGATGCTCCTTTTCCTCCATTATATCCAGGGTGGCACAATAATATACAACCAGAGGCCTTACCATGGTGTGCAAACTTGAATTGGAAACTCCCAACGACACCTTCTAATTCCCAACACGGTATTCCTACTACCGTTGACCTGGACACACCATGATTGTAAAAAGGTTTATATAACAAGTGTGTAACTTCCAATTTTGTAACTAATCAATCCTTTTTTGTACATCCAATAAACGACAATGGTCGTATTGTCGTTGTAACGGTCTTTTTTTGTACACCTATTACATTGCACATAGTTGGATGATATTTTTGTACACTGCCAAACGCCTTACTTGTAAACTTCATATATAGAAAATGAATTACTATGAATTAAGTTGTGTTATCTGTCCCATGCATTTCATTTTTCATGAAGAATATATATCATAATTCTGTTCAGTCGCACACAACCGTTGATACCCTGTCTATTCGGTTAGGCTTGACCGAACGTTGTTATGTAAGTCGGTAGGTTGTCACCGAACGAAATCATTATATACCAAAATATATAGTTCGGTCGTACCTGACCGAACGTATCATATCCGCTCGATCAAGCCTAACCGACCTATGTTATATCAGTCGATTGGTTGTCACCGAGCGAAATTATTATCTATCATTACATATAGTTCGGTCGTATGTTACCAAACGTTTCATATTCGCTCGGACTAGCCTGACCGATCTATTTTATATTAGTCGGGGGGTTATCACCGAATGAAATCATTATATAATATAACATATAGTTCGGTCGTACGTCACCGAACTTTTGACATCCACTCGGGCAAGCCTAACTGATATGTGTTATGCTCTTCGGTGGTTTCCTACCGAGCCAAACCAATATGTATAATATAATGTAGTTCAACCTTAACATAGCCCGGGGTAATTGCAACTGTTCGGTAATGTATGATCGAACAAACGATATTCAAACGGTCCTGCATGATCGAACAATGCAGATATCCCCAAATAAGGGTTCAATTGTTGCAAATTATAACATAAAACCATTCCACAGTTACAACAAGTTCAAAATCGATATGAAGAACATATACCATTCAAATAAGGGTTCAATTGCTGCCAAAATTTAACAATTAAAAAAAAAAGTATTCCACAGTCACAACAAGTTCAACACACACACACACATACACACACATTCAATTAAATAAAAATATAAGGGTTCAACTCTTGAACTTCTTGGGCGATCATTAGGATGTTGCTGGCTCTTTTCCTTTGCTCCTAGACGAACCACCGTCTCCCGGATTGCTTGGACGTTGGGACTGGGTGGCACCGGATGTGGGGGTGCCCGATGGACCAGAAACACCAATGACTGTGAGGTGCTTTAACACCTCATCAGCCATCTTCAATGCGCATGCCTTGTCTCCTTCACTCGGTGGCAACGGCTTCTAAGCTACCACGACATCCACGGCCCGCTTTACTCGCCACGGAAACAACATAACACGAATCAACCGAATGAATTTATTACAATGTTAAATTATAATTTGAAAAAGGAAAACAATTGTATAGAGAAGTCGCATCGTAGATGTCGTCTTCACGATCATGATTAACATTTGTTCGCGCAGGATTTAGAATGATCGGGTGTGAAATCTCATTGAACCACCTGATGTAATCCTCAGTCGCCTCCCATGGCACACTAGCACGTGGTCCTCGTGATCTAGCCGACAAAACGTGATCTTGCCACCTTTCCCAGATCTCGGCTTGAAAATTGTACTTCCCCACGTAACTAGCTGCCACCTTTCCTCGTTGTGCTCGTGTAGGATTGTATGGAGCCGAGGGGATGCGCTGCACGGGCCCGAGTTGTCGCAAAAATCTATTGGGGTGATATGGCTCAGCAATCCCCATGTACTTGATGGTCCCCGTGTAGAAAGCGAGCTCCGCAATATCCTCGTCCCTCCGAATACTGAAGTAAGGGTCCCAGGTAACCTCCCAAAGGAAGGCGTAATGAAATCCCTTGACAAGTTGAAAAAATCACGTAAATTGTAATAAATTCAAGATTGCAAACCCAGCTTATTAGATCGAGCATTGTCAAGTGTTATGTGAAGCCTCGGGAGGTGGTCAACATTAAGCCCTTATTTTTTCTTAACAACCACCTACTGACACGTAGGAGGGTGTCAACGTACCCCGTGTTTTTGTGGGCTTCATGAATATCGAAGTGGTCGTACACCCATCCATGCAAAGGAATAACAAAAATAAGTTATTACATATCACCAGATACAACAAATACCACATTAAAAAAAGGCAAATAACATAAATACCTTAAGCAACGTCAGATATCCCGTAATCTGACAAATATCAACCCGAGTTGCCGCCTCAAGTTATCCGTACAGGTAGGCAATAGCTCCAGCACCCCATGCATACGTCCTAATCTGGTCCAAATCCTCTAGCAACTGTAAAAGTTGTACCGACACCTTGGTCTTTGACTTTTCAACAAAAAGAGTGCACCAGAGCATGTATAACAAGTAGGCTCGGGCTGTGCACTCAATCGGGGGGAACAACTGCGTCTTGACGTTGCCTTTCTTCGACAACTTGGGTTTCACACCCCATCGCCCCTTCAGCCATGATTTGTTCACTTTGATATCTTTATTGACTTGCTTCTCGACCTTGGCCTCCGATACACCAAGGGCCCGAGACACCAACTCGATTGCCTCGGTGCTAGACAAGGCATCACACTCAACCACCTTTCCCATCATGGGAATCTGCAACTGCCTGCTGACATCCTCCAATGTAATCGACATTTCACCAAAGGGGAGGTGAAATGTGCTGGTTTTCGGCTGCCATCTCTCCATGAAAGCATATATGAGCGTCTTGTGTGCCTTCCCATATGAGCACTGGGTCAGTGAACTAAGCCCAGACGCTCAAATGATCATATCTAGCCTAGCTGCATCTCGATGACACTTACTCAAATCCCGACTTGCCAACTGGGCACCTTGATTGATGCATCTAAACAAGGGACGTTCCTGAATGATCTAAAATTAAATGTTTAAATTAATATAATTGTTGAAACTACGCATAGCCAAATTAATTTGTATTGTGAATTGAAAAAAAAAATACCTTGTTGTTCCAAATGTTTGCGGCGACGTGATAGTTAAAACTCTTCAACACACTCCTATTTGATGGCCCACCGGGAAAAGGTATTGAAGAGTCATCACCTATTGGCCTTTGGTCAGACTTGTTCCCTGATGTGGAACCCTTGACCTTACTACTAAGGCCCTTAGCACGTGGTCCTCTTTCTTTGACCACTTGTTCGCGTACATCCACCTCTTCGCTCTCCTTTCTTCTTCTTCTTCTTCTTCTTCTTCTTCTTCTTCTTCTTCCTCTTCTTCATCTTCCTCTTCATTCTCCCATTCTTCATCTCTGCCACTTTCATCTTCTTCATCTCTATATTCTGATGCATTCTCTTTTTCATTTTCTTGTTCAGTGGAATCTCCTTCCTGAACAGCCTGTTCCCTATCTTCTTCGCTTGAATCTGATGAAGAAGATTCTGGCTGAGTAATGGATGTCTTGTGAACTAACAGTTCCCTCCCTTGTACGTCGAGGCATGTGCTCCAGATCCCTCTTCAACGTCCTTAGCTTTTCGTCCCAACTCCTTTGATTTCCTACAAGAAGTCATTTGAGCTCTCTGGCTAGGACGCTCACTGTTCGGGGCACGAATATTATCTCCACTACTAGTGGTCTTAGTACGAGCCATACCTATAAGAAAGTAAAGCAAATGTAACCCCAAATCAATACATAATCATTCATATATCAATATATAATCGCATAAAAAATTTTGCCTATAAATGGGTCTATTCGGTGGATACTAACCGAACCAACTCCAACTGTTCGGTTAGGAGTGAACGAGCAAGTCAATTTAGCTCGGAGGTAAATGCCCAAGCTAAATTGGTTTACTCGGTTGGGAAATATCGTACAAAACCAATACTTTACACAACGAAATACCCAATTTGCTCGGTGGGATATGACCGAATAAAAATTACTTTGTTCGGTCACACCTAACCGAACAGGTCATAGCAGTACAA
This sequence comes from Stephania cephalantha, assembly GCA_039657325.1. Taxonomy (NCBI): domain Eukaryota; kingdom Viridiplantae; phylum Streptophyta; class Magnoliopsida; order Ranunculales; family Menispermaceae; genus Stephania; species Stephania cephalantha. The sequence continues at coordinate 31,452,097 of CM077569.1, forward strand.
TCTACCATATTTCCTACACAACCCTGCACTCAAATTTGACCAAAAACAACAACAAATTCATAGAAAATAACCAAAACAAATTGAATGATGTTTATCATGGTGCTACCCTAAAGCCAAAGACATTTTCTTTGTTCGATCACCTTCGATAGAGGTACAGTCATATTTTAGGTCATGTGTGACCAAACCAGAGACAAGCACAAAATTGAAACCAAACTCCCTAACACTTCAACCCATTTCACAAAAAGAGATATACAAACAACAAACTTCAACAATAACATAAAAAACACCAAAAATCTCACTTTACGAACACAAAATTGATGAACACCCAAATCGGAACCACCACAACCACACACACAACCTACACGCTCGTTCTCTCATCTACGAAACCAACTTGCAGGGCTCGTGCTTGTCCTACCATGCTGCGCCGCCTCGTTCTCGTCCACAGATTGTCTATAAGATTCTAGGCTAGGGCTTCTTCTTCTCCATTTCCCTAACTTCATTTTTTCAAATTTTGCCTATGGGGTGCCCTTCCAAATAAGTAAGGGCATTTCAGGAAAAAAACAGTTTGCATGGCGCCCTTAACAATTTGTGGGGTGCACTATTCATGTGGCTTGCCCATAAGGATTTATGGGGTGCACATAACTTAGCCCTAATCAATATCATATCGGGAAAGATGTACGCTTCCACCAATAAATCTTTACTTTTCCTAATATAATTAAATCTTCATTGGTATAAGAGCCTAGGTGGTCAATATCCCGCACACCTAGATGGATTTTGGAGTTTCGCCGAGTTGGGTTGAAATATTTCCCAAACTCTTAAGGGTTATTTATTTAAGAGCCTGGCTATATGCACCCAGTTGTTTCGCATGGCACCCTGATGATATGGGCACCCTAGCATTTTCTCATAGAACTTTGAGAGTTTTCCAAAGTGCCCTTTGTTCGGAACACGAGCACCTTGCCACAAAACACATAAAACTAGTTGATATGAGCACCTCACTCCAAGCACGATTATTGCTTAGGGCACCCCATTGATATTACCACCCACCACGAGCACCCCGAGAGTTTCCCAGAATGTGTACCGTAAGTATTGATAATGAAAAATCAAAAAATACTTAAAAAATGTTTTGGTACTACGAGGCTGGGAATCAACCTGTATTATCGTTACCTTATGTCCGACAACATTCGTCAAGTCTTGACACCCATTGTCCGATACATGTACCAAATGGATCAAACATGAATTCGGTCACCCTATACCGAAATTTATTCCAAAGTCTCGACTACCTTCGATTGAGGCACTACAACATATCTTGGTCATCTGTGACCGATTAAGTTGCGTATGTGGTTCACTTTCGAAAATAGCAAAAAAAAAATCCATAAAAATCCTGAAAACGACGTCCTCCTCCCACTCGTTTTCTTCAGCCATCACACCCTAAAAATGCTTTAAACTCGTCAAATCTAGTAAACCATACAATACAAAAGCAACACTATTGTCACCTTAAAAGACACTGAACTTAGATTATTAAACCACACAAAATATAGAATCAAAAACCTCCAAGGTTGGTGCCCACTCTTTGATCAATGAACACGATGCCCAGTCGACAACAAATCGACTTCACTTGGTATAAAAATTGAGAGTTTGAAGGTGGGGTGTGTGAGAATGTTGACGAAATGGGTGCCCTGATCATAAGTCGAGGTGCCCTGATCATGCGAGTGAATCGGTGGGTTGGGATGGCAAATTGGACACTTCCTTATGAAACCAATTTTTAATTCAAAATCGCAGGGTGCCCTGATCACAATCCGGGGTGCACATAAGGCAAATCCTATTTTTTAAAATAAAATTTTTTTACGTTCATGGAAGTTTGGCGACCTCGTCGAAATCTGATCGCGATTGGAGTCGACGCATGTGTTTGCCAATTCGGTCCAGTCATAAAGAACTCAATCGTTAGCAACATTGGCTGCCAGTAAGCATGAATAATCAAAAAACTACTACGAATAGCGGCAGTTTTTGGGATTTTTCGGTGGAATCCGATGATGACCTTCGTCGGCGCACCCACCAGGGTGCTCGCTGGAGCAATATGGTCACGCAGATACCACAGATCAACAGTTTAGGTCGCAAATGGCCGAAATCCAAAAATGTTATGCCCCTTTAGATTTCCAGATCCAATCAACGCATTTGACCATTAGTCAAATCTGGTCAAAGAAGAAGAGGGTGACGTGGGTCATTACTTAGTGAAAGTGATTTTGATAAAGTTTCTAAAATCATGGGATTGTATGACCGTTTAGTCTCTTTACCAAATAAATAATGTGAACACTGATCAAATTTTTTTTAAAAAAGCCATTTTTTAAATGAGTGTTTTTTTTCAATTTACTAAAACATTTTGTTTCTTAAAAAATGTAATATCTCATACCCATGCATATATATTGTGACGCCCCTGCTCTCTATTTGGACAATTGTCCCTTTATCAAGGTTAATATGGTAGATATGCATAGTATGCGTGTAATGGTGTGAGTAATGTGTGTACTATACTATTTAGTTGACTTAGGTGAGAATATAAGTCTAAGTAAATAAAAATAAGTATAAAGGACTTGTAAAATAAATTAAATAAAGAAAACTAACCCATGATTTTCAGAATTGTTTTTTTAGCCCAAAATAGACCTCAATAATGAAAACTAACCCATGATTTTCAAAATTATTTTTTTAGCCCAAATATAAGGTTGAAAAGTCATTTCTGCCCTTCACTTAACAACAACCAATTTCCCTCCAAATTATTTTTCTCTCCATCGTCCTTTCCATATCTCCATCCATTTTTTTCTCCAAGTAAGGAGAGCAACCAGAAGCAAGCATCATCTTCATCATATTTACCAATCGTCTTCATCTGTTCAAATATCTTCACAGCTTCATCCGTTCGTCCAGCCTTCCCCTGCACATTAATCAATGTGTTGTACATAACGATATCAAGATATCATCCTCGCTTCATAAGCAAACTTCTTCATCTCTTCAAACTAGAAGATGCTTCTAAACAAGTCTCTAATCAATTTTAGGTATTTTCCATTTATTAGAATCTGTTTTTTCTTTCAATCTATTTTCTTTTTATTTTAGGTTTACGCATTGTAGTCATGTCTAATTTATACATTTATTTGCTTATGTGTTAGCTAGTTTTATTATGTTATAGACAAGTTGCTCACTCCTTGCAAGCATTAAAGGCACAAAGTGTGTCATAGACAAGTTGCTCACTCCTTGCAAGCATCAAAGGCACAAAGTCGGATCTCTCATTATTCGAAACAATCAACTCTTGGGTTGTCGACGTTATTGAATCCCTTGTTTCTTGTAAGTTCATCATATATGAATTTTGTTGCATTTATTTGCTTAATATAAACCTTCTAAGACAACTAATTATTACATACATTTTACCTACATGATTATTTGATGGTCTTAGGAGACTTCATTACCATAAATATGAGTTGTCCAACACCTTTCATTGCTGGTAATGATTAAGTGTAGTTCTACAAATCATATCGACAATTATGTTTATTTTGACAATATCATTCATAACAATAATAATACTAGTTATGAAAATAGATTGCAAATGGTTTAGTATAAAACGATCAAGTCCCTATTTACTCAATAGTTATATTCTTTTATTCATTTATATAATATTTTCTATAATGACAGTAATGCATCTCCAATAATTGTGTTTTATCAATTTCATCAATATTGACAATATCGTCAATGATTAAAGTCTATTAATGTCTACAAACTGCAATTAGTTGCACATATATTTTATTCTTATTGACCATAAACTTAATAGACCATCAACTATTTTCTCTGTTTTTATGATACATGTTAATAGTTTTTTTTTCTTAATTTCAGATGTACCACATGTCAAAATTGTTGTCCAATATGGCGGAGAGTGGGTCACCACTGATGTTGGCAATAATATGTATAATGCCAACACTAATGCTGAGATGATATATGTGCGAAGAAATTGCTCGTTCCAACAATTGGTCAATGTTCTTGCAACTCATTTCAAGATTAACACTACATCTCACTCAATCACATTAAGCTATGGGTGCAAAATAGTTATTGGCATAGTGGTCGTCAAAGTGAATAACGATGCAGATGTGCAACATTTTGTTCATGACTTCAACATGTCTACAAACAATATAACTCCATTTTGCTTAAGTGCTAAGCTGATAGATCCACCTAGTGAACATGATTATGAAGACCAACATGCACAACATTTTAATATGGTACAAGAAAGCATGGAGTTACATATTACAAGCCAATGGGAAGATTCTAATAAGAATGCTAATAGAAAAATTGGGTTAGACAACTCGTGCTAAGATGCAATCATTCCACTTGATGAAGAAGATGAAGCGGGGATTGAAGACAATGTTGGCAGTGGCACTATTAATATTGGCATGGAGTATGATGATCAGTGCATAGGTTTCGATAATGACTTCAACATAGACATGTATTCTTGTGAGTATGTTGGGCTTACAGATAAAAACCACGAGAAAATATTGACAATGATGACATACTAGAAATTCAGGTTGGAGATAAAGAGAGAGGCAGTGTTCGACCATCTACCATGTCTTTTGAATCGTTAACATCAGAAACTTTCACAAATGATCAATTATTTGTTAATAAGAAAAAATTGTGTCATAGTCTTGATATCTTTGCAATGAAGAACAATTTTGGATATAAAGTTATTCGTTCAACAAAAGAATTGTTTGTGGCTAGATGTGTACAAAAAGGGTGCGAATGGCAAGTCAGGGCAACAAAGTTATCATCTTCTGATTACTTTTGATTAAGGAAGATAAACATGAATCATAGTTGTTCGAAAGATATTATGAACCATGATCATAGGCAAGCAAGTAGTTGGTTGATATGAGAGTGCATTAAATCTAAATACGAGGGAGTAGGCCGCATCTATAAGCCAAATGACATTGTTACTTATATATGCATAGAGCATGGTGTGAATATAAGTTACGATAAGGCTTGGAGAGCAAAAGAGCATGCTCTTGATTCTGTAAGAGGTAGTGCAGAGGAATCATATGCATTATTGCCACATTATTGTTCATTGGTTGAAAAAAAAATCCAGGTACAGTGACACACATTGAAAAAAAGAATGGGATTTACTTCAAGTATTTCTTTATGGCACTAGGTGCCACTATCAGGGGGTTTCGTGATAGCATTCGACCAGTCATTGAGGTTGATGGAACCTTTTTGGCCTGTAAATACCAAGGCACACTGTTTGTTTATGCATGCATGGATGGGAACAACCAAATTCATCCCTTAGCATTTGGGATTGGTGACTCAGAGAATGATGCTTCTTGGACTTGGTTCATGATGAAATTAAAGAGTGCGATTTTAGACAAAATTGGTAGTAATTTAATGTTTGTGTCAAACATGAATAATAACATTGCAAAGGCTATAAAAGAGGTTTTTCCGGATGCATTCCATGGTTTGTGCATTTACCATTTGAGTATGAATTTAAGGGCAAACTTTCATAAATTTTGTTGCTGCGAAGGAGTACTTAGAATCAGATTTTAATAGGTTGCTTATGGAGATAGAGAATTGTGATAAGGATATAGCAACTTACCTTCAAAATGTTGGAGTTGAAAAATGGAGCAGAGTTTATTCTGACCAGAGGCGCTACAGTATCATAACCACAAATATTGATGAATGTCTTAATGCAGTCCGTAAGGAAATCAGAGCTCTTCCTATAACCATGGTGGTTGATCACATACGTGGGGTCTTACAAGATTGGTATTACGAACGTAGGAACATGGCATCAAACATGAATTGCAACTTGACAAGTTGGGCCGAGTCTGTCGTAAGAGAGAAATAAGTGAAGTTAGCACGATGGAGAATAAAACCAATTGATTGTTATGAGTTTGATGTGTTCGATAATGAAAAGAATGGCCATGTTAATCTTTACACAAAGTCATGCACATGCCATGAGTTTGAATTAGATTAGCTACCTTGTAGTCATGCGATTGTTGTAGCTAGCCTTATAGGGATTTCATTGAACTCCCTATCATTAAAATATTACACTACGGATGCTAAAATGGCGGCATATGCGGAACCAGTGTATCCAGTTGGTCGTCCTGCATAATGGATGTTGCCTATTGAAGCAAGCGATATGATTCTTCCCCAAATTACAAGAAGAGCCCCGGGAAGACGTCGAAAGCAAAGGATACCATAAAATGGAGAAAAAAGGAAAAGGAATAAGTGTGGCATGTGTCATGGATTTGGTCATAACCGTCAAACATGTAAGGAGCCCATCCCACTACATCCTAGTGGTTCTCCTTAAGAAGTTGATTTTAGTGGATGCGTTTTTTGAGCTAATGTATCTTTTGTAGAACTTGTACACACTTTTTGTACATGCCAATATTGTCAATATTGTTGAACATGTCAATATTATTAATACTATCAATATTGTCAATATTATCAACATTACTAATATATCTTTTGTAGTGGGGGTGAGCTTTCGTGTTTATGTTAGTGGCTATAATTTTTATTGATTGAATTTATCTAACAATTTTTATACAGGGTTCTAATGGATTTGCAGTTTTTAGTCGTGCATGTAGTGCACTTTGTAACTATCGTCAATATCGTCAATGTTGTCCATATTGTTAATATCGTCAATATTGTTAATATTGTCAATATTGGTAATATATCTTTTGTAGTGCGGGTGAGCAGTTGTTAGTAGTGCATTTTATATGTCACTATTTTCAATATTGTCAATATTGTCGATATTGTTATTGTCAATATTGATAATATACCTTGTCGATATTGATAATATTGTTAATAATTCCAAACCAATAAGGAAAATAATGTAATTCACTACAAAATGTCCCCTATTATTAGTAATTCCAAAAAAGACAATTACTGTTATTTAACATGAACTATCCAAACAAATACATACAAAAATAATGTACATAACGTCTTCGCAAAAATACATGAGAGTGAACTTCAATCATTTTAACTTCTCGTCTTCCTCCGCATCTTTACAACTCGAAGATGTCGACGTCAATGTTCCCCATCGAAAAAAATCAACAGCCTTTTTTTTCTGAATTCCGTAATTTTTGATTGAGTCAACAAAGCTGGATCTTTCCCAAACACCAAGTCTCTAAATGCATGAGAGTGAACATTCCGCAGTCTCCCCTGCCAAACAAGGAACTTGAGAAAATGATTTGAAAACAAAATTATTATATTAATAGAATAATGATTGGTATCAATTATCCCATTTGTTGTGGTATTCTTGGGATAATGATGTTCCATTCCTTGTTAGACACCTCCCTCCCACACACAATGAACATCTTGTCTATTGTGCTAGGGAGATATTCTATTTCTTTTACCCAATTACTTCAACTACTCATAATAGAATCAAGAACATAAATAACGCGATCATTAACGTCACAATTGAGTGCAACCCAGTGACTGTTTCTAACGTTGAGTGCGAAGGCAATCTGCACCAAAACATGATATGAACATTATATGTATAAGGTTGTAAGTAGGCATACAATAACATATAAATTAAATAACTCGTTTCGTAAAAAATCTTTTAAAAAATTATCTTGTCTGCTTCCTTAAATTAAATTGATGGGTTTTGACTGCAGAAACTTCCATCCATATAACGCAAAAATGTGTCATCAATTGCCATCTTGCTCCCTTGTTTATGAAGCATTGACTGTAAATCATTCAATATAAAATCAACGCATTTTCTATTGCATAGTTGTAGACAAAAAAAATGATGTGAAGTTAAAGTGCATATGGAAAAACATCGTGTCAAGTATGGCCACACATGGTTTGTGATTAGGTGACTTGGGCATTTTCTTCCGCAAACACCATGTCCCTGCATCAAGATGCTACTCATATTATTGGAAACAAAAAAAAACAAATTAGTAGCATTCATATTTGATCATCCACAATGAAAATAATATAAAAAGAAGGAATTAATATAAGGATGTGAACAATTTTGTGTAGATATACTAAGAAAATATACCTTGTTGTCCAACCAATTATTTTTTGTCCACAATATCCTAAACCATGTACGGTCTCCAATGCAATAATTCAAATCAACTATCGCATCATCCTTAGATGAAAACCAACATTTGAACTTCATTAAGTCATCATGGGGACGCTCTTCATCAGGATCATAAGAATCTTCCTTTTCTCTAAGCTTCTTCCTTTGTGAGGTTGGCTCCACAAATGGTTCAAGGCAAGATGCAACCTTCTTCCTTTTCCTTTTTCCTTTCACAATGCCAAACCAATGAGGTATACAATCCAACAAATTTTCTAAAAATTCACCCTCAATTTCATTTTCCTGTGCGAACTTCATTACATGAGGAGTGTAATCTTGACTGTCAGCTTGCGTCACTTCGTCAAGAACATCTTTTTTAGGGTCAACTTCCTCATTTGAAGTTGTTTTTTCCTTTGCCGTACAACTTCCATTTCCATTTGTATCACATGAAGTTTGCTTCAACAACAAATCTCGCTTCTCATACATTGTCTTTATTTCTTTTCCTATATCACATTTGAATGCATTAAAATCACACTTCATTGCCTTAAAATCCACTTGAGTACAATTTACTTTACACTCTAAATTCTCCAACAAACTTTCATTTTCTTTATGTTTCTTCTTGGGTATATCTTCAAATCCATTTTCACTATTAGAATCTATTCCAACATTTTTGTTGCTATCGAAGATCGCGTTTACTACATTGTAGTTAGGAATTCCATGAGCAATCCATTTGAAAATAGTAAGAGCTCCTTCGACATATTCTTCTCTATTTGAAGCATATAGCTCACTCAATCCAATCACTACCTCATAAGCCCAAACCTACCAAAAAAAGTAGTAGAAACGTGAATTAATCTTAGTCTTTTAACCCAAAAAATATGAAATTGCATATGTTAAGATGTAGTTGAACTACCTGAAATGTGTAGGGAAATTTAGCAATACTATAGCCCTTTTGTTTAGGTTTTTTTATCGCTATCCACGCCTTCATTGGTTTCTTAAGTGACTCAATAGGCATCTTATAGACATATGAGCCCCATGAAAACTTATTAAATTTTTTTCAAGTTATCCACCGTAGTTAGGATATTTGTATCAACATTAGTTTTTTCATATTTTCCCATCAAACCAAGTTCCAGAAAGTAGACCAAAGTAAGCCTCAAGAATAACTTGTCATTTGTCGTGTTCAACCCCTTATAGACTTCATCAAGCTCCGTCCTCTTGATCATGCGGTTGCCTCCAAAAAACTCTTTTATTATGGAACTTTTATTGATATCTTGCTTATTTTCAGGAAAGCTCGTGGACCCAATAGTCAACCCGGTTATTTTATGAAACTGGTCTTCATAAAAAATGTTGACATTGTCACCTATTACCACTGCCATTGCATCTGACTTTGATGCAACTCTTTCTCTTAACAATAAATTATGAATAATGTGGTCGGATAGATGTATTTCAAGAAGCTTGAAAATTAAGTCTCAAACCAAGATTTCTCACGTGTTGGAGGCTCATTTGTTTTCTTTCTTATCTCCAACAAGGTCTCTTGTAGCTTTGAACGTTTCCAAACACGTGCGGAAGTTCTTTTGTATCGATATAAGAACCTTTCATCTCATTTATAAGAATGGTCAACTGTGCTCTATTAGAATAAAACAAAAATATAAGTTCAAATTGAGAATCAACATGTACTAAATATGACAATACAAAGAACATAGACAACATAAACAATATAGACAATAACAATATAAAATCTCGCATTTCATAGTTCTTTAGCAAAAATAATGCTTTCAACACACACAATATATACAAGAAAACTTATTAAATTTCCTATTACATAAAAATATGATGCTCTTAAATGAAGATGTAAATAGAGATCATTGATTTTAATGTTGTTAAAGCTAATTGTCTAACAACCTACATGATTCGATACTATATCACAACAACAACATGATTGATTAATAATCACAAAACATGTAACAAGGTTTTCTTTTTTGGATATAAACAAATTTTTTTAAGCAGGTCATATCAATGCTTATTGTTAGTATGAAGGATAAAGACTAAATCCATGAAACAATAAATTCTACTATAATAATTTAGGTGTCATTAATCATACTAAACCAATAAATAGAACTTACTTGTTGACTTGCAGTCTGTTGAGGTAGATTGCTCATCTTTATTTTGTTCAGCAGAATTTGAGTTGATGGCCTCTTTTCTCTTCCGCGAAGACTTCGATTTGTTCTTCACGACGCCTTCCATTCTTTGGCAACCATATATGTACAATTATTATTAAAATTTTAGCAAGTATCTAACTTCCTACATAATTTCAACATTTGTTTTAGAAAGTCAACAACAAAATGACTACTGGCATCATCTTGAAAGCGTATCATCTCTTTCTTTCGGCTTGCCCGTTTAAGAAGCTCTCGATTTTCTTTGCAAATCAGACTATAATGAATATGGGTGAAAATGCAACTAGGCTGCACATTATAGATTTTGGTGTTCTTTATGGGTTTCAATGGCCTTGCCTTATCCAACGTCTCTTTGCGAGAGCTGGCGGCCCTCATAGTCTTAAGATTGAAAGTATAGATTTTCCTCAACCGGGGTTTCGACCGGTAGAAAGAGTTGAGGAAATCGGGCGTCAATTGGCAAACTATGCTGAGAGTTTCAATGTTCATTTTGAGTACAATGCAATTGCTAAGAAATGGGATACCATCCAAATTGAGGATCTTAAGATTAAGCCTGGTGAGTTGTTGGTTGTCAACTGTATGTATCAAATGAAATTGAAAGCAATACCTGTAATCGAAATATCCAGTCTACCTTCTCTATATCTAAATATCTAAATATGCAACTCATTCAACTCTATGGTCATGAAGTTTTTAAAATGGAATTGAAAGCAATACCTGTAATCGAAAGAAACTGGAGAAGATGAACGGAGATGATGCAGTGCCGCTGGCAAACTGGAGAAGATGAACGGAGATGGCGCGTCGTCCGGAGTTGCCGTCGATCTTCTCTCTCACTTTTCTTTGAAGCTTGAACTCAAAGTGAAATGGACATTTGGGCTTGTAGAAGTTAGGGGTTTGGTTTCCATCTACTCCTAATCGAAACCTTCTTTGATGATCTTCTTTTCTTTGAACTGTTGAACAACAAAGTGAAATGGACATTTGGAGCTTGTAGAAGTTAGGGGTAACTTGGACATTTCATCTCAACTTTTGGGTTATTTTTCATTAGATTATAAAGAGGGCTATTTTTCGTTATTGAGTTAACTTTTGTGCTATTTTGTCAAATTTCTCATATGGAAAGGACAATGAAGAGAAGAGGAATTTGGAGGGAAATTGGTTGTTGTTAAGTGAATGGCAGAAATGACTTTTCAAACCTTAAATTTGGGCAAAAAAACAATTATGAAAATCATGGGTTAGTTTTCACTATTGAAGTCTATTTTGGACTATTTTGTCAAATTTTCAAAAAAAAATGCAATTCACGACTGCTCTTGACTGCGCTTCTGCTTAGGGTTTTGAAGATCTGGTCATTCAATTCAACCAGCCAGAGCAGACAAGCAACTCTCAGATCAGGCGAGCGATGACGGACGACGACGATCCTCGTTTTCATTTTCGAGACGACGACTACTGCTCGATGGCCTCGATCTAGCAGCTCTTGGTGAGTCTCTCTCTAATTTTTCTCTTGCTTTCTTCGCGTTTTGCTCTCTCTTCGCGTTGTTCTCTTACTCTCTTCATGAAAGCTTGGATTTGGGTTCGGTGATTGAACTAGGTCGAAGCTTTGGAGATCGCAGTTCCAGATTTCAAGGTGGAGGAGGAGCGACGTCACTCACCAGCTCACTCACGGATCTCTTTATCTCTCGCAGATTTCTCCAGGGTTTTGCAGATCTAAAGCTCCATTTGCATGTGATCTCTCTCTCTCTTTTACTCTCTCTAGCATTGCTCCATCGCTGATGAATCCTTGATGAAAACCTTAAGAATCTTCAAAATCTAGAGTTATTGGGATCGATCAAGCTGTCTGAATCGATCCTCCTTGCAAAGTTGGTTCAATCGAACCTAATTATGCTGGATTTGGAGGTTTTGATATGAGATTTGTTTCCTGTTGTGTTGTTTGTGTTGTTTGGTTGGGGTGATTGGTGGTTTTAGGTTTTTAATTTGTTGATTCTTGATTTCAATCTCATCAAAATGCAAGTAATTGCATGTACATTTGATTAGCAAAAACTATGTATGTGTAAGTGAAAACAGTGTATATATGTTTTGAAAATAGTGTATATATGTTTTGTGCTATGAAAAATCTCTCCCCTCTTTTTTGGTGGCTGTACATTTGATTAGCATCACCTATGTCTGTGTTAGGTTCAATTGAAATAAATTATCATTTAATTATATTGGTTGCCTTTCTTGTGTGCTATCAATTTGTGCAAACACCTCACATTGGTAACTGAAGTTAACATGCCCCCTTCATATATATTTCCATTGAACAAGACATGACTGACTGCACTCCACATGCATATTGTATTGAGAATTGCTGACTGCCAATACTTGTAGTCCTCATCCGTTCTCATTACTAGTCACTTAATTAGTTAATTTGAATGATGATGTATAATGTTGTGATGAGTTTGTCATGCATCTATGATCATCATTTGATTGGGGTATGGCACTAATAGACGGGGGATATTTGCTTTAAGCTGGATGTCACTGTTCTAGGCTAGAAACAAATTATACTTTGATTTATGCAGCACGCACTCTATACTGTGTTGTAAGCTACTATCTTAGGAAAGAAAATGTTGCTTAATGTATTCGTTTTGTTAGTATTATTGGGTCTGTAATCACCCACTGAAGTTTAGCACTTTTTGAACCATTAAACTCATCTAATACTTTGGCATTCATTTTGGCAGATTGGCAAGACACCACACCTAATGTTTGTATCATTAAATACTGTAGTGCTATGATTGTTTTTGTTTTTGTTTTAATGTAATTAGGGCTCTTGTTCTCTGATTTATATTTGGTATGCGAATCACTTGTACTTGATCTTTGTTAATTGTTGGCATCATCTGTGATCTGTCTTGCTATTCTAATAAAAACTTAGTTATTATGTAGCGATATTCTTTTTTTTGTGAACATGTAAGTTGTCTCCATGATTATTTGGTCTCGGTCAGTGTAGTTTTAGAACATTGAAGTATTGAACTATTAGTGTCAGATATGTAAATTGTCCCCATTCTGTTCAAAACTCCCCCTAATTAATTTATAGAAAATGACTTTCCTACCTTGTTAATTATTCATTATTATTTTTGTGTGTGTTAGGATCTTAAGTTTGTTTCTTTGTTTCAAATTAGCATTTCATCACTTCATGATTACGCTTTTAAATTTTAGATAAGAAGATTATTGATTTAGATAAGAAGATTTTAGATTAGGCTATTGCCTTATGGTTCACTATGTGATCAACAGATGCAGTTGACATCTATATATAGTAATATCACCTTGTTAATTATTTTGTTTTAGATAGGAAGATTATTGTTTTGTAGTTCTGATTGATTTCTTGGTTACTCAATTGTTCTATCGTTTGTTCTTGTTAGATTCAATACATTTATTGATTCCTTCATGCAGAATGGTGCCCGACAAACAATGGATTAAGCTTGTTGATATAGATCGTTTTAGTGAAACATATGAAGATGGGGTGGAACAATTTTTAGATTATGCTTTTAAAATGACTGGTGAAATGGACATGATGCGATGCCCTTATGTTACATGCAATAACACCGATTCTGGAACTCGTGAAATAGTTAAAGTCACATTGAAAAGTACATGGAATAATGGAGAATTATACTTTTTGGTACCACCACGGTGAAAGACGTTGTGAATCCGACTCTGAAAGTGAAGAATTAGAAAAAGTTATAGGTGATGAAGAGGTTAAAGAAACGATACAAGATTTCGAATATGAAAGTGAAGAATTAGAAGTTGTCGGTGATGACGGGGTTAGAGAAATGATAAAAGATCTCTATCATGGTAGAATTGGAAATGAATTTGGAGGTGATTCTTCAAATTATGAAGTGCATGAATAGGAACCTAATGAGGAAGAAAAGAAATTTTATAGGTTGCTACGTGATTCAGAGTTGCCCGTTTACCTTAGTTGTAAAACTTCAAAATTGGCTGAGGTTGTCAAGTAAGTACAAATCAAGAGCCTTGGTCGGTGGAGTAATAAATAATTTGACATGTTACTTCAATGGTGTAAAAAAATACTTCCAATTGGTTCTACATTACCAGAATCAAACTATGAGGCGAAAAAGATAACTAAAGCTTTGGGTCTATCTTATCAAAAAATAGATGCATGTGTCAATAATTGTATGTTGTTTTGGAAGAAATGAAAAGGATTTTGATACATGCAAAATATGAGGCATCTCAAGATGGAAAGTGGATAGTCGCATAGGGAAGATTAAAGTTGAAAGAAATAGGAAAAAATTATCGAAGAAATCAATGCAGTACTTTCCCTTGAAAACAAGCCTTCAGAGGTTGTTAATGTCTAGAAAGACAACTTCCTTGATGAGACGACATTACGAAAGGAGAGATGATGGAGCAATGAGACATCCAGCTGATTCATTGGCTTGGAAATCTTTCAATGAAGTTCATAAAAATTTTTCTTCTAAGCCTCGCAATGTGAGACTAGCTCTTGCCAGCGACGGTTTCCTACCTTTCTCTCAGCCTAAACATTCGCATACTATTTGGCCTGTGATTTTGATTCCATATAATTTGCCTCCATGGATTTGCATGAAATAATCTAATTTTATTCTTTCAACACTTATACCAGGTCCACATAGCCCCGGAGGTGCAATTGATGTATATCTTAAACTTTGATAGAAGAATTGAAAGACTTGTGGGAAGTAGGTGTTGAAACATTTGACGCATCGACTAATGAAAATTTTATATTGAAGGTGGCTTTTCTATGGACAATTAACGATTTCCTTGCGTATGGGAACTTTTCTGGTTGGAGTAGTAAGGGAAAATTAGCTTGCCCTGTTTGTAATACAGAAACATGTTCAAAGAGGCTAACTAATTCGAAGAATCAATGCTATATGTCTCATCGTCGTTTTCTTCCAAGAAAGCACAAGTGGTGAAATGACATCAAAAACTTTGGTGGAACTAGAGAGTTGAAATTGCCTCCACCAAAGTCACTTTCAGGAAGTAATGCCCTTGCTCAAGTGTATGACCTTGAAGGAATCACCTTAACCAAAGATTCTACCAAAAATGTTAAGATATCACATAAGAAAAGAGGTGACAATTGGAATAAGAAAAGCATTTTTTTGGAGCTTCCTTATTGGAGTATACTCTTGTTGAGACATAATTTGGATGTGATGCACATCGCAAAAAACATATGTGATAGTGTGGTTGGGACAATATTGAACATAAAAGGAAAGACAAAAGATACACTGTAGTCTTGTCTTGATTTAAAGCTCATGAAAATAAGACCAAAGTTGCATCCCATACACAAAGGAGATAGAATTGAGTTACCTGCAGGATCTTACACATTATCTCAAGCACAGAAGCAGCGATTTTGCTTATTTGAAACTTCCTGATGGATTTGCATCTAATATTTTTCAATATGTGAACATAAAAGAATTTAAAATTTCTGGTTTGAATAGCCATGATTGTCATGTTCTATTGCAACACTTGCTTCATCTTGCAATACGAGGTCTCCATCCAGCAGATGTTTGTAACTCGCTAACTGAGCTTTCTCAATTTTTCACTAGTTTAGGTGCTAAGATATTAAGAGTGGACGAGTTGGATCAAATTGAATCTCAAATCCCTTTGACTTTGTGTAAATTAGAACAGATATTTCCCCTATCTTTTTTCGATGTGATGGTTCACTTACCTATTCATTTAGCCAATGAGGCTAAGATTGGTAGGCCTGTCCAATTTCTATGGATGTACCTAATTGAGCGGTCATTGTATCAACTAAAACAATTCATTCGTAATATGGCTCGCCTTGAAGGTTCGATTGCGGAAGGCTATATTGCAAACGAGTGCATGACACTTTGCTCAAGATACTTGGAGGGCATTGAAATGAAATTTAGCAAGCTCGAGAGGAATTCCGATGCAAATCCTAACCTACCTTATGAGAGAGTTTCTTTGTTTTCACAATCTAGACGAGCACTTGGGTTAGCTATTCCTTGCGAACTTTTTGATGAGTGGGAACAAGCTCATACTTATGTTTTAATGAATTGTGAGGAAGTCCAACCTTTCCTTTAGCAAGTGGTTATTTCATAGCATTTCTGACGTTTGTTTTCCTCTTAAAAAATTTATGTATAACTTGTTTCGATGCTGCAACGCAGATAATATTCTGAATGTCATGGCAGTAGTGATTCAAAATTTTGAAACAATGAGCAGAATCAATCTTTTAGTACATGGTTTAAAAGTAAAGTGTGTAGTTTTTTTTTTTTTGTGTTTAGAAATTTATTTATCCAATATAATTTACTTACAATCCAATATGTTTTTAGGTTGTAAAATTGCATATGAGAGACAAAAGGAGCAACAAGCAAGTCCATATTTTCATTGTCTCGTGGACTTGTCAAATACATTACATGCTATAATGGTTATACAGTGAATGTGTATAGGTTCCGAACAGAAGAATGTGACGAAAGGCGTGTAACACAAAATTGTGGGGTATATGTGCGTGGCTATAGTAGGACTGACAATGGATGTGTTGATTATTATGGTGTCTTGACAAAGATTCTTGAGCTAAAATACCTTGGTGGGAGACGAGTGGTGCTATTTCAGTGTAAATGGTTCGATGTGCTTGATAGGGTGAAAGGAATAAAAATAGATAAATTTGGATTCACAAGTATTAATCCTCAACGACTTTTGAAAACATACGAACCCTTTATCTTAGCCAACCAAGCCTTGCAAGTATCTTATGTCTTGGATAACATTAATAAAGGTTAGAGTGTTGTTAGTAAGACAACCCCATAATTTGTATGAGATGCCATCTCAAAATGATGATGAAAATGCCAATGCTGATGATTTAGGTGAAGCATACCAACAAAATGAGTCATTCTGTTTTAAAGGGAGTAGTTCTATTTCCATGGATGTTAATGAGCAGAACAATTGGATTAGAACTGACTTAGATCCAATGGTAATTGAAACACCTGCTAGAGAAAGAAAGAGAAAAGGAGTCAAACGAGTATGATGCTTAACATTAGTTTCTAGGTATAAATCATTTCTTTTTAATGTACTTCTAAGTACATTATTTTCATACGTGATTTTTTCCTTCTATTTGAACTGTTTTTGGCTATTTTGTATTCAATTTTCTTGTCTTGTAGGTTGATTTAAAGGATTTATAGCTCTGTGAGGGATAGTGGGGTGGCTACTGAGAGATGGGCAGCTGTGGCTGATCAATGTAGGGTTTATGGGTGGTGTTGAAATATGGGGATTTGTAGTTACAGTGATTCGATGCCGGTATGCGGCTGCCTGTCGGAGAATTTCGAGTTTTCGAATCCGGGGGATCCCAGGAAGGGTTGTAGGAGGAAGGTGGAGATCAAGAATTTTCCTAGTACAGCTACAATGCTGCAATTGAATCAACATAGTTTTTGACATACCAACCTGAATTGTAGGTTGAATTGCCTAGTTGGGGGGACTTCTGTGGCTTCTGCATCACTGTCTGATGGAACTGACCTTTGTTACCTTAGAGTTTCAAGTTTTGTTAGTGGTTACCATTCCCAACAATACCCAGATTGAGATTCACTTGTAGTTCAGGTTCTTGTCTGCATGACCACCACTTGAAAGTTGAAACAAATTGAAAAAAATTGGTCAAGATTGCATTGGGCTCAAAAAATGGTTGGGTTTTTTAAGTAGTTATGTAGCTGGGCACTAGCTAGCTGCTTGACTGGAGTTGCTCCCTTGTAGAAATTAGGGTACATAAGATCTCTCGCTCTTAGTTGCATTTTTCACCTGACCAACCAACAATTAGCTGGTACTGTCATGTGTCTGCACACAAGAGGGTACACTGTAAAGCATAATTGCTTCTACAAACGAGGTGGATGGCAGAAAATGCATGTAGTTATTAGCGGGCATAATCAACTACTTCTGTATTACTTTGCTGTCCGGTTCTGTATACTACTGACTATCAGTATTCAATTTATTACCAATTCATCTAATGCAGTTCTTACTTCAATTAAAACATAGGAACCTTTTTGATACGGGAATTGAACAAAGAGAATAATTTATTTACTTCCCATTTAGGGTTTAGCCTAGCTGATTCGGCACTTTGATCGGTAAGGGTCTTCTTTTGAAAAGTATACACTTTTTACAATTTCTTATAAATAAGTGGTTGTACTACTGGGAAACATATAGTTCTCGATAGGATTATTTTGGTTTATTAATGAATAAATTCTCTCTCTTATAAAAAAATCTGATTTAGAGAGCTGTTTCCATATCCAATTATTTCATTAGTGTGAAGATTAGGATCAGTAATCAGGTCAGGGAAAATTAAAGGATTAGTTCTCATGGTAGTTTTTAGATAACGATGTCCAAGTTTTTGCCAATCAGCCAAAATGGGCAAGCAAAAAAGTACTTATCTTTTGATGATTTTGCTCTGTAGCAACATAACATGATTTCCAGTATTTTTCATTTATGAATTATTGGTTTTCGAATGATTGTTGAAATCATATTCTGTATAGTCACTCTTCTTCTTGTACTGGACTGCTGGCAAGTAAAAGATTTCCGCGCTAGCATCGACTCCCATGTCCTCCAGTTGGCCTTGTTTTTCATTGTTTAGAATGCAAATCAGTTCTTCATTCAGTTGGCCGTGTAGATATAAGTTGAATGTTGGGTACATATAAATATGTCAGTGTGATACATAGCTAGCGAAAAGTTTCTTGGTTCTTGATTCTCCTTTTGACTATCACTCAGACTTCGGAAATCAAGACTTTTCGTCTCATCATATTTAGCATTCTGTGAATCTGGGCACCACTGTTTCAGTTTGAGTGGAAATGGGACTTTGCCAAATTTGTGATTTGGTGGTTCACTGATTTGTGTAGTGTTCATATTTTCACTCTAGAAATCATTTTTTGAGTTTAATCTGAACTGGGTTTTCCTGATTGTGAGATATGATTGCATCTATATTTCCTAATGTCATCATCAATCTGTTATACCAGTTACTGGGTCTACCCTATTTGTACTTGTAATTACTTTTTGAGTTGGTTAAGTTGTGTACTACAAAGCATCACTCTAAATTAGTAGGGTTAGATATAGAGCCGTCGATGATGTGATTATGTAATCATTTTTTGAAATTCTTGTAAACATAATTAGGTAAGTCTCCTGGAGAAAGAATTGATAGTGTTAAGTACAGCTCTGAGTTTGCTTCTTTTTTATTTTTATTTATTTATTTATTTTTATTTTTTTTGTGGGTTTACAGTTTGCAAAACTACTCTTGAGAACAATTTTTTTTGCTGGTGCTATGTGTTTTCCTTGGATCCAACTATGGGCATTCAATGTTTACTTTGTTTTTCAAATTTATATTACAAATTGTTACTTCATTAGGACTAAGTACTTGTATGTTCGAAAGTTTGAGAGAGATTTAAGACATGATATGCACCCTATTGTATATTTCTTTTGAACATTATTGTATTTTTCTTTTGTGTCGATTGCGAAAGTGCACCAAATGGTCTATGAAAATGGCTTTTAATGATTGCATGGTATTGTTAGTAGTGAGGATTGCCCATCACTATTAGCTTATAGTGAAGGGATTTGCCTCTCGCTAAAAGCTATTTAGTAGGGTTGGCCTCTCTAAAAGCTTTTAGTGAGGGGATTTTCCTCGATTGCCCCTCACTATTAGCTTATAGTGAGTGGATTTGCCTCTCACTAAATGATGATTGCCCATCACTATTAGCTTATAGTGAAGGATTTGCCTCTCGCTAAAAGCTATTTAGTAGGGTTGGCCTCTCTAAAAGCTTTTAGTGAGGGGATTTTCCTCGATTGCCCCTCACTATTAGCTTATAGTGAGTGGGTTGGCCTCTCACTAAATGATATTTAAGTGGGTTGGCCTTTCTCTAAAAGCTTTTAGTGAGAGAATTTTCCCTCACTAAAAATTAGTTAGAAGATTGCCCCTCACTATTAGCTTATAATGAAGGGATTTTACCTCTCACTAAAAGCTATTTAGTGGGGTTGGCCTCCCCTAAAAGCTTTTAGTGAGAGTTTGTCTCTCACTAAAAGCTTTTAGTGATGAGATTGGTCCGCTGACTAAAAGGTTTTTAGCGAAGGGATATGATCTTGTTGCCTTAACCTTTTAGCGAGAAAGGCCGTAGCGAGGGGAACGACGACGGGATTTTCCCATTGCTAAAAACCTTTAGCGATAGGAGATAGATATTTAGCGACATGATTTCCCCTCGTTAAAGGGCATTTTTCTTGTAGTGTAAACCTTGTCTTTTAGTCCATTTTTGACATTTAAGATGATTTAATTTTTGTAAACTAATAATTCTAAGTGTTAGGTCTCTTTCTTAGCTTTCCAACGATATAAAGAACATAAAAAAGGACTTAAAACGAGAAAGTTACGTTTATTTTACCAAGACTACGCGCAGCGTGCTGCCCATGCGGGATAGTGCATAGATTTAGGAAAAATTTAGTTCGTCCCCCACTTTTTTCTTGTTTTCTCATGGAACCTTGTAAAACCCTTTACGGCACCTCAAAATGTGGAAATATAGGCCAAATACCTTCATTAACATCAAAGTACATCATCAACAAATATCAACTTGACATTGGTCTAAAAAAGACATTCAAAAACCCTAAAACTTCAAGAACTTAAACATCAGTGATGTGAACCCAATTATATTTGACTTTGTCTAGCATTCAAGTCCACTATAAATCATGATTTAAGAGTGCAAAAACAATAGTTCTAAGATTCTTTTGACAATAAATCATCCTCATATATTTATGTGCACAAAAACTTCAAATTTGACAAAAATTTGGCATAAACGAGAAAGAACTCAAATTGAAACTCAACCACAATGTTTGAATCGCTAAGCTAGCTTGAATTTGAGAATTGAACATCATTTTGAGAGTAAAACAAATAAAAAATCCCATAATCTTAAAGCATTCACTAAAAAACCCTAATTTGTCAAATTTAGAACAATGAAAAGAAAGTAAAAATGCATACCCTAGTTGCTTGTTCAAGAGTCGGTTGTGCCAAATATAACCCGTAATCAAGTTATCAATCCCATATGGGTGTAGTAGTGGTAAATACATGGTCGAATCTACAAGACTTAGGTTTTACTATAAGTTAACTAAAAAGAGAAATTTGGGGGTTTTATAATTTTAGAAAACAATTAATTAACTTATTAAAACTACTTAAAAATTAAAGTTTTAAAAGGTGAATTCAATATGAGAAAATATGAGAAAATACTTAGGTCTATGGTTCCACAAATCCAAATTAAAGTTCAATAGCATATCAATATGGTTTTCAATATTTCTCAAAAGGATTATTAATTCAATTCCTCTTAGATTAGCTATAAGAAATCGGCATCTGCCGGAAATCCCTAATTCTCTTATTCTCGATAGATAGGACGTCCGCCACTAACTTTTTCCCTAATTAACACATAACCCTAGACATCCGCCAATCAGGTTTAATTCATTAATCGCATAAAATTTTGTGGGAATACTAATCCTAGATCACCAAATCGCGCCCGCTTCCGATTTAACTTAGATTTATTTATCGCACACTCAAGAACCGAAAGGTTTTAACAGAAAAAGGGTGAGTGTTTGTCACTTATATTAGTCCAATCGTACAATTACAGATAATTGTCTTGATTACTATAGGCCTTCCACCTAAAATCATGCCCTGACCACGTACATACCTTAAGTTTGCACCATAATCATGAAAACAAGAAGTACAATAAAAGGAATTAAAATAAATTAAATTATAAATATTTAGATATTACATGAACACGCTATAAATCATGAATCAGGACTTGCTTTGCCTTCAACTTAGGCCAAAATTGCTTAGTCGGAAATCGTCTTGACGAACTCCATTAAATATATAAAAGAAAAAAAGAGATTGATTGGTCGAGAGAAGAAAATAGACTAATCAAAACCTTAAAGTCTATATAAATAAAATTTGGTCTCTAGAAGAAAGAGAAAGTGAAATTCGTTGGTTATTTGGTGTCTCGTGCGCTGAGGCAGATCAAATGGCTGTTGTTGCTTTGTTTTTGGAGTCTCGGACACTTATCACGCTTTGATTGGTTGTTATGCTGCTGGATGTTGACGTGGTGAACCGTAATTGGTTGTCTCGAGACCACTATCGGAAGTGGACAACCGATACGCAGTTAACTCTTAGGTCTTCGTGGCCGAGATCGCAACTTCCCAAAATATTAGCTTATGTCTTTCGCCAAGGCCGAGACGTTTGATCTACGGCGGCCCGTGTGGCGAGAACCACGATTTCCCAATTTTTTTACATTTTAAAAACCGCCACACACACATTACATCTACTCTACCAAATGTAACTTAATTCGTCGATCCTTCAACCGAGCCCTAATTTGGAGACGAAATCGGCTCACACACCGGACCCTACAAAATGCGAAACCTTGAGAACACGATTTCGGGATTCCTCTCACCGGTCGGTTCTGGCTCAAAACAAATGAATTCTTCCACCGGGAATTCGGTGAACGAGGGTGGTGGTGGTGGTGGGGGTGGTGGGGTGCCCAGGGGTTTGCACGAGGGTGGGTGAGAGGGTTTTTTGCACGAGGGGGCATTTTCGGTATTTTGGGTTTAATTTTTGGGTGCCCTGGTAAATCGATTTGTGCTCACATTAACCGGGTACCCTCATTAAATGGTGGGGTGCCCGCGGCCTCATAAAATTTGGTCTCTAGAAGAAAGAGAAAGTTGGCGTTGGTTATTTGGTGGCTCGTTGCAGATCAAATGGTGTTGTTGCTTTGTTTTTGGAGTCTCGGACACTTATCACTGCTGTTGTGAAGACGTGTGTGAGCGAATAGGATAGCGACACGTGGCGGGCAATGGGACGGAAGGAACGCACTAAGGAGTTGTGTGAAGATATGGGAGATGGTGCGAAATGCATCTCGAGGCAAATTAGACAGTTCTGGAATGAAGAAAACACACGTATGAGAGACGACGTCAATCTGGGAGTTGGTGCAGATGGGCATCTCGAGGAAGATCGAATGCAGCTGTGTTGAAGAGAAAACGATTGGGATACATGGCAATTTTGTGGGAGTTTGTGTTGCACGCATCTCGATGTAAATCAAATCCTTTACCTCTCATTTGTGGGAGTCATATGAATTCAGCCTCGAGTGAGTTACATCTTCATTCTAACACCCTAGAAATATGACTTTTTTTTTTCCACATGCATAGTTCTAACCGTCTGGCCCCTTTGGTATTTAGCACAAGGCTTAAACCTCATACTAAGTACCTAATATGAAATCATAAAAATGACGATCTACGGGTTAGAGTGAGTGTTTATTCTAATTTTTCATAAGTTTCAAGTAAAAAAGGCAATCATAATTCACTCATCTACAACCAAAGGCATAAAATAAAGTTTCGGGTGACTCTAAATAATAATAATAATAAAAATTATACTAACTGCATGCATGAAAATGATCATATTCTAGTGAAATGGAAAATAGAAGTATGAATGAAAAGGAAATAGAAATGGAAAGACAAGCTAATGAGAGAAATAACACCACAATTACCATTCTTCAACCGCATAATTTAAAAAAATTAACGATCATACCTATGATCTTTAGCAAAAAGATCCATCCAACACAATCCCAAAAATACCCCTAAACTTATTTCGAACCTTGTCATCAAGGTTCCAAACAAGTCAAGAGGGTCAAACATAAAAACAAACAAGTGGGTGAAAGAACATGATAGATATATAATTAATCTAAAATTTTTTTCGGGTTCTACTTAAAGACTTACCACTAATGCGGTGATTTTTTTTTTTTTTTTTTTTTTTTTTCGACCAAGTCTCAAAACACATAAATTTTAGCAAGTAATCAACTTCCTTAGAAAATAATAACTCAAATAACGTTAATTAAAATTTAATTGAAAGTCAAATTTGACTCCACATATAGTACTCTCTCATTCCTTTATTTTAAGACTTTATGTAACTTGTAAAAATTAATAAATGGAGTTTAGGGATTAGTTAAACTGGTTTAATAACTAAAATAAAGTAAACTAAACTAGATCATACTAAATTGAAATAAACTAGACTAAAGTGGAAATAAATGTATGAAAATAAATAAAATAATGTTGGGTTGCCTCCCAACAAGCGCTTTTGTTTTATGTCATTGGCTAGACTTGGACTGAAAGATCACGTAACGCCCACTAATTTGGAATAGTCACGAACAAATGGAATCACTGTAGCCATGGGTAATGAAATAGGCATGCCCTCCTTCAGAGTTTTGAGTTTATCTTGGACTTCTAACGAATAAGTCTCCATATAGTCTTGACCGTATAACACATAGCCGTCAACACCACATAAAATCTCCACGTGCCATTTTTGTTCTATCCCAGTTTCAAATTCCACAAATATGCATGAATCATGAAGTGAATTCATCAGCATTAGAGGTTGATCTTCCTTGTTCTCTTTTTGCGGTTCCTCCGACCTTTCGAAAAAAATTTCAACTTCCATGTAGGCTTTCTCCTATTCATTTTGTGCAATGACAATGTCATCCTCAGTTGGAGAGACTTCAAGTTCTTCCACTGTTTTGCTCCAATGGTCCTCAATCGGTGTAATCTCATTCACCTCAATACTTAATGAAATTGCACTCACGGTTTCTACTGATTTCTTCTGAAAAACTGATTTTATTTGTTCTTCAGCCTCTTGATCAGCTAGTGCAATCCCTTGGTCCAATTCTCACTCGGTAGGTACATGTCTTGCACAATATCTAAAAAAAACCTTATTATATCCCTTGAAGACTGATTCCGCTTGGGACTGTATATTTCAGCTTGTGGTGATGAATTACTCCAGTAGTTAAAGGGACATTCATTAGGAAAATGATGGCAACCCCTAAAAAGATCACAAGCTTCGACATGTTCCTATTGCAAATTAGAAGACCCATTAAAAAAATTATGTCCATAACTTAACATACCTACCTCATTCATACTATGATAGTATGAGTCTTCAAATTGACCATAATTGTAGGAGTAGGAGTAGGAGGTCACTAAGGAGTTACCAGTAAACATATGCTAGAGATAAGGAACTAGATAGGTAAATAAATAAAACTAAAAAAAGAAAAAGAAAGAAACTAAACTCAGAATAAAGGACTAAGTCCTCGTCAACGACGCCAAAATTTGTTCACGTGTTGTTCGTGCCAAATGTAACCCGTACTCGAGTTACTAATCTCACAGAGGTGTAGTAATGGTAAATACGAGATCGAATCCACATGACTTATGTTTTACTCTGAGTTAACTAAAAAGGAAAACTTTGGGGGTTTTATAATTTTAGAAAACAATTAATTAACTAATTAAAACTATTTAGAAATTAATGTTTTTAATGGTGAATTCAATATGAGAAAATACCTAGGTCTATGGCTCTACAAATCCAAATCAAATTTCAATAGCATATCAATATGGTCTTCAATCTTTCCAAAAAAGATTATTAATTCAATTCCTTTTAGATTAACTATAGGAAATTGACATTCGCCAGAAATCCCTAGTTCTCATATTCTCGATAGATGTGACATTCGCCACTAACTACTTCCTTAATTATCACATAACCCTAGACATCCGCCAATCAGGTTTAATGCATTAACCGTATAAAGTTTCGTGGGAATACTGATCTTAGATAACTAGATCATGTCTGCTTTTTAGTTAACCGAGATTTATTTATCGCACACTCAAGAATTGAAAGGTGTTGATGACAAACGGGTGAGTGATTTTCACTTATATCAGTCTAATCGTATAATTACAGATACGAGTATCCCGATTAACTATAGTTCTTCCACCTAAAAGCATGACTGGCCACATATATACCCTAAGTTTGCACTATAATCATAAAAACAACGACAAGTAAACTAGAAGGAATTAAAATAAATTAAAATATAAAATAATTAGATCTTACATGAACATGCTATAAACCATGAATCTAGACTTGCTTCGCCTCGGACCTAGGCTCAAATTGCTTAACCGGACAACGTCTTGAAGAACTCCATTAAATAGATAAAAGAAAATAATGATTGATTGGTAGAGAGAATAGAAGAGACTAAACAAAACCTTGATGGTGTGTTCGGTTCGCATGACTGCTTAGCTAATCCATTGGATTAGATGTAATTCATTTTTCACTTTGCATGATTAGATAATGCAACGGATTAGCTAATCACACAAACTATGAACTAAACTAAGTGACCCCTTACCCTTTCCTTAGTTAGTCCATCATCAAGTTCAACTTCTTTACTTAATATTTTTCCTTTGCCCCTTCCTTTTCACAAACACTACTACGCTCTCTCTCTAACCCCCAACGAAGAACAATGACACAATCGCAACAACAACAAAAATAGAAAAAACCCAAAACATTCTCCACAAACTCTCTCTCTGTTCTTCCTTACTTGGAGAAACACTTCTGCACCAGCATTCCCCCAGCCTCATCTCCCACTCGATCTCTCTTTGCTTTTCTTCCTTAAATTCTCTTCCACCATTGTTAACTACCACAATGCTTAATCTCTTCTTACTTCTTATCATTGTTGGGGTTGCATTGATTTGGATGGAACCCACTCGATCGAGTTCGATTTTGAGGGTTTCGAATAGGGGTTGTAAGGACGATTAGGACGATGCAACCGAATCATGAGGACGTGAGGACGGTTGTGGAGGTTTTATATGGGAGGGGTAAAATTGTCATTTTCATGAAATCATTAAAATCTTATCATGGAAACTGAACAAGTCTCCAACTTTGGATTACCCTTAATCCATAGCTATGTAATCCAATATTTGCTAATCCGACCTAATCAAGACAACCCTATTAACCCAACTGAACACACCATAAAGTCTATAAATAAACCTTTAATTTTGGTCTCCAGAAGAAAAAGAAAGTGAAATTCGTTGGTTATTTGGTGTCTCGAGCACCGAGGCAGATCAAATGGCAGTTGTTGCTTTATTTTTAGAGTTTCGGACACATGTCGCGCTTTGATTGGTTGTTCTGATGTTTGATGCTGACGTGGCAAGCCGTGATTGGCTGTAGCTGTTGTGAAGACGTGTATGAGCAAATAGGAAAGTGACACGTGGCGGGCAATGGGACGAAAGGAATGCACTAAGGAGTCGTGCAAAGATATGAGAGATGGTGCAAAATGCATCTCGAGGCAAATCAGACGATTCTAGAATGAAGAGAACACGCAGAGAGACGACGTCAATTTGGGAGTTAGTGCTGATGGGTATCTCGAGAAAGATCAATGGAAGCTGTGTAGAAGAGAAAATGATTGAGAGACACATCAAATTTGTGGGAGTTTGTGTTGCATGCATTTCGAGGTAAATCAAATCCTTTACTTCTCATCTGCCTTGATCTGGCTTGCTGATCTCGAGGCTTGATCCAAAGGCCGCTGACACATTGTGTGAGAATTGTGTCCCTTGCTGCGTCATTCTGTTTCTCCTCTTTCTTGATCAATTCTATAGCGTGTCTTGAGGGAGATTTAAGGGTAGCTGTTCACACTGCCGGAATGACTTATACTTAGTCATTTTTGAGACTTTTCTCAACTAATGCACCACCATACTTCTTTTAAACCACCATAATATCAACACGGACCAATGTGGGTCCTACCAAGCTATCTCAAAGTGCGTGCAAGCTCGATTTTCAATGCCAAACACTATGAACACTTCAAAAGACCCCGATTTATATCATTTTCATCAAATTACATTCGAATCACTGAAAATATACAAAAAGAGAATTAATTAATAATAATAGACATTGAGATCTAAAAACATATAAAATAAACCCCTAAACATATTATTATTGATGACTTATCATTTCTCTCTTGTTCTTGCTTGTTCTCTTTGTAGCGATTTAGTCCTAAAATCTCTATTAAGCCTTCAATCCTTCATGGACAACACTTCATGCACAAACTCTTCTTCTCTTCTACGTTCAATGTTCTCTTTTGTTTTTTGCATGTAGAGAAGAAACGCCTTTTATTGCTCGTCTTTTATTTTCCACCATTTGATCACTTTGGATGTTGGATCTCTAGACAAATCCAAGGTCATTGATCTCTTCTCGCCACTTCCCTTGATGCCCACTAATTTATCATAGGATTCCTCATAGTCGCTAAAATATTTTTGTTGAACATATGCTCATAAAAAATCACATACTTAGGCTTTATGATGACATTTTTCATAAGTTAAGCTTAAGTCTCAATAATACTTGACTTAGGTTATTTTTATTAGTTTATGAGAATTAATCTAGCTTAAGCTCATGATATATTTCAAGCCTTTTAAGTAATGAGTTAGCATAACTTATCAAAATTTACTTAATCCAATAAATAAATCCCAAGTCTAGCCAAGATATTGACTTATCATGTGTTGCACACATCCCGAAGAGCCTCACTCGCAAAATCGAAGAAATAAAATAAATAACTCATGTATTTTAGATATATAAATAATACAAGCAATCAAACAAAAATAAAATGTTTCGGTCTGTTACAGTGGTGGTCACATTCGTGATAAAACCCTTACGCAGATGAAGCAACTTTACGAGGACATAGTGCAAAAGCCCCGACTACACATGGATATTGGTGTTAATGCGCGCTGAAGTCTATCAATTGGAGCTACTACTAGCTCCATTGACAAAAGAATTAATTAGTTGACTTCCTTGGTGGAACGTTTCCTGAACAATGGCCAAGTGCATGTTAAAGCTTATGGATTTTGTTCAGCCACAAGCCATACGACTGATGAATGTCCTACTTAGTTTGAGGACCATCAACATGTCAATGTGGTAGGCAGCTAATTCTAAGGGCACACCCGAGTGCCCATTGAAAATACCTACAATCATATAATGGCAAGGAACAACCCTAACTTTAGTTATGTGCCTCGAAACCAAAACTACCAATATTTTTGTCCCCAGAGGACAACCGTTACCCAAACCAATGACTAATCATTCCTTACTAGAGGATATGATTAAAACTCTAGCGGCTCAACAAAGCCAATTTGCTAGAAACGTGAGCCAGTTTTAGGTAAACATTGAGAAAGCTTTCAGTGCACAACAACTGGGTCGATTTGAGGAAAGGGGAAGTTTCCCTACACTAATCTTAATATGGGTACTAACCTGCCAGACACGCAAGTGAACGTTATTATTTGTGATAGCGCCACCCCAAAGAATGAGTTCTGCAAAACCATCATCCTAAAGAAACCAAATTAGATAACCAACCCACACCCTGAGGAAGTTCCAATGATATCCTGCTTAAATGTAATGATTCGGGGGTAGTAGGTACCTTGCACAATAGGTATAATCTATTTGGAAAAATTAATGCTTGATTTGGGAGCATCAATTAACGTACTGTCCTCAAATTTTCATAATTCTATAGGGATTGGTGAGTTGACCAAGACGAAGACTCAAATTCATGCCGTTGACGACAAGGAGATCTTTTCGAAAAGAGTAATCCAAGACCTAATGGTACATGTGGGGATTTGAATTTCCTCGCAGACTTTCATGTCATCGACATGACAGAGTCACGCGTTCAAGGCATTCTCAATCCTTTTTGTTAGGCCTTTTATGTGGATATGCAGAGCCAACATTGACTTAGTCGAGGGCTTTGTGTCCGTTAAGCATAAAGGAAGAGTAATTAGCTTTAAAATTCCATATATCTTGAATTCCAGGAGGAAGCCTCTGCGGAGAGGTGCGCATATCAATACCAAGCCTCCACAGAACTTGGAACTCGTCGAACGAGGGACCAAACGTGTGAGGATGGATGACAATGAAGAGAAAATGATTGTACCCCCTAACACATTACATTGCCAGTTCCAATTCGACAAACACCCAAGGATGGTCGTGTTCCCATGTAAGATTAGATACAAGAGCTTCCTTAGTGTGGTATGTGACACGGGTGCTACAATCAACGTAATGTCATCCAAAATCTTCAACATATACAGATTATGTATCATAGGTGATGCTGAGACTAATGTGATATATCCAAATGGGACGGTGGAAAAACCCAAAGTGATGGCTGAGAATGTATCCATTCGTATATGAGATTTTGTGTTGTCACAAACTTCAATGTCGTCAATGGGAGTAATACCTAATATGAAACACTTCTTTTAGGGTTACCATTCTTGGCGACATCTGGAGTATTGATTAACGTATAGTTACGGTACATTAGCATCCAAATAGGGAAGAAGATGAAGCTTTTCGTGGACGGAAGCAATAATCTACATGACAAAGAACGATTCTTCACAAGATTCTCCGTACCGGCAATTGAGTTCATCGATTTAGACCCCGACTAAGGGTAGGTAAATTCGTCGAGCCAACAACGTTAAACAAAGTGCCATCGAGAGGCAGCCCATAAAAAATTATGCAGATAGTAATCGGTTTTAATACTTGTTTTTCTTATTTTCCTAACCATGCACAAAGTATTGTAAAAAACTTTATGTATATTATCCATCTAATTCCACCATTTCTTTTATGTTTGGTTTCCCAGCTAGTTTTGAACCTTGAGGACAAGGTTCATAATAATTTGGGGGTGTTTAAGTAAGTGGACCATTAGACATAATCATTAGTTGAAGACCTGTAGGTATAAGCATTACATTTTTTTTCAATTTACTTGTGATTTCAGTGGAATTGTGGTGGTATTTCTCTCCTTTCATCCCATTTTTTTATCTCTCACGTCTTTCATCAATTAGAAATTAGTATAATAATGCATGCATATCTTAGGTAGTTTAGTGTATTTACGGTTTTATATAGACTTACATATGAGTGAAACTTTGCTTTCAATTCTTGGAGTAAAAATTTGGTCAAATTGTTTGCTTTCAGACTTAGAAGAAGTAGAAGAGCTTTTACACCTACTTGACAACATTGATAGATACTTGGAGTATGGATGAGTCATGACTTGAGACCAAAGTAGGTAGGTGGTTAAATTAACTTTGCATGAAAATTCGAAATCCCTAGGATTCTTAAACTATGACTAATCCACTTAGAGTATAATTGTTAAAGATCTAGAACTTGTAAAAGGAAGAAGTAGGCTTGCAACTCATTAATTAGACATGTTTTATAATGTGATTTAAGTTGATTTTAGATATAAATGATTATATTACACTAGGTATTCTCTTATTTTTGTGATTTCAGAATTTAATTAGAAAAATGAAGAAATGGAAGAAAAAGAGGAAAAAAAGCAAAACAGTCAATTGGAGAACAAAGCCATCAATACGAAATTACAAATGAATCGCTGTCTAAATCGGTAGCAGAGAAGAGCCAGGGAATCATAAGCGAATTGGAGTTCACATTAGAAATCACCAGATGAATCGGTGGAGCACAAAGACCTATTTTCAGTAATTAACTTAGTGATTTTTGAACAAAATGGAATCGCTGACAAATCACTGAGGTCGGTTACGAGTTTTTTAGATTAATATGAAAAATTTGAGTTTATCTATAATTTGTAAACTTGTGAAACTATAAATAG
The DNA here is from genome assembly GCA_039657325.1 of Stephania cephalantha. Classification (NCBI taxonomy): domain Eukaryota; kingdom Viridiplantae; phylum Streptophyta; class Magnoliopsida; order Ranunculales; family Menispermaceae; genus Stephania; species Stephania cephalantha. Next base: position 31,483,689 of record CM077569.1, read on the forward strand.
GATCTTAGGACTTCGAAATAAGCACTCTGGAAGCAATCTCTCTAAGCCTTCTATCAAGCCATTAGTTAGTTTTTATCGAGTTTATGTTTGAAGTCACATTGGAGTTTTATTTATTTCAATAAGAGGTATTTCTGTAATTACATCTTTCAATTTTATTATTATGTTATTTATTCCAGCATGAGTGAGTAGTTTATTAATCTAAACAAACTTCAGACATGTATATACTTTGGATTACTATATATTTATGATTAAGTAATCATGTACTTAATGCTTTAAATCTAATCAAACACGAAAATCACGGTTTTAAAAAGTTATTTTTGCGTATTACAACTAATGCTTCTTGTATTGCATGCATAGTCACAAATATATATTGTGATATTCAATTTTTTGAATCTATGTCTATGATTATTGACAACAATTATAGAAGTAGTAACTAGGATTAATCTATGGGGCCATATTACCCTAGTGGATGTTCTAGGTGATTGTGTTCAAAGTTATTTATTGATTGGAATATTTTAATTAATATTTGATTTAGATTAGGCATGATTTTCATGGAATTCTTATTCTGTTTTAACCAATATGTAGATTTACAATGATATGAATATGGCTTATTTTCCATTGAATATAGGAAAATCGATGGTTCGCTAAAGGTGAATTAGGATTTAATAATTTCAAGATTCCATGTGATATAGTTATAACTAGGTTATGAGGTGATGCTATGCCCTAGTGTTTGAATGCAATCCAAATATATTACATTATTTAGTGGGGGTTTGTTTAGATTTTTGTTAAGATATTTATATTAAATTGAATTTGAATTTTGTTTAATTAAGTTTGCATTGAATTGTTTGAATTAATTAGTTAGTTTGGTTAATTAAATTAGTAGTTATAGTTTTTAGTTATTTAGAATTTCAATTCCCGTTTAATTAGAATAACTAAATTAAGAAAAACAAGAAAAAAAATATTTTCCTTAGAAGTTTGCTAAACCCTGTGGAGACAATATCCCATTATCAATACTACAAATGATAGAAAAATACGGGAAACTATCGTGCATGCTCGACAAGTGTCAATTATTGGCGCAGTTGTCGGGGATTTTTAAATAATTTCTTAGGATTTTAGATATTGTATGGTCTACACACTTTGTTGCTCAAATTTTACAGGATCTTTGCATCCGTTTGATCTTGAAATAGAATTCTTCGTCGAAGTTTAAGACAACAACTTAGGGGAAATTTAGTTAATATGATGGAGGATAACGACAATAATAATAATGACGATGTCATTAATTAGAATAATAATGCTAATAGAGTTATCAATAATAATAACAATAATTGATAACTTACTTTTAGACAAGCAAATCAAAATGTTACAGCATATGAACCTATATGCGTAGCATACCACGATGAATTTCCTTAATTTGAACTTTGATATAGATTTATTAGTGTCTTACCTAACTTCTATGATAAAGACAACGAAGACCCACATAAATTCATAATGGAGTATCAACATAAAGTTAACGGGATGAAACTGAATGAAGGTATTTTAGAACAAGTAAAACTTAAAGCTTTTCCTATTGTATTAAAAGATCAAGCACAAAATTGGTTGTTCTATCTCCACCAAGATTCAATAACTACATGGACTGAAATGTTGGAAGCTTACCTAGATGAATACATGTCTGCTAGAAAAATTAGTTCTTATAGAAAGCAAATCATAGTTGCAAAGATGAAAGATGATGAAAGTTTTAATGAATTTTGGGATAGGTTCCAAAGATTAACTTCTTCTTATCCACAACGTGGATATACTCAAAGAGCTTTATTATAATATTTTTATGAAGGACTCAATCACTTTGAACAAAGGTTATTGGACACAATATATGATGGGTCTTTATTTGAAACAACACTTACTTTAGCAAATGAAGCAATTAATAAAATGGCTAAACAATCTAAGCAATATGGTGAAAAGATTCAATCATCAAGAAAGAAACTTAATGAAGTTGATAATAGAAGAAATAATACATCTGATGATAAACTTGATGAATTATCTACTATGGTTAAGCTGTTAATTAAAGATAGATCTAATCAAGTTAAAGCTTGTGGATTTTGTAATGAGGTTACACATTCTACAGATGCGTGTTCAACTTTACATGAAGAGAATACTGAAGAGGTTAATGCAATGATGTACCAATTTTCTGGTCCTCCAAGAAATTAATATAATAACAATAGTTATTATCCTGGAAGACAACACCTAAATCTTAGTTATGGTCCTCAAAATCAAAATTATAATACTTATAGACCAAGAGCTCAGATGCAATTTGTACCTAATCAGCAACCTCAACAAAATGCTCAATTTACGAATTTGAATTTAGAGCAAATCTTGCATAATTTTATGAACCAAAGTAATCAAAACTTTATGCAAATTTATCAAAATCAGATTAAGATTGATACTACTATTAATGAACTGAAAAATAAATTAAGTCAAATGAATTTATGTATAAATAGGTTAAGTACTCAACAGAGCAATCAAGCTAAATCACCTACTCAAGCAATTGTTGCCCCTACTAATCAAGCACAAGTTAATGTTTTATTCAGTGATGAGAAAGACATATCTAAAACTGGAAAGATACTTAAACAAGGTAATAAAAAGAAAACACATAAAAATATTGAAGAAGAAGAAGAAATAATGCCTAATGTCATTCCTATTAGAGAATGGATGACTTAATAATTAAAATATACACATTTTCCTGAAAGGCTATACCCATGGTATTTAGCCAGAAGCATATGAAAACTTTTTACAAAAGTCTGAAATAATTGATAAGGATGAAAATGATAAGATTTTTGATAATTTAAATAAAGATATGTATTCATATTCCACCATTACATAACGATTAGCTGATGCTAGGAAGGAAGAAAACGATAAAGACATACTTGAAGAATTTATGAAAATAGAAATTAATAAATCATTGATGGAATCAATTATGCAATTTTCTAATTATGATAAAGTTTTGAAATAATTCTCTAAATCAAAGGATAAATTTTTAGAATAATCTAAAAAAAACTTAGGACAAAAGGTGTTTGCTTTAATTAAAAAGAAAATACCTAAAAAATGTTCAGATCTATGAATGTTTGGAATTCCTATCACATTGGGAACTTCTTTTATAGATTTTGCTATGTGTGATCTTGGAGCATCAATTAATGTTATGTCACTTAAATTATATGAGTCATTGAAAATAGGTTCATTAGCTAATACACCTATTAATCTTATATTAGCTGACAACACAGTTATTAAACCTTATGGTTTACTAGAATATGTTTTAGTAAAAGTAAATGACTCAGTATTTTCAGTTGACATCTATGTCATAGAAATGGGAGACTCAGTATCATCTAAATCTCCGCTTATACTTTTAGGAAGTCAATTTTTAAAACAGCTAAAACAAAGTTAGATATTTTTGAAGGAACAATGTCTATGGAATTTGAAAACAAAATTGTCACTTTTCATTTTATTGATGAATCTAATAATGAACAAACTAATGATAATGAATCTTTAGAATTAAATTATAATTTAAAAGTGAAGTAAACGTTATTAATGAAGTAACAACGAAAGATAAAAATATTATGATAAAGAATGGATGAGTTAAAGATACTTCAAATCAAAAGATAATAACTCAAGAATAGAAAGTTAAGCAACCGAACAATGTTAAGAATGATTTTAAAATGGAGAAATTTAAAACTACAAAGAATAAGAAGAAGAAAAAAAAGAATCCAGCAATTGTCAAGCTCAATGATCCAAGAGATATATACATAAATATAAAAGTCAAATGAGCTTGGTATTTTAAAGATATTTGTGATACATGTTCTAAAGCAAACTACATGCCAATTCACTTCTTTCGTCATACTCAACTGGAGTTGGATGTACTTGCTTTTGAAAAAGTTACTCTACCAAACGGTTATTCAGTGAAACTAATAGGAGTGGTTACCAATAGCCCAGTTCAAATTGACAAGTACATTATTCCCACAGACTTTTTGGTTATGTATACTCTGAACAAGACAATCACTTTTAGGGTGCATGGCCGACCAATCACTTTCTGGAATGGTACTAGAGTGGACAATCCTACATTTAAGTTCATAAAACCAGTTTAGAGTTGCGTGGTTCAGTCGATTCAATGACAATAAACAAAAGCGCTATATGGGAGGCAACCATACCCTATATTTACTTTCAATTTTAGTATTAGGATTAGTTAGTTTTTTATATTCTCTCAACTTTTGACTCTTATAATGGGGATATTTCAGGAATTTATTTTTAGAATAATTTCATGTAAGGAGGTTGATCAAGCCAATTTCTTTTCGTATTATATTGTCTTTATGCATTAATTAGTTATTTATAGTAATAAAATTATTGTTAAATACAAATAATAGTAAATTCTGATAATCTTAAATAATTCTACCTTTTTATTGGACATATACGTGATAAATACATGAAAAATCTATTAAATTAAAAAACAGTTAAAATAGGCTAGTGATTTCTCAGCGATTCCAGTTTGTATTGGAATTCATTGAGAAAATCAGCAATAGTTTGCATAAGATCTAGCATAATTTCAAGTCAGCGATTTGTCACAGATTTGCACTTATAACTAGGATTCACTAAACTAGTCACTGGGCCACCGAGGCTCATTTTCAGTGATTTAAGTAACGATTTCCTAACGAATCCATTCAAACCCTGAATTGCTAAGAACAAATACGCGTATTGAAAAATAGAAACCCAAAATCGCTACATTTATTCACTTCAAACCCATAAATCACTGCAACTTTTCGACCCAAAGACCAAATTTTCGACTAGATTCAACCTTCCAAAGCTAGATTTTAGTGTATTTAAGTGATTGCCACCTCAATCTTCACACATTCTACCTAAAATTTTAAGTGATTGCCACCTCAATCTTCACACATTCTACCTAAAATTTGGTGAGTTTTGAGAGTGTAGAGCTAACTAGGGCTTGAGTGAGGGGAATTCGAAGTTGAAGCTTGGAGGAGTGTACTAGAGGAGTTTTAGAATTCTAAACTTGAAAGATTCACTTTCAAGAAGGTAACCGATGAAAACCCTAGTCCTTTATCGATTGTACTTTCGATTTTTCATGGGTTTTTGGATTTTATTTAGCTTAGATGCTAAATTTTGAAATTTTTATTCTAAATTGGTTTTGATGCCAAATGTTTTCAATTGTAATACTAGTATGGGAGTGGTGTGATAAATTGTTTATTGATATCAAATTTTCAAACTATTTTTTTAGTATATAGCAAATGAAATGAATTTTACACGCTAACTAATTTGAGACTAAGTTTCGAAAGAGTTCGAGGCTTTTGTGTTTGCCTATTGCATGACTTGAATTACTTATGAACGATTGTTTTCATCAATAATGTTTTATCGATAAATCTCATATGAATTTCAAACTCTCGATTTATAAATGACTTTTTTCAATGAATATCTCCTTATTAGATAGATAACTTGAATTTTACCGAACACTTTTCTGACAATTTGGTTTTAAATGGTTTTAATGGTTTATTCTTTTGTTTGCACTTATTGAAATGGTGGAAAATGGAAGAGGTAGAAATTTGAGGGAAGAGAAAGTAAGGGGGAAGTTAGTAGAGAAAACCAAGGTTAAATATGAAGTTTTCCCAATTAGACCTACGACAATTTCTTTCAATACACCTAGGATTAGATCACAAAGAGAGGCTACTCTACCTTTATTTTTTAGCTATAATTTTGAGGAAGAATATAAGGATAGGGAGGAGGAAGTAGAACAAGAGATACTTGAGAGAGCGAATATGTATGTTCTTAGGAAAGATAATTTTATTAATGATAAGGCTTTTGCCAAGATTAAGAACGATAAAGTGATAGAAAAGAAGTTGATCCCGGAGAGGGGATTTAATGTGAAGAATGAGTTGAAATATAGGCATCGGATCGTAGATATCATTGATGTGAGAAACTGAGGATTATTGACTAGGGACTATCACCATTTAGACTTTGAGGATGTTCTTAGTGAACCATAGAGTGATGGATTCATTTTAGACATAGAGAGGTACCCGAGGCACATTATACTGAATCTTTTAGGAAGATTATAAAAACGCGATGTTATTTCATCAACGCCAACTTACAGTTAAGTCTGCAATATTACGAGATTGTGAATCACCGAGCCGCTTTGCTTTACCACATTATGAGGGGATTGGATATTTATATGTTGGCAAAATTATCTATGAGTCGATAAGAAGTGTCATTATAACGAAGAAGAATGACGAATTACCATTTCCTTTGATGATAACGGCTTTTTGAAAAGTAGATCGAGTAAACATGACAGGACTTAAGATGAATGTTTTACTAGAGAAGACCATCACAGATGAAATAATAGAGTGATATGGAAAGATTGATGGATATGAAGAATCCAAAGACGAGAGAGAGAAATCTGAGATAGCCAGAAGAGAGACATAGCAAAAAAGAAAAATTAGAGATGACACGAGAAGAGTTTGGGAAGAAATGTCGAGAGCTATAAACGATCCAACTGTGAAGCAACCTGTTAGGGACTACGATGGACTTTACATGGAGGAGTCAGAGTTGGCCTTTATGGGTACAATTATGCGCAATCAAATGAGAACTCTGAGGAATCAAAAACTGGTGTTCGAGAACCAGATGGCCTTATCAAGGAACATTCATATGATGGAAAGGATGATGTCTAGAAGAAATAGAAGACAAGGAGGTGCAGAGGTTCCTATACCGTTTACACAAATGCGGCTACTGAGTAATCGTAATTTTGATGATCAACTACCGTCAGGTCAGGACTACACCCTCTATGATCCCGCTGTGAGTTACCAGTCCGAGAGGATTGATCCACTGGCGGATGATGGTAATGCGACTTCAGGACGACGACATTGATTTCTTTACTCTATTTTATCTTCTTTGTCTCTGAGTGATAAAGTGTGAGGTCTTGCATGTAAGACTCTGGTGTTATACTATCTGTGATATGTGGTGGTGATATACTATCTTTGATATGAGCTTGGTGATTTGATACATTTGATATTATATTACTTCATGGTGATACATTTGATGGTGATGCTACAATTGATATATTAGTAATGGTTTATTTTAAATTTTATGCACTCTGTTTGATGAAACTTATATATTGAGTTCATTCTTTTATCGATTATCCAATTTATGATTATATCAATTCGTTTATACTTCACGAGGTATATTTGTTTTGGTGGAAACCCGACTTAATTTTTAAACTTTAAGGATAAGGTTTGGAATGTTGATGATATTTTAGGTGAAGTATGACAATGATAGCAAAGATAGCAAGGAAAGAAAAGAAAGATTGAGATAAGTCAAGAATTGATGCAAAATCCAAATTCTTTGATTCGATATTCAAGTGAGTTGATGAAATTTCTCAAAATTCTTCCAAATTCAAGTAAGTATGAATATTATTTTACTTTATTTTAGTTAGGAATATAATATAATAAATATGAATATATAATAGATTTTGAATGGAAGTGATATTTTTATTATCCAAGTGAATTAAATTATAGAAGGAATCAATTTTTATACTCTTTTGATTAACTTTAGTAGTTGATGTATACAATGGATTAATTGCCTTGTGCTAGTCATGAGAATGGGTAGAAGATCGAAACAATAGTGTAAGATGAACAAGACAGATTTCTAAGAATCTTGTTATATAAAGACTATTGATTAAGAGTTTTTATAGTATATATATAGAAAATCATTATGCTACAATTAAAAGAAAAATGGGTTACAAACCAATGAATTTTATAAATTACAAAGAATATTTTCTTCAACTTTAGTGGATAATGAGAAGTGCTAACAAAAGTTTCCAAATATATAGAGTGTTAGGCCCCACCTAATTGGAGCATCTGACCGACCTAGATTACCTTAATCCTTTGATAATCTAGCAGCCTTCACATCTCCATTAATAAACAATTAAGATTAAGATCTTGTAATCATCAATTATAAAATTTTATTAACCACATAGGATTCTAAAGTTAATCTTAAACTTCAAAGTTTGTTTAGATGAATTAAATAATTCTCAAAATTTTATAAAATTTTTTCGACAACACCTCCTCTGTTTCTAAGCCTACACTAGAATACATGCCCTTCAAAATTCTTTAACAAAACATGCTCAGTTTGGTGGAAATGTCGAAGGACTCACAATACACCCATAACAATATATATTGTATTAACAAAACTATATATTCCTTCTAACTTGATCTGAAGTATTAAAAACCTTAAACTAACATTACCTCAACTCAAAAATTATCTTAATTCATCCCAAAATCGTTCCAGCCATTTTAAAGGGGATCCTAATTACACTCGAATCCAAAAACACATTTATACAATATAATATATTAAAAAAAATCCATACATAGAGAGAAAAGAACTAAGAAAGTCATAAACAGTCGGAAAGCTTTCTCTTTCCCTTGTCGCCGCTAGAACCTATCATTATCCAGTTATAAAAAATTCGACAATTTTAGATAAGTAAATCCTACACTATCGAGTACACCTGTAATAATCAAATGTATTGTATTCCAAGAGATTAAATGATCGCAGAGAATCATAAATATACAAGTGTGCAATCCATCCCGTTTTTGTTGACTAACCACGATCAGATGACATCTTCCAAAAGTGGTGGATAAACAGTAATAAAGATTCATGAGTTTGAGAGGAAGTCCCTCGAGAAGTCACGCCCTCGATTATCCGTGGAGTATGATCTTGGCCAACATCACAAAACCTATCCTAAACAAGTGTCTACAATGATCAGTGACTCCAGTCGCAAAGCACCACAATATTCATCCTACCATACATATAGCTAATGAACACAATGGAACCCCCAAAAGCCTTATTCATCTCGTGTCCGTGAATGCATGATCAATAAATATTCAGCGATAAATCTTGCATGCAATTATATTTAAGAAATACTCGAGCAATGTAAAGGTTACTATAGGATTTACTTAATCTTACAAACGAGATACGTCATGTAAGTTTCCATAACAATTCTATAATTTTCTCAATTAATTGCAATTTAATTGATCTAATCACGTCCCAAAACCACTAAAAAACTTCCAAAATAAATTCTCCGATGCCCAAATTACATTTTTGACTCAAAATTATTTTTCGGCATTGAAAATCACGTTCTGTAGGCTTAAATATAATTTTCCAATTCAATATATTTTATTTGGTCATCCTTAACCTGAAAATTTTGAAATCCCTCCAAATCAACTTTTTGAATGTTTGGATCCCAATTTTTACTTCAAATTGTGATTCGAAATCGAAAATTAACCTAGACTACGCTCTAAAATAATTTTCTAAATTTCAAGCATTTTAAAATATCGTAACACGTATTACGAGGAAACTCAGTATAAATCCTCAAAAAAAATTCCAGATTCCTCATTTTTCATAAAAATCTTTAATTTCTATTTATTTGGCTCAAATATAATTTTTACTGATTTTTTTTCTATTTTCTGAAATTTCTTCAAAAATTCCAATACATTTTTTTATTATTTAAGGTGGTTTAACCCCCTAAACTGGATTGAACCGGTTCGATCCGGTGCGGGGGATCAAACCCCTCTTCTTCCCTCATCTCCTCTGCGTTCAACAAATCAACAACCCCTCTTTTTTTAAAATTTTCGATTAGGTACCGAGTTGGGTTTGTTGTGCTTACGAGGAGGGGAGATGAGGTCATCTCCTTCCTCGGACACGAACCTCCCCATCTCCATCAAACCCCATTAACAACGACCATAACAACACACACCAACCAACAACCAATAACGGCACATCAACAACAACCCAACAACGAGTGAACAACACACACACTCACCCTCTGTCTCGATTTCTTCTCTTCATTCTCTCCCGATCTCTCAATCTCAATCTCACTGTTTTCAAATTAAATTTGGAAAAATACAGAGGACGGTGTGTTGATTTGAATATATATATATTATGATTTCCTTGAGATTCCCATCGTGCGAATCTCGAGACAAATATTTTCATAATATAAATTTGATTTTTCTCGAGATACGCAATCTATGTCTCAAAACAAAATTAAATGAGGCGGTGTGTGTTTTGTTTATTTGTGAAGATTTATATTTGATTTTCTTGAGATACGCATCGCACGAATCTCGAGGCAGATCTAATGACTTATTTTCATTATTTGATTTGATCTCCCGAGATACGTATTGTGTATCTCGGGGTCAATCTCGTGGCTATCAACAAGATAATCACCACTTCTTGATCGACTTACTGGTGATTTTTTATATTGATATCTTCGAGATACGTAAAACATATCTCGAGGTAGATCTTATGGTTTAATAACATCATACGTTTGATTTTTCTTCAGATTGGATGGCACACATCCCGAGGCGTGGATATCCTTTCAACAACCAATGTTCAACCATTCTATTTCTCGATGCTCACGTTACGCGTATCTCGAGGCGAATCCAATGTATACTTTTATTTAATTTTAAATTATACGATTCATTTATATATATTTATAGATACAAACTATATTATATATAAATATATACACACCTATGTATTTTCGCAGCTAAAAATTTGCCACGCTTGCCAACAACCATCCTCGGGCGTGCACACTGTTGTATATCCCACGCGTGTCATGCTCAATCCCACGTATCACTGGGCGCCCACCAATTTATTAATTATTCTATTTAATTTTGTGTCTTCAATTATGTTCAAACTAAATTCCAAAAAGTACCTCGATTTCACCAAAATTGGAGAAATATTTTCACCGCGCTCCGAAACTCACAGACACCGCGTATACACTCTACTTGACCCTATTTCGCATCGAAATAGTGTATAATACATCAAATAGACAAATAACACATAAAAAAATATTACATTTATGATCTTTGATCCGTAACGTGTGGATATACCTAAATCTCAAATTAAATCCAAAAATACTTAATTAGCCGCATAATCAGGTTTATAAAATTCTCGGACGTCACAATCTTCCCAACTAATTAAAAATTTTATTCTTAAAATTTAAATTTATAGGTTGCGGAACCAAAAGAGATATGAGAAAATGATCTTTCATATATAACTCTTTTAATCCAAACCTGTAAAACCATTTTCAAGATGAGCCATTATATGGACCCAATCAATTCCGTTGTACTCAACAACTTGGTTGTAAAGATCATAACCATTTTAACTTTTCATTTTCCATTATTTTGTTTTAATAAAAAGTTATCTTCATTACCTTGCCAATCTTGGCAATTTGTGAATTTTTGACGAGTTAAACAATCAGCTTTGTAGAATATCTAATAACCTTACTTTATTTCTCATCTCATACCCTGAATCTCATTCAAGTATCAATACATAGCAATGCCTAGCATATCTTGCTTTTCATAACACAATTCTCATTCTAATCTGAATACTATTCCATAAACCATTGATAATTCTTTCCATATCCATCCAAACTCTGGAACATATCCCAGTTTACTTTCTCATTACCAATCATCCTTTTTTATTTGAATTATCGGCTAATTAATTCTTAGACTATCATTAGTCTAAAATCACATATTGATGCAAATAATATATGAGCACAACAATATATACTAAGTAGAGTTGCGTGTCTATCTGATCCATCACCATTCAGGTGTTCCCAACAGAAATCTAGAATTATATAAGTCATCCCATAACTATAGATCCCATAATACATCTGTCACCCCATGACAAGAGATCTTGAATTTCAATCCGATCAGAAATAGAAACCTGACACATCGTGCAACTCTCAATCATTCTCTAAATGTCTACTCGCAAAATTATTTAGATTGTGGATTAGAAAGCAATTACCAATTCTAACTCGTAAGCCAATTTATTTAACTTCTTTAATCGGTTAGAAAATTATCAACTTATCTAAGTTTGTCAAGTCATTCTCTAATGATGAGTTCATCAAGAACCTCATTCCTTTCACTTCTCTCATTGCCTGAATAGAGAGTTATCTTGAACTTCTGTAAACATACGTTTATAAATAGAGATATCAACATATTCGATTATTATACTCTCATAGTAAAACTTTTAACTTATATTTCATACAAGTTTATAATTATGTTATCTCTTTTTTATTTCTACTGAATTATAATTGAGGAATATTCAATTCTTCAAACATATCAAGTCAGATACATTGTACTCTATTCAATATTTCCAACCTAACATAGATGAGGCTTACTAACTGAACTGTAAGTTGTACGTAGCTTTTCACTTCATTTGTATCTTCATCGTCATCTGTATATCTTACATCAACTCCAATTTACCATAACTTGTGCGTCAAATTTCACCACTGACTAATCAGGTGGTGTAGCATTACAATTGAACCAATATACAATATATTCAGTGATATTAGTTGTATACTAATTTGGTTTAAAACTTTCAACATTTGGAGTTTGACTCCTTGTAAGATCCTTGTGACGATATATTAAGTTCCATTAAACATATAGTTTGATATTCTAATTTGACCGGGTCTCGTTAACATGAAACTTACATTTTTATACTGATGTGATAATATATTGACCATTTAGTTGCCTATACTTCAGCCTCCAATTGACTCAGACGAAACTTCATAGACTTTTTTATACCGACTATTATCATATCATTCGATTATTCCAAGATTGGTGGACACGCCACACCGATATTCTACGCTGTGAATGAATCGTAATCATGAAATATAGTTACTTAGACTTTTGGTCATGCACAACTACTCCAGTGCCTTACCTTGACTAAAGGAGTCAGTTCGTGTCACTTCCAGTAGTCATAAGTCATCTCAACATCTTATTTTATTTTATACATTGTATCTATCCCGTTTAGTTTTTGTTAATCTTAGCTATTTTCACATTGATCTTGCTCTTAGTCCTTTTACAAATTTATTACAACTTATGTTCAACACCTAAAGCACTTACAGCTCCTTAGTTTTGACTTAGAAAGGTAATTTATATCTCTTCTCTTTTTGAAAATATAGTTAAGGACGGTGCGACTTTTTATCATCATTTAATTAATCAGAGTCTTCCTTAGCTAATCTTAATACGAAACGGAGAAACTTTGCGACTCAAACAACTAAACTGTTTGTTATTGCCTTACATTATTTTGATTAGTATCAAATACCCTGATTTTTTTTCTCATACAGAAATTCGGTACTTTTCAAGAGATTGTGTAAAATAACTTTGTATCTTATTATTCATAAAATTAATTTTGATGAATTCACTTTTCCATTATTATTCAACTGAAGAGATAAAAGAATTTGAATTTCTAAACCCCGATTAACTTAGTGACTAATCAAATTCTTAAACGATGCTATTTCAACCCTTTAATTCCTAAAAATAGAAATTTTCGCAATATAGGAGTTCATATTGACGTCCTATACAACTCGCTTACTAATACTCAATCGGTACGTCTATCTCTTCATTGATTATATTTTAAGTCGTAGTTTACTTAATTTGATTAGAAATGACTATTGGGTACTTTGAATCTCAAAACACAATCACTTGTGTCGATGTTTAATAGCTAATCCAAGCTATCTAGATCATTTTCCCCAATACCTTAATTTCTTATATATTGATCTTATCACTACAACTTTCATTTTCAAATTAAAAATTTCACTTATTTTTGTTTCATTACAACACCTAATCAAGTTTAACAAAGATCACTCATAACTTAATATTTTCCATTTGTTTTATCATTTCCTTTATTCATCCCATAGAATCAATATATTCAGTGTCGCTTATGAATAAGTAACTTGAGTAATAAACAATCAATTTTTTTTTGTACTTTTTTTAGAAGTCGTTTGGTTTTTTTAAACCATGGTTCTATTTTAATTTCACTTTGAGTTTTATTTTTGAAAATGAGACAATACTTTGCTTCAAAGTATTTTATTTTCATAGAAACCGACTTAGACAACTTGATTGATCCATTTACAATCTCAATGTGATTTTTTAGTCAAAACTCAATTTGTCTAATCAATCTCCATTATCGAGAACTCATATCTCTCTTTTTCCTTTCATTTAAGACTCATTCGAAAGCAACTCTCAGTTGGTTATGAATCAAACTCATATTTTATAGAATAGGTCTCCCCGAGTTAACCGTGCAACCGAAACTAACCTTATTCTAAAACTCAAGATAATTCATATCTTGTGCTTCCCAAAAGTCCCAATTTCATATTATGTTTTCCAAATGATTCTCAATCGTTTAAGACTTAATTTAAGTTTATTTAAATGTTTTCTTGAGCACTTAAAAATGTAATAGTTTGATACTTTTGATTTCTAAGAAATCCATGTTTAGTGTTTACGTGCATGAATCATTCAGACTTCCCTTTTAACCAATTTCCTATTGGTTTCATAACTGATACTTTCATCAATTATATTAGTACTGAACTATTTACAACACCTTTGTGAATTCATACTTCACAAGTCTTTTACATCCATTTATGCTAAGTTTTGTTTCATAATCATATTCTCTATTTTAACTATTCGTTTCTAGTCTTACTCGTCCTATCTTATGAGTTAAGTATTGAACGAACAAGAAGAATAAATTTCCTATCGCATATCTAGGGATAATACATATATACAATACAAATATAACAAAAAATCTAAATGCCCCCATCTCATTGTCACTTCCCAACTAGTCGTGCTCAACCACCCTTTGGTTTCCAATCAAAGTTTATCCTCAATTGAGCCAAACTTAGGCTCTGATACCAACTTTGTCAGACCCCACCTAATTAGGGCATCTGACCGGCCTAGATTACCTTAATCCCTTGATAATCTATCGGCCTTCACCTCTCCATCAATAAAAATTAAGATTAAGATCTTGTAATCATCAATTATAAAACTTTATTAACCACATAGAATTCTAAGGTTAATCTTAAACCTCAAAGTTCGTTTAGATGAATTGAATAATTCTCAAAATTTTGTAAAAAAATTTCGATAGCACCTCCTATGTTTCTATGCTTACATCGGAATACTCGGCCTTCAAAATTCTTCAACAAAACCTACTTGGTGGAAATGTTAAAGGACTCACGATCCACCAATAACAATATATATTGCTTTAACAAAGCTATATATTCCTCCTAACTTATCTGAAGTATTAAAAACTTTAAACTAATATTACTTTAACTCAAAAATTATCTCAATTCGTCCCAAAATCATTATACTCGAACCTAAAACCCATCTATACAATATAATATACTAAAAAACAATACATACATAGAGAGAAAAGAACTAAGAAAGTCACAAACAGTAAGAAAGCTTTCCCTTTCCCTTGTTGTTGCTAGAACCTATCATTATCCAATTGTAAAAATTCGATAATGTCAAATAAGTAAATCACACACTATTGAGTACACCTATAATAATCAAATTCATTGTATTCAAAAAGATTAAACGAAAAATAATATCGCAAGGAATCATAAATATACACGTATGTAATCCATCCCCTTTTTGTTAACCGACCACAATCGGATGACATCTTCTGAAAGTGCTGGATAAACATTAATAAATATTCATGAGTTTGATAGGAAGTCCCTCGGGAAGCCACGCCCTCGATTATCCGTGGAGTATGATCCTGGCCAGAATCACAAAAAAACCCATCCTAAATAAGTGTTTACTACGATCAATGACTCCAGTCACAGAGCACCACGATGTTCATCCTACCACACATATAGCCAATGAACACAATGGGACCCCCAAAGGCCACCTTACTCTCGTGTCCATGAGTGCATGATCAATAAATATGCAACGATAAACCGTGCATGCGATTATATTCGAGAAATACTCAAACAATGTAAATGTTACCATTGGATTTACTTAACCTTACAAACGAGATATTGAAATTCCTTTATGCGCCGAGTTGGTAAGTTAGTCCACAGAGGGTTCCAATCGCAGTCCTACAATTTATTTATACGTCATGTAAGTTTTCATAACAATTCTATAATTTTCCTAATTAGTTGTAGTTTAATTGACCCAATCACATCTTAAAACCCCTAAAATACTTTCAAAATAAATTCTTCGATGCCGAGATTTCATTTTTTATTCAAAATTATTGTTCGGCATCGAAAATTACATTGTCTAGGCTTAAATATATTTTTTTCTAATTTATTATATTTTATTTGAATTATATTTTATTTGATCCTCCTCGACCTAAAAACTCCGAAATCCCTCTAAATCAACTCCTTGAATGTTCATATCCTAATTTTGACTCTAAAATGTGAATCATAATCGAAAATTAACTTAGACTAAGCTTTAAAATAATTTTCTTAATTTCGGGCATTTTCAGATATCGTAACACGTATGACAAGGAAAATCCTCGATATAAATCCTCAAGAAAATTCCAAATTCCTCATTTTTCATAAAAATCCAATATTTCTAATTATTTGGCTCATATATAATTTTAACTTATTTTCTATTTTTCTTGAATTCTTTCAAAAATTTCAATACATTTTTTTATTTATGGGTGGTTTGACCCCTGAATCGGGTCCGATTCGGTCCGGTCTTGGGGACCAAGACCCCTTCTTCTTCCCTCATCTCCTATGCATTCAACAAATCAACAACCCCGCATTTTTTATTTTCTTGAGTTTTTGATTGGGTACTGAGTTGGGTTTGTTGTGCTCACTGGGAGGGGAGATGAGGTCAACTCCTTCCTCGGACCCAAACTCAACTCCATCTCCATCAAACCCCATTAACAACAACCACAACAACACACAACAGCAGACACCAACAACCAACAACGGCACATCAACAACAACGAACAACACACACATACCTCGATCTCGATTTCTTCTCTTCCATTTCTCTCGGTCTCTCTGTCTCGATCTCACTGTTGTCAAATTCAATTTGGAAAAAGACAGAGGACGGTGTGTTGATTTTAAGATATATATCATAATTTCTTCAAGATTCATGAATCTTGAGACAAATATTTTCATAATATAAATTTAATCTTCCTCGAGATACATAATATGTATCTCGAGGTCAGTCTGTCTCAAAACAAAATTGAATGAGGTAGTGTATGTTCTGCTTGTTTGTGAAGATTTTTATTTGATTTCCTCAAGATTCACATCGCACGAATCTTGAGGCAAATCTAATGATTCATTTTTATTATTTAATTTGATTTCCTCGAGATACGTATTATGTATCCCGAGGTTAATCTGTGGCTATCAACAAGATAATCACTATTATTTAAAGTTAAGATGAATTTGATTGAAATCATTATATAAAGAATGAAAAGTAAATATAATTGAGAGTATTTCTTTGTTTGGGACAACAAAGTGCTAAGTTTGGGGGTATTCGACAAGTTAATAATTAGACATATTTTATTGTGTAATTTAGGTTGTTTTAGATATAAATGATTATATTACACTAGGTATTCTCCTATTTTTGTGATTTCAGGATTTAATTAGGAAAAATAAAGAAATGGAAGAAAAAGAAAAAGAAGAGCAAAACAATCAACTGGAGAACAAAGCTAGCGATACGAAATTACAAAGGAATCGATGTCTAAATCGACATAAGAGAAAAGCCAGTGAATCATTAGCAAATTAGAGTTTACTCTAGGAATCTCCGGATGAATCGGTGGAGCACATAAACTTATTTTCTGTGATTGACTCATCGATTTGTGAACAAAATGAAATTGTTGACATATCGTTGACAAATCGAAACTATAAATAGAACCTTAGAAATTAGCACTATGGAAGTTACAAGTTATTTAGATTAATATGAAGAATTTGTTTATTTCAATAAGAGGTATTTATTTAATTTATCACGTGTTATTTTTTAATAAGTTATTTTTGCTTTGGTATTACAACTAATGCTTCGGTTTTTGTATTACAACTAATGCATAGTCACAAATATATATTGTGATATTCAATTTTTTGAATCTATGTCTATGATTATTGACAAAAATTATAGAAGTAGTAACTAGGATTAATATATGGGGCCATATTACCCTAGTGGATGTTCTAGGTGATTGTGTTCAAAGTTATTTATTGATTGACATATTCTGATAAATATTTGATTTAGATTAGGCATGATTTTAATGGAGTGTTTATGCTATCAAAATTTCTATGTTATTGCATTTTATCCATTGGGTAGATTTACAATAATAAGGATATGACTTATTTTTCCATTGAATATAGAAAAATCGATGGTTTGCTAAAGCCTATCAACCGATTATGAATTAGGATTTAATAATTTCAAGATTCTAAGTGATTTAATTATAACTAGGTTATGAGGTGAAGTTATGTTTTAGTGTTTGAATGCAACCCAAGTATATTACATTATTTAGTGGGGGTTTGTTTAGTTTTTTTTTAGATATTTATATTAAACTGAATTTGAATTTTGGTTAATTAAGTTTGCATTGAATTGTTTGAATTAGTTTAGTGCGTTTGGTTAATTAAGTTAGTAGTTATAGTTTTTAGTTATTTAGCATTTCAATTCTCGTTTAATTAGATTAACTAAATTAACAAAAACAAGAAAAAATACTTTCCTTAGAAGTTTGCAAAATCCATGTGGAGATGATATTTCATTTACCACTACTACAAATAATAAGAAAATACGAGAAATTATTATGCACGCTCGACATGTGTCAAGGCTTATTCAGTATAATATGGGCTTGACGATTCTACATTGGAGAACTAACTTAACTTTAGCAAAAGTGAGAAGTGCTAACAGAAGATTTCTAAGCATTAGAGAGTTCCATAAGTTCCCCATGAAATGGGGCAGGGAACTTGTTGGTTGAAAAAACAATAAAAAATCGGTATCCATGGAAAATGGAGTGGGTCCGTACAATAAAAAACCATATAAAGGGGGAAAGTGAGGATCTCTAGTTGAATGAAAGGTGAAAGTTCATAAAAAATAAACTCCTATAAAGAAATAAAGATTTGGCTCGAGTGCTCGTAGCTATGTTAAGTGAGTCTTTCCAATGCCATGAACCAAATAATAGCCTACCTCTAAATAAGCCATGTGGACTGTTAAAGGTGTAAAGATATGCAAATAAGCGAAAAGTGGTGATAAAGTCCGTTTAAAAGAATCCATCTAATAAAGAGATCAATTTGGATTTAATGCTTTGAAGAAGAGACCTAGAAAACTTATAACTAAGTTGAGGGTTATTGTTTTTAATGCTTTGAGTGTTGAAAGAATGTTGTCTTGGAAAGGTGACCATGTTGAACTAGCCTTCGAAAATTCTAAGGCTCTTGCTAAACAGATTGAACAAGTTTCAATTGAAAGAACTCCATCGTTTTGCAAAGTAGGTAAAAAGTCTTTAGGAAAACATCACTCAATTTTGTCACAATACCCTTTGCTTGGGACTTGCAAAGTTCTAAGTTTGGGGGTATTTGATGAGTCTTTATTTATGCAATTTTTCGTAGGTGTTTTGCTATGTAAATCTTGTCCAAAGTTTTGTTTTCTGGCTTTATTTGTTTACTTTGGATATTTATAAGGTACTCGAGTATTTGTGCGTAATTCGAAAAAAAATAAGGAAAGAAGTCAAACATCGATTAAAGTTCTGCATGCTTGACCTTGCTAGAGTGGACAAACGGCTCCAGTGAAGACCTACGGTGCCGAGCTGTGACAGCCCTAGTTCCCACAAACTAGGTCTGGTTCAACACTAGACCTACGTGGACCCCCGTCTTAACCTTCGCGAGGTCAACGCAAACCTAATCAGCCTTCTTTCCCATTATTATTACTTATTCAGTGATTTTAAATTGAGTTACTAGTTTTGCAATTTTTGAAATTTAAAGTAGTGAAATTAAACAAGAAATTTAAAATAAATCGTAAATACATTAATTAAGGACAACCTATGATGCAAAAATGCGGTAAACATGATATCATGTCTATTCAAAGTGACCAAAGAGTTCGAGGAAATCATATACATGTATCACAAAACGTCACTTAACCTATTAATCAGTTTTACAAAAACAATTATAACATATACATACATCAAAATATAAAAAATAACTCTACATAGTAAAAAGGGAGAGCCGACTCTGAGGGAAGCTCAGAGGAAGTCATCGATCACTAGCTCTTTACCTTTGCAACTAGAGGGACCTGCAATTGTCACCAAAATGGAGACAAGTTCAATGAGTAAAGTCAAAGGAGAATGAAATAAATCATGCGGATAATGAAATAAATAGGGAAAACAATAAGTGCATGATAGACAAACTAAATATATAAACGACGAGAAACGAGTGACGAAATAAAAATATAGTGACCATAACGCTCTTCAAACTATGGGCTCGCGGCCTCTTCCAGAAACAGCTTGAAGTAAATCTCAATTACTCTCAAACCGTGGGCCCACGACCACTTTCAAGAACAGCTTGATAATAATTCTCAAACCGTGGGTCTATGACCACTTTTAAGAACAGCTTGAGAGTCAAACTGTGGGCACTAGGCCACTTCCAAGAACAGCTTAACCTTACACTGATGGACTTCAGTCCATCCCAACAACACACTACACAACCTGACCACCTTGATTTTAGGTCACACGACAGTACGAATAGATTTTGAGGAAGGAATTACATCAAAAGCATATTCAATAAGGAAATAAATGAAATGAGAAAAGAACTACTATTGATGCCCATGCTGGTTTACTTACCTCAAATGCAACAAAATCGACCAATAGCTATTCCCACATGCCTCAAAATGCGCACTCTATTCTCAATCGATAATCCTAAGGTCCCTGGTATCCAATTTCATGTTTTATTCGTGTTAAAACGCGTCCGAAATCAAACTCAATTTTTTAAAAATAAATTATTTAGTTCCATGTTTCTTCCATTTACCTTTATTTCCAAAAATATTAATTTTTTTTCGGATTATGGCCACACTAAGCGCATCTCGAGTTGGACCATATTGACCAAGTCTTGGCTCGACTAATTTTCTCAAACTTGGCTTTTATTCCCCTTTTTCCCAAACTAATTGATTTATTTTTTATTGTATATATAATTTATCTCATTTTTTGTTATTTGTTAAATTATAATATTTATATTTTTTTGGACAGCGCCATGACTCGGCGCAGTCGTGTTAGCCACCAACACCTAAATGGTGTTGGTTCGCAAGCACCCTTAGAAGTGGTGCTGGCTGGCCACCAGCACCTTGGGATGCCTGTTTAGCCACCCTTTAAGGGTGGCCACCAGCACCACCTCAGTGTTGGTTCAACCCACCTTGCCGACACCCCGTCAACGCCTCATCAAAGTCACATAGAAATTATTAATATTTTTTTTAATATAGGTAAATAAACTAAATCAATAATCAACTCATCTTATGCTTCACTTCTTCTCCTTCTTCTTCTTTTGTTTTTTTCTTCTTTGCTTTTCCCAACAAAAGAACACTACACACACACACCCATCATTCTCTCTCCCCCTTATCCACTTCCACTGGCCAGACTCACCACACTCACTCAACCAACTCTTAATCCAATGGTCCAAAGCTTGCCACTACTTAAAGTCTTATTTTTTTATTCTCTTTTTCAGTTTAAGTTGGGTCAAATTACCCATTAACTCATTTTAGGTCCTAATTCAACCTTAGGCTCTAATATTGACTTAAGTACAATTAATTGAGTCACTTTAATTTAATTAATGGCCTATAGTCACATCCATACCTATTATTGAGTTATTTTGATTTGGATACAAATAATAGAATATAATGCATTTACTTTACAAACTTAGGCCATATAAATTGACTTAAGTTATTTAAATCATGACTTTAGCTAATTCATTGAATTTGCCTAAGTGTTCACTAAATCATCAACTCACCCAATGAAGATGCATGCACGTATCTCGAGGTAATATTCATCCGCAAAATTTAGAATAAAATCTAAAAAATTTTGTACACGAGTATACGTAGATAATACATGTAATCATCCATAAGTAAAATATTTAGATCGTTATAGTCTGCCCAACTAATAAGAATTTTGCCTTTAAAATTAAATTAACCTCTAGCAAATCCTTACCATAAATTTAAAGGGAGTGTTCGTTAACCGATTCCTCCATTTTTCCTCACATGAAATCCTCGAAATGTGACTTGATGGTTATAGATACTCTCCAAACTGTGGGCCCATAGCTGCTTCAAACAGTTTAAAGTGTTCCCTTCAAACTACAGGCTTGACAAAGTCGTTTCAAGCAGTTTGTCTCATATATCATGAATTGTGGACTCCTGTAGAGTCGGTTCAAATAGCTCGACTCCCTTGTTCATCAAACTGTGGGCCGCATCTACTTTTGACAGCTTGACTTTTCAGAATTCATAAGATTGTGTGTTGTAACCACTCTTGACAGTCTACTTATCTAATTAAATTATGGACTCAACCAAGTCCTTTCTAAATAATTCATAGTAGGTCTATCAAACTTGGGCATATGCCGCTTCTAACAGGTTAACTATTCAATTCTAAATTGTGGCCTACCCAAATCGCTTCAAACTTCTCACTGTATTCATGAAGATTTCAACGATTTTAATTGTAGGTGCCTGTAATGACCCAATATTTATTGATGCCGTTATTTAGGTTATTTTCAGACTCGAACACCAGCTTAGGTCCACGTGGATGCCCTGGATAGGCTAGAACATGCCTGACTGGCATAAATCATTATTTGTGTATGTTGGTTACATAATTGCGATGTTAATTATTATTTATTTCATTAATTTTCGCATGTGCTTATTTATATTGCCATAACTTACGAAACTGTGTGACGGGTAAACGCCTCATAAAACGTGTCAACGCAGGTACCGGGTAGGTGTAGTATGGGTACATTAAGTCTTATAATGCTAACTTTAATAAAATGACTAGAACAAGGGTGAATATGTCATAAAATAGATTATCAAACTTTAGGCTATCATAATAATCGAGTATATCAATGATTGATGTGCCTCGGGATGCGTGCCGATGCGCGAGACACTGGGTGCCGGGTAATTGGGTACTAGGGGAAGTGGTGGTACACCAATTTAAGTAATTAGCCTACATATGTATAAAAGTTCTTAAGTTAAATTAATAGAATCAATTGATTACAAATGCCAATAGTTGGATGGAAAAAATGATGTCATAGATTTGCCTCGAGATTTGCACTAAAATGGAATTCTAGGATATTTGAGTTGGGAATTGGTGTCAACAAGATGGAAGTTAGTGGAGTAGGTGTTAACAAGGACTATTAGATTGACCTTGAGATACGTGAACACAATTGATTACGACATAACCTATGTATAGCTAAGTTAGTGGAAAATCTCTTCATGCAACAATAAGAAAGATTGTTCTTTGGCTGGAACGCTGGAAGACTCTGCAAGAACTAGGAGGAATTGAGGCCATCTACTAGAGTAATCAAACTAGGAAGATCAAATCTAAGAGTTCATCATCTAGGTACAAAAACCCACTCTTTATTTGCTTAAATTCATAAAAATGTGTATATGGAAACTCAAGATTTGGAGGTTGTGTAAAAATGAATTTCAAAGATTAAACTACCATTTTCTTGTCTAAATTAGAGTTTTTAAATTGATTTTGATGATCAATAATGGTTTCAAACTAGTTTTGGCAAGAAATTGAGGTTTCATGAGTTTTTGATGCATGCATGTTAGTTTTTAGCAAATTTCTTGACCCGACCTCTGTGAATTGAGCATAACTCTCACACAAACTCCAAATGGGGCAAATAATATACCATTGGAAAGCTTACTCAGAGATCTGCAACTTTTATGTCTGGAGATTTTGAAAGTCAAACTCATTCTAGCTAAAACATGCTCTGCAATTAGGCGGTTGAAATGCTATCATGAGATTTTTAAAATGAACTTTGACAAGGCATAAATCTCTCAATTCATATAATATTGAGCTCATGTTTTAGTATGTTGCTCTTGGTTATGTTAGAAGCCTTGTGACCAAACATCATGGTTATTGGAGCTATAAATTTGGAGAAATGATTTTTATCAACTTGCTGGTCAAATTTTGATTCTAATTTGAGCTGTCTTTGTAAATATTTTATATATCCTTCATATTATATCGAAACTTTGCACACCATACCATTCTAAAAAGCTAAAACCTTGAACAAAAACTTTATTCTTATATGTTTTTAATGATTTGGAATATATCATGGTTTAATTTGCGCTGCAATTCTGAGTATCAAATTGATGTGTTGTTAAAACTTAAGGGGTTGTTTTGGGTTTTCTAACTTATACACTCAATTTTAAACATCTATAGCTACTCTAAAACACTCATAACTAACCTCAGAGGACTTGAGCACTATAGTAAGATAGTCGGGGGCGTGACGGGGTCGGATTGAGGTATTTCAGGTTTTCAGAGTGTGATTTGAGGTTTGTAAAACCCAATTGAAAATCACTTGAGTATTTGTCAAATTTTATATCGATTTTACTTTATCATGTTTAATGTAGTCATGTTGCATCTTTTATTCATATCAGTTATTTATGCTTATGTTATTGGTTTGAACGGACGGTTGAGTTTACTCCCATCGAGTATTCCGTTGTTTGTTTATGACACGCTAGACCATAACATGTGTATTAGGAGTCCTCGGCAAATGAAGACCCAAGCTACTTTTTTGGTAAATGTGTTGGTCTGCTGTGGGTCTACTTCAGCCACCGAGAGGACCAAGTGATGGGCCAGTTGTGTGCGCCTATTGGATGGATCCTAGGGAGGGAATCTAAAGTATGGTATAGTCTGACTGGGTCGGGCACACACATTTATGTTTTATTGTTATTTACTCATGCAATGACCCATTTACAGTTTCATGTTTAAATTCTGCATTTTTATTTAACAATATTTATTAGGTTTCCTTTACTTTCTAATATGAATGCTCAGTGAATTTTCTTGGGATTTTGCTCACTATAGTCGTCATCTGTTTTATTATGGTGACTAAGTGTAGATCATTCTCCGAGTAAGGGTAAGAGGATTCCTGGCGACTATCTCTGAGCTCGCCTTCCATTCGGCACATTACTCGTAGGTGTTTATTTACATATTTTATTATATATTTTGGGTTTGTGGGAGACTTATGAGACACTTGTACTTGTATGTATTTACTTTTATCGCCTTATATATAGTGTACTCTATTCAGGGTTTTTACAGTAGGATTGATCCTCTATGACTTAAAAGTTAACAAAAATCCATGTTTATGGTTACTTTAAGACTTTCATTATAAATTATTGGTTATCTACTTGCAACTCTGCAAAACACAAGCCACACTTGTAAAATGGCTACTCCGCTAGAGATTGGTCAGACTAGCAATCTGGCTAGGGCCACTACCGCTACTGCTACACAAAGTGTCTATGATCGATTTGTGGCTCATGATGCATAGTTGGCAGAGATTCTCCAATTACTCAGGGCTCAGGCCACAACAGCCGTCGTAGCTACAATAGCTTTTACAATACCAGCAGTATCGACTACTACTACTCAGGCAGTCATCACCCCGACGATACCACAACTGCCTATTCAGGCAGTTATTTAGGAGACACTGATAGATGTAGCTACATGCGAGATACTGACTCACACTCCTACACCGATGACTACAGAGCAACATGCGACCAGTTTAGAGTTTACTTTGTCACTTGTGGCCAAGCTGATCAAGGAGTTTATCAGATTTCAGCCGAAATTCTTTTATGGAGGCGGTGACCTAAAGGCTGCCAATAGGTGGATTTGTCACATCAGTGGCTTCACAAAACTACTAATGTCGAGGAGAGTATTTAGGCATGGTTTCAAGATCGTGTTTTAAGAGAATAACAACTTTGTGGTGGACTACGTACTATGATACTTATCCAAATTCGAAAACTTGGGTCGAGTTCTGACAGCTGTTCTACAATGAGTACATACCAGTGGAGGTGCAGCTAAGGTTGAGAGATGATTTTTTGGCCCTGAGACAGGGCAATTGATTGGTGCTACAGTATATGGATATATATCTTTATCCGCTATAGTTTGCCATGAACGTTGCGAGGACAAAATATTGCAGATCTACTATTTTGTCTGAGGATTACATGAGGTCATTGGCAGGGCTGTTATGTCGATCGGGGCTCGCACGATGCATGAGATGTATTATCGAGCGTTGACACACGAGACCTTTCTTCTGCAAAGAGGTAGCATGCACACATTTGTAGATTCATAGGGACATACAAGGTAGAGTTTGAGGTTAGACCGGAGGCAGAAGAAGTAGAGAGATCAATTTGATAGGGATGGTAAAGATGACCAATAGTCTGATAGGAGCCACAAAGATGATTCCAATCGTAGTGATGAATATCTGATAGATCAGTACAGGTATGATGACAGATAGGTAGTACAAGCTATTGTGCCCGCACAGATAGAACATCCAAGACAACAGTATAGACGGGAGCGGGACCAGGGAGGCCGTGACTGGAGATCGAGGTTAAGGTCATATGTCCGGGGACGGACATACAGACAGGGAGGCAGGAGACAAGTCAATGTTTTCGATGTGGCCACACTAGACATTTTAGAGCTGATTGGTAAAGCGCATCACCACCACCAGAGCTATATTAGACCTAAGAGAAAGCTCATGCAGTAAGTCAGTCGAAAAACGAGGCGACCAGACAACATGTCGATGGTAAGTTATCTAATGCATTTTGTCAGTTATTTCTTTAAATTATGTGTATACATATTTTGATTCCTACTTAGGCATATGAAGACATAATGGTTGTGCGATACACTAGGCCTTAGCACGTGGCATGGGCACCCTCAGTGAATTGCGACTTGTGTTGCTTATTTTCGGTGCATGTGTCAGCGAGTCGTGGGTCCATGCCAACTATTGTGAGGGCTATTGGGTGATGGACCAATGGAGGGGGTTGGAGAAGCCCACTAGAGGGATCTCAACATACTGAAGTATGGTCTAGTGGGGTTCGAGGTTGAGTTGGCAACGTCAGTTGTTCCCGCCACAGTTTCATTTCCACGACAAGAAGAACGAAAGACTGAGGTTTATTGGGTCATTAGCTCTATGGATGATTTCATGGTTCGGGATGGTAGTTGATAATTTGTCATTTGTGATATATTTTAGGGTTATTTTACCACATAATTCATGACTTTTATCATCATTTATACTATTAAATCATCATTTCCCTGTTTTTAGGTCAAAAATTGGCTTTTGTACCAAAATGAGCAGTTGTCACTTAAATTCAGCCAAAAAGCTGAAAATAGGCTTAGCGCCTTCGTAGAGATGTCAACATAAAGCTAAATCACTAAGGAATCGATGGATCAAACGTGATTGGATTAAATGAAGCTTACTAGAAATACTATAGGAAAAGCCTCGTGAAGACACATGAAAAAAGGCGAAGCTTGTATCTCAAGGAAAAGCCCAATGCCTTCTTAGCGATTTAAGTATGTACATAGAGCGCTGGCACATCGCTGGGCTCGATTCAGAACGAAACAGGACAGAAACAAAGCAACAAAGTGATGTTGTTGAGATTTCCTAGCTATTCAGTATTTTTTTCATACGGCGCTAGGAAGATCCGAATATTGTTGATTTTAATTCAATTGTTTTTCAAAGATTTCAATTAAGATATGATTCTATCTTATTCCTATTATATATATGAGACTTCGGAATGAAAAAAAGAAGACATGAAAAGTCCAGCGAGACTGAGAGTTCTAGATTTATAATTCTATAAAGTTCTAGAGATGAAGCTTTGGTTCTAAGATTTTCTTTAGAAGTTTTGTGCGGAGACTCTTTGTAAATTTTATATTTGTATTTGCAATTATGAGTGGCTAAGTCCCACCATCTAGGCCAAGGTATTTGAGATATAGGGATTCGTAGATTCGTAGGTTTATGTGTTTCAATTCTTAACTTGTTATTACCAATTTTTGTATTATTATTTGCATCTTTATTTCGAGGTTTTTTATTATGGTTTTAAACCTTAAGTTAATTCCTTTTTGTTGTGTAAGTGCACGTTTATAGCAATCATGGTTAGAATTTATCACCAGTGATCCTATCGCCACTCGATAAGGGGGATTATGTTAGGTGGCGAATGGGGCCTTGTTTGTTAGCAACCAGTGTATCCCTTTGTATTTAGGATATGAGATGGGTGGCAGTGTATTATAATTTCCACTAGTGATAGGTGGACAATATGACACTAGTTACCACTCATGATAGGTGTTCTCATAGAGCGTTTATGCTACTAGTTTGTTGAAAGCCTATAATATATTTGGTGGCTTTGGAAATCTAGTTAGTATGACATGAGGAGAATGAGGTGATGAAAGTCACTAGCCTATCTACGAGAATCAGTGATAGGAAAAACATTTGATAAACTGACGATCATATCAGTTCCCTAAAATGTCAAATCCTGCCTTGGTCTAGAGTCTTTTTTTTATTGATTTCAGTTTTAAGTGTTTTAATTTCTATGCATTTGATTTACTAGTTTACTTTTAGTTTCAAAACCATTGTTTTCCCTAAAACTTAGAAAATTCACCCAATCCTGGTGGGTTTGACCTCGTACTTGCCTCACTATAAATCAATCATAGTCGGTGAAAAATGAGGCTATTTTTGTGCTGAATGACGCGGCATCAAATTTTTGCGTCGTTGCTAGGGATTGGTGGTAATTGTTTTCTTTTAAGTTTTTGTTTTTACTATATGGTTGCAGGTCACAGACGTTCAATTTTCGCTGATTTATTGGTTCCTTATGATCTAGAGATAGATTAGACTTAGCGGATAAGGAACAGAACTAATAGAATGAGAGAATAGTTAAGGGTGACTATGAAGGACAACATGATACATCAGAATCCTTCAATTGTCCAAGCTTTAGGGCAGAACAACCAGTAGAATGCAAGGCAGGAACTGAGGTAGGAAAGAGAGCTCACTTTCAGTGAGGCGAACCAACAGCGAGGTGTTGGGGCATGCGCCATAGGTCAATTTACAAACATTGTTTATCTTATAATTTTAGTTAATGAAATTGAGGTTTTCATGTGCTGTTTTATTATAAGTGATTGCATGTTTACCTTATAGTAAGATCCATGAGTATTTATTGAAATATCCTAAATG
The DNA here is from genome assembly GCA_039657325.1 of Stephania cephalantha. Taxonomy (NCBI): domain Eukaryota; kingdom Viridiplantae; phylum Streptophyta; class Magnoliopsida; order Ranunculales; family Menispermaceae; genus Stephania; species Stephania cephalantha. Next base: position 31,512,664 of record CM077569.1, read on the forward strand.
TCCATAGTCGATCATTATAATGAGAAATATAATGAATTAAGACTAGTGTGAATCTTGATTGATGGTCATGTGATGATCATGCGTATATGGATACGAATCGAGATCATGAGTACTTGTTAGGGAATAAAGTACTGGACTAAACCGCTATGAGAACACTACATAGATTAAGTCATAAGTGTTACTCACGATAGGTATATCATTTAGTCATTCGACTAGATATTACCATAGACTTCAATATTAGGAGCATGGTAATTTTACACAATCAAACGTTGTCTTTAACCGGACGATTGTAAAGGTTGTGATTGGTTACCATGTGAATAATATGTGATGGTGTATAATTAAGATATAATTTGTCACTCTTGTAAAGAGAGATATCAGTGGATCCCTCGATATGATAGATTGATAATGGCCAAGTCCATGTGAACTGATATGATCAATGTCACTTGGATGTTTTTAGTTTACTTAAAGATCGAGACTAGTATGATTGAACATTAAGGGTGACTTTTCATGCCTTATGTTTAGTCAAATGATTACGACAAAAGGATATGATATATGTTTTTCATTAAGGTGTATCGATTTTAATATTCATGGTACTTAGGTAATCATAATGCCTTGCTAGAGACCACTTATAACTTATGTACCAAAATGGTATTGGTTCATTGCCAATGTCACATGAACCTATAGGGTCGCACACAAAGAATGGCTTTACTATTTCAATTAGTCCAGGGTAATGATTTTTATATGATAAAATTCATGACATAAAAGCCCTTATGATTTGTTATATGATAACTTATTAATAGTGGTGTATGTGTAATTTGCTTAAACTGCCTAAATACAACAGTTGTATTACGAATAGGATTTTAAGTGAGGGTTTATCTATACATATAAATAAAGGGTGAAACCCTAAAATGACAGAAGATTTTCATTTTTGCAAATTTCAAGTTCTTTGGATATTAGGAGAGAAAGAAAAACGTTTTCAATCTCTTTTGGGGCTAGCACTCCAAATTGTGGTTGTCATTCGTGTGTGAATTTTTTATAGAGGACGTGCGCTTGAGCGTCTTGGAGATCGAACAATCATAGAAGAAAATCATGGATTAAGGTATGGCTTACTTTTTAGATCTAGTTTAATGGAACCTAATTTCGATCCTGTTAGGGTTTTTCAAAATTGTTTTAAATTTTCAGCTATGTATGAATCCCAAAAATCCAACACTGGTATTAGAGCCTTAAGCTCGGTTCTATTAAACGTTTGCATGGTTTCTCTTATGTATATATGATATATGTGTAAAAACATGATCTTGATTTATGTATACATTTGATGTACATATAGGTTATGGATAATTGTTATCAAAAATTGGTTTGAAAACATGTTGTTAATTCATGTATATCGATACATACGCATGATTTGATTCAACGATAGTATTCATGTTTTGAATATTTTGATTAACATATATTTTTAATATTGAACGATGCGAATTTTGTATGTTCATGGTAGAAGTCATGTTTATGTTAATGTGATTCTAGTGTTGAATAGATATTTTTTGTTAAATAATTATGTATGTCTCAATGATAGAAATCATGATTAGGTTAATATGATTAATTTAATATGATTCTGGTATGGAATGCATGATTAATATTTCAAAATTGATTTCGATCATATATCTCATTGTGATTATCCTTAGTGTATTCCTATTAGATCGGAGATAAACTTGTAATTGGATAAGAATTACAAATCCTATAAGATAGGTAAGATATATAACAAGTTCTAATTTGATAAGGATTCAAAGTATCTTAAATTCTAATTGGATTAGGATAAGATACTAAGTTAAAGGTGGGCCCGAGTTAATTAAAAATGTTTTAATTAATATTTTTAAAATTAAAATAAGGGGCAGGTTTTTTTAATTGGATTGACTAAAATAATGAGAAATCTTAGGCGATTTTCGATTTTCGGAATTGAAATTCATTAATTGTTCGTAGCGCAAGGAAATTCATATAATAGTCAATATTTGTAAAAATTCCTAACTTGTTTAGTGATTGTTCATGCATTATAATATATGATATTTATCTTGTTTAATTATGATCACTAAAAAAATAAAAAAAAATCCCTCTTCTAAAATTTAAGTAAAGTGCCATTAATTCTTAAACACTTGTCAAGGCTTGGATCACATCAATATGAGTCTACATTTGCAAAGTGTATTGTGTTATCTTGGTAAAGCAAGTTGAGTAACGGTTACTCTATTGTTTGAAATGGTTGGACTTGATAAAGCTATCAAAATGATTTTGGGTTTTAGGCACTAGATAAGATAAAACATGCTAAGACATAAGATGTCATAATCTCATAAAATAACTAAAAGCTACATATGATGTAATTGGTAATTGGTACCTATCTATCAAAGTGTTATGCCTTAGCTGTCTTGGAATTAAGTGAAACATGGGTTTTAGTCCCTTAAATTAACATAGCATTTTTCAGGAGGGTTGTTAATTTAGTGGGAGTTTATTCCTCTATACTAAAATGAACTTTTGCATAATCTTTGATGTAGATATATGGCCTCTTCAAATCACACCAATCATTTGTCACTGCAATCCATCCTTGAGAAGGATAAGTTGTCTGGGACAAACTTTCTTGACTGGTTTAGAAACTTGAGAATTGTTCTTAAGCATGAACGCAAGTTGTATGTTCTGGATAATCTTATTCCTGAGGAACCACCAGCAAATGCTTTAAGAGTTGTGAAGGATGCACATACTAAGCATGTTAACGACTCAATTGATGTTGCATGCATTAAATTGGCAACCATTCTTCCTAAGCTTCAGAAGGACATGGAACACTTAGAAGCTTACGACATGGCTACGATGCTGAAGGAAATGTTCCAACAGCAAGCTAGGCAAGAAAGGTTTGATATAGTTAAAAACCTTCATTCTTGCCAAATGGCAGAGGGTGCGCCAGTTAGTCCTCATGTTCTGAAAATGAATGGCTATATTGACCATCTTGACAAACTTAGATTTCTCATAAGCCAAGAGTTGGCTACGTATTTGATCCTAAGTTCATTGCCTGATAACTATTCATAATTTCTGATGAATTATAACATAAATAACATGGAGAAGTATATCTCAGAGTTGCATCTGATGATTAAAACTGCTAAGCAAAATGTCAAGAAACCCATTGCTAATTTGTTGATGGTTTAGAAAGGAAAGGCTTTGAAGAAAAAGGGCAAAGGCAAGGCTAAAGTTGCAAATGCTGTTGTGACTGTCACAAAGCCTATGGTACTAGTCAAGCCTCATGTTGCTTCTACTTCATAGTCCCAGAAGGAAAAAGAAAAAGAATGAAATTTTCATTTCTGCTATGCACCTGGGCATTGGTTCAGAAATTGCAAACTCTATCTTGATGATCTAAAGAAAAAAAAGAGTAGTGCGACTACTACTTCAGGTATTTATGTTATTAAAGTTAACTTATCTACTAATGATTTCTAGGTATTGGATATCGAATGTGGATCTCACATTTGTATTAATGTGCAGGGTCTCACCAAAAGTAAAAAAAAAAAACTAAATAAAGGAGAAGTCATCCTACGAGTTGAAAATAGATCAAAGGTTGCTGCATTGGCTGTAGGATGCTATGATTTAATTTTACATAATGGACTTGTTTAGTTTTAAATAATTGTTATTATGTCCCCGCTTTGAGCGGAAACATCAGTTCAGTTTCATGTTTGGATTTGGATGGTTTTAATTTCATTATTGCGAAATAATAAATGCTCCATTTCTCGTAAATACATTTTCTATGCGAATGCTGATTTGCGCGATGGTCTTTATATTTAAACATGAAAAAGTACACAAATACTCATATTCTTAACGTAAATACAAAGAGATTCAACTCAAATGATTTGAATCAAACCTAGCTTTGGCATTGTCGCCTTGGCTGCATGAATGAGAAACACATTTCTAAACTCCAAAAAGATGGAATTTTAGATTCATTTGATTTTGAATCATATTAAACATGTAAATCTTGTTTACTAGACAAGATGAAAAAGAGTCCCTTTACTAGGCACAGTGAAAGGGCAAGTGATTTATTAGGTCTAATACATATTGATGTATGCGGTCCTATAAACACAATGGCTAGAGGTGGTTATTAGTACTTCATTACATTCACTAATGATTTCAGCAGATATGGTTACGTATATCTCATGAAACATAAAGGTGAATCTTTTGAGATCTTTTGAACATTTCAGAATGAAGTGCGAAATCAACTTGGTAAAACGATAAAAGCACTTCGATCAGATCGAGGTGGTAAATATTTAAGCTAAGAGTTTGATGATCATCTTAGACAATGTGGGATTTTCTCACAACCAACTCCCATAGCAACTCCACAATGGAATGGTGTTTCTGAGAGGATAAATCGAGCTTTATTGGATATGGTTTGATCTTTGATGAGTCATGTAGATCTTCTTATTTCCTTTTGGGGTTATGCGTTAAAAACTGTTGTGTTTACACTGAATCGTGTTCATTTTAAAACAGTTGATAAAATACAGCTGAGATATGGTTTGAGAAGAGACCAAGTTTGTTTTTTCTTACGATTTGGGCTGTGAGTTTTTTGTACAACGACAAATCTTAGAAATATTATCAGCCAAATCTACTTAAGTGTTTATTTGTTGGTTATCCTAAAGAAACTAGAGGATACTACTTTTATAATTCCACTGAGAACAAAGTGTTTGTGGCTCAGAATTGTGTCTTTATAGAAAAAGAGTTTATTTCAAAAGACAACAATGGAAATAAAGTAGGTCTTGAAGAAGTTCAAGAACTACAAATAAACACCCAACCACTAGTGGGAGATCAACAAATTGTTGAACTAGTTGAAACTCCACATGTATCACGAGGCTCACGTAGGCATGATAAGGTAAGACATCAGCCTAAAAGATTTGGATTTTTAATTGATGATAATAGTGAGGTGTTGCTTATAGATCAAAATGAACCTGCTACTTATCAGGAGGTTGTGTCTAGCTCTGAGGCAGATAAATAGCTTAGTACCATGTATTCTGATATGCAAACCTGGTTGATTTACCTAAAGGTGGTAAGACTATTAGATGAAAATGGATTTTCAAGAAGAAAATTGACATGGATGACAATGTGCATACTTATAAAGTACAGCTAGTAGCAAATGGTTTTAGATAGACTCAAGGTGTTGATTGTAATGAGACTTTTTTTTCCTGTAGCCATGCTTAAATCCATTAGAATTCTAATTTCCATAGCCGCATATTATGACTATGAGATATGGCAAATGGATGCCAAAACAGCTTTCCTAAATGGAAAGTTACTGGAGGATGTGTATATGATACAGCCTGAAGGGTTTGTTCATCCTGAGAATTCTAGGAAGGTGTGCAAGCTTCAAAGATCCATTTATGGATTAAAGCAAGCTTCTCAGAGTTGGAATCTTCATTTTGATGAAGCAATTAGGGAATTTGGTTTCATTACAAATGAATATGAGCCTTGTGTATTCAAGAAATTCAGTGAGAGCATGGTTGCTTTCTTGGTACTGTATGTTGATGATATATTACTCATTGGAAATGACATCCCAACCTTGCAAAGTGTCAAATCTTGGTTATGGAAGTGTTTCTCAATGAAGGACTTAGGAAATGCAGCCTATATCCTTGATATTAAGATCTATAGGGATAGGTCTAAAAGGTTGATCGGTCTAAGTCATAGTGCTTACATAGACAAGGTACTAAATAGGTTCAGTATGCAAGACTCTAAAAGAGGGTGATTGCCAATGTTTCATGCTATAAGTCTCAGCAAGACTCAACGTCCAAAGACTAATGATTAGCGAAAGCGCATGAATATGATTCCAAATGCATCAACTATAAGATCTATTATGTATGTCATGTTATGCACCCAACCTGATGTATCATATGCTTTAAGCGCAACAAGCAAATATCAGTTTGATCCCGGTGAGAGTCACTGGATAGCAGTAAAGAAGATTCTTAAGTACTTGTGAAGGACTAAAGAAGTGTTCTTAGTTTATGGAAGTTTAGAAGACGAGCTTACTGTAAATGGTTACACAGATGCAAGTTTTCAAACTGATATAGATGACTTGAAAATGCAATCTACATATGTGTTTACTTTGAATGGAGGCGCAGTGAGCTAGAAAAGCTCGAAGCAAGAAATTGTGGCAGTAACTACAACAAAAGTTGAGTATATTGCAGCGTCCGATGCAGCTAAGGAAGCAGTTTGGATCAAAAATTTTATCTTTGAACTTGTTGTGGTTCCTAATATAGCTAACCTTATTTGCTTGTATTGTTACAACAACGGGGCGACAACACAGGCCAAGGAACCAAGATCACACCATCGATCCAAACATATACTTAGATGTTTTCATTTCATTCGAGAAATCATTGAGAGGGGAGACCTCAAGATTTGTAAAGATCCTGTAGAAGAAAATGTTGCAGATCCTTTGATGAAGGCTCTTCCACAAGCGAAACATGATGGTCATGTTAGGTCATTAAGTATTAGACGAGTGAATGATTTGCGCTAGTGTAAGTGGGAAATGTTGGGGCATGTGCCTTGGGTCAATTTACAAACATTATTTATCTTATAATTTTAGTTAATAAAAGTGAGGTTTTCATGTGCTATTTTATTATAAGTGATTGCATGTTTACCTTATAGTAATTTTCATGGATATTTGTTGAAATATCATAAATGTCCCCAATCGATCATTATACTGGGAACTATAATGAATTAAAACTAGTGTGAATCTTGATTGATGATCATATGCTGATCATGTGTATAAGGATACGAATCAAGATCATGAGTATTTGTTAGAGAACAAGGTATTGGAGTGACCTACTATGAGAACACCACATGGATTAAGTCATAGGTGTTACTCATGATAGGTATATCATTTAGTCCTCCAACTTGAGATTACCATAGACTTCAATATTAGGAGCATGATAATTTAACACAATCAAACATTGTCTTTAACCGGATGATTATAAAGATCGCGATTTGTTACCATGTGAACAATATGCGAAGGTGTGTAATTAAGATAGAATTTTTCACTCTTGTATAGATAGAGATATCAGTAGATCCCTCGATATGATAAACTGATAATGGCCAAGTCCATGTGAATTGATATGACCAATGTCACTTGGATGTTTTCAGTTTACCGAAAATTCGAGACTAGTACGTTTAAACATTAAGGGTGACTTTCCATGTCTTATGTTTAGTCAAATGATATCGCATGACAAAAGGATATGGTATATGTTTTTCATTAGGTTGTATTGATTTTGATATTTATGGTACTTAGGTAGTTATAATGCCTTGCTAGAGACCACTTATGACTTGTGTACCAAAATGGTTTTTGTTTATTGCCAACATCGCATGAACCTATTGGGTCGCGCACAAAGAATGACTTTGCGCAATTTCAATTGTTCCATAGTTATGAATTTTATATGATAAAATTTATGACATAAAAGCCCTTACGATTTGTTATATGATAACTTATTAATAAGGGCGTTTGTGTAATTTGCTTAAACTACCTAAATACAATAGTTATATTATGAATAGGATTTTAAGTGAGGGCTTATCTACACATATAAATAAAAGGTAAAACCCTAAAATGACAGAAAATTTTTATTTTTGCAAATTTTGAGTTCTCTGAATTTTAGGAAAGAAAAATAAACATTTTCAATCTGTTTTGGGGCTAGCACTGCAAATTATGGTCACCATTCGTTTATGGATTTTTGCTAGAGGACATACGCTTGAACGTGTTGGAGATCGAACAATCATAGAAGGAAATCAGGGATTAAGGTATGATTACTTTTTAGGTCTAGTTTAATGGAACCTATTTTCGATCTTGTTGGAGTTTTTCAAAAAATTTTGAGTTTTTCGCTGCGTATGAACTACAAAAACCCAACACGAAGAGGCTCGTTACCATTATGTATTGAGTATCCAGCTGCTACCGGTCAGTTTGAGCTAAAGTCATTGTTAATACATAAGTTGCCTAACTTTCATGGGAAAGAGAATGAAGATCCTTAGAAGTTCCTCACTGATTTTGAGATGGTGGTAGTTAGTATGAATCTTGCTATAATTGATGCTGATCTAGTGAGATTGAAGGTGTTTACTTTTTGCCTCAAGGATGCTGCACATGACTATTTATTCCACTTCCCAGGTGGTTCCATCAAAAACTAGAAAGAGCTACATTAGAAGTTCCAAGATAACTATATGCTAGCCAGGAGAATCATTCAGCTCGGGAAGGTGATATTCGACATTATTATGAAGGATGATGAGTTGTTTTCATAGTACCGTGAAAGATTCAAAAGATTGTGTAGGGCATGTCCTCAACATGTTCTTAAAGAGAAATCTATGTTGGAAAGCTTCTACGAATGGCTCACATATAATGAGAAGAAGTTTCTCGATATAGTGTGCAACTGTAGTCTATCTGATATCACATCGAGTGCGGCTAGGGGATACATAGAAAAGGTTGCCAAGTAAGCTAAGTAGTATGGAATGGCTAGTGAGAGATGAGGAGCTACGGTATCTTCAAAGCAAAGTAGACTTGAAGATGAGTTGTCAGAACTAAAGTCTATAGTTAAACAGATGATGGTAGAGAAGGGCAAGCAAAAGCTTGCGGGATTTGCTCCGAGCTGAGTGACTTTACAGATGAGTGTCTTTAACTCCACGACGATACTATGGAGGTGAAGGCAACAGGGCAGTTTTCAGGACCTCCAACAGGACAATTTGGGCAGCAAAGTAACTTCTATGAATGGAGGAGTAGAAGTCTTAAATTCAACCATGCTGCCAGGAATAAGAACTATCAGAACTTTGTGCCCAGAGGACAACCGTTTTTGGTAGCATCACAGAGTCAACCACGTCGTAAACAGTGACTAACCCTTGAGGGGACGATAAAGCAGTTGATCCTATCATAGTAGCAGTACGAGGCCAGGATTGACGCTTCGATCAAAGAGTTGCAGGCTAGGTTATCTGATATGTCAGCTTAGATAGGCCAAGCGAGTAACCAGGGGAAGTTTCCATCAACGCTAGTCTCAAATCCTAACGCGCATGTGAATGTTATTTCACATATCAACATAATATATGTGATAGAGAGAGCTGAGATGAGTACTAAGCAAGGAAGATGGATCAATACCATCCAGCACATGGCACCATTTCCTCAAAGATTATATTCAGATAGGTATCTGTTTCTTATCAAGTATCAACCCGAGGAACGTGTGGTAGCCAAGATAGAATTGAAAGAAAAAAAAAATCCAACCAGAAGTAGAAGAATCTTGCGAACCATTATGCATCTCAGGACTTTTTGGACAAGAAGAGGAAACTATCCTAGCAGCTAACACAGATACACCACAGAAATGTGGGGATCTTGGTATATTTAGTATTACTTGCATAATAAAAGGTTCGCATTTAAAGAAGGTGATGTTTGACTTAAGTGCATCCATAAACATCATGTCAACGTCCATTTTCTTATCCATGCATAAACATGATTTAAGGCGTTTTGACATTACCATCCATTTAGCGGACATATCTTCAATTCGACCGATAGGTATGTTGGAAGAGGTGACTGTTCACAACAAAGACCTAGACTTTCTTGCCGATTTCCCTGTCATTGACATGGAAGACATTTTAGTGTCCACTTACTTCATTTGTTTAAGGAATGCCTTTTATGAAAATGGCCAAAGCTAAAATAGATGCATGTAGAGGTACTATTTCATTCGAACATGATGATAAGGTAGTTATGTGACATCTGAGAATTTCATAAACTTGATTAGGCGAATAATTAAATGTTTTTCGATTTAAATTTGGAGTTTAAGTATCCAATGAGGGACCTACGCATTATGGATTAGAGATCATAAGATATATTTTATTTTTGTGTGTTGTGTGCTTAGCGTGTGTGTATTATATGGTATTTTTTCACAAAGTAGGGGTCTGTTGGGGTGTGTCCTCATTTTGTCATACTCAGGGATGCAAGTGCGTGTCTGAAAGGCACGAGTGAAAATAATTTATTTATTGCTTGAAACTAATTAACTAAGTGTTAATCCTCACGTGAAGATTTAGCCTCGGTTTACGCACAAGTTGGATCAGTGGCAATATAAAATGAGAACAAAGTTAGTACAACACTTTACCTCGAGTTACATGTTAGTTGGCGATGGTTAAGGTTAAAATTGAGTCCAAATTAGTGTAAGTTTGGTTTAGTATGGCAAAAGAACTTGTTCATAAAGGTTCGGTATGTCATAGAAAAAGTTTTTGTATGACCAAAATTAGTGTTATGAATGTTTTATAAAGATACACTATTTTTCGAGAGTTTGGTTCAATTTGATAAAAACTAGATAAAAAACAAGGGTCGAAAGTTAAAGTACGATAAAATAGAGATTTAAGTAATTAATAAATAAAAAGAAATTAAGCTGCTGACAAGCAGCTGAGAGTTTATATATAAATATATATAAAAATATTAAAATCAAAACAAAAGTTTTGATTTTCAACAGAACGATGAAATCGTTCGTTCCCTACCCTTTTCAACTCGATCTCTTACTTCGCGATCTCCTGATGTCTAATTTTCGTCCGGTTTCTTTTTGCAACACAATAGAGCATCGAGAGACGGTAAGTTTCAGCTAAGTCTTTGCGATGGAGATGAGGTATTTGGCTCGAAATTCAGTAAATTGTCAATTTACGGCATTTTTCTTTAATTCAATTTGAATTATCGGGTTTTTTCTATTTCTTTCGCAATGTATTGATAGAAATTGATAGTAATTGTTGTGAATTTGTATATTAGATTGATTTGCACCAATTTGGAATAAATTCCATTAGCGTGGGTTAGAGTTTTGATGAATTGAACTGATGTGATTCAATTGATAACTATTTTGGAGATGTTTTTATAGTTGATATTGATTTACATTAGATTTTTGGATGAATTAATTATTGTTTTTAGTCCAATTTGACTCCACGAGCTGTGGAAATATTTTGATGTTGGCATCGAGTGGTTTTGTGGTGTTTGTTGTCGAGTTTTGAGGATTTAATTGCGAAAGTATTGATTTGGAGATGTTTTTTTAGTTCAAAATAAATAAATTTTGCCTAGTTGACAGGCCATATTGGAAAATTCATAACTTCTCGGTCGGTGATCTGATTTGAGTGTTCTTAGAGTCTATGGAAAGCATGACATGAGTACTACAAGTTTCTTTTGGGTCATCATGACAAATATTAAGGTTTTAAAGGTTAAAAAGTTACCCAAAGTTGGCTAGTTGAAAGCTAGTTGAAACAGTTATATTAATTAATATTTTTGGAAACTATTCTCAAGCATACTTTGGCCACAATTTTCATTTGCTTTAGTGATTTGGTTTCACTTGAAGCTTGACCCATAATATTTTTGGAAATTGTTCTTAAGGTGATCCGACGCTCTAGGAACCCCAAAAAATAAGCTCAAAATTGGTTGGTTGTAAGTAATCCCTACAGTGATCTTTACTATTTAAGGAATTTATTTTTGTACCAGTAATTGTATCATAGTATGCATTGCATGTTATCATTCTTGGTCATTTATACATAGAGTATGTGATGGGGATAAGCTTGTTTCGAAGTCTGGTTTGATTGAAACTAGGTTCTAATCCTGCCTCTACGCCGTCTAGTGAGACTAACGGAGTCTAGCATCGACAAGTTATCTCTGCATTTCATGAACTCTTAATACTATCTTTATACTATTTTTGGAAATTAACGTATAATTATAGTTAGGAGTCAACGATAGAGTGGATTGCATGTCATGTTAACGCCTAAATCTTATCGATTATTTGGAAGTGCAATTACATGTCTCCTTGTATCAGATTAACAATTGCAGGAGTACAGATCAATGTAGGAAATTACTTGCTTGATATATTCGAGTTGTTTTTGATGATGTCAGATTCTATATGAAGACAATGGATGAACGGACAAGATTCGAAGATTGTGGTAATTATTTTCAAAAGGTTAACTAAATTTTTGTTGTAAATTATTTATATATATTGTCTTAGGATTCTTGGGGTGAGTGTAGGATGTGAAATATTGTTGAATGGTTATGAGAGTCTTCTAAGTTAGTTTAAGATAAATTGAGAGGTTGGCATTTCAATTTTGGTCTACTATGGGATTGTAAAGTTGCAATAAGCTTGTGGAGACTCCAAGTTAGTTTGTAAATTTAAATTTTTTACATATTGTGAACCGCGGGAAGTTGTGAGTCCTTCTAGGCCTCTTCCCAATTCTGCTGTCTATTAGGTGAATTTTTGGGCAGGCCAATTTAAGAGGAGATGCCGTCGAAATTTTTATAAAATACGGAGAGTAATCCGTATGATTTTATAATTTCCTCCGATTGAACAAATCATGGATTGAGTTTCATTAAGGATATAATTTAATTTTGGAGCTTTATTAAGGATTGAAGTAATTATTATTTTAAGGTCAAAGTTTAAAGAATGAATTGGGCGACTAGATTATCAGAGGATTAAGATAATCTAGGTCGGTCGATCGTCTTAATGACAAGGGGGGCAAACAAGTTCATTTTGATGTTCCTAACTATTTGGACTTACCCACTAATGTTTCCACTATATATGCAGTTTCGTCCCTTACTGATGATGATTCATAGGATAGCATGAAATGTTTCATAGATCATTTGAAGAAGAAGGGTGAAAGACATCAAGAGAAGAAGAGAAAGAGGTAGGAAAAATGGATAGAGTATCTGAAGGTTGGGTGTTAACACCGAACTACCAACCTAAGGAGATTTACAGCACGAGGCAGAAGTCAGAACCACTAGCATCCATTCATATCTCATGTATTATTGGAGAGGCAGGCCTAATAGTGCACTCAACAGTCATCGACATGGGGGCATTTGAGAAAATCATTTCCATGAAACTCCTGTAGACGGCTGAGTTGGAAATCACTGAGCGCACCCCAAACAAGGTTGCTTTTCTAGCAAATGGTACACCCACCAAGATCTATGGAGTTGCGAGAAAGGTGCCCATAAGACTTGGAGACCTGGAGTTTCGGGTGGACTTTTTAGTTATTGATGAAGGACTTCATGATATTAACATTGTACTGTTGAGGATGCCATTCTTCTACACAACCAAAGCCAACATTGATGTCTACAACGAGAATGCTGCATTTAGAATTGGAGACAGAATAGTGCTCTACAACAATGGCAAGTTATGCATGAAGGAGGAGCAGGGAATCTTTAAGCGTCCTAAGGTGTCTACACCACCAGCCAAGGAGAAGAAGCCACCTATTGGTGTGATCGAATTGAACTCCGATTAGTACATGAATGTGGTAACATCGGTCATAGACGTTCAAAATTGACGCTTTGTAGGAGGAAACCACATTTAGATATTTGAACTTGGTTTAATTAGTTTAAACTGGAATAAATTGTGGATTTTAATAAGTTAATGTGGGTTAGTTGATTAGAAAGTTAAAGTTGATTTTAATTTGAATAAATTGATTTAAATAAAGTGATATGTATCTAATACCTCTAAATTTTGCAAAATCCTATTAATTGTTTAAAGATTTGTAGAATGTTTTGCACGCAAGAAAGTTGGAATGCTTTTGGCAAAGTAATTAAGGGTAGGTACATTTTAACTTAATGCATCATTTACATACATAGAGATGCGCACATACTAATAATTTTATGGGATTTAAAGAGACCAGTGATCTCACAGCACCATTAAGGTTATAACTAAATCGTCGTGGTGGCCCTGGAGAATATCCCAAATTCGATTTATTCGATTTTTACTGCCAGCGATTTCAATGTAAATGTATGGCGTTGGCAAAGCGTTACAAATTATTTTGGGACTAATTCGAAATCCCCAATGATTTACCAGCAATTTGGCAGCACCGTCATGTTTAAATATACGTCGTTACCTTTAAAATGGAGTTTTTAAATGGGCAAAACCTCATTGTCATATTCCTCACTTAAACTCTAGTGATTTACCACCACCCCTAACCCTTGAAAACTCACTTCCAACCACCAAATCCACCGATTCTAAGCCCCAATCTCATCCATTTCTGATTCTCCATTGAGTGGAGATCATTTTGAGATACGAAACCGCAAGATCGGTGAGCGCCACGATGAAGCCATGAGCTAGGAGTTCAACTTTCGACCTCATACGGCGTCTATTAGGCCGAGATAGATCTCGTGAGCTATTGGGGACTCAATCCCAAGTAGGTAACGACTCGATTTTACCTTAATTTCTCAATTTCTTGTCGGGTGTTTTTCATCCAATTTGGGCAAGAATATGTGTTCTAGGAGTTAAATTGGCCCCTAGAACCATAAGGCTTTTGTTTGTGAGGTGATTTGGTCGGATCAATTGTGATTTTTGATTAATTTTGAAATTTTCATTTTTTTTTCGAAGGAAAGCCTATGTTTTTATTGGAAAATCTTGGATTTTGGATCCAATTTTCGATTTTGATTGCTTTAATGGCAAAAATTGAATCGATCAATATAGAATGGATTAAGTTAAGGGGAAAGTACGGGGATGTTTACCAAAAATTGAATTTTCAAAGTATGGTATTTTAGAAAATTCGTCGACACTGTCGACACTTTGAGTTCATTCAATTTGGGGGTTTCTGATATTGCATGTACATTGCATTAGGATGATAGTTGTGCCTATCTCTATTTTTTTGAGCTTTTGTTTGATTTTGAGACTTCGAAAATGGTTTTTACCAAAATTTCTCAAAATTTTATTCGCCTTGGATTTCAAATGCCTGAAGACATTTTGAGCAAACTTTTGCATTTTGAACTCCATGTTCATTGGTTTGCTGAGTGTTATGGACTGATTTGCTCATAATGTCATGATTGGACTTTTTGCTGGGTTGTTTGTTTATTGCGTTGCTTATTACTGTGCTATGGAGAAAGAGGAGTGCAGTGGATCTGTGGGACCTACGACGGGGGGAGATAGTGGATTACCACCCCTTATACCAGAGCCTACCCACTTAGAGCTCCCCAGCCTTTTGATCAGTTTAGGTTTGTGAGCAAGGCAGTTGCAAAGAGGTATGAGAGTGACCTCAACATTAAAAATAGAAAACCCTTACAAGAGAGGGGATTTAGGATAGCGACTCCTATAAAGAGATTATTATCCATAACTAGAGGGATATCAGCCGTTTCTCATATCATGATCACATGTGGCATCGACATTTGCATGATCACCCTCTTTAGCCAGCTCCATTGACACCAGATAGTCCATTCATCATCATGTCGGACTACTATTTTTATCGAGCAAATGACGAGTATGGAGCAACCTCACCCTCCTATTCTTCATAGAGTATCCAAACACCCTTCCAGACCCCACAGCCTAGAGCGCAAAAACAGGATAGCTTTAGCAAGTCTGAAAGTCGAGTTTTTATCTTTGAATATAGGGAAATTGAGAAACTTTGTATTTTTGTAATATATTTGGATGGTACAGTATGATGATGTTTTATTTTGTATTATCACCACATACTACAACATTTTCATAAATTTTTACCTTATAAATGTACTTATGTCATTCTATTCCATTTCTTATCTTCCATTATTCGATTTCACTTGTCTTTTGGAATGTGTATTGGTTGTCTGACTTTCTTGAACCTGGAGGACAAGGTTATGGATAAGTCTGGGGGTATGCAAGTATGCAGTTGAATAGAGTGCTTAAACGAACCATAAAGATTTTCGGTAAATTTTCGCAATTTTTCAAAATTTCTGGCGAAATACAGGTAGTATGGTTTCATTTATTTCATTGATTGATGGATTGGTAGGTTGAACACATTTCCATAACTTGTGAAATTTATATTTTTTTTATTTTTTTCATTTGTTTTAAGCCTAAATGAATGCCCAGACCTAGCTTAGAATAATGATCGACAATTTTTGGATTCATATATGGAATGATGTTGCCAATGATGGATAAGATCTTAGGTAGAGCATAGGTGCAACACAATGCTCTTGTGATTAGTCTATTGACTGAGTCTACACCAACAAGTGCTAGTGTGGAGTCAATGCTTTATGTTAGATATGAAAGCGGGTAGAATGTCACATTAGGACAAGAGTCAACTTAATTTCTACGGATTTCAGAATAGGTTTGCATCCATTTAAAATCGAGTATACTTTAAGATTGAGTTTGGAGGGAAGACATAGGCATTGTTTGATTAGCCCTTAGCTTTAGCCCACTTATAACCTAGTTAGCCCAGTTGAGTGAACCCAACCTGATTCTTTCATCACCTATCATGAAACCCATAACCCAAAACACTTATAATCATTTTACCTACATTGGAAGATTAACTTAATCATAGCGAAAGTGAGAGGTGCTAACATGAGTTTTTAAAATTAAAAAATATAATGTCCCACTAGTTTCATAAGAAAAGTAGAAGGGAATCTAGTGGTGGGAAATAAGTGAGAAAAGGTGGAATCCACTAGAAAAGGAGCAGGGGTCGTACTAAAAATATTTGGAGAAAAAATAGAGAGTATATATATAAATGAATTAAACAAAGGCGAAAGTCTATAAAAACTCCTTAAATTAAAAAGATTTAGCTCGTGTGCTTGTAGCTATATTAAGTAAGTCTTTCCAATGATTTCAATCCTATAATATCCATTTCCTTAATATCCCATCCCAACCATAATAACCCAAAAGAAAGTCTTATTGACCTTAAATGATGTTTTGAATGTGTCAGTGGAATATTCCTTAGGAAAGTGGCTGAAATATCTTGATTTAAAGTAACCAGCTTTGCGCAAGTGTTCTTGTTTCCATTTGGCAATTTTTATGAAAAATTTGACGAAACCATTAAAGTTAGAGTTGGGCATTAGAAAAGCTGAAATGTGTGTTGTATATACGAGTTGATTATCTTATGCTCTTTGGCTTGAGACAAGTAATTGTCTAAGTTTGGGGGTATTTGATAAGTCGTCATTTGTGTTATATTTTAGGGTGATTTTACCACTGATTTCTTGACTTTTATCATCATTTTATACTGTTAAATCGTTGTTTTCTTATTTTTAGGTCAAAAATATGTTTTGTACAAAAAAGAGTGATTTCGACTTAAATTCAGCCAAAAAGCTAAAAATAGGCTTAGTGGATTGGTAGAGATGTCAGGATAAAGCTAAAACGCCAAGGAATCGTTGGATCAAATGTGACTGAATTAAAGGAAGCTCACTAGAAATATTGTAGGAAAAGCCTCGTGAAGAAACATGAGAAATACAAAATTCGTATCTCGAGGAATACCCAGTCGCCTTCATAGCAATTTGGGTATATAGGTAGGGCATTGGCACATTGTTGCGCTCAATTTGGAACGAAACGGGACAGAAATATAGCAATATAGCGATGTCGTAGAGATTTCCCAGCTATTCAATATTTTGCACATACGGCGCCGAAAAAATCTGAATCTCGTTGGTTTTAATTTAGTTGTTTCTTAGAGATTTCGGTTTAGATACGATTCTATCTTACTCCTACTATATATAAGACCTCAGAACAAAAAAGAAAAGACATGAAAAGACCAGAGAGGCCGAGTGTTCTAGATTTAGAATTCTATAGAGTTCCAAAGAGGAAGCTTTGGTTTTAAGATTTTCTTTTGAAGTTTTGTGCAGATACTTTTTGTAAGCTTTACATATTTAATAAAGTTCAGATTTTTATTTGCAATTATGAGTGGCTAAGTTCCACCATTTAGGCCAAGGTATTTGAGATCTAAGGATTCATAGATTCGTGAGGTTTATGTGCTTCAATTCTTAACTTGTTATTATCGATTTTTGTATTCTTATTTGCATCGTTATTCTGAGGTTTTTTTATTGTGGTTTTAAACCTTAAGTTACTTCCTTTTTGTTGTGTAAGTGCATGTGCATAGGTTGTGTAAGTGCATGTGCATAGCAATCATGGTTAGAGTTTATCACCAGTGATCCTACCGCTGCTCAGTAATGGGGATTATGTTATGTGGTGAATTGGGAATTGTCTGTTGGCAACCAGTGTGTCCTTGTGTATTTAGGATATGAGATGGGTAGTAGTGTATTGTAATTTCCACAAGTGACAGGTGGAAAATATG
The DNA here is from genome assembly GCA_039657325.1 of Stephania cephalantha. Classification (NCBI taxonomy): domain Eukaryota; kingdom Viridiplantae; phylum Streptophyta; class Magnoliopsida; order Ranunculales; family Menispermaceae; genus Stephania; species Stephania cephalantha. Next base: position 31,530,652 of record CM077569.1, read on the forward strand.
AAACTAGTTACCACTTATGATAGGTGTTCTCATCGAGTGCTAATGTTGCTAGTTTGTTGAAAGCCTACGACATATCTGGTGGCTTTGTAAATCTAGTTAATATGTGGTTGTGTCACACGTTCCCACCACTAACACGAGGAGAACGAGGTGATGAAATTCATTATAAGCCTATCTATGAGAATTTGTAATATGATAAACATTTGATAAACTGACGATCGAATCAGTTCAGTAGAATGTCAAATCCTGCATGGGTCTAGAATTTTTATTAATTGATTTCAGTTTTAAGTGTTTTAATTTGAATGCATTTAATTTACTAGTCTACTTTTATTTTCAGATCCCCCGTTTTCCCTAAAACCTAAAAAGTTCACGCCAATCCCAGTGGGATCGACCTCGTACTTGTCTCACTACAAATCAATTTTGGAGTCGGTGAAAAACAAGACTATTTTTAGTGTTGAATGACGCGACATCAGTAGTCTGCCCTAATTTCAGGACGATATTTCCCCTAGTTGGAAAAATGTAATGACCCTATATTTATCGATGTCGTTGTTTAGGTTATTTTTAGACTCTTATGTCAGCTCAGGTTCACGTAGACGCCCCAGATAGGCTAGTAAATGTCTGACTAGGCATAAATCGTTATTTGTGTATGTTGGTTGCATAATTGTGATGTTAATTATTATTTATTTCATAACTCATTGCATATATGTATTTATATTTCCATACCGTATGAAATCGTGTGACTAGTAAATGCCTCGTAAAGCATGTCGACGCGGGTGCTGGGTAGGTGCAGTACGGGTACACTAATTCTTATAATGCTCACTTAAATAAAATGAGCAGGACAAGGGTGAATATGGCATAAAATAGATAATCAAACTTTAGGCTAAGTCATAATAATTGGGTAAATCAAGGATTGGCGCGCCTCAGGATGCATGCCGAGATGCGGGGCACTAGGTGTCGGGTAATTGGGTACTAGGGGAAGTGGTAGTACACCAATTTAATACCTTAAAAAGCCTACATATGTATAAAAGTGCCTAACTTAAATTAATTGAATCATTTGATCACAAATGACTATAAATTGATAGAAAAATTGATGTCATAGGTTTACCTCGAGACTCGCACTAGAATGAAATCCTAGAAGATTTGAGTTGGGAATTGGTGTCAACAAGATGGAAGTTAGTGGAGAAGGAGTTAACAAGGACCATTAGACTGACCTCAAGATGTGTGAATACAATTGATTACAACATAACCTATATATAGCTAAGTTAGTGGGAAATCTCTTCATACAACAATTAGAAAGATTGTTCTTGGGCTAGAGTGCTGGAAAATTCAGCAAGAACTTGGAGGATTTGAGGTCGTTTACTAAGGGAATCAATATAGGAAGATCAAATCCAAGAGTTCATCATCTAGGTACAAAAACCCACTCTTTATTTGCTTAAATTCATAAAATATGTGTACATGAAAACTCAAGTTTCGGGGGTTTTATGCGAAAATGAATTTTAAAGATTAAGCTACTATTTTTCTCATCTAAATTAGTGTTTTTAAACTGATTTTGATGATCAATAATGATTTCAAACTAGTTTTGGGAAGAAATTCGGGTTTCATAAGTTCTTGATGCACACATGTTAGTTCTTTTAACCTCAGTAAATTGAGCATAACTATCTCATAAGAACTCCAAATGGGGTGGATCATATACCGTTGGAAAGCTTACTCATAGATCTACAACTTTTGTCTCTGGAGAAATCTTGAAATTCAAACTCATTCTAGCTCAAAAATGCTATTACAGGATTTTTAAAATGAACTTTGACAATGAATAACTCTCTCAATTCTTATTGGGTTGAGCTCATCTTTTAGTATGTTGTTGTTAGGTATGTTAGCAGCCTCATGACCAAAAATCCTCATTATTGGAGCAATAAATTTGGAGAAATGATTTTTACAAAGTTGTTGGTCTAATTTTAATTCTAATTCGATCTGTCTTTGTAAATCTTTAATATCTCCTTCATATTATACAAGACTTTGCACACCATACTGTTTCAGAAAGCTAAGATCTAAAGCTATAAATTTTTTCTTACGTGTTTTCGATGATTTTGAATATATCATGGTTTAATTTGCGCCGCACTACCGAATATCAAATTAAAGTGTAGCTAAAACCTAAGGGGTTGTTTTAGGTTTTCTGACTTATAAACTCAACTTATAACATATGTAGCTAATCTAAAACACATAACTAACCCTCAGGTGACTCATGAGTTATAGTAAGATAGTCAGGGACGTGACGGGGTCGGATCGGGGTATTTTCGAGCTTTCAGAGTGCGATTTGAGGTTTGTAAAACCTAATTGAAAATCACTTGAGTATTTGTCAAATTTCACATCTGTTTTACTCTATCATGTTTAGTGTATTCATGTTGTATTTTTTATTCATATTAGTTATCTATGCTCGTGTTATTGGTTTGAACGGACGATTGAGTTCACTCCCACCAGGCATTCCATTGTGCGTGTCTATGGCACGCTAGACCAAAGCATGTGTATCAGGAGTCCTCGGTGAATGATGACTCGAGCTATATTTCGATGCATGTGTCGATGCATCGTTGTTCTACGTTGGCCACCGAGAGGACTAGGTGATGGGCCAATTTGGTGCAAACACTGGAAGGATCCTGGGGAGGGAATCCGAAGTATGGTCTAGTCTGACCGAGACATGTACACACATTTGCATTTTATTGTTATTTACGCATGCGATGATCCATTTACAGTTGCCTATTTACATTCTGCATGTTTATTTAACAATATTTATTGGATTTCATTCACACTATTATATGAATGCTCAGTGAATTTCCTTGGGATTTTACTCACTGGACTTGTCATCTATTTTGTTGTGATGACTAAGTGCAGATCCTTCTATAAGTAAGGGTAAGGGGATCCTTGGCAACTATCTTTAAGCTCTCTCTCTGTTCGGCACACTACTCGTAAGTGTTTATTACATATTTTGTTATATATTTTTGCTTTATGGGAGACTTATGAGACACTTTACTTGTATGTATTTACTTTTGTCGCCTTATACATAGTGTACTTTATTCCGGGTTTTCCATAGTAGGATTGATGCTCTATATAACTTGAAAGTTAATAAAAATTCATGTTTATGTTTACTTTAAGACTTCCATTGTAAATTATTAGTTATCTACTCGCAACTCTGTAAAACACTAGCCATACTTGTAAATGGTTAATTTAAACTAAAAGAATGTAAACTTTATCAAATAATATAGAGAATACGATGACTAGCATGCACACTGAGGAGTGGTGACATGGCATTGATGTCGACTGGGTTGCGGGACCTGCGTAGCAGCTCACCCGGCGGCCTTGAGGCGCAGGGTCGCCACAATGCCACATATAAATACATTACAACAAGCATTAATCATTGAGCAAAATGTTACGATCGTTATTCTAATGCTAACCCCGTAAGTTCATTCCCGACGACTTACATCCCAAATGCAAGTCTGTAACCTACACCGCTCCGGATAATTCGAGATTTAAGTCAGTTCTCATAACCATTGACGGATAAGTATCAGTTGACCAGTCTAATTCATATTAAATGGAGCAACTATGCTCCCATCAAGAACACATCTATACAAAGGCAGTAAAAATATTCAACAAGTTTGTGACCACGACCATCATGAGCACTGGGTGTTCATGTATCATATGATAAATCACAAATTTGTCTAGCCCTGCCTCTTTTTAGATGTGTTCAAGATAAGGATGGACATCTCGTGAACCAAAATATACAAAGAATTTAAATTCCTCTCCAAGTCTAAACTTAAATTGAGCATTTCTTGTCCCCAGCAACTGAGCTGAGGTCAAGTGCTATTACATCTAGTAGGTATCAGCCTCAACTCTATTACCCAAGCGTTTGAAAATGCAAGAAAAAAAAACTCAAATTTAGCAGTCCATGTATGATATGACAGTACCTAAAATAAAGCTATACCCTCGGCACGGTCATGCGTCGTTGTGAATTATGGTTCTGCAACAATCCCTCAGCACGGTCGTGCGTTATCGTCGATTGTGGTTCTGCTACTATGTGAACTCTCTACATGACCTGTGGCTGGATATTGCCATGTTGGACATGGTATAACTTCAGACATTTGTTCTTGAAGTGCCTCGGCTAGCCACACTCGAAACACACTCTCTGTCCTCGAGGACTAATGCCACTACTCCCGCCTGCGTTCTCTGTATACTGCTACTGCTGAACTAGTCGCACCGTCTGCGATGGTCGGCTAGCATAGTTGGCCACTGGGGTAGGCAGAACCACGACTATAAAATTTAACTATACTTGTGGTACCACCGACCCTATACTCTGAACCTTACTGATATCATGATCTTGTCATCAGTTCATCTTCTTATTCTTATCGTGCCATGACATATGCTTGGATTTTTGCTCGATCTATGTTTCAGCCAGTTGTAATGCACCATCTTTAGGGTGCGTGATGAGAAATGGCTCTCTCATCAAGTTATGGTAATAAACTCTATCTAATGTCTCATGCTCTGTCATGACTACTGTGCCCCTGATGGCAGGAAACAATCCCTTGCAAAAGAAATGAACTTGATCTCTATGTATGCCAGCCATTCCACCAGCAAACTGCAGTAACTGCTGGTACCTCTACATATATTGTATAATGCTCTCTCCTAACCTTTGTCGAATGTGCATGAACTCCGACCTTTTAGAAATAGTGACCGAAAGGCTGGTAATGTTTTTGGTTGAATAGTTTCTTGAACTCTAACCAAAACTGAGGCTCTCCCTGTGTGGCTATCAGATTAGCCCACCAAGTATATGTGTCCCCAAAAAATGAGAAAGTCGCCAACCCATGCTTCTTGCTATCTTCAATTCTCAAGACCTTTAAATCTTCTTGTGGCTTTTTATAAACTTCTCTGCCTCTACCACATTAGAGTCTCTACTGAATCTCTGGGGTCTATACCTCTCATATTACCTAGTCAACTTAGCTTATAAAGTCAACTAAAAGCTTGCATTTGGCGAAGCTGGTGCCACTACTACTGTGGGCATGGGTACAATCACAACAACTGGTGACGCATGTACAATGGAAGTTGTGGGAATGGTATGAGGCATAGGCGTGCTCACATCCTATGTAGGAGTCACTGTAGGTGTAGATAGATACGGTAACTGTCCTCTAAATATAGTTAATATCTCATTTAGTCGTTGATCTTGCAACTTAATCCTCTGCAACAAGGCTCGAAACTCTCCCATGTCAATAAAGATGTGTCTATGGCTCTACCCTGATCACCGATGTTTAGCTGATTAGCCATCGCAATCTGCAATCGTAGATGACAATTTTTTGATCAGCTACTATAACTATCAATTTATTATACAGTACAATCAAAACTTAATATATATAGTTCTACCTTTGATTATTCCCTAACTCACATTACTTCCCAACTAGGACTCTAGGTCAGGATCATAGGGTTCCACACTAAGTTCAATTTTGTTCTAACTCTAAGTTTGTATTCTTAATTGAATTTTGAGCTTATGAAAAGTTAAAGTGAAACCTTGCGCTCTAATACAAACTGTGACTGCCCCAGTTCCCACAAACTAGGCCCCGTCCGGCACTAGACCTACATGGACCCCCGAGTTAATCTTCGCGAGGTCAACGCAAACCTAGTCAGCCTTCTTTCTTGTTATTATTAATTATTCAGTGGTTTTAAATTGAGTTGCAAGTTTGCATGTTTTAAAATTTAAAGCAACGGAATTAAACTAGCAATTTAAAATAACTCGTAATGGTGTGGAAACCCAGTAAACATGATCTCATGTATATATAAGGTGACAAAAGAGTGCGAGAAAATCATATACATGTATCACAAAACATCCCTCAACCTATTAACCAGTTTTACGAAAACAAGTATAGCATATACATACATCAAAATATAAAAAAGAAACCTACATAGTAACAAGGGGAGAGCCGACTCTGATAACGTAATAGATCACAAGATCTTTACCTGTATTACTAGATGGACCTGCAATTATCACCAGAACAAATACAATTCTAGTGAGTAAATCCAGATGAGTCTCAACGGTACTTTAGATACCAATAAAGCATAGACCATAAATCATGCGGATAATGAAATAAATAGGGAAAATAGTAAGTGCATGATAGACAGACAAAATAAATAAAGGATGAGAAACAAGTGACAGAATAAAAAGATATACGTCTAAGTGGTTTTAATGCTTTTCAAACTGTAGGCTCGCAGCTTCTTCCAGAAACAACATGAAGTAAATCCCAACTAGTCTCGAACCGTGGGCCTATGAACACTTCCAAAAATAGCTTGATAATAATTCTCAAATTGTGGGTTTACGACTACTTCCGAGAACAGTTCGAGAGTCAAACTCTAGGCACTAGGCCACTTTTGATAACAGCTTGACCTTACACTAACGTACTTCAGTCCATCCCAACAACACACTAAGCAACTCGACCACCTAGACTCTATGTCACCTGATAGTACGAATGGATTCTAAGGAAGGCAATAACTTCAAAAGCATATTCAATGAGGAAATAAAATCAAATGAGAAATAAAATACTATTAATGCCCCTACTGGCTTACTTACCTCAAATGCAGAGAAACTGACCAACATTGGTTCCCACATCCCTCAAAATGCACACTCGATTCTCAATCGATGATCCTTTGGTCCCTAGCACCCAATTTGATGTTTTATACGTGTTAGAACGCGTCCGAAATCAAAATCTCAATTTTTTTTTAAAATAAATTATTTAATTAGTTCCATTTTTCTTCTATTTAACTTTATTTATGAAAATATTATTTTTTTACGGTTTATGGCCACACTAAGCGCGTCTCGAGTCGGACCACATTGACCAAGTCTTGGCTCGACTAATTTTCTCAATCTTGGCTTTCATTCCCCTTTTTCCCAAACTAATTGATTTATTTTTTTACGGTTTTAGGTATTTAAATCATGACTTTAGTTAATTCATTGAATTTGCCTAAGTGTCCACCAAATCAGCAACTTATCCAATGAACGTGCACATACGTATATCGAGACAAAATTCACCCGCGCAATTTAGAATAAAATCTAAAAATTATGTACACGAGATGTAGATAACACACATAATCATCCACAAGTAAAATATTTGGGTCATTACACGAGCAAGGCATCCCCAGGACAACACACAGCGCCAGACTTTGAACTTATGGCGTCACCCTCGGCGCCAGGTTCAGAGATATAAGTTTGAGGCTGACTTGTTGCCCAAGACTTTCTATATATTTCCACGTTGCCACCTCGCGTCGTATCCGCATAACCACGGTGCCATGAACGATGCCAAAATCGCAAAATAGAAGTTTAGGGACTTTTTAGAAGGTTCTTATTCCCGGGAGTTGCTATTCTTGAACAAAAGCACACCTATATAAAAGAGGCACCTCTATGAACGAAAATACATTGTATTCAAAATGATTTAGGAGTAAAACAAAGTAGAGTAGTCATATCCGGCTAGATTTTTTAATACCTAGGTCAATGATGAAGCTCTCTAGCCAGTAGTAGGTTGTTTTCAATGTCTTGTTGAGATTTTCTAAAATAATAGTGTTTTGTTTCAGTTATCTATCTTTGTGTTGCTATTTCTAACGATGCCTTAATGGTAGTTTAGAGTTTGTATATTTATTGCAAATCACTAGGCATAAAACTGATTGACCTGTTATCAATCAGATTGAGTCGGTGATACCAACCGAGTTGAGAAGTGGCAATCACCTAGAATAAGAAACCTGACACACTTGTTGTTCCAGGCGACTAACATCGAGAACTAGGCTAATCTTAAGAGCGGTTGCCTAAGGTTATCTAGAGGTAGGTGTTCCCATATATCTGTTAATGATGCCCATGTGTTAAATCTTGAGAGTGGTTGCCCAAGGTTGTACAGTGGAGTAATAGAAGTATTTAAAGAGTGGTTTTCCTATTTATCGAGAATAAGGGATTAGGGTGTTGGTGACCCCAACACCTATAGCCTATCTACGGACAACTATTTTGAAACCTCTATTTTAAATTCAATGATACAAGGCATGAAAACAACACAAGGCTAGATTGTGGATTCCTAGACTTAGGTTTGTCTTTATTCTCTGTTTTAAAATTATTTTACTTTCTTCTTTTGTAGGCTTTTAGATAAAAAAACTCTTTCAAAATCCCCTCATATTTACTTTTCTATTTGTTGAACTTAGTTTGAGTGAATCCTGTGGACTTGGCCTCGTTCTAACCTCTACTACATTCCAGTAGGATTTGGTAACCTATTACAGGTTACATTTGACACGCACGACATGTGATCAATAGTCTAGAATATGTATTGTGATATTTGGATTCATTATCTAATTTAAAGTAGTAACTAAGATTCTTTGTAAGGTAATACCATTTAGATGTCCTAGGTGAACTTGATATATAAATCTAATGTTGAAGTGACTTTCCAAAGGTGTTATATTTAGTAGTTCGAAGTTTTTATAAAGTGTAATGTAGTTTTATTGCGTGAAGTTATATAAGGACAACAAATGAATGACTAAAGGTCGTTTACTTACTTATGATTAGAGTTTAATGATCTATGAAACTTTATAAAGTATGTTCATGACTATATGATTGAAGTAACATGTTTGGATGCAAAATGGATTGATGTTTCATTCTTCTAGATGTTTGTTTTGATATTTATTTATTATTGAATTGAATTTATTTGAATGTTGATGAATTTAATTTGTATTAATTATGTTAATTATAAATTAATAATTAGTGACAAAAAAAACCTTTTTGAATAAAGAAAGTTAGAAAATCCCTGTGGAGATGATCCAACTTACCATTACTACAAATTTAAAAGTATAATAAAAGTGGAAAATTTATTGTATACGCTTGACATGTATCAATTTTTGGTGTCGTTGCTGGGGATTGAGTTTAATTTTCTTTGGTTTTTATGTATTTGTTTATTTATTTTTCTATCTAGATCATTATTTCTAATGATTTACATGATTACTTCTTGACCTCCTACTCTAAGTATCATGATCTATATGAAGGCTCACACTTTAAAAGTGTGAAAGATATAGGATTACTTCAAGAACATTAGTGAATGCCACAGCAGGTGGTTCTCTACTAACTAAGAATGAAGATGGAGCACTAGATCTTCTAGATCTTATGTCCCAGAATTCTACAACAAGAACTCATTCCATAGTGAGAAGGCCAGCATGATTTTTTTAGATTGATTCATAAACGGTAATCATGACATAATTATCTAAGCTAAGTAGTCAGATGGCGAAGCTACAAATGAGAAAATCAATTCTACAAGTGCAAGCAATTCAGCAACCCGTTAATCACCTAGCAATAGTGGTTAATCCATTGGATATGCAACAAGGGATGGAGTTTGAAGGTGTCAACTTTATGAATAATCAGAACTATGGAAATAACTTTAAGCAGAGAGGATGACTCCTTAAAGATATTATCAAGGATACAACAACTTGAACTTTTCATATAGAAATCCTGATAATGCATTGAAGCTGCCCCTAGGTTTTGATCAATAAGTCCAACAAGGGAAGTTTGGCCAAAGTGAAGAAATGACTTCATTGAATTCAATTGAGAAATTATTGCAAGCCATTGACATCAACAATAGAGAATGCCATAAGAAGAATGAGAGAGAGATAGGGAATGTGAAGCAAACTATAAAGCAAATGGATGATTAAAGATCCCAGTCCATAAAGGATTTGGATAGACAAATTGGTCAGCTAGCAATTGCATTAAATTCGAGGAAGGAATGGCAATTTCCAAGTAACCCAATCACAAATCCCAAGGAGAATGTTAATGTCATTTACATAATGAGCACTACGGCACCTAATGAGCTAATGCAAGAGCAAGCGATGTACAAGCTAGAAAGAGTTAATACTTTAGCTATGAAAAAGTTGAGAAAATATGAAGTTATGCATGAAAACAGGAAAGAAGTGGAACAAGATGAACTTGAAGAGTTCAAGCAACCAAAGATCAACACTGTGAGAAGTAAAAAGAAAGGGAAAAACAATGGAGAGTTAAGCAACAAGATGAAGGACTTTCTAAAGAAGCACTAAAAGGCAATAGCATCAAAGTTGTTCCAAAGAAACCGAACCAAAAGTCAAGTTCATACTGAGACTTCAACTAATCAATAGGAGAGATCCTGGAGATATATGCATCCAATAAGCATTTATGAGTATCGGTTTAGAAACATCTTATGTGACATGGGAACTTCAGCCAATGTAATGCCTATAAAAGACATGTTACAAGCAGATTTAAAGATCAATTGTCTCGATGCAATAAATTTGCATGTAGTTGATGGTAACTTGGTACCAACAATAGGGAAAGTCTTGAATGTGCATGTGAAATCCGATAAATTCATATTAATCACCGATTTTGAGATTATTGATCATGATATAGATGATGATGTATATATAATACTTGGGCGGCTATTCTTGAACACAACAAATCAATTTTGTATGCGAGGAAGAAAACGATCACAATGAGTATCGATGAGGATGATGATAGTGAGAAGATTGTCTTTGTTGAAAGGCAAGAAATACATCTTAACGGGAGAGATGTCATTATCTTTGATCTACAAATGGAGTATCTTGATCTAGATTCGGACTGAAACGAGCGAAAATGCATCGGGCTAAGAATGTTAAACGAAGCACTAGTGGGAGGCAGTAGTGAATGGTTGAAGTCTTGCTTGGAATAAAATTGAATATATCTTGTTGTCCACTTTATCTTGTCTCTTTGATCTCTCTATTTATGAATGCCTATGGAACTGATATGCATGGAATGAATAATTGTAAATGGTACCTCGAATTTCAGAGCTGGCGGCCATCGGTGACCTCTTTTTGCTATTAAATGATACTGTGAAAGCCAATTTATGGCAGGCAAGATCATAATGATGCTTAGATACCAATATATAAGGTCGGATCATATATGATACCTTGAAACTAGTTGGTTGTCACATCACACGGTTTATATTTGGTTTCCACTTTGTTAACTCTATGACATTCATGTTATCATTATTATCTTGTTGACTATCTTGTTCGGGCTTTGCTTTGTTGTATTTTGCATTATATATTATGCCTGTTTATGTTAGCCTTTCATGCTCAAAATGATAGTAAAGTTGGTTAGTAACCTTGTTCATGCTAGTTATTACGCATTAGGTATTACTTGGATGATTGAGGGTAGAGCAGGTTTCTACTTTACTGAGCCCGTTGGATATTCGCTCACCTCGCTACTTTTCCCCTCTCCAGGTACCTCAGCTGCTGCTCAAGATAGAGGAAAGGACAAGGTCATATCATATAATCTCTGTTCTTATTTGCAAAGTTTTTTATTTATATATATTCGGTTTTGAAACATTTCATTTAATAAATAGGGGGTTTTATATGGGTAGACTTATGAAAACTGGCCTAGTTGTTTAATGTTTGTAAGACTTTCTATTATATCTCCACACCTAATAGACTCAGAAGACTTTTATTATGCACCTATTATATGTCTTAGTATTCTATTTGTAGATTGTCTTGTTGTATTTTTCCAGGTTAAGGCTTACTAGATCATCACCCGACTCGCTGGGTCATCTCGAGGGGTTTGGCAAGTGTTTAGGGCCGGAGCGACCGTGGTTGTATGAATTGGGGTCTTCACAGTTGGTATTAAAGAGTAGGCTAAGCGAACCTAAAAATAAAGTGGGAAATAGCCACAGTTGGTATCCATTCTAGGCAGTAGTACCTAGGAAAGACCACAATTGATATTATAACCTTAAGTAATAGAGTCTAAAGGGAAAAAGTGTAGTCAACTCCTAGATTTAGGAATATGACTCAGCTAAAAATCATATATGGAATCTAAATATTATCTAACGTAAGTCACTTTAAGATTAAGTAAGTTATGAAACTTAGGAATGGATGCTCATGCTTAAGTAATGAAATCATCTACATGGGATTATGGTTTGCATTGACTTAATATGTACAAGTGACCAAACTTCAAGTGGTAATGGGATTTAAAATGACAAGTACATGTTATGATGTTGTTTGCCTATGTATATGATATTTATATCATTAGATATGTTGTTCACTCATCTTGTATCCTATATAAAGTTTTGGAACTAATTTCCTTGAACTGCTTACAATGCATAATGAATATTTGAGGTGGAAGTTCCTATAGCCTGAGGAATACTAGGGGTTCACAGGGGACTGATGATGGACAGTGGCATGCTCAAATAAAGCGCCAGATGACAGAAATGATTGAGAATTATCGCAACACAATTGAGGATATGTCTGTAGCACAAGAGCGCATGATGATTGAGATGATGGATGTTATTAAGGGATATAGAGCACCATTAGCACCACCGCAGATGCAACCACCGCCACAACCATATGTACCTCCATAAATGCAATCACCAGTTGTGGGAGCTGGTTTAGGACCCATTCCAGATGCTAGAAATGAGGACGATGAAGTGATTCAGTCAATTGTTGGGGCAAATCAGAATCTCGTGGCACCAATATTGTTACCACCAGTGTTACCAGCAGATAAAGAAACCCTTAGGATGCTTAAGATGCAGAAAGAGTTTATGAAGTACGACATACCACATTTCTTTGGGGATGGAGAGGCGAACGAGGCCGAGCATTAAATCATGTGTTTGGAGAAGAGGCAATGAGTTCAGAAGATTGATAGTCACACTATGGTTTTCCTTGCTTCATATCTCTTAGAAGAAAAGGCTTAAAAGTGATGGAAGTCAGTGAAAAGGACCGATGGACCGATTAGAACTTGGTCAAGGTTCAAGAATTTTTTTATGAGCAGTATTTCCCAAAGGTGGTCAAATATGCTAAGAGTCACGAGTTTCAAAACTTAGTACAGGGAGGCAGACCAGTGCGGGAATATGAATCATATTTTAATAAGTTGACTGATTTTGCTACAGACTATGTAGCTACCATGGAGGAGAGGGTCACTAGATTCATTGATGGACTAGATTATCACCTTAGGACACGTGTAGCTCCCCATATGCGGGGGACTTATCTGAGAGAAATTGCTAGTACACAATATTGTGAAGTTACATATCAGGTTAACAGGGATAATTAGGCTATGCCATCGCCACGAGCGATGAGTAAAGATGGTTATCGAGGAGTCAGTAGGAACAGCATGTCTAGGGACAATTATTAGGTGGGTTACTATAAAAAAACAAGAACAGAAAACATTCTGGCAGTTTCATTCATTTCGGTGTGGCACCGAGGGTACAACACAGTTTAGCGGGGACCAATCACACCCCTGCCCCCCTCGACTACCCACGGTTCGGTGCATAAACTCCACATTCACCACGATGATTGGAGAATACTCAGAGTAAAAGTAAGGAACCAATAGGGTCAAAGCCAAGCAAATTAGTGGCATCATCATCTGTGACATTTCAAAAGCCTAGGGGTATATGTTTTGGATGTGGGCAAACTGGGAATTACAAGGCAGATTTTCTTAACAAACATGCAGGGTCTACAACTAGCATTGTACAACTAGTCAAGGGAGGAGTGCATGTTATTGGCGAACCAAATGCGGGGGTCATTCGACAATTGGTGGCAAGTATGGTTTATATTTGAGATAGGGGCATGCATACATTATTTGATTATGGGTCTACTATTTCATTTATGTTTGGTAAAAAGCTAGGACTGAAACCAGTTAGAGCCAATACAAATTTGATATTCAGTACCACTACTAGTGAGAAAGTATATCCTAACATGGTGTGCGAGGAGTGTTTGATTAATAAAATTACTTCTTGAATGCATCCCATGACTCAAAACCACCATCAGAAATTACTATCACATGCCACCAAACATCAGCATCTCTCTGCATGTATATGACGAAATCTCAGTCCGAAGTCTATCCTCAATCCTTAAACTCTATGTAGCTTCTCCTGAGATAATATCCACTTCTTAATCTTCTCAAAATCTCGCTAACCATCAAAAAATATTGGCTTCAGTCTAACAAAATCTTTCACTAACTGAACCTCTGCGGTCGAGCTTAAAGATATGGGAGTGGGAGATGGTGTATCAACTGTCTATATAGCAGGTATTGTCACTACCGGAATAGTCTATACCACTGAAACTGTTAGTGTCGCAATAGGAAGCTCTAGTGCCGGTAATGTGGAAGTAGTGATAGATCGCTTAGGTAATGTGGAAGTAGTAGTAGTAGTAGTAGTAGTAGTAGTAGTAGTAGTAGTAGTAGTAGTAGTAGTAGTAGTAGTAGTAGTAGTAGTAGTAGTAGTAGTAGTAGTAGTAGCAGCAGTAGCAGTAGTAGTAGTAGTAGTAGTAGTAGTAGTAGTAGTAGTAGTAGTAGTAGTAGTAGTAGTAGTAGTAGTAGTAGTAGTAGTAGTAGTAGTAGTAGTAGTAGTAGTAGTAGTAGTAGTAGTAGTAGCAGGAGTAGTAGTAGTAGTAGTAGTAGTAGTAGTAGTAGTAGTAGTAGTAGTAGTAGTAGTAGTAGTAGTAGTAGTAGTAGTAGTAGTAGGTGCCGGTGTTTTTGTTGGTGGTGCAAAACGAGCCGTCATCATAGCGATGAAGTCAGCTAACTACTATCCCTAAGAAGCTACTCGGTCAAATAATTTTTGATAATCCTCAGCAAATGGAATAGTAGGCTGGCTACCACTAGCACTTGTACCCCCGTTATCTCGTGAATCAGCCATCGGTGTCTGCAAGTTGATAGCGAATGTGAATCAGCTACTACGTAAATAACTCATATATATACCTAACGAAAATAACATGTACATATAAGAAATCCCCATCTCGTTTTCACTCACTTCCCAACTAATAGTTCTTAGGTAACGATCATTTGGTTTCCACAACTAAAATTTATGTTTGATTCAAATTTATTTGTTGCTTATAGGGAAAGTTGGCTCTAATACCAACTATGACGACCCCTTCTTAAAAATCTAGAGCACTGCCCGGCCTAATCTCGTTACTAAGCCTTAACCTCTACTATATAGGACTTAATGACATATTAGTCAGCCTTTCCAATACACTCACCTCATTAGCCACTTTTGTAATAAACCTTAAGCCATTCTCATACTTAATAGTATTTCAAAGTTAATTAAAAATTTTATACAGTTTAAAGATTATTCAGCGGAAATCTTGACAATTTAGCAGAAACATAAAACCTAAGTATGTGGAAAATCAAGTAACAAAGGTCACATACATATATATAAAAATAACGGCGATAATTATACCTTAACACGTGTCCGGTCGGGTAACTATCTCACAATCCATAATATACATCCCCAAAAGTGTATAAAAGACATATATATAAGTCATACAATAAAATTTCAAAAACAAAACCTACAATATCAAAGGTAGCAGCACTCCAGTGGCTCAGAGGTAATTGTCGATCTTCTCCTTGCCCAGTCTGCTACTTAATGGATCTGCACCCACCGTCATAAAAAGAACAGTGGGTACAGGAAAGTAGAAAGTAACACTGAGACATCTATCCGCATTTCCAAATATACAACAATGAAATAATTTAACCAATAACCAATGTCATGATCAATAAACTCATGAAATAAGATGAAACTATAAGTCATGACATATAGAGTACAAAAGATAATTTAGTTCAAATAATTGAAAATGAATAGCAAAATTGGAATGAAATGTAAATAAATATCTCACAATTCATGCAAATTTCCTAGCTAGTCCAGTCTCTTAACACCTCAAAACGCGTATCGAAGCCCTCGATACTCTTCCCTAGGCTCCTGATATGTTTAAACATGTTTTAGAGTATTTTTAGACCTTTGGGTAGAGTGTTAGACTTGTTTAAAGTGTTTAAGTTTAAGTTAGGAAATGCAGAATTTGTGTTGTCAGAGCACCTAGTGTGTTGGGTAATATGACTAGGGCACTAGTGACTTCATTAGTGCGCTACCCACATCCATTAGCGCGTTATACGCAGGTAGAGCGCTAGCTAGCATATTTAGCGCGCTATGTATAAGAAAACACAAAATTCTGCACTTTGAATTCTGAGTTTTCTCTCTACATGGCCAACCCCAAAGCCTTTGTTTTATTTTTCAAACTTAGGCTTTATTAATGTAAATCAAACTATAGTCACATCAAATAAGCTAAATACGCCATACTAAACTCAAATTAAACTTACCACATCACTTACTACCCTAGTCTCATATCGACACGCATCTCGAGGCACCTCTCCGCTCACATCTCGACATCTGTATGCAAGTAGGAGTACTTAGTAGTCTACACATATACAATACACTGATTAAAGAATTAAACTATGATTGAATTTAGGCCATGACATTAAGACTGCTAAGAATAGACACAGTAGTCTAGTGTTTATATTCTTAAAACGTACGAGTCAAATACGAGCGACCTTAAACTTAACACATGTTCTACCATGGACTTCTGCTTTTTGTTAGAGTTTAGCATACTCAAATCGACGTGTATGTGTTCTTAATTCGATAATATTGTAATTATGAGTTGACTCAAAAGTTACATGCACGTAATAAAATTGAAATTAATACTAAGAACCAAACAAAACATTATATTAAACATCACTATTAGAAAGTAGGTTCGCAAAAATGCAGTCAACCTTTACTAAATTTTGTAACATGATCATTAATAACAACTAAGTTCCTGCTATTTATTTAATATTTTTTTAAAAGACTCATTTAAAAACATGACACGGTTGAAATAAGGGGGAATGTAGCAAAACTATTTTCAGGAAAAATAAGTAAAAAAGAACAAGAAAATTGAAGATAATTGAAACATTGGATGGAGAAAAATTACGCAAACCTTGAAAGACATCGGGATGCTTGAAACCTTATAAGAGGATACTGCAGTTGAAACCTCTAAAGATGATGATTGAAACGGCCCAGAATTTATTAATAGTAAATTAGTCCCTTATCAGGGTTATTGTTGAGTAGTATAATATTTTTGAATGGTGGATATCTAGCGTGATGTATATGTGTAGACTACTAAGTTACACCTACTGGTATATAGATGTCGAGATGTCAGTGGGGACACGCCTCGAGATGCATGCCAGCGTGAGACCGAGATAGAGAGTGAGGTGGTAGGTAAGTTAATTTAAGTTAGTGTAACTTAAATAGTAAAATCAATGTAACTTATTTAGTAGATTAATGTAGCTATAGTTTGATTTATATTAATGTAACCTAAGTTAGCAAATTAAAATAATAACCATTTGATAATCCTCGAGATAAGTGTTGACACGTCAAGAGACCAATTAAGTATATAATTGGTTTTAGTAAGATGAAGATAGTAGAGAGTTAGTGGAATTGTGTCAAGTTATAGGCCATTAGATTAGTCTCGAAATATGCGTGTACATAAATATCAATGGTTAATAATCAACTTATCTTAATATATAAGATTAAAAAGATCAACTCATGCAATTCATTTCATTTACAAATGAAGACTTGCTGGAGAAGTAAAGTTGGAGAAGAAGAGTTGAAGGAGAAGAAAACCAGTAAAGATCAGTGAGATTTGGAGAAGGTATTGATCAAGTGGTGGTGTACTACAACTAGGTAAGTTGTTATACACCGTTAACTTAGTTTGAATTATTGAATTTAATAAAATTGAAGTGTGGTTGTTATGGTGGTGTTAGAGGGTGTCTTATGGTCTCTGGTAGGTGAGAATAGGGAACCAATGTGTTGAAGTTAGCCATATGTGGAGGAAACTTAGAATTCTAAGTGCAGAATTATGAGTTTTCCTGCACATAGAGCGTTAGATGAGTTAGCTAGCGTGCTACCTATGAGTAACGCTATAATCAAGTTGACTAGCGCTCTAATGAGGTCATTACCTCATTAGCGCGCTAGGTGCTCTAACAACACAAAAAATTGTAATTTCTAAACTAAAACTTAAACACCTTAAATAAGCTTAACACCCTAATTAACATATTATAAAACATGTCTAATGGTACCAGGAGCCTAGAAAAGGAGTCTTGGAGGTTCGGGTACGAGTTTAAGGTGTCAGGAGGCCGGATTAGCATAGGAACTTAGCATGGTTTGTAAGTAAACTGGTTGAGATATTTATTTATATTTCTTTCTATTATGCTTCTTGTTTACAGTCATTTGGACTGATGTGCTTTTGTACTTTAGATGCCATGACTTTATTGTCCCCTCTCATTTCATGAGTTTGTTATCATGACATTGGTTGTTATTTAAATAGTATTCATTAATTCTTAATTATGTGCTATGTCATTCTTGATTGTTTAAAGTGTTAAAAGTTTGATCCATGTAGCCGACCCCAGTTAATTCGGGACTGAGGCTATGTTTTTGTTGTTGTTGTTGTGAAAGTAGTTCTTGTATCTGAGACCATTATAGAGATAGGCCGCGGCACACGGGGTCGCTAGATTTCCAGGGATGTCGAGATCTCACCACTAGCTTGTACGACGCATAGGGTATGGGACCAGGGTTGTCGACAAGTAAATATATATATAAACGAGTAATTATAGAGGCATAGAGTTCAGCTCCGACTTTCAACAGAGATGTAGAGCACAGCTCCATCCTGAGATAATGGAATATATTGTTTAACCGAAATATCTTATAACATGATTCTTGTTTCAGCTTCTTTTGCTATTGTTATGTTTTTAGATACTTGTTGTATATTTGGAAATGTGTATAAATGTCTCTCAGTGTTACTTTTTACATTATTGTACTCGCCGTCCTTTTTTATGACGGTGGGTGCAGATACTTCGAGTAGCAGGTCAGGGAAGGAGAGGATCGACGGGTACTTCTGAGCCGTTGATGGATAGTTTTTGCTACTTTTGTAGGTGATCATTTTGTATATCTATTACTTACGTCTTTTTGTATAACTTTGGGTTGTATATGGATTGATATACTAGACTTCCCTACTGTTTCATGTATTACTTTTGGATGGTATTATATGATCGTCTGTTCACTTGGTTTCCACATTAGGTGTTTTATAAATGCTTCCGCTAATTTTATTAAGTCTTCCACTGATAATTAAGGTAATGATAACGATATCCAAATGAAATCTGATGATATTGAAATGGATAGTAACTAGGTTAATCATGAATAACGAGGTGAATAAGATGAAAATGCTGACTAATACGTTGTTATGTTCTACGTGACATGGGTTAGGGTTTAATGACGAGATTAGACCGGACAGTACCCGGTTTAGGGAACTAGGCCGTCAGATTGATGATGTTGAGACCATGGAAGATGTCCCTATTAAAATGTTGGATGT
Organism: Stephania cephalantha; assembly: GCA_039657325.1. Classification (NCBI taxonomy): domain Eukaryota; kingdom Viridiplantae; phylum Streptophyta; class Magnoliopsida; order Ranunculales; family Menispermaceae; genus Stephania; species Stephania cephalantha. The sequence continues at coordinate 31,549,858 of CM077569.1, forward strand.
TGATACTTTCCAGAAAAATGTTTGTAGAAAGTATCAACATCTAATATTTCAATAAAGCATCTTCAGAGACCTCGACAACATCATCATCTTTACAAGTTCTACCCGCGGTATCCTCTTCAGAGGTCTCAAGTATCCTGGTGTCTTTAGAGGTTTCAATAGTTACTTAGCTTCCTATATTCATTACCTTCAATTTCCTTATTTTCCTTGCCTTCTTACCTTTCATGCAAATGGTTTTGTTGCATTCTCCTTTCGTCTCACATTCTCTGACCAAGCCCCCTGTACGCATTGGACCTTTCACACGCAAGGTTTAAGTCTGGATAAAGAGCATTCATTAGGATCAAGGTAATAAATGCAAGAACCAAACTGAAGTGTAAAGGTTCGCTAAGTTACCCATGGGAAAGGAACTGTAAAAAAACTTGTACAAAACCTTAAGTTGAAAATAGTCGATAAGAATCGAGTCAACTCAAAATTTAAATAGTAAGGATCAATTCAACTCAAAAACAAATTTGAGTAGACTCTATATTATAGTATCATTAAGTGTGCCATATAGAATCAATACATGAGCACAACTATTTTGAGCATACTAATGTTCTTTAAAGCATACATAAACTACACTTTAAGCACGCCAATCAACATTAATATACCAAATAGACTTCAAAACACATTTTCACAAATAGTTAGTAGGTTCACAAAAAACTAGCAAAATATAAAATAAGCTCGTAAGTTCAAACATAGGATCATCAAAGACACCCTAAATAGCAAGACAGAAAAGACGGCGCTCAACAGATCAACAACATTACCTACTTAGTGAATATTAAAGAGATTTGTTGCATTTTCACCACGACCCCTGCAGCCCCCTTTCATTTTGCCACTTCCAGAGCCTCTACAAACAAGTCGGTCATGATGTTATGCAAAGTTGCATCGTCAACACTACCTTCGCAGCCCCCTCCTCCGCTGCAGCTGCGTCCTAGTTTACAGTTGTTCACCTGCTCCTTCTTGTTCGCCTAAAGAAAAACTGGGCACTGAGAAGATGAGCAACGGTAGAACATTCGACCCTTGTTGGGAGACTCCTTCCGAACACGTTTCAGCATCAACTCCCCATCGCACTGGAAGCATCCTTTCGTGGAAACGAGCAGGACAGTGGGTTCTTCCCGTACAAAAATAAGAAAAAATCGATTTTTAAAGTGGTGTTTTAGATCTCAAGGTTGTTTGTTTTCTTTAAAAACTAAGAGAAAAGGTAGCTGGTGGGGGGCGAGAAAACAAAAGTCATAATCCTCGGTACAATTGTGGTACGATTTGACGAGAATCGACATTACCAGACCTTTAACGTAACTTAATTGATGAGAGTGTTGGTTTCATTCGAAAACCAAAGCTCAAACTTTTTTCTAACACCTATTGATGTGGCACATCCACGTTGGCGGTGGCATGTGCTGACGAGGCATTATCAACCTCTTAAGTGTCAAACTAAGTATCAAAGCAAGTGTCCTCCCAGCGCTACTCATTGACATTTTAGAAGTGTAACTGCAGTGCAGCGTGCTAAGTATGCGGGGAAAGGAAAGTCGAACCTAGCACCTCGCAAGTTCAAAACCCTCGTCCCAAATGGTAATCCGAAGCCCTCACTAGTCACACTACCTATAATGTGCAGTGGTTCTCGGAGACCCTGATTTCCGTGCGAAATGAACAAAGAGAACAACAACATCATCATCTCAGCGGAACAGAAGGCTCGAATCTCCTCTAAATTTAGGGCTGCCAAGGCTCTTCTTTCTCGGAAACGCCCTTTACGAGATGGGTGCCAGACCAACTGCCCTAGACTCCCCCTCAAGGAGATACTTGTCGCGGACACGCCGTCCTTGGTTTCTCCTGGGGAAATCGTTTCAACTGATGCCAAGTATAGCAGATCCTGCTCTGAAAACAAATCTACTGAGAGTGACTGCGATCCTGCAAAACTTAATTCACCATTATCTGGGGCTTCTGCAGTAGAATTTGAATTATCTGGCAACCGAGGCGAGTGTTCTAATCTGAATTGCGATATTTCTTGGTCGGATGAACTCGACGAAGCAGTTTTGAAAGAAATTGATGCTCTATGCGAGCAGCGGTCTGCGAAAAAGATAGGAAAGCCAGACCTAATTAGTGATAGCTCTCGCAGCTATAGTGGTGAAGAGTCTAAGAATCGGTCTGTTACAACGAGTGAGGTTTTGGATACTGGAGGCAGATTAGAATTCAAGGATGAGCCTGATGAATTAGGTGTAAAAGTGGATGCGACTAGCGAAGATGCGAGCAATGAAGCGTTGCCGGATGTGTATTCCAAGTATTTGGATTCTTTGAATGACCAACAAAGAGAAGCGGCCTGCTGCGACGTTCACACTCCTCTAATGATTGTTGCAGGGCCAGGAAGTGGAAAGGTCTTACATATTAAGCATTTGCTATTTTGTTGTGCCTGTTTTTGGTTCCTTTTATTTTAATATTATATTGTTTGATGGACAATGATGTAACTTCTGTTGGCCCTGGTTTAGACTTCTACGATGGTTGGGCGAGTTTTGATGCTCCTGCACAAGGTATTAATGAATGAAGCTGTTAATCATATTTGGTTGTGTTTAGTCTTGTTGCTTACCTTCTTCGGTGTTAACAGGGCATTGCTCCATCCAACATCCTGGCCATGACCTTCACAACTGCAGCTGCATCTGAAATGAGGGATCGGATTGCATCCGTGGCAGGGAAAGGAGCAGCAAAGGAATTGACTATCAGCACGTTCCACTCATTTTGTTTGCAACTTTGTCGATCACATGCAGAGAAGTATGCTTATCTTTTGCTTCCTGTGTTTATGGTTGACCAAGTTATCCGACATGCATTTTAACTAAAGATCCGTTTCCTGGGCAACTTGATATTTTATTTTATTTTTCTGTTTCAATACAATAAGTTGATAGAAAGCTTCAAACATGTGCAGAGGATGCTTAAAGATAAAAATGTAGAGATCATCCATATTTACGCTGTGTCGTGTCATACTTCTCCTTTGTCATGATTAAAAAGTGGCGTTGACTCGCCTTAATTACTTTTTAGTGTACTTCTTCCTTTATATTCTCCATTTATTTTGCTTATTTTTTCAAAGCAGTTACTACTAATTGCAATTTGTGCCAGATCTTGAATTTGAAGGGGTTACCATGCAATTTTCTGAATGGCAAATTGTTAACATGTATTTGTATGGTGTCATAGGCTGGGACGCACGTCTGAGTTTCTAGTATATGGACATGCTCAGCAAAGGAGAGCGGTTATTGAAGCCGTGCGATTATTGGAAAATAGTGCAAATGGTAAAGAAAATCTTGAAACATCTAAACCTGGCCATAGTTATATTGATTGGACTTCTGTACAGTGCTTTAAAGATAAGTCGAAAAAGTGGCAGAAGTTCGTGACGCAGGTTAGTATTAAATTTATCTTTGTTGAGCGCGTTATGAACATGTCTCTTAGTTGTTCAAGCAATTAGCTTCGCAAACTGAGGCTTGTTCTATCTGGTGACTTAGTTTCTTATTTCCTTCTTTGTATACAAAGTTTGGAAAATTGAAATGTATTTCTTGCGTAGTAGTTATGGTGAAAATTTTATATTTCAGGCTAAAGCTTCTGGACGGTCGTCTTCAGCATGCCTAGTAATGGGCGATGAGATTGGAGTAAGCTAATATGATGTTGTTCTATAATCTTTTTTCGCTTAGCTTGCTCAATTTTCTTAGGCACTATATCTGAATCAGGCTAAACTTCTTGGGAACTATGATGGTATTTTGGCATCCTGCAATGCTTTCGATTACCATGACTTAATCAGCTATTCAGGGAAGCTACTTACCGATTTTCCTGAAGGTTCACATTTTCTTCTACCTGTTGAAATTTCGCTAAATAATGTTGCTTCTGTATGTTTTACATTTTGAATAACTACGTTCTTTCTGGTGTTCAGTATTTGAGGAGTGTCAAAACTTATGGAAAGCCATTGTGATAGACGAGTTTCAGGATACGAGTGCCATGCAATACAGTCTTTTGCGTAAACTTGCATCTCATAATTGCGTAACAGTAGTTGGTGACGAGGATCAAGTGAGTTACTACAAGGCTACTAGCTGTTTAGGTTTCTGTTCTCAGAATTCTCAGTGCATCCTCAATTTTAATCTATATATAACTGCAGTCAATTTTCAGTTTCAATGGAGCTGACATATCAGGCTTTGATTCTTTCCGTGAAGATTTCCCGAATCACAAAGAGGTCTTGCTTTTCCTCACTCAGCTAGTCTTTTAATTTATGATCTTTGGGCATTTGATTTATCTTTGTTTATAGGTGGCGATTGTCTATGAATCTTTACTTGTTTGCGTTCTCACTTTTTTGTTTAATGATCCAGATTAGACTAATTAGAAACTACCGTTCCACACGCTGCATTGTGGAGGCTGCATCATCTCTTATTCACAATAATGTGAAGCGATGTTCTCTAAAGAAGATTTTCACTGATAACTCTTCTGGTTGCAAGGTATTGTTATTAAATATTACTCATGATCTGGTCAAACTCAACTCTGACTACAATTTTCTTCTTGTCTAGCAATTTTATAATGATATATGTCATTTGTTTGACTGTACTCAGATTACTGTCAAGGAATGTCATAATGAGGATTCTCAGTGTGCTTTTGTTATTGACAAACTCATGGGAACCATGTTTGAAGGTTTAGATGTGAAGTGCTCCTATTCCAATATAGCAGTTCTTTATCGTAGACAGGTGAAGTTTATCTTAAGTTAAAAAGTCAGCAATTAAAGTTGTAGATAGTCTTGACAGGGGGTGAACTTATCTTTTGCTCGTTGCAGGTCTCAGGGAAAGCATTCCAGATAGCATTTCGTCATAGAAAGATACCATTTAATGTTCATGGCGTGGCATTCTATCGGAAAAAGGTTATTCACATTCTTTTTGTCAAGGACCGAGTATAAATAAATTGACATGCGAGAGTATAAAAAAAAAAAAAAAAAACTATTCTCATCTATGTAGATTTAAAAAAAGTGTCTGATTTTCTCTTAGTCTGCTCAGATTTTCAACTCAAGTTTATCATTAATTTTTGCGGAATAATCCTGCAATTCTTTTTCTACTGATATCCTTTATCATTGTTTGCCATTGAATAGAAACATCAAGAACTGTTCAATTAAACTTCAGGTGAGTTAACAGAGGATAAAATAATTTGCAAAGATCTCCTAGTTGAAGCCTTGAAGGTCAACATTATGTTGTAGTCATGTCTTGGGAAACCATTTGTACTGATTTTATGTGCTGACATCAGGGATTCAGTTTAGGTTTCTTATATGAACATAAAGATATGTGTTTGTTAATGAAGATAAATTTTTTTTGAAAAGGAAAACACGTAGAATTTTATGTTAATCAGATTTATGATCTGTTAATGTTATTTAACTTATTTTGTCTTATCAAGATCTATATGCATTTAGTATTCCATGCGGCGTAATGACTATAAAGGTGGATTTGTTGGATTTGTTTGAATTGAAATCAAAGATCGCAAGGCGTTAAGGAGATCCCGAGGTGATTTCCCTGGCCTAGGCGAGGTGGTGCCTAGACAGTGCCTTGGCGATGTCGAACAAAATAATATTTATTTTAGAGGTCCCCGAATAAATATTTATTTATTTATAGGGCCTTAGATAACACTAATTATCTATTAATCAATGTGCTTATTATTTAATATATACTTCAAAAATACTAATACGGCTTTAGGTACTTATGTAACATCAATCGTGTCAAGATTTTGTTGTTGGGTAGGTATTTTGCTATCAAACTTGTTCATAAATAGTCCCTTCAAATTTCTAAGAATTACTTAGAAGGACGCTGCCCGCCTAAAGCACCGCCTAGGCGATTTTGTCCCAAAATGCCTAGGCGATTTTGTCCCAAAACGCCTAGGCGATGCCCAGGCAACGCCTTGCAATGCATAATTGAAATAAGTATAAGTAATTAGTATCAAGATAAGTTGAACACTTTGTTCCCTCTTTTATTCAGTATATTCAACAATGGATTTGTTGGGGAGAGTGGTTTATTGAGCAAGAGACAAGGCATAACTAGATTCACAATTGCAAGGATTTCTTTTATGTTTCCCCTCCTTTAGTTTGCTAGTTACGTACTCGTCCTGCTTGATGATAGTTTTGTAAAGTATGTCTATATTGCCATGACTATGATGATAGGAATTGTCAAGGTTTGGGAGTTTGGGACATCTACTTTGCCTTGTCAAATGCCCACTTAAAGTTTGGAAATAGTTAGAGGAAGTTTCATTCGACGAGAGGAAGTTGTGCAAAATTCACCGGTGTATGGAAGTCCATGGAATTCTATTCTAATTTCTAAATGCTAAAAACTCAAACTTATCTTTAAAGGTGTTTAACATACATTTATTTTTAGTGATCAAGATCTACATGCATTTAGTATTCCGTGCGGTGTAATGACTATAAAGGTGGATTTGTTGGATTTGTTTGAATTGAAATCAAGGATCGCAAGGCCTTAAGGAGATCCCGAGGTGATTTCCCTGGCCTAGGCAAGGTGGTGCCTAGACACGGTGCTTAGGCGATGAAGATGTGAACAAAATAATATTTATTTTAGAGGTCCCAGGATAAATATTTATTTATTTATAGGCCTTAGATAACACTAATTATCTATTAATCAATGTGCTTATTATTTAATATATACTTCAAAAATACTAATAAGTCTTTAGGTACTTATGTAACATCAATCGTGTCAAGATTTTGTTGTTGGGTAGGTATTTTGCTATCAAACTTGTTCATAAATAGTCCCTTCAAATTTCTAAGAATTACTTAGAAGGACGACATTTCGCCTAAAGCACCGCCTAAAGCACCGCCTAGGCGATTTTGTCCCAAAACGCCTAGGCGATGCCTGTGCAACGCCTTGCAATGCATAATTGAAATAAGTATAAGTAATTAGTATCAAGATAAGTTGAACACTTTGTTCCCTCTTTTATTCAAGTATATTCAACAATGGATTTGTTGGGGAGAGTGGTTTATTGAGCAAGAGACAAGGCATAACTAGATTCACAATTGCAAGGATTTCTTTTATGTTTCCCCCCTCCTTTAGTTTGCTAGTTACGTACTTGTCCCGCTTGATGATAGTTTTGTAAAGTATGTCTATATTGCCATGACTATGATGATAGGAATTGTCAAGGTTTGGGAGTTTGGGACATCTACTTTGCCTTGTCAAATGCCCACTTAAAGTTTGGAAATAGTTAGAGGAAGTTTCATTCGACGAGAGGAAGTTGTGCAAAATTCACCGGTGTATGGAAGTCCATGGAATTCTATTCTAATTTCTAAATGCTAAAAACTCAAACTTATCTTTAAAGGTGTTTAACATACATTTATTTTTAGTGATCAAGATCTACATGCATTTAGTATTCCGTGCGGTGTAATGACTATAAAGGTGGATTTGTTGGATTTGTTTGAATTGAAATCAAGGATCGCAAGGCCTTAAGGAGATCCCGAGGTGATTTCCCTGGCCTAGTCAAGGTGGTGCCTAGACAGTGCCTAGGCGATGGCGATGTGGAACAAAATAATATTTATTTTAGAGGTCCTCGGGTAAATATTTATTTATTTATAGGGCCTTAGATAACACTAATTATCTATTAATCAATGTGCTTATTATTTAATATATACTTCAAAAATACTAATAAGTCTTTAGGTACTTATGTAACATCAATCGTGTCAAGATTTTGTTGTTGGGTAGGTATTTTGCTATCAAACTTGTTCATAAATAGTCCCTTCAAATTTCTAAGAATTACTTAGAAGGACGCTGCCCGCCTAAAGCACCGCCTAGGCGATTTTGTCCCAAAACGCCTAGGCGATGCCCAGGCAACGCCTTGCAATGCATAATTGAAATAAGTATAAGTAATTAGTATCAAGATAAGTTGAACACTTTGTTCCCTCTTTTATTCAAATATATTCAACAATGGATTTGTGGGGAGAGTGGTTTATTGAGCAAGAGACAAGGCATAACTAGATTCACAATTGCAAGGATTTCTTTTATGTTTCCCCTCCTTTAGTTTGCTAGTTACGTACTCGTCCTGCTTGATGATAGTTTTGTAAAGTATGTCTATATTGCCATGACTATGATGATAGGAATTGTCAAGGTTTGGGAGTTTGGGACATCTACTTTGCCTTGTCAAATGCCCACTTAAAGTTTGGAAATAGTTAGAGGAAGTTTCATTCGACGAGAGGAAGTTGTGCAAAACTCACCGGTGTATGGAAGTCCATGGAATTCTATTCTAATTTCTAAATGCTAAAAACTCAAACTTATCTTTAAAGGTGTTTAACATACATTTATTTTTAGTGATCAAGATCTACATGCATTTAGTATTCCATGTGGTGTAATGACTATAAAGGTGGATTTGTTGGATTAGTTTGAATTGAAATCAAGGATCGCAAAGCCTTAAGGAGATCCCGAGGTGATTTCCCTGGCCTAGGCGAGGTGGTGCCTAGACGGTGCTTAGGCGAAGGTGAACAAAATAATATTTATTTAGAGGTTCCCGGATAAATATTTATTTATTTATAGGCCCTTAGATAACACTAATTATCTATTAATCAATGTGCTTATTATTTAATATATACTTCAAAAATACTAATAAGTCTTTAGGTCCTTATGTAACATTAATTGTGTCAAGATTTTGTTGTTGGGTAGGTTTTTTGCTATCAAACTTATTCATAAATAATCCCTTCAAATTTCTAAGAATTACTTAGAAGGACACTGCCAGCTAAAGCACTGCCTAGGCGATTTTGTCCCTAAATGCCTACGCGATGCCTAGGCAACGCCTTGCAACGCATAATTGAAATAAGTAATTAGTATCAAGATAAGTTGAACACATTGTTCCCTCATTTACTCAATATATTCAACAATGGATTTGTTGGAGAGAGTGGTTTATTGAGCAAGGGACAAGGCATAACTAGATTCACAATTGCAAGGATTTCTTTTATGTTTCCCCCTTTAGTTTGCTGGTGACGTACTTGTCCCGCTTGATGATAGTTTTGTAGAGTATGTCTATATTGCCATGACTATGACGATAAGAATTGTCAAGATTTGGGACATCTCTTTGCCTTGTCATTCACCAACTTTAAGTTCGGAAATAGTTAGAGGAAGTTTCTTTCGACGAGAGGAAGTAGTGCAAAACTCACCGGTGTATGGAAGTCCATGGAATTCTATTATAATTTCTAAATGCTAGAACTCAAAGTTATCTTTAAAGGTGTTTAACATACACATAGTTATACAGTTGTAATTCATTAGAGTAACAATACAATATTGTTTCAAATTACATGACATTATTTCGCAATACATTATGCAATTCACCCTCTACTTTCCTTTTTGTGATGTTAAGGTTTCAATTTTAATTGGTTTCAGTACATTCTGCAAAACTTCCCCGAAACTTCTACGCACGTAATGAAAATTCTTCGAAGTTCGAAAAAATTAGCCAAACGAATTATATTTTTGGACCATCGAGTTACGAATTTAATGTAAACGAAATTTTACAAAACTTCCATCGAAGTTATAGTAGTAGTGATAAGATATACAAATTTTAATGTTAAGTGTAGGAAAAGGGATACACTCTTAAAAGAATGAAGACAAGTTAGAAAATAAAAGACTAATCTCATTCAAAAGAAATGGATTCGAAAAACTTGTGTGGAGGAAAGAATTAATATTCATAATGATCGAATCTATCAAAATTGAAGTTTAAAAAACTTAATATCAAGTATAGATAGAAAAAAACATAGGATATTATAAAAAAACATGCTTTCTAATGCATTTTGATAAAACTTGAATGTTATCTAACACTTAGATGAAGTTATTTACACTTCTCTATCATGTCAAAATTTCATGAAAATTCCCTGCGTCAAATTGCACTTCTCTGAATTAATTCTATATTTTACTGTTGGGGCATGTGCCCTAGGTCAAACATTGGTTCTATTATTATTTTGGTTAATGAGATAGAAGATTCATTTGCTATTTATTATAATTGGTTTTCATGTTTACATTATAATAAGATCCATGGATGTTTACCGAAATATCCTAAATGTCTTTAGTCGGTCATTATACTGGGAACTATAATGAATTAAGACTAGTGTGAGTCTTGACTTATGGTCTTGTGTGATCATGTGTATATGGATACAAATCAAGATCATGAATACTTGTTAGGGAACAATGCACTGGACCGACACCACATGGATTAAGTCATAGGTGTTACACATGATAGGTAAATCATTTAATCATTTGACTTGAGATTACCATAGACTTCAATATTAGGAGCATAGTGGTTTGACGCAATCGAACGTTGTCTTCAACCGGACAATTATAAAAGTTGTGATTGACTATTATGTGAATAATGGGTGAATGAGTGTAATCAAGATAGAATTTGTCACTCTCGTATAAAGAGAGATATCACTGGATCTCTCGAAATGATAGATTGATAAATGGTCAAGTCCTAGTGAATTGATAAAATCAATGTTACTTGGATGTTTTCAATCTACCTTGAGATCGAGACTTGTACGATTGAACATTAAGGATGACACTTCCGTGCCTTATGTTTAATCAAATGATATTGTACGATAAAGGGATGTGATATACACTATTGATTATGTTGTATTGCTTTAGATCTTTGTGCAACTTGGGTAGTCATAATGCCTTGCAAGAGACTGCTTATGACTTGTGTGCCAAAAGGGGTTTTGGTTCACTGCCAACGTTGCATGAACCTATTGGGTTGCACACAAAGAATGACTTTGCATGATTTCAAGTGGTCTAGATTAATGAATATTATGGGATAAAATTCTTATCAGAGAAGCTTTTACGTTTTTAGTATATTATTGCTTATTTAAGCAGGTGCATATATGTCATTCACTTGAAATGCCCTAAATATAATAGTTGTATAAATAGGTGTTTTAAGTGAAAGCATAGTATACACACAAAAGAGGTCGAAACCCTAAAACGAATCAGTTTTTTGTTTTTTGTTTTTTGTTTTTTGTGAGTTTTTTGGACTTAGGGGAGAAAAGAAAAACGTTTTCTTGGTCTCCCGGAGCTAGCACTCCAACTGGTAGTCACCGTTCGTATGTGGATTGCTGATAGAGGGCGTTCGTGTGAACGTCTTGAAGATCGATCAACACAAACATGAAACCAGCGTTCAAGGTATGATTTCAATTATTATAAACAGATCAATGGATTTCGTTTGATCTTGTTAGGGTTTTGAAAATAAAATTTAAAATTCTGCTGCGTTTTCGAACCCCAAAACCAAACATTTATGTGAGCGAAGTTATATGCAAAGTTGGTTTTTCGATCCTTGCTTCTATGTAGACGGGAAAATTTTACAATTTTTGGCCTTTTTGGTTCACTTTGACAACCTCTAGGGAAGTTTAACATACACATAGTTATACAGTTGTAATTCATTAGAGTAACAATACAAATGTTTAAAATAGATTGTTTCAAATTACATGACTTTATTTCGCAATACATCATGCAATTCACCCTCTACTTTCCTTTTTAAGGTGTTAAGGTTTCAATTTAAATTGGTTTCAGAACATTATGTAAAACTTCCCTGAAACTTCTACGCACATAACGAAAATTCTTCGAAATTCGAAAAAATTAGCCGAATGAATTAGATTTTTGGACCATCGAGTTAAGAATTTAATAATTTTACAAAACCTCCATCGAAGTTACATGACTAGTGATAAGATATACAAATTTTAATGTTAAGTGTAGGAAAAGGGATACACTCTTAAAAGAATGAAGACAAGTTAGAAAATAAAAGACTAATCTCATTCAAAAGAAATGGATTCTAAAAACCTGTGTGGAGGAAAGAAATAATATTCATAATGATCGAATCTATCAAAATTGAAGTTTAAAAAACTTTATATCAAGTATAGATAGAGAAAAAACATAGGATATTATAAAAACATGCTTTCTAATGCGTTTTGATAAAATTTGAATGTTCTCTAATACTTAGATGAAGTTATTTACACTTCTCTATCATGTCAAAATTTCAAGAAAATTCCTCGCGTCGAATCGCACTTCTCTGAATCATGGTTTGAAACTTCACCTTCGCCTATGACTTCGCTCACTTAAAATTCGGAATTAATTCGAGGAAGTTAACTTCGATGATGGAAGTTTGACAAAAATTCGCTGGTGTACGGAAGTTTATGGAATTTCACTTTAAATGCTAGAAAACTCAAGTTTCTTTGTAGAGATGCTAGAACTATGTTTTATTCGAATTTAGCCGAAGTTTAAGTATATTTCTAGCATAGCCGAAGTTTCAGTCGAAGTTTGCTCAACTTCCACGAAACATAACAATTTTACTTCATGTTTTGTTAACTTCCATCGATGTTTTCAAAGTTCGGTCGAAGTTAGCTGAAGTTGAGTCGAAGTTTTGCAATTTTTCTACTGCCTATGAACTTCGCTTGGCTCATTTCAAAATCGACAAACTTCGTCGGAACTTCGCTGAAGCTTGTCGATTGTGTAAACCTTGCTCCGAATTAATTCTATATTTTACGTGAGTAAAGTTATATGCAAAGTTGATTTTTCGATCCTTGCTTCTATGTAGACAGGAAAATTTCACAATTTTTGGCTTTTTTGGTTCGCTTTGACAACTTCCCAGGAATTTTGCTTCCAAGGTAGATTGGTGGTAGTTAACCTCCAAGAAAGTTGATATTTTTTTGTTTGGTTCAATGCTTCAACTTTATATTTCCTAGGAAGTTGCATACTTCAAAAACATTTAAAATAAAAATATTGCAATTGACATAAATACCCAATAAGGGAGATATAGAGAATCAAAGGCATGAGAAAGGATTTAATAAGGGCCAATTGTGTCATAACTCCCAACTTCCCCTAAGGAAGATAATTCCCCAACCCCCCATCTTAAGGGAGGGGTGTTAACTTCCATGAAAGTCGACACAAAAAACCAACCAAACAAGAAAAGTGCCAACTTCACCCTAAACCAAACAATGCCTTTGCCATTGTTTGGTAGGACTTCCCCGAATTATGTTGAATTTCTCAACAAATTTTGACATTTTTTTTTCTATACACTTAGATTTTGTTTCCCCTCTTTTGAAAATCTACAAAATTCGCTGAAATTCGGTGAATTTTGTCGATTTTTAAAACTTTTAAATTGGGTGGATATAAAATTGAAGAACAAAAAAATTTATTATTCGCAAAACATTATTTCTGCGTGATGAAATTAACAATAATAACGACTATAATAAATATTGTTAAATGGTTGTCTTTGTACTTTTAAGGTTAATCAAGTCATTACGTAAGAGCCTTGGTTGGACGTTGGTTATGCACCATCTTTTGGACGGAGCCCGTCACCTAAGATTTGCTTTAATGTCTATGCTTTTACAACGGTGATTGTAAAGTTGAGATTTATGTACACCCGTCCGCTCTGGATGCTTGCATTGTATCGTAGAGCTACACCTTAATATCTATTTCTCACTTTATAATATGAAATAAGGAGGGTTGAGCTTGATGGCTGAGCAAGGAGTACAAAGCCTTCAAGATTGTATGAGTTACTAATCTTGCTTCTTGAAACAAATTGGCTGTAATGGTGACAAGTATATATACTTAATGTGTTTTTAAAATTAAAATTAACCTTCAATAAATTAATGACCTTGATTTGATATTTTACAAGCGAGGCTTTATTTTTTTTTATTTTTATTTTTCATTTTTTTGTGCCTTATCTATCTTGATTAATCTGTCTTGGTGCTTTGACACTCCTTTTCTCTCATGCTTGTGAGCTTATATTACAATTTCACTTTTTATGTCTTTCATTTATTCTTTCTCTATTTGATTTTACTATCTGTTGTTTAATTACGCATTCTAGCGTAGACATTGAACTAAATTTTTTCTTCTTTTACTAGGTAATAAGGGCCATTATGTCTATGCTTAGAACAACGTTGCCTGGTTGTGATGATGGCCCATTTCGTCAAGTATTCAAAGCTTTGTTACCCTTTGAGAAAGAAGATAAGAAGAGGGTATTTATGTCATTTATTTATCTTTTTCTTGTCTTTTTCTATTGCCTTTCCCGCAGTTGTTCAAAGTGCTCAGTTGTTGTTGTTTTTTTTTTTTTTTTTTCTCTAATGTTTTTGAATTTGAGATCACAGTTGAATGATTTCCTGCAGGTGGTTGACTATATTGATAAAATCTCTTCCGTGAAGAAATGTAGCTTTATTTCAGCTGCTAGTGACATATTTACTGCAAAAATATCTGGTACCTTCAAGAGGTCTTGATCCAATTGCTCTACCACATTAATCTTTCCTCTATGTATTAAGTCTCTCCTTCCCCCATCTTACACATGTAACTTCAAGATTTCTTTCATTTATTACTTTTTAAAAGGTTGAGAATTAACCTTGAAAGGCTTGAACAACAAAGAGTTCTACAGCTAGTACATTGCAGTTGAAAAGATAGTCGAGTCTTGACCAGTTAATGTAGAATCAAGTTGGGTCTGAATACTCTTGTGCTCTCAATAGATGTTCAAATGAGTCTATGATACTTTAACCCAAATGCATAAAATGAGATAAAATGATGAATTTCCAGATCTTTAGTCTTGTAGCAAGTCTGTAGACTCTTTACAACATTATTTCCAAGTCCTTGCCTATAGAATTTGGACAAGAAGCCTTCTGCCTGGTAGAAACATTATAATTCTCGTCCTTGTTGTGAGCGATGTTGTTGAAGATAGCTGGCTGAAAAAGTAGGGCACTTTGGTGAAATTGGATTTTTGCTAAAGCCTACAACCATGTTGGCTGGAAATACTTTTGTACATTATGAAGTATCTTGTGGAGAGATGGAATTAGTGGATTAAGATGCGTTAAGACTTAAATTTCTTGTTTGAATATTTTTAATGGGATTTTAATGGGACAGTTACAGGATTTAGAGAGTTTAGGAGATGGTGATGGTCTATTTCCTTTCTTACCCACTTTGATGGTGGATGCTTCCAAAAGTGCTTGATCAAACGTGCTTTGCAGGTTGTAAAAGGCATTGAAGAATAGATGTTTGTCTCAAGAGGGGGAAGCTTTACTCTCATCAATTCATGCTTTCAGCTATTCCTGTGTATTTTGTGCTCCTCTTTCAACTACATTCAAAAAATTAATTATGACGTTGATGACTGAATGAGTGGCTTTCTATGGGAAAAGATGGATGGCCTGGGAAAAATTTTTGCCTTTCTAGCTGAAAAGATGGCTTGGTAATAGGGACTATAAATTAAAAGAAGTGGGATGGCATTTGTTAGGTTTATCTATGTTTGTTTCTCAGAGATTTAATTTTTTAATGTTTTGTTTTGTCATATGTTCTAATCAATATTCTCATTTTTGTTATCTTTATGTTAATAACATGTTGTCTTTTTGCTGTTCAACATTTAGTTCCATTAGACACACTTTTTATGCTTGCGATTTATATTTTTTGGGTTCTACTTTAAGGGGATATAATTATCATGTAGTCGTCAGATGTACATCATTTCATATCTCTTCATTCATATGGAATAACTGAACCCAGTGATGCTTTATGCTGCCATAAAAGTTTTGTAGGAAGTTGTAGCGAAGGAAGTAGAATGATGAAATTATAATTGAGAGCGAATGAATTATTTGATTTCAAAGGTTTCTTTTTTTTTTTTTTGGTAATAACAACTTGACTCCATCATGAGTCAAACTCGGGACCTCCCACAACCTTGCATTTTAGCGAGTGATGCCTCATCCATCTCACTAGAGAGCTTTGGCGATTTCAAAAGGTTCATATTACTAATTGAATAGCAAATCACTTGATAATATACTATAGAGACTTGTCAATTTGAACCTAAATTTGTTGAATGATTATGGTACCTAATTGTTCAAATGTTATCAACATCTATTTTTTATTTTTGGTTTCCCATGTGCTATCTGACACCAACCACATCGATTAATCCACATTATACATCTATTAATAATTTATTACATCAAACATTGATATAAAATGGGCCATGTCTTACTTTAAGATGCGAGTTTTGATCGATATGCGTATTGTTGTTTATTTTAAGAATATTGATTCTCTTTTTTTCCCTTGAAGGCTTATGCTTATATTACTTTTAAGTTGTGAGTTTTGATCGATATGTTTTTTGTTGTTTATTTTGACAATGTTGATCCTCTCTTTTTCCTTTGAGGTTTATGCACTTTGATCGATTGATTTACTGTTTTGATTCTGCCATGAACTTCAGGAGTCAACTTACCCAAGGACGCAAGGTATTACTTGCTCTAGACATGATATCCAAACTTGTTCAGAGAGTAAGATTAATTCTTTTTGTGACCATGTTTGATTTGAAGAACTTATTTGCCATAGAAATAGAACCCATAGAAGTACTTGTTTTTTTGGTATTTGCTGAAAAACCGCTCCACTTCGTTTAATTTACATTTCTTATGAACAGAATAGAACTTCCGTTTCCTCTCTTGTATTGATTATCACTTCTGAGTAACTAAATGTATTATTTCATTTTGTTTATGGAATAATTTATATAGTGACGGGACTTAATGGCTCTAGGGCTTGTCTGATTAGTTGATCATATATTTCTTTTATTTCTAGAAGATAGGAGCTCAAAACTGTTGCTTCACTTATGTTTGAACGACTTCCTTTCCTTTGTTGAGAAATTATTCTCTAACTAAAATCTTCAGTTCAGTGTTTTTTCTTGAAAGTTTTAAGGCCAGGGCTGTTAAATTTAATTGGAAAATCATTGTATTTCGAAGTCCCAAAAATGTGCTGTTAATTGTACCCATGATTTTTTGCTTACATGGTAAAGATGTTTTACCTTTTAACGGAGGAAGCCTTCACAGCACCCTTTTATTCACACAACAGACACTTCAAAAACCAAAAAATGTTAACTTTTTGCTCTGGTTGCAAAGTCAAATATATCATACAACTATTGAGATTTTTTGCATAACTTTCAAAGCGACTTTGAATCCTGCAAGACATTTGGATCAACAAATATTTAATGTCATTTTTCGGTTGTATCAATGCCATTTTTTATTTTATTTTAACCAATCACCTTTGATCAATATTAGTCATTACATTGTCTTTTTGCATCTTTCCTTTCTGCATGACTTCGACACCACACTAGAGAAGATGGTTTTTACATTTCAACTCAATAGAAGTGCACATGAACAACAGAATGGGAGATTGATAAAATCCCACAGAGTAAAATAGAGTGATCTAGAAGGAACCAATATTGTAAATAGGGTGTGTTGGATTAAACATGTTGTCTTGATTGTAATTGGAAACTCTTTTAGTTAGACTCAAAGAGTTCCCAATTACAATCAAGACAACAACATGTTTAATCCAACCAACACACCCCTATTTATAATATTGGTTCCTTCTAGATCACTCTATTTTACCCTATGTGGGGTCTTATCAGAGATGCTCTGCGATCTCTTATCCTTTCAAAGATCTTTCGAAAGCAAAACCATTGTTTTAATAACTTCTTGAGGTGCATGGCTCAAGACGAGAAACCTTACAATGGCTTGTGTCAAAAGTTGGAACTTAGAGAGTAACGTAATTTCCACGTTAACTTTACCTTTATTTGTAGCATCATTGTATTTGTAAATATTTTGGCAACTGTATATCTCCATTTTTTTATGAATTAAAGATCTGAAATCCATAAAGCGTGATGTGTTATATGGATGCATTTAGCTATCAATAATGTGTATAAACGTTGGATCAAATTGATAAGTGGATATAATTAGAAAAGTCTCTTAAATTCTCAATGCACATAAGAATAGCTAATATGTTACCGACTTTGCTTCTTCTATTCATTTACAATTGATACTTTATGTTATTTTCTGAAAATTTCCGAATATGTGTGTGTGTGTTCTTGCCTTACACTCGTCAACTTAATATAAAGTGTCCATATCTGGATCTGTTTTTTAAGTCATTACTTTTTACGTCCAATCATTATCTTCACTTGGTTGCTACAGGAACAGTCAATCTCATCTGTTGTAACATCAGTGGCGAACATGTTACCTCAGGTTTGTGTTTTAATTTTTAGCCAATGACATGGTGAAATTGTTGCCCTGATCCAATGCAATGGTTGTTTAAAGGTTTTATTGGAAAAATGCATTATGTTACCTTAGTTAGTTAGAAATGGAAGGCTTGGTAAGGTTGTCAATTGACATCGTGTATAGAGGTCTGGTTGGCCCCCAATCACAAAGACTTACTACAGAAAGAAAAAGAGAAGCCCAATGGCGACTGACTGATATCCATGAGGTGGAGAACGTGTGAAGCGCAGACTTGTGTGCAAAGAAAGTTGTATTACTGGTGTGGAGTTACCTGTCATGTCACTTTGAGACTATTTTTTTAAGAAAGCCCGAAGAGTTGACGTATTCGTGTTGTCATAGTTTGTCGAAAGTGGGGGTAATAAGTGTGCCTTAGAGAGCTCAAGTTAGCGATCTTTTGTTATGTGGTAACTGGGTTATAAAGGGAAAAAGCATGTATTGAAAGTTACCAGGTCTTGTTGAAGATACAATCTCCTAGTTGTCTCTTGTTTTGCACTTAAGGTGCCGTTCTGTCAATTATACTCTATAATTTTTCCCTGTTTTGAGTGCAGCAAGCATTTCAGTCTTGGGTTCTATCATCGTCTTTGGTGTAGAATCTATTGATCCATCAAGTTTTATCCTAATAATTTGAGTGTACACTCTTTTTAGTTTGTCAGTTGAGTCCCGAGTTGTTTTAGATTGGTGATTACAATTCTATATATTATGTTGTATAATCTGTTTACAATCTCTAAATGCTATCCTTCTATTGCTAGTACTATCACTAGCAAATATAAGATTCGTGATTGATAAATCATAATTTATGTATTGCATTTCCTTTCTTTTTTTTTATCATGATATTCTAAGTTTCTTCTTATATCCTAATTTCTTTCGCTAGTGGTTCTTTCATAAATGCTATGTTAATTCATTATTTTTTTTTTGTTTGCATGTTATTGTTGACAAGATGGAGTAGAAATTCAGAAATCCCATGTAAATTATTTTTCACCCTTGTTTGTATTTTGGACTTTGGTAAGGTTTGAACAAAGGTGCATGCGATGTGAAATCAAATATCAATTACTTTATTCTGTTTGTCAGAGACTTAGAGCTATTAAACCCAATTACATGTGCTAGTAATTGTTAATAGAAAATAAAATTCCTAAAAGACTCTTAACATATATTTGGAAATAAATACAAATGATAAATTATGACACTTAAAATATTGATGAAAGCTAAAAACTGAACTTATTGGTAAAGCAATTACTAAAATGAATAAATTTCTTGATTATATTTTTTCATTTCTCTTCTGCTTTTCGCACTTGATTTCAGTGACTTATCTTGAATGGTGTCGCAACATACTTTTAAAGTTGGCTTCATGGTTGTTGCATGGTATTTTAAAGAACTTAAATTCCCTAATTGCAAAAACCTATTTTCGTTAACCATCGGCTTGATTGTTGTTGGGTAGATCACAAGTGGTCATCATCTATTAATTCTCAGAATCTCAAGCAAGGAGTATGTTCTCGAGATTAATTAATTAACGCAAAGGACTTGATGCCAATACATCTTTGGTGAGATGGTAGAGGCATCACTTGCCAAAATGCATGGTCTGGGGAGGTCGTGAGTTCGACTCATACTTAAGTAAAGAAAAACCGCAAAGAACTTGATGGGGATTGGTCTCAAAGAAAATCTTGGTAATAATAGTGGTCAAATTTGTTATGTAAGATGTATTTTGAAGGGAAATATGAGATTCCATGAGTGGTAGAGATCATAGGTGGACTGGGGATTGAAAAAGGAAAGAAGAGAGAGAGTTGGTGATGAAGGGGATAAGAGAATGAGATACTGAGCAATAGAGGTGGAAGAGATGACTTAGAAAGAGATACACAAGGGAGAAGGTTCAAAGACCTAGTAAGTTTAAAGTCTGGTAAAGATGAATAAGTGAAGCAGAGGGAGAGAGCGAGGGAAGAAAAACTTAAGTGTCAAGGATTCATGTGTTGGAAGATGAGACGAGTGTAAGTTGATGAAAAAGAAGGAGAGACATGGGCCCGAGTATGGCTCTTTATCAATTGATGTAAGCTTATAGAGCAATATTGTTATAATTACTTGAAATATTTGTTTCCAAATCTTTTTAAAAATAAAGACATTTCATCTTTTTGTTGTGAAGTTTGTGAGTTGGCAAAACATCATAGATCTGTTTATCCTTCTTTGAAGTATATGCCATCAAAACCTTTTTCACTCGTGCATAGTCATATTTGGGGTCCTTCAAGAGTAAAAATTGCCTCAGCTCTAGATGGTTCATCACATTCATTGATGATCACACTAGAGTCACATGGATTTATCTTCTAAAGGAAAAATCCGAGGCCGCAAATGTTTTCAAAAATTTTCACTCTTTGATTAATACTCAGTTTCATACTAATATTCAAGCTCTTAGAACCGATAATGGCCGAGAATATTTTAATGCAATCTTAGGTGATTTTTTGAAAGAAAAAGGAATTATTCATCACGAGTTCTTGCGTTGATACTCCCCAACAAAATGGAGTGGCCGAGAGGAAAAATAGGCATTTATTAGAGGTGTCTAGGGCGTTATTATTTGCTATTTGTTATCATTGTTACTAAACCGATACTTGTATCCAAGACCTCAAACTTGAGGAGGGTGTCGAGAATATTAATAGTAATTATTAGGATTGTTATTTAGTATATTCTAATATAATTGGAAAGTGAAGTCAATTACGACACCTTCTAAGAGGAAGATATATTGAAAATGTAAATTTCACAACAAATACATTTCCTAATAAAATTCATTCCATTCATCATCGACTTTACCTTCTAAGAGGAAGATATATGATCATATGATTTCATTGGCTATGATCATATGATTTCATTGGTGCGCAGATCTATTGGACTTGCTACTCTATGTTGAAATATTTTATGGCTATTAGAGATTGGTGTATGTATTGCAATAGTTATAGAATTTCTTGTGTCCTTGTGACAGTGATATTCCATTTCTAATATTGAATTTGTTAGCGAGGCTATATGATCGGAGTTTGTTTGTTTAAATAGTTCTATCATTCTATGTAGTCGCTTTCTTGTTACATATAAGGTCTTGACCATCTCTTCTTTTGTAGAAATATCTTCTCGAGCAACGAGCTATCCTGGATGTTGATGGTGGAAAATATTTGAATGAAGAATCAGACTTTCGATCTGTATGTTTACTCCAACTGGTTATTCATAATATTTTGGGTCAACATTTTCCCGTTGTTCAGAATGTAGATGGCTTTGGCATTTTTACATCAATTGAAGTATAGGTTTAATTCTAAATTTTGATTTATCATCACCCTCAGAATAAGTTTTGAGTCTAGATGAGTTAATAATAGTTATAGTTTCACGTTAAACGAAATTGTTCTAAATCCTTCGGCTATGTTTAATGCTTTCAAGTTCCATCTTTAGCATTCTATTTCGCATCATTGTTTGCATCTTCTGGCTAGGTATTGTTGGTTTGAGAGAAAATGGCAAGAAAAACAACATCCATATTCTCTAGGTAGGCTTCAAGCATAAAATGCACAATTGGTACACTAACCATTATATCTTGCAAGCAATTGGACTTACTCCCAAACCATTCTGAGTACATAGTGTTATTACATGACTTCCTTGTTAGGCGATCAATTAAACAAACAAAGAGCTTTTTTTTTTGTTAAACTGACATTTCTTTTCTTAGCAACTGCATTAGTCGAAAGTAATGAAGACTGTGGTAGGTGCCATTAATTAGGCTGCAAAATTAATAGTAAAAAAAGAACTATCACAAGCCCTTCGAAGTTTATTTACTATATTTGCTATTTTATTCAACTATTTGAGAGCCAATGTTGGAGTTGAGCTTTCACTTGTTTTTGGTAAATTTTTGTCCAAAGAAAAGGCTTAATTGTGTGATTTTAGACTTTTTTTTTCCTTGTATCTTATTTGCAATGTTTTTTTTTTTTTTTTGGTTTACTTGGTGACTTTTTTTTTTGGTTTATTTGGTGACTAAGTGCGACATTGATAGTTTAACTAGAAAGTCATTTTGAAAATTATTTATCAAGACATTGATAGTTTAACTAGAAAGTCATTTTGAAAATTATTTATCATGAAATCATTGCATTGGAGAGCTTTATAAAGATTATAAATTTCGAAGCATCCATTTTTTGTGTGGATTGGATATTATTTAATTAGATTACAAAAACAAAGACTGGAAGTATACTTTTTTTATTATCAGTGTTATGATGTTATTAGTGTTTTGAAGACGACTTCAGTTATTTTAAATGCAACAACAACAACATAGCCCCAATCCCGAATGGTGGTGATTATTTTACTTAATGAAATAAGTTTGAACAATATGATTTTGGGTCTCTAAAATGAAACTTCCTGTAAACCAATTTGTAAAATAATGTGAAGTAATATTTATGACGCAGTCTTGCTTACTTTTTTGAGGTATGTTTTGCATGAAATGCATATGTACCTCTTCATCAAAACAACCTTTCATTTTTTAAGCATATTAATTAATGCTATTGGCCGAATTTTACACTAAAAGAACTTGTTTGTTCGCTACTAAAACCTTATAAATCTTGAAATCACTTTTGAGAGTATAATTTTTGCATCAAAATATCTAAAATTAAAATCAAATATGAAAAAGGAAGTAAACCAAGACATCTAAAAAGCTAAAAATCTATTGCCTCTAAGGGTGTGGACTCAAGGGCGAACCCAAGTGTAGTCCGAGGGGGTCCCCCACCCATAATCCCTATACATGTTTAACCCATTCTATTTACCTAATTTATAATGTATAATTGAAAGTTCTATTAATTTTCTTATAAAAAAAATCTATTAATTTGAGTTTTATCTTTGGAGATAAATTTGTAATGAGGGATTGTTCCAAGCTGCTTAAATTGATGTGCTCAATAGTTGATGATGCCTCTTTTAGGCTTAAGAGTTGCTCAATAAAACACACACTAAAAGAAGCAATATCTAATGTTACCTTTGACACAAAAATGGAAACCACTGAGACAAATCTTGGTATGCTTAAGAAACCTTGCCATCGGTGCTCCCGGTGGATGAGAACCGGTCCACGAAGAAAATTTGTAATTGTGAGGACATAGGTGGTTATTCATGGGGAGATGTGGGGTTCAACCTCTCGTTCAATGATACTTTAATGAGCGCATAAAACGAGTCAGTGCTTCGGCCCCAACTAGACGAGATTGAAATTCTACCCAAGGAGGTACATAAATTGATAGTGAATGATTTTGACCATGTGAGTTTTACTGACTAGTGGAGCAATCACTGTTGAAGATTGTGTTGGTGAAGCTGCCAGGAAGGTCCATTGGATACAAAATGCTCAGCCTCTGGAGCCGACTGGGGGGGGGGGGGGATGAAAATAATTGATGTTGAGAACGACTATTTTATGGTCCGTTTCAACACTCAAAAGGACTACCTACACGCCTTGCTTGAGGGGGCCTTTAGACAATCATATGACATTATCTATTGGTGCAACCATGGTTCTCCCATTTCAATCCTTGTGCAGAGAACCTCTCAGCGATAGCAGCTTGAATACGGCTCACGGGTCCCTCGTTTAGGTATTACCAAAAGAATATTATTTGAGTCTTAGCAGATATGATATGGGAGTTCATCAAAATAGACTACAATACCCAGTCTAGGCAAAGGGGACAGTTTGCTCGAACGATCGTCAACCAGGACTTCACAAAGCCTCTGAAATCGTCAATGGTGGTGGATGAGTGCCACCAATGCACCTTGGATGAGAACTTTCCCTTTGCTAGTGCGAAATATGGGCATATGTGTAAGCGGTGCCCCTTGAACCATATAAAGGTAAGCGAGATGTAGAGCAGGTAGGGAGTATCGTTTGGGATCTTTATCTCAGGAGATCGTACGGGGCTCCGTTCATGCGGCTAGGAGACCGAAATGTGACAAACGTACCCTTACCTTAGGACATCGTGCTTAGGAGGGCCAAAATAGTTTGGTGCAGACGTCAGAGAGAGATTATGTACTGGCTAGTGTGGGTGAAGATACGTTGCACGAAGGGAATGATGCGGGTAGGTCCCACTCAAATAGGCATTATGCATCATTTGGGAAAAGCGAGAAGAAAACATATGGGCCCATTGGACCGACATTTGGTCCCACCAATGAGAATTAAAGCTAGGATGGCCCCTTGCCACAAGAAAACCACAAAAGAGCTAAACAAAGCCACCGTTGGAGCCCAAGATTCCTAGCCCAATAGCTGAGAAAGAAAATGCCAATATCAATGTCTCACGCCAAGTGCGCCGCCAATTCTAGGTACAAGTATTAGATCCCTCGACAGAAACACCAATGGTCATCGAAGAAAGATAATTGGTCACATTGATCACGAAGGACATAGCTAAAATGGTGGTGGAGAGATGCCTGGATCCAAAATTGCATACAGTAGTGGTGTTCAATGACAAAGACTTGGGCCAAACCAACTCTCCAGTTGATATGGCTGAGGATGCTAGGCCACACCTCGACGACAAGGCAACCCAGTGGAAGAGGTAGGTCACCAAACAAATCGAAGGCTCTACACCTGAAGGGCAAATTGAAATTCTAGCGCCCCTCGAAGGGAAATAAGAATTTGACTGAGGCTGGCCTTGTTCATCTGGTGGCTTTTCTTGATATGCCGTAGGAACAGTTAGAGGCGGACTATGGCCTCCTTCTCATCCTGATCCATATCTCTCCATTTGGGTATCACCACCCCTCGTCGTACTTTTTGTCAATTTCGATCCTAGTGTGGAATTGTCAAAGGGTACCGGATAAGGGGTTTCCTAGGTTGTTGAGATCTTTGTGTTTTATTCATAAATTGAAGGTTTTGGTTCTTGTAGAAACTAGAATCAATGGCTTATAGGCCGATAAAGTTATAAAGAAGCTGGGTTCCAGATATCCCATCGTATAGAGGCCAAAGGGTTCTCTAGGGGATTTGAGTGCTTTAGAAACAAGATGTCGATGTTTCTATTCTTCGAAACCACTACCAATTTGTAAATTTGAAAGTGCAAATTGGCAACTCCTCCCCGTTTCTTCTCCCTGACATTTATGGAAGTCCTCCGATGACGATGACGATGACGATGACGATGACGATGGAGACAAGAAATATGCTAAATGGGTTTCTAATGCAAGGCTTGTTGAACCTAAAGTGCTTAGGTCAACCTATACCTGGTTGCGAGGCCTTATTTATGAGAAGCTCGATCGTGCTTTTATGAATATTGAATAAGGATTGGACCGATTCCTTCCACTCAGTCAAGGTAACTCATTTGCCTAAGTTTTTTGTGACCACTGCCCGTTTCTTCTAGATATCAAACGTTTAACAAGATCTAGGAGCAAGGGGAGAAGATTTCGATTTGTACGCATGGGAAACTCTTCCCTAATGGCCGGAGCTTGTTGAAGTCAATTGGAGTGATGGATTGCCGAATCGAGTGAGTAATCACAATTAATGAAGCATAAAAATGGAAAACTGAAAGGTTTAATGGAGATTGAAGGATCGAAGACAAAGAAGAGTCAAAATGGTGGGTTATTGGAGATAATATTTGTCCCTGCCTTCAAACACTCGTTGAACCACTTTGTCATCGTCCATCGTTAGAGCTTGATTCCATCCTTCACTTTTTATTTTAGTCGCTCTCTTTATGTTCTTACATTCAGTTTTTCAATTTTTTTTCGTTGAGTTCACTGAGCAGCTCGACCAACTCCAATCCTTCCTCATTCTCGCCTTCAACACTGGAACGATTATGTTGAATCGGGAAGGGGCAAAACATGACTTTTTCGAGGTGTGTTACTTGGTTTTACATAAAGAGGTGAGCCTGTCTTCTGCGAAGTTGTATTTTACACAGTATGCAAGCCCACACGCTTGCCAAACTAGCGAACCAAACGCAGGTGTTAGAGTTAAGCCATGGTGTAGCAATGCTAACACCCCATCCAAACACACCTCAAGTTCTTTATCACAAAGATTAACTAAAGGAGGAACAAGACGCAAAGAAAAGAAAAACGTACCGGAAAACCCGAAAATCAAGGAAAAAACCGTTTAGAACAGTCCCACATCCCAACTTGTAACCCTCTCAATACTCAATTGAATACCCAATGTGGGACTATTCTTAATAGATATGTTTATGTTGCGATTGGTACTTAAGGGCCGGCACAACATCATTAAAATTTTGTAGAGGTTCACGTGCAAAGTATTCCATAGTTATGTGCATATATAATTGTATACAATCCATATATGCAATCCAAATTTTAAGTGTATCCCCTCGAACGCAATTGCAACAACTTGCAACAACTTACCTTGGTTTGAAGCCTCCAAAAGCACTGGAAAAGTCATTTTAGCGCTTTGAAACTTAAGCTTTATCGGAGACCTTCATGAGAAGGCAAAAGAACTGAGTTTCTTTAGTAGCTCAATTTTTGTGTATTTATAGTGTTTTATGATGGCTAACTTGTGTATTTGAATTGAAGTATTTTATCATTAAGAATAACCTATTATATTTCTTAAAAACCTAAATATGACCTTCAAAGGACTCTTGAAAAGTCACCTTTTAATTTGCTTAACTTTTGAAACTCTTCATGTTGTTTTTTACTCATAAAACCTTCTAGTTAGTGAGTTTTATCTCGTGAATGCAACCTTATGCAATACCTTATCATCTAAGCTTTATTGTAATCAGTTTGGAAATATTTATTTGGATAATTTAGTTGAAATCTTGATGCAACTAGGACTATGCTTTTGATTGGATTCCAAGATTTTCAAATTCGTGTCTAGAATTTGTAAACCAACAAGTCATAAACCTGATTCATTATAGTTCACATATTGCTAAACTCCTTAAAGCATAATCTTTTTTCTTCATGTATTTTACTCACTCATATTTCTATACTTAATACCTTCGCATAGATAAAATCATAAAGATCACAGAAAATTCTTCAAATTTTTTCTAAAATTTATTAGATTTTATTTATCACCTCGGCAACTATAAATTTACCATTTAGGTTAGATTTCTGCTATAATTATGATTTTATTTTCAACTATTATTCTTTGGATTTCTTGGAATATAATTTGTTTTGATGGCAAGAATGCCACTTATCTGGTCAAGGATTCTAAGGTATCATGATTTAGGCTGCTAATAGTTAAAACTGGCGGCATGTTGTCCTATTATATGCATACAAGAACATTACATTGTGTCAAAAGTGGTTAATAGTGACATTAGGTTGATGATTCTGCAGATCCTTCAATACCTTTTGGATGATGTTGCTGAATTCTTATCAACATACTTGAACGTTCCAGAATCTGAAGGAAATTCAGTAGATGATGTTAAAGGATGTACTAGTACGCTCAAGGCCTTTGTTGACTATGTAACGATGAGAGAATCGGAGAATTTTCGTTCTAGGAGGAAGGATAATGAAGATTCTGTTACCTTAACCACTATTCATCAGGTTCCCCTTTCTAAATACTTCACAATATTGATTAGCTCTTTTGCTTTATCTTACATAATTCTATTTGTATACTGTGAATGTAACTGATCCATTTTTCTATCTTTGTCGTTTTCTCGTACATCTAGTCGAAAGGTTTGGAATGGGATGTTGTTTTCATTATCAAGGTACACACTTTCAGCCTCTCTTGGATATATATATATATATATATATATGTATGTATTTCATATGTGTTCGGTACCATTATATATATGCTAACATGTGCTTTGCCCAAGTCCACCTTATACGATGTGCTTGCATGTCGATGCTTTTGTAGAATATCCTTCTTTTGTTTTCATCTACTAGAATTATGTTCATTTGTCCAAATCCTCAATTTTAATGGGTTGCTTAGCCTAGAAATCCTTTCTTTCTTTCTTCTTCTCCTTTTTTTTTTTTCTCCGTTTGAGGACTAAGCATCTAAAACAATTGCATTTTCCCGTCATTGTAAATCAATTGTATGAACAAGAAACCAATTTTTTTTTTTTTGGTCTTTAGATTCTTTGAGAGTACGTGTCCAAATGTTGTTTTCTCAATCCACTAGGAACCTGGCGTTGAATTTAGACATATCTATGACAGGGAAATATGGAATTTAAATATATTCTTAATTTCTATAATTTTTTCATTGATTTGGAGCCGAAGCTTTGTTGTTGTAAAACATTTCATTATATTATTTAAAATGCTTTGGCTTCACTTTGTTTCTATGTGTTTAGTTCTTGAACATTGAAAAAGTCATTTGGATGGCATGATTTTGTTTTTCATTTTTTTTGTAATATTTCACAATATATTTCTATTTTCTTGATATAGGCAAATGAAACAGAGATCCCTTTATCCCATGAATTTAATGGGCTTGTAAAAGATGGTGGGACCACTCTGGAGGTAAGCTATAATTCATTTGCGAATGGTTTTATATTGTATTTTTTAGATTATGCTTTTTAATTTTGCGAAGTGCCAATTTTTAAATTTTCAGGAGGAGCGTCGCCTTTTTTATGTGGCAATGACTCGTGCACGCAAAAAGCTTTTTATTTTGTATGTTACTATGGATGCAAATTGGCAGGTCTGGATTTTATTTGATGTAATTCCAAGGATTGCAAGGCTCCTGAGGCTATTTCCCTAGCCTAGCCCAAAAAAATATTTATTTTAAGGCTTATGAATTATTATTTATTTGTTTATGGGTCCTTAATTAGCAGTAATTTTCTACTAGTTACTATAATCTATATTTAATATATACTTTAAGGATACTAATAAGCCTTTAAGTCCTTATATAACATAAATTATGCTAAAATTTCGTTGTTGGTTAGGTGTTCATTTCCAAACTCAACTGTAACTAGCCCCTTCAATTTTGTAAAAAAAAATTTAGGACACCGCCGCTTAGGCAAGCGCCTAGCGATTTTGCCCCAAAAATCCTAGGCGAGAGCTTAGGTGCTGCCTTGCAATGACTTTTTAATTCTACTAAATTGTTTAATAAATTTTATTTTTTTTAATGCTAAGACATGCTTTTGCAGCTGCTTCAACCTTCAATCTTTCTTAAAGAAATTCCATCTCATCTCCTAGATGTTCAGGTGTGTAGAATTAGTAGCTTGTCTTTTCTTTTATGATCTATTTCTAAAATTTAAGTAGGGTTTCTATCTTGAAATTTTATGGTTGTTTGACTATGATAATTGCTTATTCATGTTCTGGGTGTGCTCTAGACACAAAAACATTCATTGAGAAGAATGAAGTCGTATCATTATATATTAATAGCATTAACTTGTGAGAAAAACAAGAAATTTTTTGTCTTTGGCAGATAAAACAAGAATGTTTTCATATTCTAGGATAGACAGAGAACCTAGTAGGTCAATAACACCACAATAATGTGGTTAGCCTAATATCAGTTTAAGTAGTAATTTCTATGTTAAGTTGGTTGCAAACTTGTCAAAAGTTTACACCCACTTGAACGTCAAAGCAGACATATGAACATATAGTCGAACTGTCGAAGAACTTATGTTCTTTTTTGTTTCGAGAAACAAGAATTTTTTTGAAATATTGCATAATTTGCATGTATCGGTGGTAACTTCCACAAGTTTTGTTTTCCAATATAATTTAAGATTGTTAACTAAGTTTTGATAAAAAGCTACTCTTGAAGAAAAAACTTAGATTAAAAGCACCATAAGAAATGTTCTTGGGCCTCTTCAGACAAGTTATTTTCCTCTTCAACATTGTTATTTAATTTCTGAAGTTTTTCTAACAAATCAATATTTTGGCGGCTATGGACTTTGACTCGTTAGCTTAGTTCAACACATTATTTTTTATTTTATTTTTTTGCTTTGTAAATTCAAGTGTTCTTGCTCTTCATATTTGATCTATTGATCTCTTTAATAATTTGACTATAATAATCAAAACGTTGCAGCTTAGTTGTTATTATGGTAATATTTGTTTACAAGGAAAATGTCTGTGGTCTCTCAATAGTTTCTTCAACTGTTTCTTTTTCTTTAAAACTTGATTGTCTAATGGTAAAATCTTTATATTTGAATGTGTGCATGGTAAAGCGAATTAAATTTTCATAGTCCACTGGTTTAGTTTACCAAGTTAGTTTATCTTTTACACTTTATCCATGAGTTAAGTTCAAGCAATTGATGAACTATTTATGGCCGATTATTTAATATTTTTTTACAAGAAAAGAAGCTATTATTATAAATTATAGAACAAGGATTGTTTGACACTTAAATTAGTGTACACAACAACAACAAGCAACGTAGCCTCAATCCCAAATTAGTTGGGTTCGGCTCCATGGATCAAACTTTTTCATTGTGCTCGATTTAGTGCAATAGATGGTGAGCTTTCCAAACCATATAAATCTCTTATAATTAAGGCGTCCGAAGCTAACTTTAGTCTACCCCGACCAAGTCGAATTTCTTCGATTTCTATTGAGTCGAGTTTTCTAGTAGGAGCATTTGTAGGCCGTCTTTGGAGGTGTCCAAACCACCGTGACCACCCTTCCCTAATTTTTGTTTCAATTGGTGTTACTCCTACTTTTCTTTGAATTTTTGTATTTCATATTCTATCATTACGAGTTTTAGCACACATCCACTTAAGCATCCTCATTTCCGCTATGCTAATTTTATGTACTTGTTGTTTCTTTATCGCCCAACACACTTAAATTAGTGTAGATTTAATACAAAATAGGAATTTACTTTATATTTTAATTATATATTTAGAAGTATATATGGTATATATTTGATCAAACTTGATGATATGAGTCTTGACTTTAGGATGATCCAATTCGAAGTTCCTATTATGGAATCACAATAAACATCTATCTGATGCATGCCAAGCACACTAATAATAAAACCCTAATTACCTAACCTCAAATATTTGCAGTAATGGAAAGTCAGGGTCAAGTCCACAGAGATTACACTCAAACTTAGGTCAAATGGGGGAGTTTTAGAGAAATGAAAGACAACAAATGGAAACTAAATCAATCGAAAATAAAAACAAAGATGGTAATCAATTCAAAGAAAACCTAGAGCAAAGGACATACTAATCCGACTGAAAATGTCGTTGAATCATCAATCTTCAAAACCCCATTCTAACCTACTCAACAAATTGGCTAAAGCCCTCAACTAGTTCTAGGAACCTCGTTCTCCTATTTTTGATAATTATTGAAACGAGCTCTTCGACCAGTTCCCTACTTAACTCAAAACCTACCTAAATAAACTCTTTGGATTTTACTAGCCAACCACATTTGAATCTATGACAACACTAATTCTAGGTAACAATCACACAAGCTTGAATTGTTTAACATAGATCTTGCAATCACCTAGGTCTTCTCCAAAGTATCACTACAATCGATAAACCTAGTCACTACTCATGTTAGACACCATCGACACTGATATGGGAAAGGGATCTCCAAATAGTAGTTGGTCCAATCATTGATCGAACATATGACCTCTTATCAAATCAAGAACCCTAATCACTAAAATCCATGAAAACAAGAATATTAAATAGAAAAAGAACATTCAATTAAAACCAAAATCTCATAAAAAAATCACAACCATCATAGTATTCCTTTATCAAGATTAAAAAATCAGTTCCTCATAATCCAAGAAACACAAAACTAAAATTAAAAAGAGAACCAAGAGAGAGTGCCCGAGCTTCTAAACCCTATACTCCTTTTATCGTTTTTAATTTGATTTTGGACTTCAATTCTTGCTAGAAAAGAAATCATATTTCCTTTGCGATTCATAGTTGACTCCACACATGTATTGAGGATTAGCAAAGACTCGTATTGTGTTGGAGAATGGTTGATGCACGGGCCGAGGATGATTGAGGGGTTGTTGGAGTTGCGTTGCTTGTTCCGATCTCATGCCAGGTTGTTGTTTCTCATTTCTTTTGCACACAAGGGGCATATCTAACGATCCTTGTTTCATCGCTCATTATCATGCATCCCGAGGACTTTCTAGCGAATAGGAGATTCACGTCGCTAGTTTGTTTGTGTCGCGCACAAATGTCATCTGGTCGCCCCTATCAACTCTCTGCTCTTCACTAGAGGGTGATCAACTTCTGAGCTGTCGTGTGTGTCATTGATGACAACCAATTTTTTCTATGTTTTTTCATGACAATATTGCATGCTCTCGGTGTGTATTACCCTGCAGTTGCTGTGACACTATTCCCACACAGTGCTACCCACAAAGAAACCACTTTTTTATCTTGTTTTGAGCTATTTTTTTCCCCAGTTTTCTATCCCAAACCTCGTAGAACTTGTAAAACAAATAGGAGTTGTTGGAACGAAATTTGGAGACTTTAACATCTAAAAACACAATTAACACTTAACAAAACCTACACTATTATGGACTTATCATTATCCATTAGATTAATAAGACATATAAAAACTATTAAATTATATCCATTTGATTAATATGTTATAGGGACTTATCACATTTAACAAAACCTACATTAATACAAGTTCTTTTTAGAAGAACTGACTTTCACATTTAATAATTTTATACATTTGACATTTGATTAATATGTTATAGGGACTTATTACATTTATCATTTTTGATTAATATGTTATAGGAATTTATCATATTTAACAAAACCTACACTCTGACGACCCGAACCCCCGTAGGCCCAAATCGCCCAGCCTAGACCACCAATTAAGCCCAACTGAATACTGACCCGACCCAAGTGGTAGTCTAGTAAGCCTTAACCTGCGGAAAACATATACAAGACTATCTTCGACAATACTTAAAGGCAATTAGTGCGGAAATAAAAGCCTTCCAATTGTTTAACATTGCGGAATCCTTAAGTAAATAGTCTTACAAAACCAACAATGAAACTATGGGTGTTAAAATATCTACCCATTAATCCCCTGTTTTAATACATCAATATTCAACGAAATAGATAATATAGTCTCAGTAAAGAGGTCTCTTATGCCACGACCTTCCCATTTCCATTGTCTAACGTAGACGTCGAGGTACTTGGAGGGGAGAAGTGGGTGAGCAGTAAAATCAATGGGCTCAGTAAAGCGGACTTTGCTTTACCATCAATCATCCAAGTAATACCTAGTGCATTCATAAGTAGCATGCAACAAATGATTCTTTGATAAATCCTATTATCATTCCGAGCACAATTAATAATAGCATAAGCAAGGCATATTATATGATGCAAGATAGAATAAGCATTGCCCAAACATGATAATTCAAAAAGGATATACGATGCAACATGAATACCAAAGAGTCAAAGGAATGACACTAAGATATGTTATTAAATAATACCCAACCTGTCTAGTAGACCCATTGGAGTATGTAAAATCCAACCCGTTCATTGCTCGCCGACAACGAACCCATTGGAGTAATTAAGTTGCGGAGAGAGGCAACGGTGGCGGCCAGCCCATCCAGTCAACACTTAAGTGTTGTAACATCCACATATCAGTTCCATTGGTATTTATAGAGATGGAGTAATAAAGGGACATCATACCAAGCAATTCAATGAAGAATATTCAAGATAGATTTCAAGAAATATCAACAATCCACTAGCATGACATGATTGATAATAGAGCAAACCCCACTTACCTCGAAGTGTAACTATTCCTATTCCAATCCTATCTTGGGAAGTCTGATATGTCCTCCTCGAGTGGTCTACATTGGTTTAGGTTTATGCATTATTATTATAATTATTCATTCGAGATAAGTTATTCTTTCCGTTTCAAGTCCGTTAATCCTTGCAAGACTGTTTTAGAACACAAAATCGATGTTGAGAAAACCTCGGAGAAAACTCGAAAACTCGTAAGTCAAACTCAATGTTATCCTTGGTTGACAATTTGGTTAGCATCACTTGTTATAGGGTGGAGACGTTACCAAAATCGATGGGTCAAGCCTAGAGAACTGCTCTCGGTACATAGCGTTTCCTGCAGCGTCGCCTATACAAAAGTAGCAACATTGAGGAGTCATTGCAGAGCTCATGTAGCGTCGTGGCCAACTTCGTCACATTTGTATGTGCGAGGTTGGGCACTTGCCCAGAAATTATAGAAAATTTCCAGCGATTTATCCTGCGATTCCTGTAAAAAACAGGAATCCTTGACGAATTGCTGGGTCACGACAACTTCCCCAAATCCGAATTTCACCAAAAACGTTCGAAATCCACAATGGTTGGTTCCCTTGGTTTTCGGAACATCAATTGTCATCAAAAGCTAGCCAAATCCATGAATATAACTCCATTCAACATGAATTTAAGCCAAATCACCATTTCATCAAGAAAACCCAAGTTTAGCAAGAATGAGTATAAATCTATGGAAATAAGCATTGTAACCTCAAATTTCGTTTGGAAACATGCAAGTAAGGTATAGAGACTCCAAACAGTGAACAAATCAACAAGAGCATCTCTCTAACCTCACATCACCACCAAAAACCATGTTTTTTTTTACCGAAAACCATGCTTTCCATCCAAACCATTCAATTAGTTGAAAATAGTGTAAATAGAGAAGAAAGGATGAGCTATTGTACCTAGCTTTGATGTTCTTGTTGGTGTAGTCCCTCTCCACACCAATTCCACCACTAAAGCACTCTAGGGTTTCTCCTATCAATCTCTTGTTTTTGTTGTGTAGAAAACCCAAAATGGGTGGCTACAACTTATAAGGACTCTATACCTAGGTTAGGGACTTAGGTTTAGGTTGACTATATCTAGACCCCCTATCTCATCTAACCTTCTTAAGTTTTAGAACCATCTTAGTGGCCATCATTAAGTCCATCCATTTAGGTTTTTCCATTTATTTATAATTTTTTACTTGCGTGTTTTTTAGACCAATAAACAAGCCACGTAAGTATTTATGTCTAGTTAGCCCCATTTCCACCAAAGTCCACTAAATAATATATAATACACACAATAAGCACACCATCACACAACTACCATGCATATTTAACAAAGTACCTCCGATATTAGGACTAATTACTAGATTTGGAATTTAGGGGCGTTACATACACTAATACAGACTTATCATTATCCATTTAATTTATAAGACATATGAAAAGTTCTTTTTGCTAATCACGTGGTATTTAAGGCATTTTCTTTCTGATTTTTAGTTTCTTAGATTGGCCAAGCAAGCAATCTTTTTTTTTGTTTCTTTTATTTTTTTATTTTTATTTTTTTTGAGAACCATGTGTATCCAAACCTTTGATTTAACTAATCCCACGGGGGCTATTTGGGCACCCAACCTCATAGCGTGGGAGTTAACAAGGGAATATAATGTAGGTACCAAGAATGAGTAGTGAGCAATCTTTTTAGAAATTTTGTTTTGGCCTTAGTGAGCAGAATGGATATTCTTTTGTGACATACTTGAAGAGTGATTCTTTAATTTCAACACCGTTACTACCTAGAAGATGTTGATTCTTTATTTTAAGTTTTCATGGCCGAGTCAAAATTTGTATCTACCATTTATATGATTATGGTGATGTTGAGATAACCAACCTTTAATTATGTCTATTTTAATTGCTTCAAATGAGATTTTTTGAGTTGATTTTGGAATCATTGAAAACGATGATCATTTAATGGATCCCCTTAGCTTACTAGGTAAGCTTGGCCGAGAGTTGGTAACAATATTTCTATAATCTAAGAAATAGCATTGGTACAACTTAGAAGCACTCTCTTATCGATCAATGTGAATATGTCAAGGAATTGACGGATTAGATGGATTTTTTTACATTCTAGCTTATGATTTTTTTTTCACGCATTTGTGATTTGTTGAACAACTTATTTAGTGTGGAACATTATGATAAAAGGTTATGCTCAATTTGATTACTCAAAACACTTTGATTAGTACCCCGAAATGTGTCATATGTAGTGAAGGGACCAAAAATTGGCTTGGTAAAAGTGAAAAAGGACAACAACAACAACAACAACAACAACAACAACAACAACATAGCCTCAGTCCCAACTTAATTGAGGACTAGAAAGAGGACTAGAAAGAGTAAGGTAAGAAAATCTCTTTGACCAGGCAATGAGTTGTTGATTGCATTATAGGTAGACAATTGAATGGGACATCACATCCCTTGAGAAAAGTGAACATAAATGTCAAGCGATACCCCATAGAAAGAGGGTGACTAAGTGGTGAAAATGGTTGCTAGGAACGAATAAGAAACCCTATTGCAATATGGCACAACGATCGTTCGTATAGCTGCCAACTGATACTTTACTAGCCATTCATGTATTTTGCAATAGATGAACCAAGGATGATTGCAAATTGAGGTGTAGCAAGCAAAAAAACACAAGATTTGAATTTGATTTTTTTTTTTTCTAATCTTGCAGCTGCCTTAAAAAAGATGGGTAACATTGTAGGAAAATTGGTATCTTTAATTTATAACAAGTACCCTCGACATCATAGATGAAAAAGTCAATCATAAGTGATTTTATGATCATTTAAGTACTTCCATTTCATGAACTTGGCAAGGTAAAGGAAGTTCCCTTTTGTTTCTCTGCATAAGAACGCGCTTGACATGCTTGAAATAGCGAGTTTGCTACAAGATGACCTTAGAACCTAAGCTAAAGCCACGAGCTGCCACACTCGAAGATGTGATTTACAAATTTATTTATTCTAACAATTTGTGCAAAAATGATTCATCTCTTGCACGTGTTGATATGACTTTTGTAGTATTCTTACTAGACTAGCAACTCAACCACATTAAGCTAGCCCAGGCCCTAGGGTTGGTTTTGAGAAACTATATATGTGTCACCTACTCTAATCAAGGAACGAAAATTCGATAAAATTAGCGAAAGTTTAGGCGAAGTTTATCGAAGTTGAAGGGATCGAAGCGAAGTTCATGGGTAGTTTAAAAATTACAAAACTTCTCCGAAGTTTGTGTTAAAAATCAACAACATTGATATAAATTGATATGGATTGCTAAAAACAAGGAGAAATTGCAAACTTTTCAGTAAAAAAAATCAAATAAGTGTGTAGGAGACGAAAGGGTTGAGGGTTGTAATTGATGGTGGCTTTTGTGGGTTATTGAGAATGTGAGAGTGGCTCACTTTTGTACACACGTCTCTACACCAATCATGTGATCCCTTGATTTTGCATCAAGATTTA
Source organism: Stephania cephalantha (assembly GCA_039657325.1). Taxonomy (NCBI): domain Eukaryota; kingdom Viridiplantae; phylum Streptophyta; class Magnoliopsida; order Ranunculales; family Menispermaceae; genus Stephania; species Stephania cephalantha. Next base: position 31,586,910 of record CM077569.1, read on the forward strand.
ATGTATGCATCGAGATTCACTTTTGCACACACATCTCTACAATGCTTTGTAGTTTTTTAATCGATGCATATTGTCAAAAAGTGAATATTTTCTTTTGCTTTAAAAACTGACCCATATAAAAAAGCATGTTTCATATTTTTAATTTTACTTATGTGAATGTGCAATTAATAAATGGTTAGAGAATCAAATTAAGTGTAATTATTAGCACTAAAAAGTGATCTACCATACACAGTATGTATGACTAGTGCCAATAAAATTGACTTGAAACCATTAAATTATAAATTTTTTGGGTATAAATGCATAATTGTGCTTGTTTCGACATCCCATAAAATGAGTTTTAGTTTATTGACCATTTAAATAAAAATTTCTTAAACTTCTCTAAGTTAGCGAATTTTTACCAAAATTCTCCACGCTGAATTAAACTTCTCCAAATTAATTCCAATCATCAAGAGGGGGAATTGTAAGGCGAAACCAAAGTTTCGATCCTCGACTCTAATTAGGCGTCGACTGACCTAAATCGCCACTTAACCCCTCATATACCTAGCGAGTTAATCAATAGCTTAGTAAACCTCTACTTGCGGAATATGTCAATGACACACTAACCAAATTCTAGGCCAATTTAAAACTTTGCAGAATTATAAACAAGGCCTAGTAAGTCAACCTAACATCAAGGTGTTTAAAGGAATAGTGCTAAACGCTACCAAGGTTCAAAACTTCGACTTTTCCTTGTAATTCGCCCTCTTAAAATTCAGAAACATTTCGATGAAGTTTAATTAGACGAGGGTAAGTTGTTAAAAAATTCGCTAGCATATGGAAAGTTCATGAAATTTCGTTTTGAATGCTAAAAATTCAAAGTTGTCTTTGAAGGTGTTAAAATATGCACAGAGTTATACTATTGTAATGCACCAGAATCACAATGAAATTGTTTAAAATAGTTATTTTTCTATACAAGGTGTAATTCGCCAGCTACTTCTCTTTAGAGATGTTAAGGTTTCACTTTAGAATGGTTTTGGTACATTCTGCAAAATTTATTGAAACTTTTATGAAATTTTCATAAATCTCCGTAAAACTTCCACGTAGTAATGGAAGCTTTGCAATTTTTGCCACTGTTTGATAGGATTTTTCTGAATTATGTTGAACTTCCCCGAATTATGTCGAGTTTTTTGGGGAATTTTGACGTCTTTTTTCATGCACATGTATTTTTGTTTCTCCTCTTTTGAAAATCGACATAATTCGGGGAAGTTCAAGGAAATTTTATTGATTTTTCAAACCATGAATACTACAGAAAGTCCAATAGCATCTCCCCTAAAATTGCGGGTCACACCAAATCCCAACCTGCTAAATTCATTCAACTTGTGCAATAATATCCAAAAGGAGGAGATAAGGTTCATACATCTACGTGTATGTAAGTTTGTGACTAAGCTACCCATAATCCTTGTGTTATTTAGTATTCGGTTACAAAAAGTAATTGTAATAAAGGCTCAATTTAAAGGATGGAGGCCATGCTACGTATCCCTAGGCCTTATCTTTGCCTTTGTTTAAAGCTGGCATCAAGGTGCATGAAAAGCTAATAGTGGGGTGAGCGAAACAACAAGTTAAGTAAGGTGGAAGTTCCACTTTCCCATCACATATTCAATAATACATGGTGCATGGATACAAAGAGCTAAACTCAAGGTGTGGCAACGAAATATCTAAACAAGATTCGATAAGCACGATATGGAAATAAATGCAAATCATTTGTTAAACCTATTTATCCCATGGCCACTCCTACACAGCCCCGTGACCGATTACCCCATGTGAAAGATAATCCCACTTGACACTCACATTCGCATTTGTGTTTTCCATGTGGATTATCGTAGCCGTGAGCGATTCTATCCAAAGCCGCGTCATTCAATTATGGAGTTTTTTATCGCGATTACTATCTTACACCACTTGGGAAGGATCCAAACACTCCAATCATTGAGTCTCCGATTTCTTACAGCACTTGGGAAGGTCCAACTATCTTGCCACGGTGCATTGCCCCATTCCCAGTCCATAGACTACATGAGACCTAAATGTACTATTTACCTTGGCATAAGTGATAAATAGGGCAAACTCCACTTACCTCAAAACGTCGCGACTCTTGTTTCGAATCCCCATCTGGATATCTGGACCAACTCTCCTCGAGTATATACATTAAATGTAGGTATAACATGGTCGATTAGACCCTAAATAAGGTGGATTAGGTAGCTCGGCAGTTGACTAAAACCCGAGGAACCAAAATTCGAAAAATATCTCAAAATTGTGTTTGGCACCTTAGGTGGTGCCCTGACCAAATGCCCTGGGCGCCACATGCGGGGCATGCCTTACATGGCGCCTTGGCCGACGCTTTGCATGGTTTGTGCAGTGTACCACCCAGGGCGCCAAGCTCGAAACCCAATTTTTGTTGGGGGTTCTCCCCCTTCAACTCCCATACATTGAATTCGACCACGAGGATCCCCAAATCTATTGACATCGACTAAAAGAGTGTTTCACATCAACAATGGAATTGAAATTACAAGAATATGAGTTTAAATCTCCAAATTGAACTAATTCAAGGTTTTTGAAAGAAACTCGGGAAAAAGTGATCAAAACCTCAACACAACTCATAGGCCCTTGTCAAATCCGGCCAAACCACATTCGATAAACCTCAAATATGTCGTGGTCTAGTTGTTCTTTGCTCCAAGACGTTTAGATCCAAGATGTTTTTTGGATTCTCTAGCCCCAATTGCCCTCTCCTCTCTCTCTCTCTCTCTCTCTCTCTCTCTCTCTCTCTCTCTCTCTCTCTCTCCCTCCCTCCCTCCCTCCCTCCTTAAGGCCTTTTAACCTTGGTCTTCCATTTCATCTCTTGGTCATCCCTAGGCCCATCCTAGGGTCTTGTTCTCCTGCAAATTGTCGAACCAAACTTAGTCCCGAATCAAGTTGAAAATTAAAACATAAGAGTAGGCTATAGTACACACCAATAGCGTGCCAAACAACAATAACATATATTTTATAATATTTCGTGCACACTCCACTAATTGTCGTCGTTCAACCGCGATAAGGATCTTTAATAGGCATAATTAGGCTAATTACAAGTATTAAAAGTACAGGGCGTTACAACATATTTTATGTATTTTATTTTGGCCCACTTAAAAAAAGTTCAAATAAGCTACCCACCCCCGAAAAAAAAAAAAAATCTAGCTCAAATTATGTGCAATGCTAGGGTGTGCGGATTTTTAAGTCTGTTTTATAAATGTTGGCAAAATGCCATTCTTATAATTGCATACTTAGCCTTAGTAGAAAAATCAATATTACAAGACTTAGTCTACTTGTGTCCCCAAAAGTATGAAAGATGTTATAAAAAAAATCTTAAAATTATATATACTCATCTAAAAATTATATATGTTCATTGAATCAAAATAAACAAAGAGGAAGATAGCACTTGAGCGGTGTGGTGTAGTGGTAGCAACTCCAGCTTAAGACGTTGACTGAGGCAATGATTCTGTGTTCGAGTCGCAACAACTACATTATGTCCTCCGATTACTTTGGGGTGTTGGGGAATGTGCTCCTGATCATCCCTCGTGAGACTAGTCAGACTTTAATCGAAAAAGGGCCAAGGCTGTTTGAACACCCATGGATCTAAAAATAAAATAAAGAGGAAGATCAAACAATAATTCTGTTTTTTAATAGTTGAATTATTCTTTTTCGTTAGCTAAATAATCTTTCATATAAGTATTTTCAATATTAACTCTTTGTTTGGTAAGTCTCTTTTCTTGTTTAGGTAAAAATTTTGTCATTTTGTTTTACTTCAATTCGCTCTTTTAATTTTACGAAGCAAACTATATGAATTTTGGTGTACTTTTGTTAAAATTCATTGAATTATTATAGAAAATGAAACAAAGGTAGGTGTTTTGGAGGTTGTTTAGTTGGTGTAGGGGATATTGTGGTGTGGTGTGATAGTGCTTTAGCTCTATTATAGTTCTGTCATGAATGATGACAATCCATTCATGTCTCACGCCTCAAGATAGCTTTTTTTTCTCGTTCGCAGTGGCAACCAATCGGATTGTAGAAATCCCTGCATTCTATCACTACTAATCTACAAGATCCTTGGATCATAGTTAAAAGAAAACTTCTTACTTCAAGGCACGAATGTAGAAAATTTATAACAAAAAGAGTTATTTTATTTACCAATCAACTAATTTCGTTGTAAATTCATCTATAATATTTTCATGTTTGGTAGACCATATAGCGATTGAAAGTCGTCACCGTCTACAATGAATTTAACCATGATTTAAAAAAGAAATATCTTTTTTTTATGTCCTTTATTGGATGCCTACTTGCGAAAAACTTACATCTTAAAAAGAACTCTATTATGCTCTAGGCTCTAGCCCATGACAACCAAAATTCCTGGCTCCAGCCCTGCTCACTTGGACAAGAACGCTTTGATTCAGTCAATAGAATTGTTTAGTATTTCAAGGGAAGTTTGGAAATGGGTCTGATTTAGAAACATCAACATTTCAAAATTAACGAATAGAAGAAAGTCTCCAAGTAAGGCATCACATGTTTGTTGGACCGTTGGAGTAATGTTGCTGCTCAGCATTGCTAGAAACAGTTGATGGCTACAAGTAGAGAAAAAGTTGAATTTAAGACTGTTTCATGTGGAATTTCCGCGTTATAAATCAAATGATTTATATGTTCTCTGTTATAGTTTTCTTTTTTGAAAAAAAAAATGAAGATCTCGGTTGCACCTGGTGCACTAGAAAACATCTTCCACCGTATGCACCACTAGTTTGTATTTGATTTAATTTTATGTTAAACATTAAGGATGAACCTTTCCGTCTATTCGTTTTCCTTTCTTGTTCCTCATGAGATTTTTTCAATTGTCATTTCGTATATTGTGGTTAATGGGTTATTTGTCGATTGTTGTAGGCTGATTTGCCTTGGATAGATTTGGAAAGGAATCCTACAAACCTTTCCAAGCGAACAGAACGATTGATTGATGGCGCGCCGAAGTCTGAACACATTAGACTCGATGTCACAAGAAATGAGGCTTCTAGTACTTCAATTGGCGAGAGTATTTCAAATGAAACTGTAATAATGGTTGAAGCTTGTAATGGAAATAATTTTCTTAAAAGGTGTTTATCTGACATTCTTTTCTTTAAGATCTCCTTGCAAAAATTTTGTACCAATTACAATTTCTTTTTGTAGGTTTAGTTTGGAAGATCGATCAATTGTGTCTCAATTATTCCATCAATGGGCAAAGAAGAAAGCATTTGAAGATCCTAAACGGTTGCTTGACAAGGTTTTATCTTTGGTTATTTCTTACTTTTTTTTTATTAATTTCTGAAGGTTTAAAAATTGTCAATAGTTTCATAATGGAAGTCCCATCTACGATTGTCTAATAATGCAATCCTACTTTTGTTTGGATTTCCTATCATCTTTTAATCAATATGGCCTTTTTCTTTTCTTTTTTTAATTCATCTCGGTTTCTAAAAAAAATCCTTTGTCGACGTGCTTCTTGTAATGATAGTCATCGAAGCATCTTTATTAAAGTAACTTTGAAATACTTTACATGGGACAAGCAGAAAGACTATTTCTCCTTGAATCATGAAGTTTTGCTTACTTTGAAACACTTTACAACTTCTTGTAAAAGCTGCATAATTTATCAAAGGATTGTTTGTAGAATTATGCACAAAACAACATCTCCTAATTAATATATAAGTGGAATTCTCCATAAAAAAGAATGTACATTTCCTCAAAAAGTCTTTTATGTTTGTCTTTCGAGAATTAGAAATTTCTGGACATTCTATACTAAAAGCTCTTTACATAAATAAGAGTTGGAATGCATAAAGGCAAGAAAAGGAAATGATAGGAGCTCTCTAATGAAAATAAGAATTTTCTTTTCAAAATGCTTGGATTCATAGTTTGAAAAAAATTTGTGACTTCTTGTAGGAATGGAATAAGGAAGCGGGTCAATGTTATCTTCTGTTTGAAATGCATGGATTTCACATCCAGTGACGTGGAAGTAGGTTCAGAAACCAATTGTGAAAAGTGGGTTAGATATTGTTAACATTCAACAAAAAAAAACTAGGATGTTTTTTTTTTAATAGTCGATGGTATTCACGACACCTCTGCTGACACCAGACTGATGATGGACTCAACTAATCCTCAGAGGTCCTTAGGTGCCCCCGAAGAAGAAACTGGAGGGAGAAATGAGTGGGTAGGTTTCGAACTCAACACATCTGCCTTAGTCAGTGTGTTAGAGAAAGAAACTTACTACTCGACCAACGCCCATGGGGGCAAAACAAAAATGCTTGTTGCCAAATGGTTATGGATGGCCACTGCCTAAAGAGTTTGATGCTCTATGGAACAAGCTAGTCGACAAATACATATAGTGGTAGGTTCATTGGATGGAAGGGACGACTTCTACCACTTGGCACTGCCCATGGAAGTTTATGTGTTATTCTTTTAGGTGTTTTCTAATCATGTTAAGTTACAACTTACAAGTGGGAAATGGCTCCGATTTTAGATTTTTTGGAGATGTTTGTTTGGGAGCACCAGGTTAGCCTTGAGATTTCTAGCCTTTATATGATTTGTGCTGGTCATTGCAGACCTATTTCTCACCTCGAACTCCATCACACGTACCTCAGCCCATCATTTTAATAACCATAGTTGGGTCTTTCACTTAAGTAGGAACCTATCATCTAGGGAAGCCACTGAGATTAGCCATCTTTTCAATGCCTTGCAACCAATCATGATTAATCCAAATAGAGAGGATAAATAGCTATCGATGCTTAATCCATCTAGCAATTTCAATTGCAAAAGAATTATACATAGTGGTATCTTTCGTCTCATTGTTGTTTCTTGCACTGGAAGGATGATCAGAGCCTGAAACATCTACTACTACATTATTGGTTTGTGGAGGACATTAAGATGGAGAGAATTTTCCGTGAACAAAATTAGGCAACCGCATTCTTTACCACATTTTTTTTTTTCTTGCAAAATGAGGTTATGCTCACAAGCGAAGCCAGCCATGTAAGACTTTGCACAATGATGAGTTCATGACCATAGCTTGGTATATTTGGATGGACAAGACTTGTGCAGCTTTGAAGATGGAGAGGGTACTAGCATAGAAATTTCGAAATCAGGAAGGTTGTTAGGTAGGTAGGGAATGGGTTTCATTTGTAGACTTGGGAAAGGATATTGTTTGACTTATGGGTTAAGTTGAAGCAATTGGGTAGATATTATGTAAACAACTAAAAGTTACACATAGTTATAGATGAATGTTGGAGTTTATAGAATATAGGAGGGCAGGGGGATTTGTTGGTCCTCCCTGGTTTTTACTGGTTGGGTAAACTAAAATTATTATTTATTCTTTACACTTTACATACTAATATAAGTCAAATAGTATTCTATCAATTAAAGTAGTAGGTTGTAGGCTACATCTGTATGTAATTGCATTCAACGGGCTGGTAAATCGGAAGTGAATCTTGGGCGGCAAAAAAGACCAACATATACATAAAATGAGTGTAGTGGAAATGAGGATGCTTAGGAGTAGCACCAATTGACACAAATATTAGGTAAGGGTGATTGCGGTGGTTTGGACACCTTCAAAGATGGCCTGCCAATGCCCTAGTTTGAAAATCCTACTCGATGAAACTGAAGAAATTCGATGATGTAGATGTAGACCTAAGCTAACTTTGGACGCATTGATTAGGAAGGATTTAAAGCATTCTGAAAGCATACTAATTTGAGATTAAGGCTTTGTGTGTCGTGAACTGATTGCTCATATCTTATGAGATTACATACTCTTTTTCTCTTTTTTATCTAATCTTAATTCCTTTGAAGTTGAATTTTACAGTTTCTGTTATTTTTTTTATATTGATTCTTCCTCCATTTAATGATGATTTGGAATTGATTTCTCATACATGAGATGGATTGCTTGTCTAGCATTTATTATATACGCTCTCATTCTTTGGAAGCATCTTCCGAAAAAATTAAATCTTGATGTGTTGTTTTTCCATGAAAATTAACACAGTTATGGAAAACAAAAAATCAAGATTTCTTTTAAGTTTGCAAATCTTATTATTGGTTACCTGTGATGGGATTTTCATAGATGTGCACTTATATCCGATTCCTAGTTTGGTTTATAAACAAGATGTTATAATGTTTTACCAAAAAAATATATCTTTTAATGTGAATCAGTTTGGATTACTTTAGAAAATTTTTATAACAAATTCCTTTGCGGAAATCCCAAAAAATACACAAGAACATGGTATTGCAATTATTATCTGACAAATTGTTGAAATGGTGGCTATGGGTTCTTTTTTTATATTTTTGTTGAAATTTTGACAGATTGGATTTGTAATTGATGAGCGATTGAGAATCAAGAAAAATAAGCACAAGGTTCGTTTTTATGCTTCTTTCTTTTGTTCTTTTGTGGTGAAGATATTTCATTGTTAAAGTAGTTAATAATTTGACTCATGAAGAATGAGTTTATATGAGAAATATGAGAAATATCTATCATTTGTGATTATATCCTAACATTTATGGATTGTTTGGTTGGTATCCTAAATTACTTTTGAACTCCAAATTTGATGAGGTGACACCTAAATAATGAATTTAAAAAGACACCTTATCACCCATAATTACTAAAATCATTATTTAGGGTCACCTCAATTTGGAGTTCAAAAGTGACTTAGGATACAAAACAAACAATTCATAAAGGTTAGGTTATTTTAACCAATTTGGCCTTAATGGAATTTAAATCCCTTTCTTAGTTACTCAATTTTATCTATGGATTGAGAAACTATCTAGATTTTATTTAGCATTCTACTGAAATCAGTGGACTAAGATTAGCATTGTTGGTGATTGGATGGCCTAAAATGGTTGAAAGAAACATGATTATATCCACCATACTATCTTCTACTAGATCAAAGTTAGACTCTATTGTATCAAGATCTAGATTTAATTGAATATATCTATTTTCTTGTCCAGTAATGAAATATTTTTACTTTTCAGGTCTAACGCTCAAAATGGGTGAAAATAAGGATACCTGTTTTTGCCAATTACAACTAACTACAAATATTGCATTGCCATACTTTTGAAGTTACATTACTTTTTTGTTATAATATTGCCGACGCCGTCAACTTATATGTTTACATGGTTTTCCAGGATGTCTTGCGGGCACTAAAATCTTGCTTACAATGCAATGAAGCTTTTCAGTATGCTGAATATGTGAGTTGTAGGATGTTACTTTCTCCTCCTAATAATTAAAGATTGAAATAAGTTACAAATAGGTACACCGTACACATGATAGGGCATTTTAAAAATTGAAACATAAGTATACACGTTATGGAGTTTATTTTTTCTTGACCTAATTTTAAGGATGTTTATTAAATCTTCCTTTTTGTTTGTGTGCCTTGAGGAGAGATATACTTGTTACTTGAAACAGTTTAAGCATGTGAATTGGGCATCGTTTATGGAAGAATGGATATCTTACCAACCTTGAGCTAATTTGATGGAAGATTAGGTATCCAACCAACCCATTCTAAGAAATGAACATGGTTTCCCTTCCAAACATCATGGATTTCATTGAGAATTAGGGATTTAGCCTAAAAATTATGAGTGCGGTAGATGTTAAGGTATTGTTGAATTTTGGATAAAACCAATGATGGGTCTTACAAATTAATGGTTAGTTTTGTTAAATTTTTTTGTGGTCAAAAGACTTTCATTTAACTATGTTAGCAACTAATTACATATAAACACTGAGGAAATACAGAACCCTAGTCATAAGCGCCGGACTTAGAAACATAAACTCTAGCTAAGCTATGAGCTAACTGATTCACATGCCTCTTAACAAATTAAATACTAAGATTATCATTCTCTTCCACGATTGATAGACAATCATTAGCAATTCCTCCAACTCCAGAATTATCACCAAAACCATGACGAATGGCATTAACGACAACTTGTGCATCTGCTTCTAGAATTACTGCTGAGTATTCTTTATGTCTCACCAACTAAGAGCCTCTCGAACAGCTATCGCCTCTGATGTCGCCACTTCTATTTTCCCTTTGTCACATTTGAGAAGCCCTCAACCTTCATCATCACGCACTACACAAGCCCACCTAGTGTTATTTTCTACGTCAAGGAGAGCAGTGTCACGATTGACTTTTTTGAAACTTGTGGGTGGTTTACTCCATGTCGCTTGTTGCACCTCCTCAACTCGTCCAACATTCGCGCCAGAAGAACCATGGACCATGGTAGCCACCTCTAGCCAACCTCCATTCTAACCACACCAAATCACACGCGAATCAACTCATTAGCAGAGTGATGAAGTTGATTCCAAACCAAATCATTCCTTGTTTTCCAAATTCCTTAACAAAGCAATATCACATCTTTTCTACTAGAGATTGGAATCGCACTGACTATCAATGGTATCCATTCAGTCAAAAGTAAGTCGAGAGCAGAATTGATGAGGAAAACCCCCCATGCACGAAAAGATGCTCTAATGTTTATGTATCCAACCCAGATACTTGACATATTGGATCAATGTCAACTCTTCTTTCGATTAGTTGAGATTTTGTTAGTTAAAATCCCCAACTCTCTCCATAATACATTCTTCATTTTAAAGGGAGTTTCTGCTCGTCAAATCATTCTCCACAAACTCTGATTGACCATGTGTTGTTGAGGGCAAAAATGCTTATAAGCAGATCTCACCGAGAAAGAGCCACATTTCTCCTAAATCACAATCAATCTATCCAGTCGCCTCCTAAAATTGAGAGGGACACTTAAAATATTTTTTACATTCTCTGCATTTAAAACGTGTGAGTTCTTGATAACATCATTTTTGATGTCCTTACAACATCAAATCACTAACCCGCATATCATGAAGTTCCCCATATGGAATGGTTAAGACTGCATGATTCAAGACCTTAGGAAGGCAAGTATCCAAAAACACTTTAGTAGTCTACCCATCACCTATTCCCCACACCGAGCCATCACGTACAATACCTTGTTCATTAAAAAATTCTACGCCAAGCATAACTTGGTTTATGACCTAACACAACATTAAGAAAAGAACCATTTGGAAAGTAGCAAGCCTTGAATAGTCGAGAAGCTAAAGCATTTAGAGGTTTCAAGAACCAGCAACCTTGTTTTGCAAGGAGTGATAGATTAAAATCATGTATTGGACGAAATCCCAAGCGACCATCAAGGTTCGAAACTTCGAATTCGTCTATGACTTCGCTCACTTAAAATTCGGAATTAATTCGAGGAAGTTAACTTCGACGATAGAAGTATGACAAAAATTCGTCAGTGTACGAAAGATTACGAAATTTCACTTTAAATACTAGAAAACTCAAGTTTCTTCGTAGAGATGCTAGAAATATACTTAATCATATAACAATAATGTATAAAACTTATGTCACCGGAGGATAGAATTTTAAGTATATTTCTAGCATAGGCGAAGTTTCAGTTGAAGTTTTATTCGAAGTTTGCTCAACTTCCACGAAACAGAACAATTTTACTTCATGTTTTGTTAACTTCCATCGATGTTTTCGAAGTTCGGTCGAAGTTAGCCGAAGTTGAGTCGAATTTTTGCAATTTTTCTACTGCCTTTGAATTTCGCTCCGCTCACCTCAAAATTGACAAACTTCGCCCGAACTTCGGCGAAGTTTGTCAATTTTTTAAACTTTGGCCACCATTATCCTTACTATAGCAAAGCTTAGACCAACAACTCCAATGAATTTTTTTACCATCACCCTATTTCGAACCACACCAATAAGCGATAAACATTCTCTCCAAATCAAAACCAATCTCCAAAGGAAGCAAGAAGGCATTCATAGGATAATTTGAGCTACTCGTCTTCAATAGAATCTCTTAACCAAAACGGGATGATAATGTCTTGTTCCACCCTTGAATTCTATTCCAAATCTTCTCTTTCAGGTATGTAAAAGTACGAGTCTTGCTTCGACCCATTACAATGGGAAGACCAAGTGTTCGTCACCACTAGCATTTCTAACTCGAAGCATTTGATAAGTCCTCTGTCGCATAGCATCAGACGTGTTAGAACTAAATTGAATAGTTGATTTGTGATAATTCACCTTTTGCCCAAAAGCTTGCTCATGAGCTGATAGCACATCCAAGACAACTCGTGTCTCCCATTTTGCTGCTTTAAAGAAGAAATAGCTATCATCGGCAAATAAAAGATTTGAAATCATCGGAGCTCCTTATTTGACATTTCAGATACTTGGACTCGATACTTGTGGCCGGAGTACCTGCGTCGACAGGATCCGAACACGGAATACGTGTCAACGCGAAAATACACGGAAATAGTGAGTTCAGACGCGGCAGGGTCACGAGAGCGAGACAGAGTTGCAGTGTGAGATTGCGCGTTGTCGCAGACTTGAGAGGAAGGATATAAGGTGTCAAATCAACTAACAGAATATGTAACGCAATATGTATACCATTATATTTACTTAAAAAAACACAATGGAATTATTAATATTTGTATGTACATGTATATATTTAACATAAATTTAGACGAGTCCAAGTACACGTGTCCAATTTGGACAAATCTAGTCGAGTCCACGTATCCTTTAAATTAGAAAATAGCAAGCCCGACATGTAGATATGTACCCGTACCTGAGTCCGTGTAACCTAGTTTAACATAACACTCATGTAATCTCCTTGATTGTACCTCGTGTTTATAAGAGCTGACAAGCCTTCAACACAAATAATAAACAAATAAGGTGATAAAGGGTCACCTTGGCGTAGTCCTCAAGATGGAATAATTGTTTCGAAAAGAGAGCCATCATGAATCACGTTGTATCTAACTGCGGAGATGCATGCATAATAAGATCCACCCATTTATGATGAAAACCCATAGAAAGCATCATTTTTGAAAGAAAACCCCACTCCATATGGTCATAAGCCTTTGTCGTATCAAGCTTTAATGCAGCGATCCCATCCTTCCCTTGTCGTTTGCACTTGACAAAATGCATTCTCTGAAGCAATAAGAATACTATCAGTGATAAGGCATCTTGGGATAAACGCACGTTGTGCCTCAGAATTAATAGCTGACAAGACAGTCTTCAGCCTATCCGTTAATATCTTTGCCACAATCTTATATAGCACTAACGTAGAACAATCGATCAAAGATCCCCCATATAACCTTAGGTTTTGACTTTTTTGGAATTTAAACCAAACCTGCATCCTTACCGACAACATCCCAACAATGTTGGAAAAAAGCTGGATTAAAGCCATCTAGTCTTGGTGATTTATCCGGTTGCATAGATTTAATCCCTTCCTATACATTGTTTGAAGAGGAATCAACCAACAATAGATTATTTTGTTCTAAAATGAGGCATGAAGGCATTAAAGAGAATACCTTATTAGAAAAGTACCATTAGATGTGAAAAATGTTAAACTGAACACTTGAATGATAAGGAAAAAGTTGAGTTGGCCTAGAGAAGAATGAAAGATATTTTTGTGGATTTCCACGTGTGCGCCATATATTTTTGAGTAACATACAATTACTCTATCAACAATATTCCTAGGGTAAATTTTATTTTCTAGAACCTTATAGATTTAAGAAAAAAATGTGAAAGTTAGAAAATTCAAAAAATTGGGATATCAAGGTCCTTGTTGCAAACAAAATACAGATTTAAGATAAGCTAATAATTCCAAAGTACTAACAAATCAAGCCACTCTGTCGCTTTCCGTTCTAGTGTGGTCAACTACTTGTTCTAGTATTTTGGCGTCATGGCGGTGATACGCCAAACTATCTTTAAACCTTCACTTCCTTGAAACATTTTTAATGTTTTGATTTCAACCTTGCTTTAAAAAAAAAACTTGAAAAAAATAAATAAATAAAAAGTTAAACATTGAACTTGTAAAGCTCAAGGAATGAAAGCTTTATCCTTGACACCGACGTTGAAATAACTCAACCATAAAGGGAAGTCATGAAACTTCATGGAAATATATTATTTCATATCTAATCAAAGACAAATCATTGGTTTTCAAATCGTAATCGTATAAAACAAATTATGAATATTAAATTTAAGAAGACCTAATTAGTAATCATAAATAATTGATTCATATACTCAATACATACTAGATTTCAAATATTACATCATTTAGAGGCTTTGATGCCACTTGTTAGATCGTTGGAAATGATTATTCAATGAAGAACATTCATTTCGAGTCATCAAGAATCGTTGAACTAAAAGCCAAAAATCTACTTGAATTCGTAGCTATCAATGAGAAGAAAAATGTAAAATAATTACATACCTTGGCCCTCATTTTGAGGTTTTCTTCTTGTCATGTTTATATCCCATCATGAAAAGGAGCAACACTGAAAACTCTTACGGAATTCTCTATAACGGTTTGTTAGTTTGGAAGTTAAATCTTTGACTTCAAAATAATTATTGATTCCTATGGATTAGTGGCTTGTTTGGTTCAGCTTTTTCTTTTGCTCATCGCTGACGTGACACTCAATAAGCAGCTCTTGTACCGTTTGGTTTCATTTTATGTTTTTTTGCGATTGGTTAATGTGACGCCGATGTGGCAATTAAAACTACCTAAAACTACCAAAGTCATTGTGATTTTGGAAAGCATCTCCCTACCTACTTTTGTTTTTCATATAAGCACTTATCCATATCATCAAAACATGCTAAAAGCAAAAGCTGAACCAAACAAGGCCAATATATGCTTTCAATGTTAGACTTCTATTTTGATGACTTCAAATGAACGTTCTTGATTGAATGATCATTTAGGATGATGTAACAAGTGGTATTAGAACTTAGTATTCAATGTTTACTTCATGATTCATTGTTAGTTGTGCTGAAGCTAAGATTCATGATTTGTTTGTAGGGAATTTGAGTTGAAAACCTACTTTTGTATTTAATTATATTTGACTTAACTAACTCCCTTAAGGTAGTCTGGTTAACAATTCAAGGTTTCTCTATACAGTTGATGTATTTGATAGATAAAACATTATTCTGTGAGCTTTTCAAGTAAATCTTCAAGGAACATTAGTATTTTATAGAACTATTTTTTTCGTTTGTGGTAATATAACACATGATAATAGTTTGGTTGTTTCACACATAAATGATAAATTGGTCCAAATGAAGGCGCATGATGCGATCCATATATGAACATTTCAAAAATCTTGGATATTTGCAACAGGTTCGGATTAAGAAGGTGTTTGCGGCAAACTCGTTCCTTAGACGTGTTCTTTATGTGATTACGTTATTCAAACGCAATTTGATCTAATAACGTTAAGCGTTAAAATGACCAGATTCGTTCATATTTGTCCGCAAGCACATGAAAACCGAGGATACTATTTTTAGGCAAATTTTGAGTTTTTAGTAAGTTTTGAATGAGGCTTGTTGCCAATTTAATTTAGGACAAAATTTAGTGATTTATTTGTGTTAATTAGTTTCTAATCTTAGGAATTAGGATGGTTGTAGAATTAGGAACTTTTGTTTTAAAATTTAGTTTCTTTTATTTATTTTATTTCTATTTATGAATTTTCTGTGGCCTATTTAAAGGCCTTTCTGGCAATGAATCATATGATAATGAGTATACGAATTTACCTCTCTTGTGAGATTGTTTGCACTTTTTGAAGTGTGATTCAAGCATTGGCCTGTGGCATTCTTGTCATACCAAGGTTTCTTGGAGCATTGTTTCCAAGGGGTCGAGGTTTTATACAAAGGTTTCTTGAGCCATTTGTGTTCAAGGGATTGCAGTTCTATCCATACCAAAGTTCATACTCTACTTTGTGAGTGTTGGGTCAAGGTTTCTTCATACCAAACTTCGTTGTTTCGTTGTGAACATCAGGTTGAGGTCCTTTTTTTAATCTTGGAGTCCTGGCCATCGCGCCATCTGCCCCGCATCAATTGGTATTAGAGCACATGTTTTCCAAGATTAAAGTATCATGAATAGAAGACGTGATCATCGATATTCTTACTACGACTACGATGATGATGATTGGGGTGAAGATGAACCACCTTATTTGGATTACGAAGGGAGATCCGCTTCAACTAGGATACGCAGTCCAAGACGTAGTCTATACCATGATGAATTTGAGTATGGTGATTATGATAATAGGTAGTTTGAAGCATATAATTCAAGATACTCTTCTAGGCAAGCTACCAAGTCCAGTTACATCTCCAATAGGCAAGTTTGGGAGGGAGAAAGTTTTAAAAGCAATAAAAACTCACAAAAGAAAGTTGCTTCATTGATAAAAGATGTACAAATACTTCAACAATTCTTGATCGTTGTGATGATGAATTTACTATTCTCAAAAATATGATTAAGAATCGTGATTCATCATGCCCAGAGGAAGAAGACATCATGCTAAATCCTATTGAGAGTCCATGTGAAGAACTTGTGGGTTATCTTGAAGTTTTACCTGAGAATTCAAGTGAAGTTACTCAATGTGAAAGGCATATGATAAATTTGTGCATAAAGACTTCAAGGTTCTTCAACCCTATGATGAGCCAACTAAAGAAGATATCCTACTTGCCATGGACATGGTCAATGATGAAGTTCTAGCGTCACCAATTAAACATGAAGGCGTAGTGATCAACGTTCTCACTCGTGACCAAGGAACGAAAATTCGATAAAATTAGCGGAAGTTTAGGTGAAGTTTATCAAAGTTGAAGGGATCAAAGCGAAGTTCACGGGTAGTTTAAAAATTACAAAACTTCTCCGAAGTTTGTGTTAAAAATCGACAACATTGATATAAATTGATATGGATTGCTAAAAATAAGGAGAAATTGCAAACTTTTCGGTAAAAAAACCAAATAAGTGTGTAGGAGACGAAAGGGTTGAGGGTTGTAATTGATGGTGTGGGTTATTGAGAATTTGAGAGTGGCTCACTTTTGTACACACGTCTCTACACCAATCATGTGATCCCTTGATTTTGCATCAAGATTTAATGTATGCATTGAGATTCACTTTTGCACACACATCTCTACAATGCTTTGTAGTTTTTTAATCGATGCATAATGTCAAAAAGTGGATATTTTCTTTTGCTTTAAATACTGACCCATATAAAAAAGCATGTTTCATATTTTTAATTTTACTTATGTGAATGTGCAATTAATAAATGGTTAGAGAATCAAATTAAGTGTAATTATTATCACTAAAAAGTGATCTACCATACACGGTATGAATGACTAGTGCCAATAAAATTGACTTGAAACCATTAAATTGTAAATTTTGTAGGTATAAATGCATAATTGTGCTTGTTTTGACATCCCATAAAATGAGTTTTAGTTTATTGACCATTTAAATAAAAATTTCTTAAACTTCTCTAAGTTAGCGAATTTTTACCAAAATTGTCCACGTCGAATTAAACTTCTCCAAATTAATTCCAATCATCAAGAGGGGGAATTATAAGGTGAAACCGAAGTTTCGATCCTTGCTCGTGACATGATCTTTGTTCAACACATTGACTTCATTATCCCTAAAGAGAAAGTATGTCCAATGCTTGAAGGTTGTTGCTGAATGATCAAGCTACTTCACTTCCTACTCAACCATTCCTCAATTAATATTTGTGCTTTCAAGTAACAGGAAGAAAAATTACAAATGCAAAAAGTTTCAAGATTCGAGGTCGTATATTCATGCTAAATAGTGGTTATGTTTCGAGGACGAATCATCCAAAAGAAGTGGGGAATGATGCGATCCATATATGGAAATTTCAAAAATCATGGACGTTTGCAACAGGTTCAGATTAAGAAGGTGTTTGCATTAAATTTGTTCCGTAGACGTGTTCTTTATGTGATTATGTTATTCAAACGCAATGTGATCTAATAACATAAAACGTTTGAATGGACATATTCATTCATATTTGCTCGCAAGCACTTGAAAACGAAGATACTAGTTTTTGGCAAATTTTGTATTTTTAGTAAGTTTTGAATAAGGCTTGTTGCCAATTTAATTTAGGACGTGATTTAGTAATTTATTTGTATTAATTAGTTTCTAATCTTAGGAATTAGGATGGTTATAGAATTATGAACTTTTGTTTTAACTTAGCTTCTATTCTTTAGTTTTATTTCTATTTATGAAAAAAAAATATTTTTTTAATATTTATGAATTTTATGTAGCCTATTGAAAGGACTTTCTAGTAATGAATCATATGATACTGACTTTATGGATTTGCCTCTCTTGTGAGATTGTTTGCACTTTGTTAAGTGTGATTGAACTTATTAAGCATTGGCTTGTGGCGTTCTTGTCATACCATGGTTTCTTGGAGCATTGTTTTCAAGGTGTTGAGGTTTTATACCAAGGTTTCTCGAGCTATTTGTGTTCAATGGGTTGCAGTCCTATCCACACCAAGGTTCATACTATACTTTGTGACTGTTGGGTCAAGGTTTCTTGATACCAAAGTTCATTGTTCCGTTGTGAACATCGAGTTGAGGTCTTATTTTCTACTCTAATCTTGGAGTCTTGGCGGTCATGCCATCCGCCCTGCATCAGTGCATTATTTAATGTGTTTTATTATTGCCATGTTAATTATCCCTTGACATGCTGAATTAACGTACAAAACTATTGTAGGAGATTATTCTTCTTTGCTTAAATAATGTTTAATTAATAATTTTTCTTTGGCTTCTTTAAAAATAAATAAATAATTGTTCTTTTGCATGTTGATTGACATGTTTTTATAGAAGTTTCTTTTACCTTTACAGGTTATAAGGTGGGAGAAAATTCCCATTGAGAAGCGTGCCCATCTAATGAGTGAAAAACAGGTATTTTGTTCCATATAAGGGATCGTTTACTATATTTTCCGTCTTAATTTTAGAAATATGGATGCTCATTTTCTTGAGGTATTAGGGTTTTGATGGATGTTAAAACCTTGAAAAAGCAATAAAATTTGTGGTTTTAGTAGATGAAACAAAACGGTTTTAAGCATCACATATAGTTTATTAACAATCGTAAATTAGTTAAGAAATTTCTTTTCTAAACATGTTATGGAAAATTCTTTACTAAGGGTGTGTTTGATAGCAAAGAAAATGAAAAAAATCATAGAAAATTGTCTACTTTTTTTGTGTAACCGTTTTTTCCATTGTTTGATAGCTTTGTAACTGCACTGAGAAAAAAAACCACATTCTCTTATTTTCCTCATTTAGGGTGTGTTTGATAGCAAAAAAAATCTTCAATGAAAAAAAACTTTTTTTTAGCAAATCTTCTCGAGAGAATTTTATAAAGAAAATTTTCTCATAGTTGTTTAATTGCACGAGAAAGAATTTTCTTTTATGGTTCAATCCGTGTGCGCATCTAAATCATCGTCGATGTCGGGCGGCTCGACGATGATGTTGGTGACGGTTTCGGAGACGAAGAGAGAAAGAAAGAGTGTATCGCGAAAGAGTAGCAGATGTCAAGTTTGTTTGGGTGGAAGAAATGATCAGTTCGTGAGAGAGATGGAGAGATTTTCAATTTTTCACGCTAAAAGATGAGAAAATAAATGAGGAAAATAGGGGGATGTGGTTTTTTTTCTCAGTGCAGTTACAAAGTTATCAAACAGTGGAAAAAACGATTACATAAAAAAAGTAGACATTTTTCTATGATTTTTTTCATTTTCTTTGCTATCAAACACACCCTTATTTTCTCATCTTTTAGCGTGGAAAATCGAAAATCTCTCCATCTCTCTCACGAACTGATCATTTCTTCCACCCAAACAAACTTAGCCTCTGCTACTCTTTCGCGGATATATATTTTTTCTCTCTCTCTCTCGTCCTCGGTCACCAACATCATCGTCTAGCCACCCGACATCGACGATGATTTAGATGCGCATACGGATTGAACCATAAAAGAAAATTCTTTCTCGTGCAATCAAACAACTATGAAAAAATTTTCTTTATAAAATTCTCTCAAGAAGATTTGCTAAAAAAAAAAGTTTTTTCTCATTGAAAATTTTTTTTGCTATCAAACACACCCTAAGACCAAAAACATGCATTGTGAGTTTAGAAATACTAGACATCAAAATGATGGAGTGGTAAAATTAGGGGAAGTTGAAGTTCCTAAGGTGAGCCACTTTAGATATCTAAGATTAATCATATAAATGATGGTTGGTAATATTGAGAATGATGTCACGCATTTCTACCAACTTAAAACAAAAATTTTATATGGTTGCAATTAGGCTAGCTATGTTTTATGGAAATGAATGTTGGGCGATAAAGAAACAACTAGCACTTAAAATGAACGTAGATGAGGATGCTTTGGTCGATGTGTAGTAAAACTCGTAAAGATAAAATAAAAAATATAGAAATTGAAAGAAAAGTAGGAGTAGCATCAATCGACACAAAGATTAGGGAAGGGCAGTTGCGGTGGTTTGGACATCTCCAAAGACGCCCTACAAATGCTCCTACTAGAAAACTCGACTCGATAGAAACTGAAAAAACTCGACGAGGTAGGGGTAGACCTAAGCAAACTTGGGACACATTAATTAGGAGAGATTATATGATTTGGAAAGCACATCATCAATTCCACTAAATCGAGCGCAATGGAAGAGTAGATATAATAACAATATTGTGGATCAGTTGCCAAAGAAATTTGGAGTCTTGTCAAAGTTGGGCGAAAAATGATGTAATTTGCAAATCTTAGTAAAAAGCCTTATATATATGGGTACTTCTACCATGGGTATCAAAAAGATACCCATGACATGGGTACCTAATCTCCACCGTTAGATCAAAGTATCAAGAGAGAAAATGTAGGTGGATTAAAAGCATTTATAACTCTCTCTCCCTCAATTAAATGAATGAGTCTCTCTCTCAAGATGGAAGAACTATGATGACACACTTAAGCCACACACTAAGACTCTTTCTCTCTCATGAAAGAGTAGTGTTGAGATGACACACCTCACTCACACATACACCTATAATTTCTTAATTTAGTAACTTTTAATTGTAATTTTCCCTATTTCTAAAAATTAATATCTACAAATAAATTGGAACTTAATAAATTCAAATTTTAGTTAATTTATTCAAACACATTATCATTAAATTAATTAGCAAACTTTTTTTTTATATAATGGTCTAATTTTTAGTGTAGTTTTATCTATTTTTCACATGATCATATCGTTGAAAATTTGAGCTCTCTATTTTCCATATACTTTATTTAAAGACAATTCATTTTTTATTATTTTTTGACTTTTGGAATTCGAACACACGACCTCCCTAAACATTACCTTTTGACAAAGTGATGTTTCTACTATCTCACCAAAGATGCTTTGACATTTAGTTTTTATTATTAACTATAGACAAAGTATATTCTTTTTGTTTTGTTTTTCTTATATTTTTTATTACATGATTACAAGAATTTTATTTGTATTATACATGATATCTAAAAATTAAATAGAAGTAAATCAATCGTGTTTTCAATTTATTTATTTCCAAATATTATTATAAAATATAGTTATTTATAATATAGTTTTCACCCATTATCGTATAATATATTCTTTTCTTTTTCTGTTATCCAACATTAATGCATACGCCACATAGAATAACCTCACATCGACTAGTTGAAAAGAAAGACTCTAAAGGACCTTGGCATATGCATTATTGTCTTTGTCTTTCTTTTCAACTAGTCGATGTGAGATTATTCTTTTCTACTTTTGTCTCTAACAACTAGTTTGATTTTGAAAATATATGTTCTAAGGTTTTCTATATACAAACATAAAACGTTTACTTTAAAATTAGTGGCAACGTTAGATATGTGGCCTAAATTATTATTTATTTTTCTAGGAAGAAGGAAGAAAACTTAGCATCGTTTAGCCCTAAATGAGTTCCCCATAGCCCTCATTTCTTACACTTTCAAATGATTCTAAAAGTTTTTCCATCTAATCCAACCTTAATGTTAAGTAGAATTTTGAACCTCGACTTTAAGTTTGAGTTTTCATTTCATCTCCAAGACAGAGGCCTCATGCGACTTTAGCTGGCTGTTCATAATGGACATTTTGGAAAAAGTAAATTTAGTTGGATGGAGAGGTGCTTCATAGTTAGCAGGCTAATAGCTTTGATAGGACATGGGTTTAATATATCTACATTTTAATGCAGTAAATGATGTGTTCCGGTATACATACAAATCTTCTTAAATTAATCCACCACAAGGAATCTTAGGTCTCTTTCTATACCTTTAAATTCTATTAATTTCCAGCACAATTAGTTTTTTGACAACAACATTTGCAAGTTGTCTGATAGAATCCCATATAGAGGGAGTCATTTAGAGTTAGTTAGGGGTAAAATAAATAGGGATGAGTTGGTGAGATTGAGGGGATGAGAAATTGAATGTAATTTAGGAACTCTTAGGAGTTTTGGTTGAGAGAGTTTTAAGACTCTTCTCTAGTTACATTTGGGTTTGTTTTTTTTGTTGTTGTTCTCAATTCAATCAATCGATATCGGTGTTCTATCATTGGTATCAGAGCAAACTTGATGGATCCAAAGGTAGATGCCTGAGTCGACGCTAGTGTTGATTACTTGGAGGATCAGATGAGGATGATTCCGATGGAGTTGCAGCGGATCTCGACACTGGAGGTTTCTATCGGGGAATTGAAAGTTGAGGTCCAAGGTCTGATGCTGCTGATCAAGGCATGTGCCTTCAACGAAGCTCGTCGGCTTCGAAGGTCAATCATATCAGAGATGGCAGCAGTCAGTTGAATCATTTCCAGCCAGATCCGCATCCAACTCCTTTCCATGTGGTGCAACATTTTTTTCAATTCTCCCCAACGAAAGACCAACTTCATCTTGTTGAATCGGATGTTGAGAAGGTCTCAACATGGCCTGATTTGGTTTACTTTAAGTTGATTCCATTAGATCTGCACTTCGTGGTCATCAATTTGGATTGGGACAATATCTTTTCGGCGATTGTAGGATGTTACGCTCTCATTGTGATCAAGATTGGTGCGATAGATCCTTCAATGGATGAATTGAAATCTCCTTTGCATAATGAATTTCGAAATATATGTGGGCTAGTGCCAATCATGTTCAGTTCCATAGCCTTACGTCCTTCACCGTGGCCTCCACCTTCTTCTCCCTCATCGTCGATCTCCACTATCGATCTTGCTATTTTCTTGTGTTGGTGTGCTGGTTTTTCGAAGCTCTTCGTTTCCGTAACAGTTGAATTAGTGAAGATGATACTAGGTTATTGGAGATCTCAAGGAGTATTGATGATGGAAAGTGGCCAACAAATGGAGGTAGTGTTTCCTTATCAGTGATGTACGTCCAACATTAATACGATTGCTTCATGATAAAGCTTGTCAATCCTCCTCGATTAACGCTTCATTCATCTTAATACGGTGGGCCCACATGAGGTTAAAGTGCCTCACATCCCAAATCATGGTGGATTGTAGCCTTTGATTTTCCTCGATCAGCGTGTTGCTTCTTTCAATTAGAGGGGCTGGTCCATTTAAATACCACATCACTTGATGACTATCTAACCCTTGTTGCTTTGTCTCCTCCATTGGGTATTTCTTTTCCTATAAACTTGTTGGTGGTGCAGTTTTGCATTTTGTTGCGGTCCATGTCCTCAAGTGACGACGAGAGGAGAGTGCGTCAATCAGGTGTGTATCAAGATGATCGAAATGGGGTTGACTATTGGATGTGTGGTACCTCGTTTTGGTCTATAAATAGAGGGTCGTCTCCTACTACCTTTGAAGTGTTTGAAGAAATGTTTGTTAGCTTGATCATGATGTTTACATATTCTATAGCGTATCCTTTCATGTTGCGTATGCATGAAGAGGTTATGAAAGATGTTCATTGGAATGTCCTTGGTGGTGCACACAATTGGGTGGATGTTACTTGTTTGTTGGGGTAGGGGATGCAACGAGATGTTGTTCGCAGTACCTTTGATGGGGTCCTTCATGTTACAATCAGCCTTCCTGATATTAGGGCCAACTAGGCTAGTTCAGCATGTGGATTATTCTTTGCTGCATGGGTTAGTTAATTGGCTCTTTGATTTTGATACCATGTTTGTTGATATTGTCCAATGGGATGGGGTGCTGGCTTGCATAGTTCAGACAATGGAGTTGTTTGGTCATGTTTCCTCGTTGTTGGACTGATGTAACTATCACTATGACATGGTTGAGCATCAGGTTGATGAATGGGGTATATCATTATTTGGCTGCAAGTTTCGTATGGATTCTGGCATGGGCATTTGCTCTTGTGTTCTTCACGTACCTCCCACTACATAGGTTCATGATTCGGACATATCCTTTTTCTTTGCTGTTCATTTCTCCATCTGCCACCTTGAGGACAAGGTGGATGTTTAAGGGGGGAGTAATGATAGAATCCCATATAGAGGGAGTCATTTAGAGTTCGTTAGGGGTAAACACTATAAATAGGGACGAGTTAGTGAGATTGAGGGGATGAGAAATTGAATGTAGGGGAACTCTTAGGAGTTTTGGTTGAGAGAGTTTTAAGACTCTTCTTTGGTTACATTTGGGTTTGTAATTGTTGTTGTTGTTCTCAATTCAATCAATCGATATCGGTGTTCTATCATTGTCATTGAATGTGCCCAAACCAGCATGACCACTCCAGTTTTATATTTTCTCAATATTCACTACTTTTTTTTTTAGATTTCCATATCCTTCGGGAGTCTCTCCATGCCCACCTAAGCATCCTCATCCTACTAGGCTCATTTTATATATGGGTTGTTTCCTTATCTCCTAATATTCACTACCATTATTTTATTTTTTTTCAGTTGAACAAGAACATTTCGATTAAATGTCATACTTGTTGCACTCCACTCCATCTAGTTTGAATTGTATATGTAACATCGTTAATATCTCCATCCCTTTGTTTGATATACTTTAACTATCTAAAATGATTCACCTTTGGAACTTCTAATTGAACAACTCCATGATCTTGATCTATACTATACGTCATTTCACAGTGCATATACGTGTTCTTCATCCTACTTTAACTTAAAACCTTCAAACTATAACATTTTCTTCCAATGTTCTAATCTCTTGTTCACTCCATCTCTTGTTCACTCCATCTCTTGTTTTGCCTATTAAGACTGTATCATCTGCAAATGGCTGAAGCCATGAGTATATCCTCTTTAAAAAGTTTCCTTTACTTGTTAGTATGCAGAAAATTAGTGAGTTGCATTGACTAGAGGATAAAGCAGATTTGATGTTATCTTTTGAAAAATGAAAATCTATGCTATTAATAGAGTAATAGAAAATTAAAGCAAATAAACCACAACACCGGAGATGTTGACGCAGTTCGGTCCATGACCTACATCTGCGAGGCCACACCCAGATATGAAAATCCACTAAGTTGAAAACTCAGACTTACACAAGACCCTTTTATAGTGACTCCCTCACTAGTTTTGATGCACTCCTTCTCACACTTACAATAGAATCTCCCAAGTCCCCTTGGTGTGTTAAGCTCCCCTCGCCAGACTACCCAATCCCTAGTGTGTGTTGAGCTCCCCTCAACTGGACTACCCAAGATCCCCTTGGTAATAATTCAGAAATACAAAGAAAATGAACACAAGTTCAGAATTTGTAATCACACATTTCAAAGTGAAATGAAGTGAAAACAATTACTAGAAAAATCGAATACTCAAGACTTTAAACTCCTAATCAAAATGAGTGCTTCTCTGGTGTGTCTTGATCACTTATATAGTTGTCATGTAATTGGTTTGGATCGTTCAAATAACCTCTGGATAGGCTTCAATATTCAGCAATCTCATCTTAACAAATTCGGTTGTCTTCAGATACACTCTGTGATAACTGATAAGATTTGCCTTTTGTAACAACAAGCATACTCGTTGTATACTGCCACAACACTCCTCAACAGATTCAAATAACTTTTAGATAATGATTGTAGTTTAACCTCCAGATCTAGTATCTTCAACAACCATATGCCATTTGATAATTATCCAAATGCTCCACAAAACAAATTTTAAGCTAAATACAAATAATGACAATCATGCACATGTGAAATGTGACTCTTAACATCTTTGTACTTGAGATGATCATCTCTACTTATCATATTGATCAAGCGGTTTTGGTGATCATATTTCATAAAAAATGTGGTAGCATATTATTTATTTGAAAGTTCTTTGGTCGATGGCAATCATGTATTGCACTTACTATTCTTTTCACATATTTTGTAAGTTGGGGCTTATATGGTGGTCACTTTTTTTTTTCCTTGTAACCCTAGTTTTTTAGTTGTTTCTCTTGTCTTCTCTTTTTAAGGAGCACTTCAAGAGACTGAGGATTGAGAATGCTATGGGTTCATCTGCTGCTACATCAAAACAGGTAAAAACTCATTTTATATAGCTTGTCATTGGTTAACATTGGAAGATCTTAAGTACGTCTATGATATGCAGAATATTTTAAAATAGTTGCTGATTATGTCTGATAGTTTATATTTCCTCCTTTGCATTGTGTCAAGATTGCAATTAACGCCACTTGCATGAGAAATAAGGTAGACCAAGATTCTTCATGGGCCATGTTTTGGTTTGTTTTGTTAAACGCATGTACAGCAAAAGACTTACCATTTTTATTTTTATTTTAAATAATGATATCCATCCCTAGATGAGCTAGCTTTTTGAAGCCATGTTTATAGAAAAATGCGTTGTTTTTCTTTTTGGTCTTCAATTCTAGGCTGGTAGCTAATATTTGAAGTAATCGTAAGCATGTTTTATAGTCTACATGAAAAAAGATTTTTACCTATATGTGCATACGGTAACCATCTTTATACATGTCTTGCATGAATCTTAACAAACGCAAGTTCTGTATAATCAGAAATCGAATGTAAGAAGTAATAATCGCATAGGTATGGAGTAGAAACGCATGGGCTACAGTATAATTGCATTTTGAGACTACTCAACTCAAAAAGCTAGACTTTTCCTATATTTACTCAAGATAAATAATGAAAGTAGATGTATAGAAACATTTCTCATTTAGCTTTGTCGTATTTTGAGACTACTCGACTCAGCCCCATTAAGTCTTGAGATAAATTTATTTTTTGTCAAATTGTTTGCTTATAAATGTGACTTCCATTGATGATTGATTGGTGTTCCTATTTGTTGTTCGGGCTAAATACAGATTGCATATCTTCAAAGCCTTGGTTGCACTGTGGTCCCCGAATCACGCCTCCATGCCTCCCGTTTGATTGAACAATACAAATCGCTGTGAGGAGAGATAGGCTTGGAATATGTATCGGATGGAAGTGTGCCTCCTTATCAATGTTACCTAGGAAAGCCAGTTGAAATATTGCCGGTCGCTTAATTAAACATTAGCATCTGCTCCAAAAGCTGGCTGCTGGAAACAGGCTCCTAGAGTGCCTCTGATGCGAGAATGTGCAGATCAAGCTTGAGCAAGTGCTGATAAATAAGAACAATAAAGGCTCGATAACATGATATATAACAACAGCAACTACCCGGCGGAATATGTTCGACTTAGATAGTATGTACCTGTTGGAAAAATATGAAGTGAAGTTGAAAATGAGAAATCCCTAGGAAACATTGTTTCTATCGATCTTTTCTAACTGTATGTATATTTGTATACATTATTTGACTAATGAAAGCTACAACAAATTCGGCTTTTGATAGAGGTTTTGAACCTCTATGAAAGACCTTTCAAAGAGGTTTTTGACCTCTATGAAAAACGTCATCTTTTAAGTTATTATAATATCTTCAAAGCTTCCATAGGGGTTTTAAACCTCTATCAATTTTGGCTATTTCATAGAGGTTTGAAAACTCTATAATATCTTCAGAGACTTACATAGGGGTTTTGAAACCTCTATCAATTCTAGTGATTTCATAGGGGTTCGAAACCTCAATAATATCCTCAAAGGCTTACATAGGGGTTTCAAACTCCTATGGATACTAGCCAGTTCATAGGGGTTTGGAATCGGTAATAATATCTTCAGAGGGTTACATAGGGGTTTCAAATCCCTATCAAATGTAATTTTTAAAAAAATTAATAGTTGAAAATGCCCAGAATTATTAATTTTCATTTCCAATTGAAAATATAACAAATTTACATCCCACTCACAATTTTGTTATTCCATCAAGAAATTCGCAATGTTCAACAACCAATCAACAAAACAACAAATTGATAGCCACACATTTCACAAAACTTGTTAAAATGATTGAAAATCAAACAAATATTGAATCTTGAACAACAGTGATTCCTTCAACAAGAAGAAGGGAAGCAGGACCCTCAAGAAAATCAGTGATTCCTTCAACAGTAACAACACTAGCATCCATAGCGGTATGTCTGGAAACAAGCACAATGGAAGAAGCAAGTAAATGCTAAATATGATTTTGATTTAAGCATGCTCATCAACTTTAAGTACACATGAGAGAGGCTGTTGGCTTTTTGGGCTTTTTGGGAACTTAAACTCATACACACTATGTAAGTTGCAGTAATCATCTTCCTAGCAAACCATCTTCCATGGAGTGCCTGTTGTGCTTTCATGACTGACTTCGTGTTTTCGAATAGTAAATATACAAAGTCAGCGGTGTTCCATTTTGAAAATCCAAATCATGTTATCATCATACAGCAAATAAAAACAGACTTATCCTAATTATTATTCACAAAAAAAAGCATACTTGAGATAAGTTGTTAACCTTAATCACATTAATAGCAATAGTGAATTATGTATATTAGAACACATGGGGATGGTGGTGCAACATCGTCATCATCGTCGTTCCTATTACTATTACCAGTGCCCTCCCTTTACTTTGGCTGCTATATAATCAGACATCTATTTTTTTCCAAAAAGAACTCTCATCTAAATTTACTATGAAGCCAAAGCTTTAACCAACACAACCAAAGCACTAGAATTCTGCCATTCTGAGCAACATTATTTGTCTGGAAAAGACCAAAGCACTACAATTCTAACATCCAGAGCTACATTAGTCTTGGAAAAAACAAAGCCATAAGCATTTGAAACTTTTAACACCATGAAAAGTTTTGGCAGGTTTGATTAATCATGTAAGTAAGCACATACTCCTATATAAGTAGGAACTAATTAAATCTGCTGCAAATAATATAGATAGGCCTACCATAACTTTTTTTGAGAATCTGCTATTACTATGAACATAGGAAGACACCTTGCCATTGTCTCCTAATTGGTCTTCGATCCCGTGATCCGTTGTTGCTTCTGATCGATTATTTCTGTTTAACACGGCAGCTCCCCAAACCTTGTACACATGAAACACAAGAGTCATCAAATACTGAATTCATACATGCAGGATAAAATGAACTCTTGCATTCTATAAATTCTAGATCCTAACTTCAAAGTGTGAAACAATTTTCTACAAATGAACAAACATGGAAACATGCGAAAACTGCGATTTCTTGTTTAATTCTCTTGAATGTTTGATAGTATTCATGGTTCATGGATGCTCTCTGAATGTTTGTTATCTTTCTATCTCAAGAAATGATGGCTTCATGTTCTAACCATGGAAGCTAAGAAAAAGGACCCCATACATGGCAAAAAAAAAAAAACAAATAGGTGAAAAAGATTTGTGGGTCACTAGGACTATATAGTAATCACAAAGAACAAAAGAAAGGAAAAGATATGAAAGCATAGATGATTAAAAATGGGATCCACTATGACCAAAGCCTAAACAAGCATCAAAAACAATAATTGAAGGCAATTAAATTTCTGAAAGATCCACAATCCTTTACAATATTGCTTCATAGAGGAAGACTTGGAAACCTATGCAGAACATTACAAGAAATATGGCTTCCTCCAATGCAAGTTCCATATAGGTAAAGGATTATGGGTTTGCTTAAATCTATCTAATTCAAATCTTCGATTTGCTAATTTCAAGGGGGCTAGTCGATAATAAGAGTAAATAATGTAGCTACCAAGAATTAAACCCAAGACCGCCTCAGTCAGAGTTTGGCACTTCTTTTTTTGCCACTGCATCACACCTCTTGGGGGCGGTTGGCGTTAGATAATTACAAGAATAGTAACAACTTATGTATGTTCTACTTATAGGTCACTGCGTGAAAACATCGATGTGAGCAATGTAGTTGTTGAGGTTCCAGCTCTGTTAATCATGGGCGGGAAGGATTATACGCTCAAGTTTCCAAGCATGGAAGAATACCTAAATGAGACAAAGGCAGAAGACTATGTTCCTAACCTCGAGATCGTCTTCTTAGATGAAGGAACTCACTTTGTACAGGAGCAATTTTCCAGACCAAGTGAATCGGCTGCTCATCGCCTTCTTCAACCTATGTCAGACCACATAAACTAAAAATCAAGACCACAAAGAAGTGAAACAACCAAATGAAATAAAAGTTGTGTGTAAGACCCAGTTGAGATTAGTAAAAAAGAAATAAATAAGATGTATTTGTCACCTTAATTTGAAAGCTGAAGCACTTGCCAGTTGAAATTAGGAATTTAAATAATTCAAATAGAGAAATTTATTTACATGAGCAGACATGCCACTATGTTATTTCAGACATCAATCTACTAGTAATCTCATCAATTTCTTCTTCACAGGGCCTTCTACCAATTCAACAACATTAATGCAGAAAAACATGATCGCCGACAATGGTAAGAGACTACCAGATTTTTGAGCGTACACTGCACTGAAAAAATCATTGCAAAGCATGGAAACATCAAGATCATGATCCATAGCTGATCACAAAATTCTAATAGATTTTTGAGTTCCTAACAAATCGCTATGAGGAAAATGATTTCTCGATTGCAGTAATGTTTTTTTTAATTAGCAACTCACACAGGGCTTTCTTTGCTCATAGGAAGCAAGGGTTAGTGTTTAGTAATCAACCAATAGTAAACTCCCATCAATTTAATTTAGACCTAAGACCATCTCCTTTCTAAAGTTAAGGAGGCTTTATGTAACGGCCCAAAATTTCTAATTGTGTTTAATTCCTTAAACATGATCATTGACCCATACTGTGGGACCCACACCGTGATATGTCCATTGTCCGAGGCAAGAGGGCCGAGATATATTTTATATTTTTTTTTATGCATGCCTAGTGTATTATATATGTGTAGACTATTAAGTCGTTTATACGAGTATATAGGTATCGAGACAAGCGGAGGCGTACCTCGAGTTGCATGTCAACGTGGGACCGAGGTAGAGATTTATGGGGTAAGTTTAATGTGAGCTAACTATGGTTTTATAGTAGCTTTTAATGTGGCCATGTTTGATATTAAATTAGTGAGCGTAAGTTAGTAAAATAAATCAAATAGCCACATGATGTGCATCGAGACACGTATTGACCAATTTATAGGTCAAAGGAGTTAACCCTTGGTATCACTTAAGCATGACTTATGAACAAGTGTGTGAAGGTGGTCCACTAGTTGAGTCTCGAGATACGTGTGCACAAATGATCAAGGGTCATCGTTCAACCTTATCAAGTCACCTATAAAACACATAAGTCAAACTTTTGATCTAACTTATCATCAAAAATCGTTGGGTAAGGAAGGAGGGCAAAGAAGAGGGGTTGCTGTAGTGATCTTGGTAAAGGAGAGGTGAGCAATTCATTGAAGGTTTGATGAAAAAGAAGATCAAGTTCATCAAGCTAGGTAAATTCATCAAACCATAAGCATAGATGCAATGAATTCATGAAATTGGTGTTGTTAGTTGCTCTTTTTATGTTGTGGTTGATGTCATGGAACTCTAAATGAGTGTACGAGGGTTCTATGGGCATTAACATAGCCTATGTGTTGAGAAAACTCGAAATTCTGAGTTCAGGATTCTAAGTTCTGCGACACATAGCGCGCTAGGTATGAGATCTAGAGTGCTAATGCTAGATAAGGCTGGGTAGCGCGCTAAGTCGGGAATTAGCGCACTAATTGCTGTGACAGCACAAAAATCAACAATTTTCAAAAATGGCTTAAACACTGTAAATGGTTTTAAAACTCTAAGTAGAGGTCCAAACCCACTATAAAACCTATCAAACAACTCTAGGGAACTAAGGGGAGATCTCGGGAGTTCGAAACGCGTTTGGGAGTGTCGGGAGGCCGGATAGGCTAGGATAAGCTTTGTGACTTATAAGTAAAGTTGTGAGATAGATGATTTATATGCATAGAGCGCAGCTCCGCTATTTGTATGGAATATGTTGAGCGCGTCTCCATATAGTAGTGAAAAAGGTTAGGTGATAGTTCTCACCGCCGACCGGACGTAGATCATCTCGACTTAGCCTGTGTCAGTCTATACAATTTTAACTATGGTATTTACTTGCATTACTTGATTCAACAACTCTTTCGCTACTTTATGCTTTTAAATACCTTTTTTTATATTTTGGAAATGTGGCATATAATTCTATAGTTATTACTTAAATATCAATATACTCACCGTCTAGTTTGTGACGGTGGGTGTAGGTCCATCGAACACCAGCAGACAGGGGAAGCAGAAGATCGACGACTTTCCTTGAGCATTTCGGCGACTCTCCTGCCTCATTTTGTATGACTCGACTTTTGCTGTATTATTATGTTTATATCTTTACTGTACATTTTGGGTTGTATACCGGGTTGAGTGTATAGTTCCCCATTTTGAGACTCATATATCATACTGTGTTATTATTTTTATGATATATATATATATATATATGCATGTGATGTTATTTTTCCTAGTTTTCCACACTTAGGATTTTTGAATAATAAGAGCTTCCGCATAACCTTTAAACTACATGATAATATTAAAATGATAAAAAAATTTAACTAACTCTGAAACCTAATAATATCTAGACACGTGTATCGAAGAATATATTGACGAAAGGTTGACTAATACGTAATTAAGTCTTACGTGGTTAGGATTAAGACTTGATTACGGGATTAGGCCAGGTGGTGCCCTGTTTAGAAGAAGGAGTTGTCACACTTTTATTCTCTTTAGTAACTTTATAATTGTTCTTGATCAATAGTACTGATATATTACGGCAAACTTGACGTTACGCTCAATAGACATAAAGCACAAGCTAGTCCTAATTCAGTGCATTTGCAAGCATCTGCAAATAGTATTACATAGGCAGGAAATGAAAAAAATAAATTAACAACTTTATTTGCAAATGGTCTTTCCATGAACAAAAGAAACAAAGAAGAAAACAAACAAACAAAGAAACGAGAGAAGCAACTTCTAAAGACACTACATACAAGTCTACCAACATATTTGGATGTGAATAAAAACTAAGGCAAATTCTTGAAGAATTAACAATTATGTGAATCACATATATGGACAGAAGAACTACATGCACTTGCCTCCAAATAAAAATTAAAATAAAAACAAAAACAAAAACAAAAACAAAATTCCCACTATAAGGTTTAACCTCCCAACGTTAAATCTGAGTAACCCCATACCGAACCAATGAACCATCCACTTGGTTAGTGAATTCTCTTTAACATCTTAAACTACACCCAAAAGACGATGCTTAATTTCTTCCTACAATGTAAACATGCTTGTCCACCTTTGTACAGCTGTTGCAAAGACTATTCAAGTAGCATAGACTATTCAAGTAGCATAAACATAGTTAGGCTTTTAATAAGATTATATGGATTCTTAGATTATGGTGCAATAAGGTTTGGGTTGCAAAAGCAAAAAAAAACAAAAACGAGAAGCGAAGTAGTAAAACTGAATTGAGGCTAGAAGGGACAACATAAGTTAGGATCATAATCATTTCTATGATAAAGACATTTTGCGTGTAGAGGTGATTTTTCTGAATTACTTGATATAAGAGGGAGGGTTCAATTTATCATGTGAATCTATGCACATCATCCAAATACTTAAGTCGAGCGGACTAGAAACTTTTGGTCCATGTACCCTACTCTAATTAATTTGGATTGTGAAGCTTGGTAGTTATGGTCGTTGTTTAATCATCGAGTCGGTGAACTTTTTTTTTCCCCTTAAAGTTTTGCTTTTACATCATTTCTTATTTATATGTTATAACCTACTCTGTACTAACCACGAACAATTCTCACTTTCAGAAAATGTCTGTCGAGCGCATTACACATCATGTGTTGTAGGGAAAACTCTTGCTCCAAATCGAGGTCTCTATGCCGCCAGATATAATCTTATTAAAATATGCAAATCTATTCCAACAGAAATATTCAAATTCAATAATCAATTAGTTGTAGGCACCTATCATTGCAGTTCAATAATCAATCACAGTTCAATCTATAGAGCAAAGAATCGGCTTGGACTTTTGATCTATAGCAAATCAATCACCAAAGCCAATTCAACATAGAACCTATGAAATCAACTACATTCATCGCTAATTCAAGTCACAGAACCATAAAAAACAAAATTCAGTTAACCTAATCAATATAGAGACTTAGAGAGATTGTAAATCAGTAACCATTTACCACAGCCAATTCAACACATAACCATATAACTATAGAAACAATCTCAGCTAACCTAATCAACACAATGAGATCGTAAATCAGTCTAGATGATCAAAATTAAACAACAGAACCAAAGATTCACAGCTTCATCGAATTGAATCGTTTGGGTTTGAGATCGATCGAGTCTAACTTTGCAGATCGGACAACTGGTCTTGAAATAGAAGAAGGTGCGAGAGCGGTGAAAAAGAGGCGAGGCGGAGGCGGCGGACCAAACCCTAGATGTGAAAACCACAACAGCGTAATCACCTAATCGAGTGAAGAAGAGTGAAATCCACAACAGCCTCAGTAAACCCTAGATGTGAGTCGATGAGAGCAAGTCGATAGATTTGAGTTTTAATAGCCAATGCATAGCGGTTATTAAAACCCCTATATATTAGGTGCTATAAAAAGCTTAATTGCCTAATACATGGGGGTTACTTAAAACCTCTATGTATTAGGTGCTATTAAGCCTAAATTGTTCTAGTGGAACTCTCTGAGTCTGGATTAAATGTATGTTTGTGCTGTCTGTCAAATTCGCATCAAATATTGTTCTCATTACAGCTGCCAATACTGAATTCAACATAAGCCTCAACTCATTTAAGGGTTAACGCTGCCGAAACTTGACTTCTCTCGAACCTACTATATTTCAAAATATTCAACCAAGTTTTGGTGCCTTTCAAGCAAAGGATTTGCAGAAAAAAAAAATGTGATGGTCTAGCAACTACTAAGGATCTCAACTTTTAATGCGGAAGACAAGCTAGTCTTTGGAGATGACGATTTTTGTCATCGAGGTGATTTCTCATTCTAAAAGCCCTCAGGTGCTTGAAGAGGTAGTTCGTGATGCGGTCGCCTAAAAGTGTTCCGTGGAGATCATTGGAAGGAACGAAGTAAAGTTCGCAACAAAACCTTTTTGTTCGTTGAATAAAGCAGTGGACAGTGAAAACTTCGATGAATTTTTACAAGACTGTCCCGATAACATTATTGTCACAGCTCTTGTAAGTGAAGGAGATAAATTTATTTTATTTTCTCTGTTTGATACAATGAAGCTTAGTTTTGAAGGTAAAGTTATTCCACATCGTAAGACGCGTGAAGGTACAAAAATTCGAGGGCGAATTTTTTCTAAATGGGGGAGAATGATGAAGATGAAAACCATAGAGATTATGTGCAGGAAAATAATTCAAGCATCAAATTCGAGAACGCATTTTTCTCAACCAAGAGAGAATGATGCAAATAAGAGTTTGTGCTAGATTCAGATTTCTTATTTATTAGATAAGATTGTTAGCGCTTGTGTCAAAGTTTTAGTCATAGTTAAATTAACTTAGATTTGTTTTTAGTAAAGGAATTTATAGTAGTTGGAGTCTACGTTAGTCTATAATAAAGTCTATATATAAAGGTTGATCGTACTTTGTTAGTGGTGGATTATTTTTGTTGATTAATAAATTGAATTAGTGTCCTTATTTGGAGAGTTTCTTGGGTTAAGAATTCTCTTTTTTGTTGAGTTTTCTCTTTCGCAACTCTAGATCTACATCAAGATTGAATGGAAATTGGTTATTATCTCGTTTGTTTTTTGGGGGAGTATGAGAGAGAATCTTAGGACGGCAGGGAAACGCTAACAAAGTCATATGTGTTCTTTCTAGACTTTTGCTTTATACTAGACTATAAAGCTTTTCATTTTTGTTCTTCCAAAGTATTATCCATAAGAGAGAGCTTGCTTAGTCTTCAAAAGCATCTTACAAGCGTTCTTTATCGAAAGAGAAGAAGATTGTATAAAATATTTTGTTGGGAAAAGCATGAAATCAGCTCAGCTTTCCACATGGATCCCACAAACACAAAGCGTAGGAACCACAAAAGCAAAATCCCAACTCCCATATCGGTCTACCTATCATTGGCCCTCGCTTTTACTCTATTTCCAAGTGGGACCACAAAATTGTTTCGAGCTTGAAACCTAAGCTAACTTTTTTTAAGAGTTTTTTTTGTAGTCCTCCCTATGTTCGTAATTATTCGAGGCCAACAGTCTAACTAGCTCGTGCAGCTATTTACAAAGTTATACTTCCTAAAGGCGTAACATCTCTCCTTCAGTAACGTTATTTTACCTATTGCTTACAAGTTCGAGACATTCGATTCTTCCAATATGATTTTTTGTTTTATATAGTTCGGATTTGAGGAGCATTGAATTTCAACAACATAAACACAACACAACAGCTGATGATAACGGTAAGTTGTTTTACTGCTATGAATAACTCCCAGGGGTGTATTCAATTGAGATTTTAGTGGACTTTTGGTTACTATTAACTATAAAAAGTTTAGGTGTATTCAATTAAAACTTTTAGAGAGTTTATAAAAGTAAAGTGTATTCAATGTGATACAGACTATAAAAGTTTGGAGGTATTTAATTTTAACTTTTAGAGAGTTTATAAAAAGTAAGGTGTATTTAATTTTTTTGTGACTTTTGTGGTTTGGTTACAAATCTCGACTTTTATAGATTTTTTGTATAAAAATACACATAAAAAAATCTTCAACTTCTCTTCACCTCAACCCAGAAACTTTTAGCAACTTCTAATTTTTGTTGATTCCCTTATTCAATAAGGACTTCGTTGTTCACAATGTATTTTCTTATCAATTGTTTTTATCAACTTCTCCAACCACTCCACAACTCATGGATTTCATTGCTCATTCATTATACTCTAATGTCTATGTTGATGAAAATGAAAATGATGTCGTTATTAACAAGTTCTCGTTCTTGCACCACTTTACATTTTTTATAGGATATTTTTACAAAGAAGTTTCGTTTGTTAAGTGTATAATTATAATCTCAAAAAAATGTAATATATTATTTTTGAAAAAAATAATCATATATTTTTTTTTCAAATGCAAGAAGTGTATTTTAAGAAATTTAAACTATCATTCTTAAGGAAAAATATAAGTTTTTTTATTTAAGTAAAAAAAATGCAAAATTTTTACATAATGATCTTACTTGGTTATTTTTTGCCATTAAAAGATGATTCATTTACCTATTTGTTTTATTGATATTTATTTACTTATTTGTTATGCTACTATCTTGATAGTAATTCATTAATATGTATAAATAACTTTTTATTAAAATACAAAAATACTTTTTAAAAAATTAGTAATTCTTAAGAAAAACTCCACCTATGTTGTACACTATGTGCGCTACATAGCCGGTCCCAAGTCCGGATAAAGGAGGAGGACTCTGACGCCCATGTTTTCATACCGAAAAATGGGTAAGGGAGGTCGAACTCACTTTTCATACTCGAAAAGTGGGGGAGGGATGCCCCAAGCTTATTTTTCATTCTTGAAAAATGGAGGAGGGTTGCGATAGGTTGACAGCCAGCGTAAAACTTTTGTCACTTTTCATGAAATGGATCAAACATATATAAACGTTGGGGTGTTCCCACCTAGCGACGCGCTGCATCGGAGCCCTGGTGTAGTGAGAAATGAGCAAGGGTGTGTTTCACATCGACGTCTAGGTGTGAAGAAAAATTAGCAAGTGTTCCCACACATAGGACGTGCGTGGGTAAAGAAGCTAGTTCAAAACAAACACGAAAACAAAAACAAAATCATAGATACGGATACTATATCTTTTAGACAAAATAGAAATAGAAAAGGAAAACAAATACAAATGGGAGAAAAAATTCGTTTAGGAACATGAAACATATAAACACTTATGGGGAAGTCAATAGAACTAGTAGATACCATGATTAAAAGGAGAGTCAATATTGCTTGCCTCCAAGAGACAAAATGGGTAGGAGAAAAGAGTAGAGAAATATGAAGCACATGGTTTAAATTGTGGTACACTGGTATAGATAGGAAATGCAATGGAGTAGAAATTATGGTGGATAATGATTATAAGGATAAGGTCGTAGAGGTTAAAAGAATGAGGGATAGATTGATTCTAGTAAATTAATTATTGTAGACGAAAAAATTAACATACTTAGCGCCTATGCACCACAAGTAGGATTAAGCGAAAGTATCAAACGTAAGTTTTGGGACGATATGGATGGATTTATGCAAAATATACCATTAGATGAAAATGTTTTTATTGGAGGAGATTTAAATGGGCATGTCGGGGCCAGTATCGATGGGTTCGAGAGAGTTCATGGAGGTTTTGGTTACGGTAATAGAAATGAAGGAGAATCAATCTTAGAATTTGCTTCAGCATACGATCTTGTCTTAGCAAATACTAGTTTTAGGAAGAGGGAGTCGCATATAATTACTTTTAGTAGTGGTCATAACAAGAGTCAAATAGACTTTATTTTAACAAGAAAAATAGATAGAAAAATATGTAGAGACTGCAAAGTCATACATGGTGAAGCACTTACTACCCAACATAAGTTAGTAGTACTTGATATTAAGCTAACACGGTGACATAATATGAATAAAAGAGTTAGCCCCTAGAATAAAGTGGTGGAACCTAAAACATAGTAAACAAGTAGAGTTTAGAGAAAAACTACTAAAGGAAAATGTTTGGAATAAATGCTAATACAATGTGGCTTGAAATGAGTAGTTGCATAAGGAGAGTGAGATCAAACGTATTAGGTATATCTAAAGGCTTGAGACCACCAAAGAAGGAAACATGGTGGTGGAACGAGGATGTCCAACGAGCAATTAAGACCAAAAGAGAGATGTATAGGAAAATACCTAAGTGTCAAAATGAAGACGTGTACAATCAATATAGAGAAGCTAGAAAACAAAATAAAAAAGTAGTTAGTCAAGGTAAAACAAATTTCATGGAAGATCTATATACAAGGTTAGGTAATAGAGAAGGCGAATATATATATATATATATATAGGCTAGCCAAATTAAGAGATAAAAAGAAATAAGACCTAAGTCATGTAAGATGTATTAAGGACGAAAATCAAAATGTTTTAACACGCGAGGATGATATTAAAGAGAGATGAAGAAGTTACTTCGATAGTTTATTTAATGATGGTCAAGTTGATACTATAATATATGAAAACTCACATCAAGAAAGAAATGTAAACTATACACTCAATATTAGAATTGTAGAAGTTAAAGATGCATTGAAAAGAATGAAACTAGGGAAAGCATGTGGCCCAAATGAAATACCCATAGAGGTTTGGAAATGCTTAGGAGAAATTGGATTGACTTGGTTAACAAAACTTTTCAATAAAATTTTAAAATCAAAACGGATGCCAATGAATTGGATAAGAAGCACGCTTGTGCCAATCTTCAAAAGCAAATGAGACATTCAAAGTTGCTCGAACTACCGGAGAATTAAACTTATGAGTCACACTATAAAACTTTGGGAGATGATAATTGACAATAGACTAAGGAGCGAAACAATAATATCAGAGAACCAATTTGGTGTCATACCTGAGAGGTCAACTATGGAGGCGATTTTCCTTGTAAGATGATTGTTAGAAAAATATAGAGAAAAGAAAAAAAATCTTCATATGGTATTCGTAGATTTAGAAAAAGCATATGATAAGGTCCCTAGAGATGTTCTTTGGTGGGTTCTAGAAAGAAAAAGAGTGCATGCTAGATACATAGACACTATTAAGGATATGTATGATGGAGTAGTAACGAGTATAAAGACATTTGGAGGAGCCACAAAAGAATTTTTCATTACGATATGACTACATCAAGGATCGGCTTTAAGCCCATATCTATTTACTTTAGCTATGGATGAACTAACTAGACATATTCAAGAGGATATACCATGGTGTATGCTATTTGCATATGATATTGTCTTAGTAGATGAAACAAAAGATGGAGTGAATAGGAAATTAGAACTATGAAGGAATACATTATAATCTAAAGGTTTTAAGTTGAGTAGGACGAAAATCGAATATATGCACTGTGAGTTTAGAAACACTAGACATCGAGGTGGCGGAGTGGTAAGATTAGAGAAAATAGAAGTTCCTAAGGTAAACCACTTTAGATACATAGGATCAATCATACAAAATGATGGTAACATTGAGAATGATGTCACACATAGAATTTAAGTTGGATGGAAGAAATGGCAGAGTGCAACATGGGTGATTTGTGATCGAAATGTTCCTATTAAGTTAAAAAGAAAATTTTATTGGACCGCAATTAGGCCAGCTATGCTCTATGGAAGTGAATGTTGGGTGGTAAAGCAACAACAATTATATAAAATGAACGTAGCAGAAATGAGGATGCTTAGGTGGATGTATGGTAAAACTCGTAAAGATAGAATAAAAAATATAGAAATTCAAAGACAAGTAGAAGTAGCACAAATTGATACAAAGATTAGGGAAGGGCGGTTGCGGTGGTTTGGTCACTCGCAAAGACGGCATACAAATGCCCAAATTAGAAAACTTGACTCAATAGAAACTGTAGAAATTCGACGAGGTAGGGGCATGCCAAAGTTAACATGGGATGCATTAATTATGAAGAATTTCAATGGTTTGAAAAGCTCACCATCAATTGCCCTTAATCGAGCACAATGAAAAAAATTTGATCCATGGAGTGAGGCTATGTTGTTTTTGTAGTAATTCTTAAGAAAAAGAAATATAAGTATTCATCTATTTTTATAATAAAGTGCAAAATATTTGTTTCAATATAAAAATCACAAAAATTTACTAGTATCAATCAAAATCATGTTTAAGAAGTTCACAAAAGTTATTAAAAATTTTAAATATTAA
This sequence comes from Stephania cephalantha, assembly GCA_039657325.1. Lineage (NCBI taxonomy): Eukaryota > Viridiplantae > Streptophyta > Magnoliopsida > Ranunculales > Menispermaceae > Stephania > Stephania cephalantha. Next base: position 31,627,892 of record CM077569.1, read on the forward strand.
TAAATGTCATCAAAATGAAGTTTACATAAAGTTTATCAAAGTCTTTAAAAGCCTACGAAAATCTACAAACTTCATAAAAGTCATCCACTTATAAAAGTAACCAAAAGTCTATTAAAATCTCAATTGAATACACCTATGTAAATTTACCTCTTTTTTGGTTGCTTACTTTTACCACTATATGATCCCCTCAGTTGTATGTGTTTGATAAGAAATTAATCCATTCATCCAAAAAGAAAAATGCATATCCTTGAGGGTACTTAGGTCATTTTAGTTTGAAAAGGTAAAGAAAGAGAACCTATTAACCTTCAAATATGCTCCATCCTCACATTTCTCAAACTCTCTCTCTCTCTCTCTCTCTCTCTCTCTCTAAGCTGTTCCTTGCTTTGGCTTGTGTTTTCTTTTTCTTATTCACCATATTTGAAGCTGTGAAGGTGATTCTCTTAAGTTCCTTCAAATGGCAGCCTCTGACTCACCTTATTTCCAACCTCCACAAATCCCTCCTCAAAGCCTACTTTCTCCACCAATCCAAGCAGACAACAAACCAAAATATAGAAAATTATTACACTCTCATATCTTCTACAAGTCTCTTGTTGTTGCAGTTCTTCTTCTTCTTCCATTTATCTCATCACAAACTCCTAAGTTCATCAACCAACCCTTATTCACTAGAAATTGGGAACTCCTGCATCTACTCTTTGTCGGCATCGCTGTCTCCTACGGCTTATTTAGTAGAAAAATCGTCGTCGAAGTGGAAAAGGACAATCCAATGCAGACTGATCAAAGTTTTGCTACATCCTCCTACTTCTCTAGAATCCTTCAAGTCTCGTCCTTCTTCGAAGATGAACCAGAAAGCTCATCATCATCTGGTCCTGAAGACAGCAACAAGATGGAGACTTGGAATAGGTCTCGATATTTTTGCGACGATGATGCGCCAACAACGATTGTTATAGACAGGAATGGAGTCGATAGGGACCAACAGAAGAAGCACTGTTTCAGTAACACCGGCAATAAACAACACCTGGTTTTGCCTGTTCGGAGCTTGCGGTCTATCAAGTCTGATAAGGGAACAACAAGCAAAGCATCTTCGAGTTGTCTTCGCAGGTCTGATTCGACTCCTCTCAAGAACTGTCTTTCAGGTAAAGAAGCTGCAATTACTGGGAATAATAATCATGATGTTGGAAGTTTGGACTGCGTTGGTTTAGATGAGAATTTGAATGAAAATGTTGTCCTTCCTTCACCAATTCCTTGGAGATCAAGGTCTGCAAAGATTGACAGGAAAGAGGTCATTGAAAATGGCACTGCTGCTTGTCCTCTTTCCTTCGTCGAGGAATCCAATATCGATCCGACACATGAGCAGTGGATTCGACGCGCTGCTACTTGGTCATCTCGAGCCAATTCTACTTCGCATTCTTCACAGAAGAATTTCTCTCCCCCACCACCGCCACCACCTCCTCCTCGGCCGCAAATGCAAACCAAGAAAGTGGAAGAATTTGGATGGAAGAAGCTCCATAAGTCTCAGCCTCCCCCACCTCCTCCACCACCATCACCACCGCGACACCCTGTGATTCCAAAATCTTCATCCATCAACATGGTTTCGTTGTCTCAGAATAAGACCGCCGAGACCATGATGAGCAGGAGTAACACCAGTGAAGATGTTTCCAGGACGAGCAATGGAAAGCTTAGGCTGGATCCTCTAAAATCCGAAGCGAAATCAAAAGCCAGTGTCGAATATCCAACTGTGCAGACTAAATCAGTCCGAACAATTGCTGGAGATGGGATTGAAGAAAGAGTAAATGAGAAGAAAGAAATTGTGGAGAAAGTAAATGTGGTATATGATGATTACACTGAGGAGGACAGTGATTCCGATAGCAGCGAAGCCGAAGAAGACCATCGTCAAAGAAGTTTGGAAGAAAGATCAGACGTTCGCGTGGAAGCTGCGGCCGCTGCAACCAAGAGTAGTAGTAGTAGTGCAAGGGAAGAAAGTGAGGAAGATGATGGAAATGAGGTTGACAAGAAGGCTGCAGAGTTCATAGCTAAGTTTAGGGAGCAAATAAGGCTGCAGAGGATTGAATCCATTAAGAGATCGAGTCGACAGCATATGATTCGAAGCTCTACGCCCACGTAATTGTATCAACTCTATCCTTGCTCTCATTTGACATCTTAATCATGAGTACAAATATCAAATGGAAATTAATTTGTAGTTCTATGAACTTTTCTTGATTAACTTCTTTTCTGGAATCTTAGTTAACTTTTTTGTTGTTGGGACTTTACTATTGAGTTTAGTTTCATTTAACTAACCACTAAAACCTCTTCCATTGCTGTAGCACTTAGTACTTGTATTTTGTTGTTGTAGTTGTTGTTAAGGGTTTTGGAGCAACCATGAATTAGTAGTTTTAATTGACCTTCTACAGGACAGTTATGCATACTTGTGATTCGCATTGCATACTTTGTTTAGGACGGTAACATGCATCAAAAGTGAGTTGCATGCCAAACGTCCAAGTCTTAAGACTCTAAGAGTCGCACTTTAGCGAGCGTGTCCTGTGGAATCCAGAAGGAGTTGTAAGAGACCGATACAGCTCATGTGCATTGAGTTAAAGCAGTTTGACAGATCTTCCTCATATATATTGTGCATTAAAAATAACTTCTAATACTGTTATATTTAATAGGCTGAAATTTCCCAAAGTGGCTTTCTTGGCACCTAGAACTCAAGGTTTATATTTAAAAGAGGCATTAAGTAGGTTATTGCTGTTTTTTTTTTTTTTTTTTTTTTTTTTTTGACTGACACATCAATCCGCGTTGAGATGTACTGATACACCTCGAATCCAGTGTTTATATAAAATTGGAGGCACATCTAACATTCAAGGAGCATTTAAACCATTTGTGACATTAGATATTCAAGGCACAAGGGTAACCTTGTTGATTGAGCATTTTCAACATCACATGAACAATTATATTGGGCAGATTCATGTACACCTTCAGTTCTATACATGTATATAGAGCAGTTTATATACAACTCTCTTTTCCTTATTCTGACTCTCGTAAATGAAATTCTATAACCATAGAATGTATTTTTACCTAAGGCCCAGGGTAATTGCAATGAGAATATTTCTTTGACACACCATACGCAAATAAGACAGAAATAATGGAGCCTGTTGAGAATATTAACAAATTGCACCAACAATCTTTTCGAATCATGCTCGAAAGATTGCAATTATCATCATTTTCAACAGGCAACTTTCACCTGGTGTGCTTCTGTACGATCAACATTGAAACTACACATTTGACATCCAACAGAATGAATTCTTTTCCAAAAATGTGAGGAGAAAAGTAAGGAACAAAAACCCAACCAGATGAGCAAAAGCTAATGGCAGAGGTCAATTGCATACCACATCTGAGTAAAAACCTATTGTCCTCCTCTGACAGTCTTGGACGGAGAGCAGTTCCACATCAAAAACCTCAAATTGTTTCGAGCTGAAGAATGTTGATGGACCCACCTAAAAAAATTCAGCATGATCAATCTAAAATTGTTACAGGGTGATGTCACAGAGATGAGGAAATCAGCTTGTCCTTGTCCATCAGAATTTATTCATTTAGGCGAGTGGTCAAATTGACACAAATTTTATCTTTTACAATTAGCTTCCATTCGCTTCATTAAATATATCACTTGAAATTTAGTATTTTTGTTGATGCATATGAAAAGAAATTAAGCTGATTATTGAGTTCCACGGTCTAAAATGAGACTAATGAATTTTCGAAGTTATAGGTTTTTGAAAAGGTCTGATAACGAATTTTTATCTTAGGCTTCCAGTGATCAAGAAGCACCTCTGAATATTGGCAGCATAGTAGCTAGACAACTTGTTAGACCATACAAGAGCAATAATGGATGACAAGAGAACACAATAAACTTTTGACACAAGGTGCCTTCCAAGTGAAAAGTACGAGTACCATAAAATATTATATAACAGTACACAAGTTGGAAAAAAAAGAACATTGGACTAATTAATAAAGAAACTAAGAGACTCACTGGTGGTCCAAGTTCTGGTGGAATGATTATTCTTCTTTTTCCACCCGGCTTCATGTCTTGAATCCCTTTCTCAAATCCTGAATCATCTTTCAGTTCCATTTTAGTCACTTAGCATAAAATGCATAACCAAGCAAATATGAAATAAATTTTCCCCATTGTAAATTTCTCACCTGGAACCAATGCCTTGGTGCCCATACGAATCTTAGCCGGGGACCCCTGCAAGTAGGTGCTATCAATGCGACGACCTGATTCATTATAGCCAACATAGTGAAAGGTCACCTGGCATCAATAACACACTTTAGGGACTCGTATTGTTCATGATGAAACCTTTTGTAGATAAGCATGCATATTTTATTGCCTCCTCCCTCGGTATGGTTTCAAAAGCTTCAAATAAGGAGAGTCATTGTCATGAAAGCTTCGTTATAGATATTATTCACGGATTAAATCTCCTTTTTGAAACACGCAATTATCTCTGTCTAAGAAACTGAAATGGGACGGTTTCTTTGGTTACTGAAAGCAGAACTCAAAGATAAGATAGCTATATGTTTATAAATAGCTAGCTCAAGTAGGCTGCAGATACAACGCATCAGATGTGCAAGAAATTAAAGAGAATTTTCATCTCTACACCTAAGGAAATTGGCAATAAGATGATAACAGTTCCGAGGTATTGAAGCAGTTTAAATATCATATCAGTAATAAAATCAATGTGATTGTATGGCACATCAATCTGATTATAGACAATCATAACTACAGGACGTGCATCTTGATGCATACTGCATTTTCACATTCTCGCTCATGGGAAGAGAAGACCGTGATTCTTCTCTCACATGATCCACAGGAGAAACTTTGTGTCTTTAGTGAAATGTTAATTGATAGACCCAGTACCATCTATTCAAAACTACATAATACATTAAATAATGTTTTCACAAGTTCCAAATAACTAAATGGGGCAAGAATAATGGTTTTTATATATATAAGCCACGTTTTGCTGTTGCTCATAAGATATTCTTCAATAATTTAAGGAAATAGCCAGCTTGTGTCAAGATTCAAGATAACAAAATTAGCAAGAGGAGCAATATGATTTCATAAAAACCTTGTTTCTCTTTCTTATGCATTAAACAGCAATATCAGCAGCTCTAGGCATGAATACAACATAGTTTTTTTCTGTTTATGTGATTATAGAGAAGCAAGGATTGGGATGCAATCAAGAATTTGCTGATCTATAAGTATACCTGCTGTCCATCCTTCGGTTGTTCTCCATTACCAACTCTAATATCCAGATATATAAGCCCAGAATCACACTTAACATAGTCGCCAGATGTCACTACCTGAACTTCAAATCCTGAATTATCCAAATATAATTTCAACTTCTTACACAGGAAGAAATATTCCTTGATTGAACTTGAAGAATTAAAACTAGAAAGAAAATGTACAGCGGGGTTTAATTTCATTAACTAAATTCTCTAATTAAGATTCTATAAGCTTCAAGAAGATAAAGTATAGTTCCCAGAAATTGAGATTTATTTTAATAAAATATTTGTATCTAACAAAGAAATAAGAAAGTTCAGAATGACCATTAGAGACAGTTGTAGCTGAAGGGGCTTTTTAAATATAATAACTTAGAGATTGCACTAAAGTTTTGTGCGAAGGCTTTGATATTTCTTTGGTTAGTGGAATCTCATACGATAGGGCACAAAGGATTTGTACCTAGCAACGAGTTGAGCTAAGGAGAACATTGCTAAAAAATGCGTAGAGTCAAGACACTGGAACAGGCCGCAATCACGCCATAGAATGTCATTGATCAACATTCATAGGCCTCTACATGCAACAAACAATCTTGAATCCAAGATTTTAAAGTGACGACATTCTAACAGTTGATATTAATTAAGTCAGACAAGGACTACATAACGGCATGGAGAAAATGATTCAAACTCGGACAGCATAGCATGAGCGTAATGATGTACACAACTTAAGAAAAGCCCTTTTTTCAGTGTTGGTCTTTACTGTTTATCTCCTGACCTCATCATTAATATCTATGCCTAGCGACAAGATATATCCAAGTATGATGGATCAATTCGGCCATGGCACTAAGTCAAAAAGAGGCAAAGTTTGGTTCACTGAAAGTGCTTCTTTAAGGTCTGTTCAGCCTCCTAAGGAAGTTCATGGGTGCTCAAATGTATTTGGATTATCCGAGATAAGTGAGGATTTCATTCTTCGCCTAATTGGAATTTGAAAGTCCACTCGCCTGTGGGTTGATAGATAGCCTACAATGGAGTGCATTTGGGAGACTGCCCCAAGGAGTCTTTTAAGGTGTTTGACATTAATTTGTACCTTCATAAGGGAGATATCAACTATCGGCTGAAGGAATTGTTTCATGAGTTGGGCATGCGGAGTATATGGTCCAAAATGTCTACCGCCCCAAAGCTCAACTTTGTGGGGGAGGACCAAATTATCTGGACCGAAGCGTCTCAATACTTTGGAGCAAATCACAAATGAAGGAGACAAAACAAGTTGCGAATTATGAAATAAAACGAGAAATAAATCATGAATCAGATATATACAAAGCCAAAGGGGCAACAAATGCATTTGTTAAGAAAAGGAGAAATCAAATTACATAATTAGATCATATGTTCAAGAAAGAAGAACCTAAAAAAAAATGCATCCAAATAGCACGATTGTTTTACACAAGTGCTCTCCATTTTAATTTTGTAAGGAATCCAAAATTCATTCGAAAATGGGGGGAAAGTATGTAGTTCAACTAAACCCTTGAAGAACAATTTGGAATGGGAAAACAGTGATGGCACAATAATGTCTGATGGTTGGAAAAGTAAAACAGAAGATTAATTTGTAATTTCTTAGTGAATAGTCCAAAGACAACTGTTTTTTTTCTTTTACTAGTGTCAATAGATACATCTGAAATTTCTAAGAGACCTGAAACAGTTTTTAAAATGTAAAATGGAGTGGTTGAAAAGTTGGAGAAGTCATCCAGGTGATGACAGTTATTGCTTATAATTAGGAGTTGGCAAGATATGTTGATGAAAACAAAAGTTAATATTAGACCACAGATGGTGGTCATCAATAGATTCGTGTCTAACCTTATACCTATAAAGAGGTTTCTTATGTAGACAATGAGGCATACTCTTCGCTTAATACATTGATCAATAGATCTTATTAGGCATACTTTGTCAAACGAAATTCCACAATACAAATTTTATAAATTCGACCCGTGTGACTTGGTATGCCACAAATATATTTTAGGGGTACTTGAATGATAACCAAGGAGCTTTAATTTCTGTATTTTCTTTAAAATGAAACAAGGAAGATTCAAACCACCCAGGAGGGGTGGTGGAGTGGTAAGAACTTTGCATGTGGGTTGTTCGAGTCCCTGCGTCAACAAAAATACCACTTCCTGCTAGTCTCTCCCAGTCAGTGGGTTCGGTGGGACCGACTTAACCCTATGAGATTAGTCGTATCCAAAGGGTGCGGATACCCATAGTTATAAAAAAAAAAAAAAAAGTCAAGACAGAGTTTAAGATGGTTGAGGATTCTGGAAATTTTTTCAGACATGTTTAAAGATTGCAAATACTTAAGCTACTGGCTCAAAAAAAAAAAAAAAAAAAAAAAAAAAAAAAAAAAAAAAAAAAAAAAAAAAAAAAAAAAGGTAGGTGAATTTTGATATGGCTTTGGTGATGGGTTTCACATTTGAAGTGATAGATCGGGCAAATAAGTTTTACACTTCTACTAATAAGTTTTCAAAAACATTTTTATTGTTAATTAGTTTTAACATTTTCTTTTAAATTTGTTGTGTCTATACCTATCAACTAAACTGGAACATTAATGATGAAAGACGGAAGCTTCAACTTCAAAGAGCCTTACATGCTGCGGCTTATTACTTAATCCCTACTTTCATTAGAGTCCTACCTTTAAAGTTGAAGCAAAAGTTGAAAAGAGGATTGTACATTGTATGATTGCATTTTAAAAGCAGTCCCTGAAATTAATGAAAGTGTGCAGATTGAAGACCAACCTAAGGCGTTTAAGCACGCAAAAGGATTATTTGGTTTAAATAAATACTGCAAATACTCTTTTATATAAATAATTGAAGTTATATATTCTAGTTAAAATGATTTTTAATGCAACTGAGTAATGGACTGCTTATGAAGACGAACGTACAGATTTACAAAGATTCGCAGCCAGAGTTTTGCGATTGACCTGTAGTTTGTCTAGTTGTTAAGGGAAGTGCAGTCAGTTGAACTAGAACCAATGTAGAGAACCTTAAAGGAAGTGGAAAGCTTATTCCTACTATTAATGTCTTATCGAAATGGTAAGAACTAATTTAGAGAAGCTTCAAGAATAATTTTTTTTTATTTGTTTAGGTAGACACAAAATGAAAAAATCACTTGCACAAATAACAGACGAATAATTTGATGTTAAATATGGCTCGCTACTTGTATTCTCCATCACATGACATAAACTATAATGGTAACTTGTATTTTGTTGTTGATAGAGATCACATTGCCTTGAACAATTAACTCTCGAAGTTGGTTTCGTTGTCACCACCGTGAGTTTGAGGGGAATGTTAAAAAGATAAATATCTTTTAGTATGGTAACTTGTGTATTAGGAAATATATGTGGTTTAGGAAACTTATGTAATTTCCATAATGGTTTATTTTCCTAATTCGTGTCTTACTTTATATCTATAAAGAGGTTTCTTATGTAGATAATGAGGCATATTCTTCTCTTAATACATTGATGATTGATCAATAGATCTTAATAGGCATACCTTGTCTAATGAAATTCGGGAAGTCCTGAGGTGCATTATTTGCTTTTTGGATCCGCTTGTTCTGTTCAAGCAAGCGCCTTTCGTCATACAACCTCTTACTGTTTGTACTTCCAAAAGCAGAAGAACTCGCAAATACTCCTGTTTGTACCAAAAAGAAAAGGATGTATCTCCTCTTCAATTCACCTTTACCATCCACACATGAACTGCTTCTTCACAAGCAAATCAAACGTACATAAATAATAATAAACCCAGAATGCAATTAGCAATGAAAATGTGAATGCAAAAGAGAAAACTAACTTCACCTTCTAAGCTTATTATTAAAGGGGTGGCATGAATTACAACGGGTTGATGAAAAATTCCTTTGGCGTAAAGGGGAATTCCAATGTGGATGAGATAAAAGAGTTGTATCTGCAAAAGAGGAAAAAGGGGCAGTTGCTAATTCTATATATGTTGTAACCTTCCTCACCCAATAATTCAAGCAGTGGATGGATTAAGCAAGGTTACCTGCTAAGCACAGCATCATTTTCAGTTCAATCTGAAGAAATGGTGTGGAGAACGGAGAGAGAAAGAAAGATCGACGTAAAGAAAGAGTACCATAGATGGTTTACAGCAGAAGAAGAAGAAGAAGAAGAGGCAATGTTGTAATGGATTTCTCTTTTTCTTATCACTTCCGAGTTAAGTTTTATGAAGGGAAATTTGACAAAATATCCAAATTGATGTCCCGTAATAAAAAATGTAAAATGATAAAATAACACATTGTATAGTGTGCGTCTGTACCGAAAGTGTGTTATTTTACCGTTTTCTAAAAAAAAAAGTAGCCCATTTTTTCATCATTGTCTACGTTACCCATTCTTAGGTGTGAAATGTCTACTTTACCCTCACAAACTTATATGGGAATTTGACAAAATAGGCCGAATGAGAAACCAAAGCTGAAAAAAATAGCTCAATATTATAAAATAAGGGAAATTTGACAAAATAACGCAAAATGGACTCCAATAATAAAAACTAACCCAATCTTTTTTATTTGTTTTTTAGCCTAAATCTAAGGGTGAAAAGTCATTTTTACACCTTATTTGACTGGACAACCACTTTCCCTTCATTTGTCCTCTCTCCATCGTCCCATTTCTTTCCTCAGTATTTCTCCATCAAAGCAAGATTGACATTTTTTGTGTCCGTTTAAAAATACGGGACAGGGTCCGGACAACAATTTCAAAAAAACGGGTATCCGTTTAACGATTAATTTGAAGGGTATCCAAGTAATTTCACATACTCCAAAAAATCACTCTCACGGTCTCACCCCTCACGGCCTCATTCTCATATCTCATGGCCTTACCCTCTCGCGCCTCCGAATACCGACTTCATGCCTCTCGCGGCTTCGCCTCCTACCTCACGCCTCTCGCAGCTCCGTCTCCAGCCTCACGCCTCACGCGGCTCCGGCTCCGGCTCCGACCTCACGCCTCACGCGGCTCCACCTCCGGCCTCACGCGGCCCCGCCCGGCCTCGCGAGATCCACCTCACGCCGCTTGCTCTCACCCTCACGTTGTCACGCACGGCCTCACCTCGGTCCCTCACTGATCACTCATGGCTGCTCTCGCGTCGCCGTCACGATCACGCACATATAGTAGAAGTTTTTTTTTAATAATTGATAAATAAAATATTTAATCATATTTAAAAATAAAAAACGGACAAAATGGGAGCCGTATGTCTTACAAAAATACGGGTCTGGACAAAAAAAAAAGTGCCCGTTTCAAAAATGGGAGCGGGTCCGGACATTAATTTTAATCGTTTTAAGGGGGGGTGTTCGGTCCCGTTTCTGTCCGGTCCCCTTTTTTTGTCAACCCTACATAAGATGTTGATGGCCTCCTAAACAAAGTATTGGCCTCATTTTAAGTTCTTTTCATTCCCTTCAATCTGTTTTTTTTCTTTAATTTGTTCCTTCTATTTTAGGTGTACACATTGTAGTAATGGCTTATTTGTTCTTTCATTTGTTCATGTATCAGCTAGTTTTACTGGTGTCATAGACAAGTTGCTCGCTCCTTGCAAGCATCAAGCGCACAAAGTCGAAGATCTCTCCTTGCTCGCTCCTTGGTTCTATGTAAGTTAATCATATATAACTTTGCTTGCATTTATTTTCTTAATCTAAACATTCTTAGTCAACTAATTGATACATACATGTACATGATTATTTGATGATGTCGGGAGACTCTATTACCATGTCTATAAGATGTCCAACAGCTTCATTGATGGTAATAATCAAGTGTAGTTCTATAACTCATGGCTCCATTGTATTACAATGTTTATATAATATCATTGTCAAGTAGCCTCTTGCATAAACTTATTCATAATATTTTTTATAGATGTATATTTTCGGATGTAGTTTTTTCATTCGTTGTTGTCTGTAACATCTATATTGACAATATCATTCATAACGATAATAATGCTAGTTATAAAAATAGGTTGCAAATGGTCGAGACATTAAATATTAAGTCTCTATTCACTCCTTTATTCATTATAATATTATTTCTTACAATGACAGTAATGCATCTCCTTCAATAATCTTTGTTGTCAGTAACATCAATATTGCCAATATCGTCAATAATTACAGTAATTCTATTCATTCCTACAAATTGCAATTAGTTGTACATATAATTTATTTGTACTAACTATAACTCCATATACCATCAACTACTTTCTCTTTTTCTATGATTCATGCTAATAGTTTCTTTCTTAATTTCAGATGTATCACATGTCAAAATTGTTGTGCAATATGGTGGAGAGGGTCGCCACTGATGGTGGCAATAAGATGTACAATGCCAACACTAATGCTGAGTGATGATATCGTTGCCAAGAAATTTCTTGTTTCAATAATTGGTCAAGATTCTTGCTACTCATTTCAAGGTTAACACTATATATCACTCAATCACATTAACTTATGGGTGTAAGATAGTTATTGGCATAGTAGTAGTCAAAGTGAACAACGACGTAGATGTACATAATTTTTTTCATGAGTTCAACATGTCTACAAACAATGTAACTTCATTATGCTTAAATGTTGAACTCATAAATCCACTAAGTCAGCATGCTTTTGAAAACCAACTTGCACAACTTTTTGATATGGTACAAGAATGTATGGAGTTACCTATTACAAGCCAATGAGAAGACTCTAATAAGAATGCTAATAGAAAAGTCGGGTTTGACCACTCATAGGGAGATGCAGTCATCATTCCACTTGATAAAGAAGATGAAGTGGGGGATTGAAGACAATTTTGGCAGTGGCACTATTAATATTGGCATGGAGTGTGATGATTGCATAGGTTTAAATGATGAATTCAACATGGACATTTATTCTTGCGAGTATGTTGGGGTTGCAGACGAAAATCAAGAAAAAAAGATTGACAATGATGACATACCGGAAGTTCAGGTTGGAGATAAGGAGAGTGGCAATGTTAGACTATTCACTATGGCTTCATAATTGTCAACATCAGATGTTTTCACGAAGGATCAATTATTTGTTGATAAGAAAAAGCTTCGTCATTGATGCGAAGCATGATTTTGAGTGTATTAAGTAGGATTTAGTTAATTATTTAATAAAGTAATTGATGATTTGAGGCTTATTTAGTGTATTTTTGGGTGTATTAGGTTCAAGGGACAACGAGACTAGGCGGCAAGCGGATAAAGTGAAGAAATGAAGAAAAAAATGAAGCTGTTGGACTTGGCGCCGCACGGGCGCAATGGCGCCGCCACAGCGCCGAATCCAGATAGTGTAAAATATTCTGGCGTTGTGCGGGCGCCACAACGCCACCACAACGCCAGGTCGAGTTTCGTTGCACATTACTGGCGCTGTGTGGGCGCCATAGCGCTGCCATAATGCCAAAGCCAGAAAACCCGGGTTTTACATATTTTAGGATTTTAAACGAATTTTAGTTAGACCAAAAGACCTCTCTATATATATAGTTAAGAGAGATAAGGAGAATCATATTTTGCTTCGGAGAACCAAGAAGAACGTGTGAAGATTGAAGAAGAGTGATCAAAAGTCTTGGATTCTACATACATTGTAGGTTTGATTTCATGTTTTCTTGCTTTATAATCATGAATTGTGATGAATTGAACCCACTTATGGGGTAATCTCTTTTGTTTTAGGGATATTTGGATCCCAAATTGGACTCCAAGAGATTTCAATGTGATTATATTTGTTTCTTCAATTCAATGTGTGATTTGTGTGTCCTTATGTGTTATGCTATATTTACCTTGATCAAGTAGGTGTAGATTCAAGGGTTTGAGAGTCACCATGACCATTGGGGCTTTTAGACTCGGATTAGGGGAAACACAACCTTAGAAAATATGACGCATCGACCGATGGTCATTGACTAGGGAGGCAATTGAATTTGATGTTTAATGTGGCGTCTCACTTACGCTATTCACGCCGACCGGTGGAGTTCGAGTGAGATGTTAGAATCTCCATCACCGAGACCTCGGGATTGAGTGAATTGTAGGAAACTCGCTTATCATTGCATGAATTGGAAGACTTTATAATTAAATTGGATTCGAATGATACAATTTGGGTGAATTAGATTTCGTAGGATATTCTCTCCATAGCTTAAGACCTACTTTAATTGCTTGCAATTAGTTAGTTTAAATTAATTAATAATTTATTTTTACAAAACCCAACATTTAAGTGCCTAACTCTATTTCTTAATTAGACTAAATATTAGTACATAACTGTCCTTGTGGATACGATATACCCGACACAAACACGAGTTGGTGCCACTATTACTTTGACGTTTGACGTTCACTTGCGGTCGCTGTCAGTCATAGTCTTGGGTCTTTGCAATGAAGAACAATTTTGATTATAAAGTTATCCGTTCAAATAAAGAATTGTTTGTGGCTAGATGTGTGCAAGAAATGTGCAAATGGCAAGTTAGGGCAACAAAGTTACCATCTTCTGATTACTTTCAATTGAGAGAATTAAATATAAGTCGTACTTGTTCGAAAGATATTATGAACCATGATCATTAGCAAGCAAGTAGTTGGTTGATAGAAAAGTGCATCAAATCTAAATACGAGGGAGTAAGCCGCATCTACAAGGAAAATGATATTGTTAGTGATATACGCATAGAGCATGGTGTGAATATAAGTTACGATAAGGCTTGAAGAGTGAGAGAGAATGCTCTTGATTTTGTAAGAGGTAGTGCAGAGGAATCATATGCATTGTTGTCACATTATTGTTTTTTGCTAGAGAAAAAGAATCCAAGTACAGTGACACACATTGAAAAGGAGAATGTGATTTACTTCAAATATCTCTTCATGGCATTAGGTGCCACTATCAGGGGGTTTCGTGGTAGCATTCGACCAGTTATTGCGGTTGATGGAACTTTCTTGATCGGTAAGTACCAAGGCACTTTGTTTGTTGCTACATGCATGGATGAGAACAATCAAATTCATCCCTTAGCATTTGGGATTGGTGACTCGAAAAATGATACTTATTGGACTTGGTTCATGATGAAGTTAAAGAGTGCGATTTTAGATGAAATTGGTAGTAATTTAGCGTTTGTGTCAAACATGAATAATAACATTGCAAAGGTTATAAAAGATATTTTCCCAAATGCATTTCATGGTTTGTGCATTTACCATTTAAGTATAAATTTAAGAGCAAACTTCCATAAAATGGCTAATTTTATTATGCCTTTATATTTTGTTGCTACGAAAGAGTACTTAGAATTAGATTTTAATAGGTTGCTTATAGAGATAGAAAATTGTGATAAGGATATTGCAACTTACCTTCGAGATGTTAGAGTTAAAAAGTGGAGCATAACTTATTTTTATAAGAGTCGATACAGTATCATGACCGCAAATATTGATGATTGATAAGTGATTATTTAGACTTATATATAAGGATAGTTTAGTAGTATATTTAGTATAAATATCTCTAAATGATCTTTCATTAATAGTGTCATTGCATTTTCAAGTAATTAAGGTGTAAAAGAAGGAAATGAGAAAAAACGAGAAGAAACGGAGCTAAAACACGCCAAATTAGGTTTGGCGTCATGGCTACACATGGTGGCACTGTGAAGTACTAAGGCACAACGTAGGAAGGAAAGGCATGATGTGAGAGAGCAAAGAAAGTGAAGAAATCAAGACTGGAGGCTTAGCGCAGTGGCGGTGCTGTGGAGCCTAAGAGACGGCGCTAGGACATCACAGTGATAGTGCCAAGTGAACAGAAGGTGAAAAAATAACACACAGTGGCTATGCTATTAGAAATGTACACAAAGCCGGATCATAAGTGATAGTGTCAGATTCGCAGAAATTAGAAAGTTAGAGTTTTATTTCGAGTTAAATTGTAAAATAGGGTTTCTAATTGTCACGAGGAAGTATAAATAGGTATTATGACGTGGTAAACTAACCACATATCAACCATTAGCCACCATTAGAGTATTTTAGCATAAGTTTACTTTAATTTTGAGTATTAAGAAGATTTGCGTGGAGAAAATATTAAAGACTTCACTTTGTAATTCAAGTTTGGATTCATTGGTTTAATTGAAGGAAATATATTTATATTCATGTTTAATTTTCAATGATTTCAATTATGAATTGTGATATGTGTGTTTCAATGAAGTGTGAGTAGTCTATTAATCTTGAGGATCAATGGATCTTATGGTATGAATGTTATGCTATGAATATGAGTAGAAAGTGAATGTAAAAAGTGCAATGGTTAGAATTTGTATTGATTCTGAACGTAATGCTTAGACATATTGATCACGTGTTTATTGATATTAGGTTTTAGAAGTTATAATAACAATTGAAGCTTTTAAACCAGACATGAACGGTACAACTCTAAAATACACAACATCGAGGGATAGTTGTTGATTAGGGAGGTCCGAATAGTAAACTTAATTGGTTATGAATCTAAAAATTTGGAAAATTAAAGCAATGTGAAGCTTACGTTATTCACACCGATAGGTGGAGTTCTAGTTTGCACATTATAACCTTTTCCGTCACGACAGTGGAAAATGGATTTGAAGGAAATCTGTCTATTCTAATTAGGCATTGCACACAACATTTTAAGATGTAAAAGTGGTTGAAAAACATAGTATCTTATTACCTAGGTAAAGTTGTGAACTAAGATATTCTTACTATAAGAGTTAAAGTAAAGTTTATATTGTTTTGTTAGATAGAGTAGTTTAGTATAAAACCATTTTAAAAAAAGGATTTCCTTAGTAATAGTTCAAAGTTAAATATGTATTCAACTAGTGCAAAAACCTTTCCTTGAGGACGATATATGTAGTCAACATAAGTTGATTACACTATTACTACAAACAAGTTGTTATACTTGCGGCATGCACATCAAGTTTTTGGCGCCATTGCTGGGGATAGGTAGCCACTTAGTATTACTTAGTTAGTTTGAAAAGCTGTTAAGTTTTATTTTAAGTACTTTACTTTCAAGTTCATAAAAACAAAAATAAAAAAATAAAGGCTTAAGTTTCAAGTTTGACTTTTTGCACTTGATATTTTGTATTTTCTTTTCAGGGATAACTAGTGCATGCGTAGCAAAGGAGAGAAGGACCTGGTGCATTACAACCTTGAGATTGATAGAACCAACAAGGGAAAAAAGGAAAGGAATCAAGATGGTGGAGGAGCAAGTAAGAAAAGAACAACAGGGCCGCGGGAATAACCAACTCGCATATGATCTGGTAGTGCAGGATATAGTGCAAGGACATAGATGCCTTTGTGACTACTTCAAGCCACAAGTTCAGGAGACTTATAACGGAGTGATGAGGCTTTCGGCCAACACCACCGAGTTCGAACTGAGATTGTCTCTAATAAACATGGTGCAAAATAGCTTGTTCAATGGGCTATCCGATGAAGATCTAGTTGCACATGTTGAGAATTTCTTGGAGAAGTGCGACACCGTGCACATTACCAGAATTACAAATGAGGTGATTAGGATAAGACTTTTCCATTCTCATTAGGTGGAAAAGTCAAATCCTAGTTCTAAGGGTTGAATGCAAGGAGTATCACCTTACGGGTGGAAATCAATGAAAAATTTCTAGACAAGCTTTTTCCCTCAATGAAGGTCAATGAAAGGAAACTAGAGATTAATCAGTTCAAGCAGAAAGACACTGAGTCTCTTGGTGAGGCTTGAGAAATATTCAAAGAGATGCTGAGGAGATGTCCGGGACACGGATATGCGAAATTTGCACAATTCCAGATTTTCTACTCTGGGATGAACCATAACATGAGAATACTAGTAGATGTCGTAGTAGGTGGCTCTCTATTAACCAAGGATGAAGACGGAGCATTAGATCTCCTTGATCTTATGTCTCCAAATTCTACAGTCAGTACTCGTTCCATAGTAAGGAAACCAGCTGGGCTGTATGATATTTACTTGCAAGCTGCAATTATGGCACAACTATCAAATCTGAGCAGTCGGATAACGAAACTTCAGATGGGATATCAAGGTCCACAAGTAGCATAACAACCAAATAATCACCCTACGATGGTGGTTAACCAAATGGAAATACAATAGGGAATGAAGTATAAGGACATCAAATTCATGAACATCCAAGGCTATGGGAACAACTTCAGGCCAATAGGAATGGCTGCTCAATGGTTTTATCAAGGATATAACAACAACCCGAACTTCTCTTACGAAAATCCTGATAATGCACTGAAGTTACCTCAAGGCTTCGATCAACAAGTCTAACAGGGGAAGCTGGGGCAGAGCGAAGAGATGACTTCATTGAAATCAATTGAGAAGTACTTGCAAGCCATGAGCATGAGCAATAGGAAGCGTCATGAGAAACACGAGAAAGAGATGGAAGGAGTGAAGTAAGCTATGAAGAAGATGAATGATGAGCGATCACAATCCATTAAGAACTTAGAAAAAAAATTGGTCAGCATGCTATAGTCTTAAACTCGAGGAAAGAATGACAATTTTCTAGCAACACCATTACTAATCCCAAGGAGAACGTGAGTGTTATTCACATGATGAGCACTACGACAACAAAGGAGCCACTAAAAGAACAAGTGATGTACAAATCGGAAAAAGTCAACACTTTGGCTATGTGGAAGCATGAAGAGATGCATGAGCATAACACGGAAATGAAGCAAGACGAATTTGATGGTTTCAAGAAACGAAGAATCAATGCCTTGAAGAGAAAAAAGAGGAAGCAACAATGGAAGACCAAACAAAAAAATGAAGAATCTTTTGAAGAAGCCTCACAAGGCAATGACATCAAGGTGGTTCAGAAGAAGCCAGAACCAAAGTTCAAGTTCATCTCGAGACTTCAACCTATCAAAAGGAGAGATCCTGAAGAGATATGCATACCGATAAACATGGATCGGCTCTGATTTGAAATGTCTTATGTGATAAGAGAGTCTCAATCATTGTCATTCTATTGATGGACATGTTGCATGCCGATTTGAAGATTAATTGTCCTGATACCATGAATTTGCAAGTAGTAAATGGCAACTTGATACCACCTCTAGGAAAAGTCTTGAATGTGCATATGAAAGTGGGTAGACTCACGTTCATTGCAGATTTTGAGGTTATGAATCACAACATGGATGATGATGTGTTTATGATAATTGAACGACCATTCTTGAACACGGTTAATGTAAATTTATACATAAGAGATAGGAAGATCATGATGAGTATCGATGAAGGCGACGATGCTGGGAAGGTTGCCTTTATCGATGGTGAAAAAGTACATCCGAACTCGAATGACATCATAATATCCGATCTGTAGTGTAATGACCTCAAATTTAAACGTGCCATGTGTCACGTTTCAGGACCGTTGACTGGACCGTCGTGACTTGACGTACTTGTCGAAACCTCTAGAGTCGACACTGAGGTAAATTTATTTTATCCGTGGTGTGTGTATTATTTATTTATACCCAAATGTGACTTTCTAATGTCCAATTGTATGTTTATTTGTCGTGCCAAATTTGCGAGTAAGGTATATTCGGTGAGTCGAGACATGAGCGGGGACGTACCTCGAGCTGTGTGTCGACGTGGGACCGAGGTAGCGGCTTATGAGGTAAGTTTAATTTGAACTAACTATAGTGGTACATATGCTTTAATGTGGGCATGTTGAATATTCAATTCATAAGCCTAAGTTAGTGAAATAAATCAATGGTCATATGATATGCATCGAGACACGTATTATCAATCTAGAGACCAAATGAGTACATAATTGAAGTCACTTAAGCATGAATTGTGGGATAAGTGTGTGAAGGTGTTCCACAAGATAAGCCTCGAGATACGTGTGCACAAATGATCAAAGGCCATGAGTCAACCTTATCAAATTATGTATAAACACCAAAGTCAAACTTTTGATCACAAAGTTTTCATTCTCATCGATTTGGAAAGGAAGAAGAGCAAGAAGAGAGGCCGCTGGAGTGATCAAGAGGATGGGAGACTCAAGAATCCAGTGAAGTTGGTGAAGTTGTGAAGATCATGCTTGGCGTGTGCATCAACTTAGTAAGTTTCCTAGACAAAGCTCATTTCAATTCAATATGATGAAGTCACGAATTTGATGTTGTGGGTTGTTATTTTGTGTTGTAGTTGATGTTAGGGACCTCTGTAGTGTGTATGAGGGTCCCTAAGGCATCAACATGGCCTATGTGTAGAGAAAACTCATAATTCGAAATGCAGAATTCTGGATTCTGTTGCACATAGCGCGCTAGGTAGGCAATCTAGTGCGCTAATATTGATTAGCGCACTATATATTCAAGGTAGCGCGCTAATATTGAAATTAGCGTGCTAATGTCAAAAATTAGGGCACTAATATCGATTAGCGCGCTAGATACTCGAGGTAGTGCGCTAATGTTGAAATTAGCGCGCTAATGTTAGAATTAACGCGCTAATTGCCCTGGCAGCACAAAAATATGAAATTTTCCAAAATCTCCAAAACACTATAATTCAGTCTAAAACATGTTATAGGTCTTCACGAACCTAAGGGGAGGTCTCGGGAGTTCGGGTGTTCGTTTTGGGTAGCGTGAGTCCGAAGTAAGTAAGTAAACCAATTAAGGAAATGCATGGTAATTCATATTCCATATTTATTGTCTTTATTGATAAATGACTTTTCTTGGAATTCTATTCTTCATGCCATGGTTGAGTGTCTATGGCCTAAGTATGTCGAGAAGGTACTCTTGGGATTATAGCTAGTTGGGCAAACGTGAACACTACCTGTGGGGGTGCAGCTACCCAACCAAACGTGAATTCTCCCCGAGTATTGGATTGTTGTGGATTGTTGTGGATTTAAGACCACTTAGTATGCATCTTTTGATTCCTAGGCACTCATTTTCGTCGCGAATATACGTCAGTCTGTTTGTCATGCGCTTTCTTTCTTTTTATCTGTTTGTAAATACCTGCATGATATTTGGGCTATTTTTAAATGATTCATGAATTATTTTTTATATCCTTCTGGTTATTACTTTCTACTTTACTGTACTCACCGTCTAGTTTGTGACGGTAGATGCAGATCGGACAGAGACGAGTAAAGGGTTCCTTCCTTTACACGATAGTATGTTTTGCCATTTTTGTTGTAATTATTGTATATTACTATTTTTGATTACACTGGGACATATTGGGATCGAGTGATATATGATATCATGTATTATCATTTTGTATATTGTTGGTCACCAGATATGTTCTACACAGTAGGTTTTTCCACCTTTATTTAATACGAGTTATTTAACTTTGATTTAAGTTAATTTCCGCTGCAAACTATTTTGTAAAAGGCATAACTTAATAACTCAATGTTAAAATACAAATTTAATGAGAATGCAACTATTTGAGGTTGACTAGGCCTGTGTCGAATTTGAGAGGAACGACTCGGGGTCCATGTGGGTATAGGCCGGGCGAGGCCCAATTTTATAGGGAATTGGGACCGTCACATATAGATGGAGCTTCTCGATTTAGACTTGGGCTAAACGAGCGAAAAGACGTCAGGTTAATGACGTTAAATTAAGCGTTACCGGGAGGCAGCTTAGGGGTTTTTAAATTATAAGTTTTAAGATTTCAGTTAGTAGTTAGTTATTTAGTTCAATAAGTGCAATAACAATTCTTAGCTCTAAATTTTGAAAACTTATGTCGAATGTGTAGGAAAGGCCATTTGTCGGGTGATGATTCATCATAAAAGAAATGTATCGCTAACTCATTAAAGAGCGTAAAAGAGCGAATGAGTTTAAAGCGGTGAAAGTAATGTACATGGACAAATCAAAGGTAAAATTTATTATTTTTTATGTTTACATGGATTTCATACGGTCACGACATCTTATTTGAGTGATACGCAAAGTCGGAGGAGCGCCGAAGAGGAATTAACAAAAAATATACGCGAAACACGTTAGCACAGCTCGACGTCGCGAGTATTACTCACGACGTCGTGGGTACTAGCCATAGCGTTAGGAGGGCAGCAGGGCAAAAATAACAAAACACCCTATTGCATTATCGACGCATTGATGGCACTGTCATGATGCTGTGCCTAAAAGGCACGACGCCAGTATCGTTATAAGGGGTTTAAACCCCATTTTCAATTCATTCTTCACACTTGCAACTAAAACCCCACCACAACCACCAAGTATACATCCATCTAGAGCCAAAGTTTGATCATTTCTAAGTGAGATAAAAGAGATCCTAATGATTGAGAGTGAAAGAGACAAGTGCATTGTGGATTTGCACAAGTTGGAAAGCTAGTGCTTGATTTGAGGATTTGATTTCAAAAAGAATTATGGTTCTAGGTTATGAGAAAAGTGAGAGGGCTTGGATTGGTAAAGACTTAAATGACTGTTCTACACCAGAAAGTAATCCGACATTGAGGTAAATTTACAACTTCATCTAGTTATAAGTTTGAGTTTTTGAAAATTTTGATAACATTGTATGAATAGTGGATTTGAGGTTGTTGGATAGGATTTGCAAGATTGTGTGAATATTGAGCATAAATGTTACCCATGGAGGCATTGTCTATGTTTTTGCATGATTTGACATATGAATGATCCATGATATATAAATCTTGGTTTTTAGGTAATTTGAAGACCTGAGTTGCTAGTTGCATTGTTGTTGTGTTGTTTGAACTTGAAGAAATGGCAAGAACAAGGAAACAAGTTAGCCAAAGTAGAGCAAACGAATTTGAGGCATCTACCCCAAGAAATTCCACAAAAGATCCTTAACCATTTAAATCTAAGTTTTTCATTAGTAGAGAGGTCGAGGAGAGATATGAGAATATTCAACATAGGGAGTTCTTTTGTGAACGAGTAATTAATTTTCCAGCCAAGAATGGTAATAGAGTGAATAACTTCATTAGGAAACAAAATTGGGAGCAACTCATTCAAAATTATAGAAAGAATGAAGTTAAAGGAGTGAGTGAGATTGTGTACGACTTTTATGCTAATGCGAAGGTCACTAACAAGGATGAGCTAGTGAATGTGAGAAGGATTTTGTTCCTTTTAATAGTCGTGAAATTAATAGCATATATGGATTAGAATACTTAAGTTTTCATTGAGCCAAACCGAGTTTCCCGAATAATTTATATGAGAGACCCTATATCTTATACCCTTTTAAAGCCATAGATAGAGCATTGGTTGTCCAAGGACAACTAGGATGGTCATGGGAGCTGAGAATGTGCCAAAGCTTATAAAGAATGGAAGTGTTAGGAAATTTTACAAAATGTGGCAACATTTCGTAGTTGCTTTATTATACCCAACTTTTTAGCAGGGTGAGATCAATAAGCTAAAAGCGGGGTCTTTATGATATTACAAAGAATAGGGAGATCAACATCGGAGAGATTATCCACGACAATCTAAGGGAGTCGATCATGTCAGAAAGAGACAACAAATTGTTGTTTCCTATCTTGATCACTCAAATGTGCTTGAAGGCTGAAGTGCGATTCTAAAATGATGAAGAATTTGATATTGAGACCCAAACAATAATGGATGAAGCTTTCATGCTCACACTGAAATCACCACCTGGTTATCAACACTTTGAGGATGAGAGAGAGAGAGAGAGAGAGAGCTGAGGGAGCTGGACTTAAGGCCAAGTTATTGGCCAAACAACAAGAGGATCAAGTAGCAATAGTAGCAGCAGTAACGGAACTAGCCCAGAAGCTAGAAGATGAAGGATGTGGAGAAGGATGAGTAATAAGAGCATGGATTCGCTGAGGGCTACGAGTTTGTAGACCAACAGATAGGAGAGCAGGACTTGGATGGTCCTGTGGTCTTTCCACCACCTCTTTTACCATAGGCACCAGTACTACAACCTGAGGACTTGACTCCAAGATAGCAGAGGCTGTGGATAGCCGAGATGATAAGACAATACCAAAAGGACAGGGCGCAGTATCAAACAGCCTTATTACTATATAAGCAGGATATGGAGAGGAGAGAGCAATACCGACAGAACGTGCAGCGTAATTTCATGTTATTTATAGATCATCAAAGGGACATAGCTAGATATAATAGGTCATTTGGCTTTCCAGCAGCACCAGACTATATGTTTGATTAGGATTTGGTGCAGAGTAGGAGGGTGTAGCGTCCTTTGACACCATCCTATGTAAGAGTTAATGATGCAGATGACGAAGATGATGTGCAGTCCTGATGTCAGTGTGTTAGGAGTCCTTTACACCTGGGGAGATGGGAGTACATTGATACCTTATTTTCAAATTTGAGATATTTTGTTAATTATTCAGTTGTTTAAATTCTATGTTTTGGTTAGTTTATGATAATATAACTTGTGTAATTATATATGTTTATGTGTTTTAATGTTTTCATGTTTCATGCTTATTTTTAAACCTTGAGACAAGTTTGGTTTAAGTTTGGGGGCATCGATACTACACTACAATATGGGAAGTGGTAAGATAGACCGAGAAATAAGGATAAATAAGGCAGGTACGATCGTTTAAATATTATTTTGAAGCAGTTAAGGAGGAAAGCATGGTAGTGTATAAAATTTTCATTTATTACTATTTGAATGTTTAAGTAGTATAGATTAGGTTATATATAATACTATGTAATGAATAAGTAGTTCATATGCATGTTCATGTCTTTGATTGTGGATAAGTAAATTACAAGTATCTTGTTGATATGAAATTCTAGAAAGTGTTTTAAATTTTGAAGAAAAAAATAATGAAATGTAGCAAACAACGGTGTGATTTCATGATTAGAAACCTAAAGTTAGGGAAGACCTTGAACTTGAAACAAAAGCAAGAAATTACTAGAACACTTATTGTGAAAAAAAGTTAGATATTTAAGGATTCTAGAATAAGTGTGAATCTTACTTGATAATATAAAGTAAATAAAGACTTAGTGCAAAGGGAGGAAGAAATAAACATTTTAAATGAAAAGTTGGAGTTAACTTACTTGATTAAGTGAAAGTGAGAAATGATAACAAGAGTTTTAGAAATAAAAGAAAAAATGAAAGAATCTCACAAGTTCTACAGGAAATTGAGCAGAGAACTTGATGGTTGAAAAAAATGAGAAAAAATGGAGTCCATAGGAAATGGAGCAGGGACCGTGAAAAATAAAAAAAAATAAAAAAATAAAAAAGGCGAAAGTAAAATAAAACTCTTCTAATAAAAGATTTAACTCAAGTACGAGTGGCTAGTTGAGTTAAGTTTCATTTCCAACTATGTCAAGTCATATAGACTCTTGAAGTACTAAAGTTAACCAAAGATGAGTATGATCTATTCTTATTTGTGAATTACTAAGCTTAATGAGAAATCATGAGATTACATACATGCTACTTGAGTGTCGAGGTGAAATAAACTTGTGAGTAGTGATTGTTTTGGTTGTGACCTACTTTGGTGTTTCGAAAGTGAAGTTATATGTGTTGTTAAAGCTACATGTCTTACAATATAAGTTTTTGCAAGGAAAAACTCTTGACTGGATTATTAACTTGAAATTTAGTTAATTAAAAGATACTCCATTAACAATGTAAATTGAACGAGAACAAGTTATTAGGAGACTTCGTAAAATACACTTTTGCTCGGGACGCGCAAAATCTTAAATTTGAGGATATTTGATAAGTTATTATTTAAACTTTTATATAGGGTTAGTTTAGTAGTTTATTTAGTATAAATATCCTTAAATGAGCTCTAATTAATGGTGCTATTGCATTTTCAGGTAATAAATTTGTAAAGGAAGGAAATGAGCAAAAAGGAGAAAAAATGAGCTAAAACACACCAAATTAGGTTTGGCGCCATGACTACACATGGTGGCGCTGTGGAGTACTAAGGCACACCGTGGGAAGAAAAGGCATGGCATAGGAGAACAAAGAAAGTGAAAAAATCAAGACTGGAGGCTTGGCGCAATGGAGGCGCTGTGGAGCCTGAGGGACAATGTCGGGAGATCATAGTGATAGCGCCAGGTAGACAGAAGGTGAATGTGATGGCCTAGTTTCCCATAAACTGGGCCCCTCCCGGCCTAAGCCCACATGAACCCCCGAACCAGTCTCGCAAGGTCAACGCAGGCCTAGTCAGCCTTCTGGTCCATCCATATAAGTAAATTTGTAATTTTAAGTCGAGTTATTTGTATTTTTTTCAAGTTTTACAAGTTAGCGGAAGCAATTAATACGTTAAATAACTCAAAATAAAATAAAAGAGTCGGACATCCTAAATGTGGAACCCTGTAAACATGTACATTCATGTATATCTTGTGTCAAGTGTTATAACTAAGCAAAAATGATATACAAGTCATGTGAATCTCTCAACCCAAACAAGTATCCCAAGTGTGATAACAACATATATAAGTAATATAAAAAGACGAAAAACCTACAAAAGTGTGCGGATGAGGGACGCTACGATATCCTCAGAGTAGATCGCCAAGTGTCGGCGTCTTGGCCTTGCTCGACTGCGGATCTGCACTCGGTCAAACACAATAATGTCGAGTCCAGTAAGTAAAAGCCAGTAGGATCTAAACAGTAATTCAAAATAAATAAAGCAGTCTAAAAGTCATGTGGATAGAAAGAAAGTTATATGGAATACATGATAATAAGATTGTAAAAATTAAAGTACAACGACAAATGAGTGTCAAATGAAACAATAGAGAGGTGCCCAAGTAGTACAAGACCACCGAGTGCGGGTGCCACAGGGTCTAGGTCATAGAGTCATGGCAATGCCAAGCAGACTCGGGTCCTAGGACGCGGCGTCGCCTGCTGTACCTAGACCGTCGCGAATGAGGGATCGGTGCCCCGAATAAAACACATCTCATTACGACCAATTACTCAAGTGACTTGAGGTCATGATCCCGGTTGCAAGCCGATAACCACTCCAATCAGAGACACTCGCATGACTCCCATGGCCCTCGGACACTCATATGTGGGTGGGAATTCCAAGAAAGGGACACAATACAATATCAATAAAATATAAGCTTAAATGAACTACTGTGCATTTCCTAGCTAGTTTTACTTAACTCAAGCAATCGCAAATCGCCCTCAAAACGTCTCGCTCACGCCTCGAGATACGCACTCGACACCCGACTATAGTCTACTAAGTCCCTGATGTTCATTTATACCATTTTAATTATTTTAGAGTCACATTAAATGAATTTATATTATGGGACCACAATTTGTAATTTTATTTCAAAAAAAAATCTGATTTTTAGTACACTTTTCGAATTATACCGGGGTGCCAAATGCCAAAAAAGCCTCGAACTCTTTTTTCTGTCTTTTTCTAATTTTTCATATTTTTTTGGAATTTTCTGAATTTTTACATAATTTTATCTATTTTCTATAATTTATTTTATAAAAAAGCAGTTTAATTTAATTTAATTTAATTTTAATTATTATTTTATTATGGGGGTGGGCTTGGGTCAACCCGACCCGTCCAGCCGGACCCGGGTCAGCCTAACCGGGTCGGGTCCGGGTCGACTTGACCCGTTCTACCCGGGTCGACCCCGGGTCGGCCCGACCCAGCCCACATGGGGTTAGCCAGGCCCGACCCGCCTGGCTACCCTCCCCCTCATAATCTACAACTTTTTAACAACAACATCAACAACCCAACACCAACCCACCACCATTAAATTTCCAAAAATTCTCCTAAAATTTCAACAAAATAATCACTCACCTCGATTTCGGGAGGTTTCCACGGAGGTCGCCAAGAGGGAGAGATTTTGCGAGACAGATAGCGAGATCATGGAGGTGTGAGGAGAGCTTGGTGGTGGAGACTTGGTGAGGGAGAAAAATGAGGGGGAAGGGTGTGAGGAAGAAGATGAACTCGTCGGAGAGGGAGATGGAGAGAAAATTTTTTTGGTTTTGTTTGGGGAGGAGAGAGAAAAAGTGAGGGATGGGTTAAAGTAGGGTGATTTGATTGGTGATGTGATGGGATGTGTGATGTGACAACTATATCTCGGACTACCCCATACATCCGCGCTATGCGCACACCGCAACGTCGTACCCTCTCGTCACTACGCGCGCGTATTACAACTAATAAAAATATTAATTGGTGCGATGCGAATTAATTAACAATTTAACACACATGCATCACACCAAAAATAACTATTTATACCTCGATTGGCGTGCCTTAGACTTATCGACTGTGTCAACGTGGGTCCGAGCTACAGGTCCTAATCTCGGTGTCGACTCCCGAGGGTTGACCGAGTGTGCCATATCACGACGATTTCGGGTCACGATCCAGAGATGCCACATGGCACGTGTTAATTTTTTTTTAGGGTCGTTACAGTCTTCGCCACTAATAAGAATTTTGCCCTCGAAATTAAAAAAGCCTCGACTAAGATTTACCATAATCAAAATATATATGGAAAGTGTTCGCGCATATAAGACTCTAGTTCCCAAGTCAGCTCCTCGTCCCCGTGATGTTGCCATTTAACGAGGATTGATGGGATGTCCTTATTCCTTAGTCTCTTCACCTGACGGTCCAAAATCTGAATAGGCCGCTCCTCGTATGTGACATCTTCCCTCATATCTATCTGACTTAGATCCACCATTGGTCGTACGCCTCCTCTCGACCTATCCAGCCGAAACATCGAAATATGAAATACGGAGTGGATCCCGACCAATTGTGGCGGTAACTCTAACTCATATGCAACCTTGTCGACTCTCCTCTTGACCTTGAAATGACCAATGAATCTCGGCGCGAGTTTTCCTTTGATTCCAAATCTCTTATGACCCATTCAAAGGTGAGACTTTCAAGTACACGTAAGCTCACCATACTCTAACTCACCATGGTACTTGTCGTAATATTTCTTTTGTCTCTCTTGCGCACCCTTCAAACATAATCTGATATGTCATATCTTCTCTTTATGATCCACCATAATCTCTGGCCTAAGAACTGCCACATCCTTGGGCTCTGCCCAACACGATGGAGATCTGCATAGCCTACCGTAAAGTGCCTCAAATGGTGCCATCCCAATATTGACCTGATAACTGTTATTATAAGCAAACTCACACAGATGAAGATACTCTTCCCAAGAACCACCATACTCCAACACACATATACGAAGCATATCCTCTAACACCTGAATTAACCGCTCCGACTGTCCATCTGTCTGTGAGTGATAAGCCGTACTAAAATCTAATCTGGTGCCAAACAGTGCCTGCATGCTCTGCCAAATCTGCGATGTGAACTGTGATCCTCTATCTGACACGATGGATAATGGAACTCCGTGTAAGCTGACAATCTCTCGTTCGTACAAAGCAGCTAATTTATCCACCCTGTGTGTCGTCGATACTGGTAAGAAGTGCTCAGACTTAGTCAACCTATCCACAATCACCCTGATGCTATCATGGTCGCGCTGAGATCGAGGTAATCCACTGACGAAATCCATGGCAATATGCTCCCACTTCCACTGAGGAATGGGAAGTGGCTGTAATAATCCTCCGAGTCTCCGATGCTCAGCCTTAACTCGTTGGCATATCTCACACACTAGAACGTAATCACTAACATCGGTCTTCATCCCCGGCCACCAAAATAGACGATGCATATCTGCATACATCTTGGTCCGACCCGGATGAATCGTAAAACGTGAGCAATGAGCCTCCTGAAGTATCTCGTCGTGAATCTTAGCCACTAATGGAATCAACAGTCTTCATCTAAATCTCAGGCATGAGTCTGTCGACTGACTCCACTCCGAGTGATCAGGACTCTAAGCTAACTCGCTAAACTTCTGGTACTATTCATCTGCCCGCTGACCCTCAAGTACACTCTGTATAGACACTGTCCGAGTCCTCATCTGCCCACAATCAACACTCTGGTAGTGGTCGATATATCAACTGAATTCATCAACTTGGTTGCTTTGAGTAGCCCATGTTCGTGTGTCATGTGGCAAGTCACTATCTCTGGATCTGCTCCTCGCAGGCTCAATACGTCTGCTACGACATCGGCTTTCCCTGGGTGATACTCCAAAGAGAAATCATAATCCTTAAGGAACTCTAGCCAACGCCTCTGTCTCATATTTAACTCCTTCTGAGTATAGAGGTATTTTAAACTCTTAAGGTTAGTAAAGAGTGTGAATCTCTCTCCGTAGAGATAATGACGCCAAATCTTCAATGCAAAAACCACTGCCGCTAATTCCAAGTCGTGAGTATGGTAATTATTTTCATGAATCTTCAGCTATCGGGACGCGTAACCTATCACTTTACCGTTCTGCATCAAAACACAGCCCAAACCAACTTTAGAAGCATCCACATTCACCTCGAACTCTTTCCCGACTCTGGTAGTACCAATACTGGCGTAGTCGTTAATCGTTCCTTCGGAGTCTGGAAAGCCTGCTCACAACTATGATTCCTCTAAAATTTGACTTCCTTTTTCGTTAACTGTGTCATCGGCGCCGCGGTCTTGGAAAAATCCTGATCAAACCGCCTATAGTAGCCCGCCAATCCTAAAAAATTGCAAATGTGTGACGACCCCAACTACTAAACAGGGCATCGCCCGGTCTAATCCCATAATCAAGCCTTACTCTAACTCACCTAAGACTTAATTACGTATTAGTCAGCCTTTCGTTCCTATATTCCTCTAAATTCATGTCTTGATCTATTTCATATAGTTTAAAGATTATGAAGAAGCCATGATAATTCAAAATTCCTAAGTGTGGAAAACCAAGAAAAGACGGTAGCACAAGCACGTATATATAGGACACTATTCACTCAACCCAATGTACAACCTAAAATGACATAAAAATAATACATCAAAAGTCGAGACATACAAATGAGTGAGGAGAGTCGCCGAACTGCTTAGAGGAAGTCGCCGATCTTCTCCTTCCTCGGTCTGCAGATGCTCGACGGACCTACACCCACCGTCACAAACTAGACGGTGAGTATAGTGATATTTAAGTACTAACTGGAGAATTTCATGTCACATTTCCGAAATAAACGAATGATATTTAAAAGCATAAAGTAGCGAAATCAATTGCTGAAACAAGAAATGCAAGTAAATACCATAGTTAAAGATGTAGAAACAGACACAGGCTAAGTCGAGATGATCTACGTCCGGTCGGCGGTGAGACCTATCACCTACATTTTCCCACTACTATATGGAGTTGCACTCAACATATCTCAGATAAATAGCGGGCCCGTGCTCTACGCTTTACAACATCAATCTCATGCTTGCCGATCACCCCGAGTCCCATACCTCGTGTGCCACGCAAGTGTAGTGGTGAGTGCAGGAACCCCGGTAGACCAATGTCCCCGTGAACTGCGCATCTCTCGTGCAATGGACACTAGATAATCCTTACTTTATTTTCAAAGATAAATAATTTCCAAAATTCTAGGATACCAAGATAAATTCGGCTACAAAGCCCAAATGACATGGAATACAAGTCTACTTAAATCCACATTATTCCATTAGCATGTTTTTTATCAATTTTGTTCAAGAATGACATCAAGTGTAGGAATCAGAGTCAATGAAACAAGTCACAAACCATCATGTCACAACATTCACTCATGAATAGATACAAGAACAACATGATGTGCGAGTTCAAGTAGCAATGTCTACCAATAGACCAATAAATCAATAAGAGAATGAAATGAAATATAAAATTCTCACAGTTGTACTTACAATTCACATGTTTGTCCTAGTCTAGCCGATCCCTCGACAAATTCGAAATGCGTGCCCAAACGCCTAAGTTCTCCCCTTAGGTCCCTAACATTTAATAATATCTCAATTTATGCCAAATCGAAGTCGAGACATATTTCTAAAAACCTTTTTTATTTATTTTCGGCCATTCGGCCCATTTCGCGTTTTTCGAGGTAAAACCCCTGAAAAATGCTCGTCCGAATTCCAAATAGTTTATTTTTCATAGAAATTCATTATTTTCGATTTATTTTGTTGAAATAAATTTTTTTGAAATTTTCCTAATTTTTCTGGAATTTTCTGAATTTTCCAGCATTTTTCTCTCTTTTCTGTTTTTGTTTTTGTTGTCATTTGGGTTTGGGTCTGACCGGGCCGAACCGGTTTCGAACCGGCCCGGTTCACCCAACCCATATTCTCATCTCTTTTTTTTCCTGGATCTGAACCGGGTTCGGTTCACCCTAGCCGAAACGGCCGGTTCACCCCTTTTTTTTTTTTTTTTTTTTTTTTTCCTATTTGGGCCAGAACCGGGCCGAACCAGGAACCGGCCCGGTTCAGGCTCATCTTCTTCCTCACGCGTACAGAGCACGACTGCTCTGTTCTTCTTTTTTTGCATTGAGTCGATGGGGTTGGGTTCGGCCCCAACCCCAAACCGCCCTTGGGAGGGAGATGACCTCACAGTCATCTCCTTCCTCAAAGAAGCCGAGCCATGGTGGCTCACCATGAGCGACCAACACAACAACAACAAACGAGTTCAACAACAACAAACTCAAGCAACTCACCTTGCGTTCTCCTCTTCGGGCTCTCGATTTCTTTTTCTTTCTCGGTCTCTCTCTTTTTCTTTCTCTCTTTCTCTCTTCTTTCTTCTTCTTCCTTTTTTTTCGGTTTTTCTTCTCTGGTTCATTTTTTTTTTGAGGAGATAAGGTTTGATTTTTGGGGTCATTTGACCCATTTATATATTATGTGGGGTGGCTTGAATGTTAGCCACACATCTCAACCCACACACGTATCTCGAGACGCATCTTGTGGTCTTCAACACCACACTTGTCCCCCAAGTCACTCTCAAGTGACTCAAAACCTTAACACCCTTTATAGAGATTTTTATGTGTGTATATCCATGCATATCTAGTGGTGTATGTTTTAATTCTTTACTTTAGGCCCTTTTTTATATAATAGTAGATGTGGCCACATTAACACCACACATTACAAAAAATTTCACATTTGATGTAAATAATTAAATCTTACCCCAATGTGCTGCTACCTCGGTCCCAGGTCGACACGCAACTCGAGGCGCGTCCCCGCTAGTCTCGATACCTGCATACCCGTAAATGACTTAGTAGTCTACACATATACAGTACACTAGGCATACATCACACAAATATTAAATGTACCTCGGCCCTTGCCTCGGTAAACGGACACATCACGGTGTGGGTCCCACAGTACGGGTCGTTGAGCCTGTGTAAAGACAATAACACAGTTAAAAATTTTGGGCCGTGACAACTCTTCCCAACTAATGAAAATTTCGTCCTCGAAATTTAAAAATCGAACCAACATGTAT
The DNA here is from genome assembly GCA_039657325.1 of Stephania cephalantha. NCBI lineage: Eukaryota > Viridiplantae > Streptophyta > Magnoliopsida > Ranunculales > Menispermaceae > Stephania > Stephania cephalantha. The sequence continues at coordinate 31,660,264 of CM077569.1, forward strand.
ACCTTACTCGAAGAGGTACGGAAATCTATCTCGCATGTAGTCTTCCCGTTCCCAAGTGAGTTATGTATCATCGTGAAACTGCCACTTGACAAGTACTTTTGGGATAGACTTATTCCTTAAATGTTGTACCCTTCGATCTATGATCTGAACAGGCTGCTCCTCGTATGACATATCCTCAGTCAAGTCTATCTGGCTCAAATCTACAGTCGGACGATCACCAACTCTCGACTCAACTAATCGAAGCATGGATATATGAAACACTGGATGAACGCCAGACAACCGTTGACGTAGCTCAAGCTCATACGCAACCTTTCCGAGCCGTTTCTTAACTCTGAAAGGTCCGATAAATCTCGATGCAAGTTTACCTTTCACTTCAAACCTCTGAAGACCCTTCCGAGGGGAAACCTTTAAATAGACAAAAGATCCCTTAGTGTACGTGAGATCACCGCAATATCTGTCCGCATAATTCTTATGTCGATCCTGGGCTCCCTTGAGTCTCTGATGAATCAGTCGTACCTTCTTCGTGTGATCGACAACAATCTCAGGCCCCACAGTCTCCCGGTCCTCTGGCTCAGCCCAACACGATGGCGAGCGACACGGTCTACCATACAAAGTCTCAAAATGCGTCATCTCAATACTGGCCTGATAAATGTTGTTATATGCAAACTCACATAACGGTAGGTACTCCTCCCATGATTCGCCAAACTCCAAGACGCACGCCCGTAACATATATTCGAGAAACTTTATCAATCTCTCAGTCTGCCCGTCAGTCGGAGGATGAAGAGCCGTACTAAACTGTAGGCGCGTACCATACTGCTCCTGCATACTCCGCCACATCCTGGACATATACATAGCATCTATGTCTGACGTAATAGTCACTGGTACCCCTTGCAGTCTAATAATCTCCATATATTCAGAGTAAACACTACCTATGACGGCCCCAATTTCCCACAAACAGGGCACCACCCGGCCTAAGCCCACGTGGACCCCCGAGCCAGTCTCGCAAGGTCAACATAGGCCTAGTCAGCCTTCCAATCCATCATTTTAAATAAATTCATAATGTTAAGTTGAGTTATTAGTATTTTTCAAATTGTACAGTTTAGCGGAAGTCTTAAACTTAAAGCAAGTAAAGAAATTAAATTTATCATCATATAAAACATCATTGTAAGAGCAACACCTATTGTGGAAAACCCGGGGAAAAGTACTCTGTATATAGGCAACAATACTAAGCAGTAATATATACAAGTACAGTGTCTATCCAGTCTCCCATTTCCCAAAAGTAAAGCAAAATATCAAAATCGCACGTACTAGTAGGTCCTCGACCGCAGGCAGTCAGATAAAGTCGCCCAAAATCCCCTTGCCCCTACTAGCACTGGGATCTGCACTCGACCATCACAAAAAGTAAGATGGAGAGTACAGTTAGTAAGATTCCAACGAAGTACACCGAGCATTTATAAGAAAGTAAATGGATACCAATAAACATGTCAAATAATCATGCGAAAACTAAACAGACAACTGTGCTAAGATCATCACATGAATAAATAACACGAGAGAAACAAAGTGTGTACTCATCCCGGTCAGACTAAACTGTACTTCGGACCCCCAGGATCCTTTCAGTGGGTGCCCCTACTTCCCTTCACCTAGTTCCTCGCGGTGCTTGCCCGACACGTGCACCCTTAATGCAACTCGGGTCGCAATTCACCGAGTGCCTGATCACACGTGCTACAGCCTAGTGTGCCATAAGTACACTACGAATATCAGGTGGGAGTAACTCGACCACTAACCAAATGTATCACGGAATAAAGTACAATAACAAGGAATATGAAATCAACGATGGAAAAGTAAACCCTCAGTGACTTTCAGATGAAATCTTACGTACCTCAAAAATGCACTCCGAAGTTCCACTCACGTCTCGAGATACGCGCCCGACTCCGACTGTGGTCTCCTAAATTCCTGGTGTCCAATTAAACCATTTTTAATATTTTTCCTGATTTTCTGGATTTTTCTCATAATTTTCCACCTATTTTTCTTATTTTTCTGAAATTTATTTAATTTAAAACTGTTTTTAAATTAAAATTTAATATTATATTATTTAAATAAATGGGTGGGTCCTTGGACCGGGTTTGACCCGGTCCAACCGGGTCGGCCTGACCCGGTTTGGGCCCACCCGGGTCGGGTCCGGTTGGGCCCGGACCGGCCCAACCGGTCCAGGGGCTGCACGCACGCACATCGTGCGTGCACCCCTCCCCCACCCCATCTCCTTCTTCTTCACAGAGACGTTAAGTCTCTGGTTTTTTTTTTTTTTTTTTTTTTTTTTTTTTTTTTTTTTTTTTTTTTTTTTCCCATTATGTTTTGGGTTGGGGTTGCTCTCCACCCCAACCCCGGTGGACTCGATGGCAGGGGAGACACCCCTTCCATCACCACCGCAACTGGTTCGGCCTTCATGGCCGAACCCCCTCGTGGCCACCATGGCCGACACACCGAAACCACAACAAAAGCAACGACTTACCTCCTTCCCGGCTTCTCCGCCCTCTCTTCTCTCCTTCCCGCTTCCTCTCCTCCTCCTCCTCCTCCTCCTCCTCCTCCCTGTTTCTTCTTCTCCCTCTCCGCCCGTGTGTGTGAGTGCCGAGTGTGTTTGTGGGTGTGAGAGAGAGTGACGTGAGGGAGAGGAGAAAATGATGGTGGTGTGTAGTGGAGTGTAAGTAAGGTAAGCTAGTTGACTTGACCAATCTTTTTTTTTTGTGTTTTAGTTTCCCTGACCTATTGTACCCACAGTTCGCTCCTCAGTACCCGTCTGGACACGTTTCTCGATGCGAACACCCGTTACACTATCTCGCTCGATTCAATGATATAAATACACACATGCGATGCTAGGTAAATAACTTAATACACAACGTCGTAATTAGGCAAACAATCACACAAAGTTACTATTTACCTAGTCAGGCGTGCCCTGACCTATCTGCGGCATCCACGTGGATCTGAGCTGTCGTCCAAGTCTGAAATAATTAATAATAACGGCGTAATTAAAATTTGGGCCGTTACACTACCGCTGCCAACTCTAAATCATGAGTTGGATAATTCTTCTCATGTACCTTCAACTGTCTGGATGCATAGGCTACTGTACCAGTACCTTGCATCAACACACATCCCAGACCTTTATGAGAAACATCAGTATAGATGGAGAATCCCTGTCCAACCTCTGGTAACACTAATACTGGCGCGATAGTCAATAACCTCTTCAGCTGAGCGAATGCCTCCTCACATTCCTCAGACCAATGAAATCTCACGTATTTCTGAGTCAATTTAGTAATCGGTGAAGCGATTTTTGAAAAATCCTTCACGAATCGGCAATAATACCCCGCCAAACCCAGAAAACTTCTGATCTCAGTCACTGAAGTCGGTGTTGGCCAATCGATAATCGTCTGAATTTTGGCTGGATCCACTGATATCCCTGCTGCTCCGACAACATGCCCCAGAAATTTGACCTCTGACTGCCAGAATTCACATTTACTGAATTTGGCGTATAGTCTATGTTCCCTCAAAGTCTGCAACGTCTCTCTGAGGTGATGTTCGTGATCCTCCCTCGTCTTCGAGTATACCAGTATATCGTCGATGAAAACTATCACGAATAAGTCAAGAAACGGTCTGAAAACACGATGCATCAGATCCATAAACACTGCTGAAGCATTGGTCAGCCCAAACGGCATGACTGTGAACTGAAAATGTCCATATCTGGTGCTGAAAGCTGTAATGGACCTATCATCGTCCCTGATCCTAAGCTGATGATACCCTGAGCGCAGGTCTATCTTGGAGAAAAATTGTGCTCCTCTCAGCTGATCAAATAAATCATCTATCCTCGGGAGTTGATATTTGTTCCTAATTGTGACTTTGTTCAACTGTCGATAGTCGATACAAAGTCTCAACGTACCATCATTTTTCTTCACAAAAAGGACGGGTGCTCCCCATAGCGACATAGAAGGTATGATGAATCCTTTATGTACCAAATCCTGGAGCTGAGTCTTCAACTCTTCTAGCTTTCGTAATGCCATCCGATATGGTGGTATGGAAATCGGTTTCGTACCTGGTATCAACTCGATAATGAAACCGATCTCTCGCGGCGGCGATAAACTCGGTAAATCCTCTGGAAACACATCAGGAAACTCTCTAACAATCGATATATCTTCCACCCTAGGTTCCTGACTCTCTGGTACAGTGTACAGCGAAATCAACGCTTCCATCTCCTCACTTGTCGCAGGTCGACCTCTTGTACCTACAGTCCTCGCTGCACTACCTTTATACGTGAATGACGAACGCCCGGGGATATCAAATATCACTATCTTGCTAAAATAGTCGATATGAGCGTGGTATGTAGCTAACCAGTCCATTCCTAAAATCGCATCGAACGCCAAACATTCGAGGACTCTAACATCAGCAGGTAGCTCTACTCCATCTATCGTGACGAGACATTTCTCAACAATACTATGAGGGCACACTCTATCCCCGGCTGCGGTACTCAAGATCAAGTGTACGCCAAGCCTAACAGGTTTCAACCCTAGAATGTCTAGCATGCGACCAATAATAAACGATACGGTAGAGCCAGAATCAAATAAAACGTATAAATCGTGATCGCAAATAGAAACCGTAACCTCAATAAGACCTCGTGTAGCGTCAGCGTCTGGCTGGGCTACCATGTGAACCTCCTCTAGTGCCTGCTGTTCGTACATTACTGCAGAATGCGGGCGCTCTTTCACGATATGTCCCACCTGTCCACATCTGTAGCATGTCAACTGTCTCGCGCCGACCCCGAGGCCGAGGCGGCCTGTGCTCGATCATCGACCCGCCTCTCGCACTGTTCGGTCTCTGTCTCGTATCTCGGCCTCTGCCTCGACCTCTGCCACCCTGCGACTGCTGCCATGAAGCCTGTGGGGCGGAAAGTGCAGGAACTACGGGAGTTGGTAAGGATGGTCTGATGGGAGGTGGCAAGGGAAGTCTGCTCACGGTGCTCTGTGCTGAAGCAATGGATGATACAGGAGGCACAGCCAGTGGGGATGTAGCTTTCCTCGAACCCTGAGATCCTCGGTTCAATCCCCTTGCTCCCTTACCCCTATGTCTCCTCCTCTCATACTCTAAGGCATGTTCCGCATACAAAACTGGACCCGGAGCTCTGCCATCAATAACTTTGCCCAAATAGTATGTCACATGTGTCAGGGCTCGCTTATAGATCTCGGTGAGTGTCCTCGCGCCTGAACTGACGACGTAATACCCAATATCGGGTCTGAGTCCATCACCGAAGTGATACACATCATCGAACTCATCTCTCACCAAGTCCCCAGCAAACTGGCGCATTATCGGTCCATGTACCGCATCAGAGGCTCCTCTGGCCCTTGTCTCAAATCCATGAACTATCGTCTCAATCGCTTCATGACTGACTACGAAAAATACTGTTGATATAACTTCTGCTTGAACGCATCCCATGTCTCGAACTCTCCGTGAGTGGCCACTGTCATACGCCACCACACGTCAGCGTCTCGCTCGAGTGTATATGATGAGATCTCTGCCCGAAGTCTATCCTCAATCCTCAGTAGCCGATGAAGCTTCTCCTGAGACAGGATCCATTTCTCACTCTTCTGAAAATCCCTGACTCCATCGAGATAAACTAGTTTGATTCGGATGAAGTCCTTCACCAGCTGAACTTCCACTGAAGTCCTAGAAGATGCGGGCGTGGGAGACGATACTACGTCAGCTATCGGCGCTGCTAAAGCTACAGTAGGAAATGTTGGCGCCTGAACAGCGGTGTAGTAGTTGTAGGAGTTGATGTCGATGTCGGAGCAACAAAACGTGTGATCATCATCGCGATGAAATCAGTCAACTGCTGGCCCTGAGCTGTCACTCGCTCAAACGGTCACTGTAAATCCTATGCTAGAGTAGGAGGCGAACTGCCGCTAGTCTTTGCATCTCCTCCCCCGCGTGTATCAGCCATCGGGGTCTGCAATGGATTGCGAACGCGAATCAGCTTCTACGTGACATAACACATAAGTAGATAGCTACATATAGCAATTAACAAGTACATAGACGAAATCCCCCATCTCACTGTCCCTCACTTCCCAACTAATGGTGTCTAGGCAATGAGTATCTGGTTTCCACAACTAAGGTTTGTCTTTTATTCATTTTGGTCGCTAACCCTACGCTCTGATACCAACTGTGTTGGTATCATATTGCCTTAAGCCATATAGTTCTCTAAAGCTGGCTCTGATACCAAATGTGACGGCCCCAACTACTAAACAGGGCAGCGCCCAGCCTAATCCCGTAATCAAGCCTTACTCTAACTCACCTAAGACTTAATTACGTATTAGTCAGCCTTTCGTTCCTATATTCCTCTAAATTCATGTCTTGATCTATTTCATATAGTTTAAAGATTATGAAGAAGCCATGATAATTCAAAATTCCTAAGTGTGGAAAAATAAGAAAAGACAGTAGCACAAGCACGTATATATATGAAACTATTCACTCAACCCAATGTACAACCCAAAATGACATAAAAATAATACATCAAAAGTCGAGACATACAAATGAGTGAGGAGAGTTGTCGAACTGCTCAGAGGAAGTCGCCGATCTTCTCCTTCCCCGGTCTGCTGCTGCTCGACGGACCTACACCCACCGTCACAAACTAGAAGATGAGTATAGTGATATTTAAGTACTAACTAGAGAATTTCATGTCACATTTCCAAAATAAACGAATGGTATTTAAAAGCATAAGTAGCGAAATCAATTGCTGAAACAAGAAATGCAAGTAAATATCATAGTTAAAGATGTAGAAACAGACACGGGCTAAGTCGAGATGATCTACGTCCGGTCGGCGGTGAGACCTATCACCTACCTTTTCCCACTACTATATGGAGTTGCAATCAACATATCTCACATAAATAGCAGAGCCGCGCTCTACGCTTTACAACATCAATCTCATGCTTGCCGACCACCCCGAGTCTCATACATCGTGTGTCGCGCAAATGTAGTGGTGAGTGCCGGAACCCCAATAGACCCATGTCCCCGTGAACCGCGCATCTCTCGTGCAATGGACACTAGATAATCCCTACTTTATTTTCAAATATAAATAATTTCCAAAATTCTAGGATACCAAGATAAATTCGGCTAGAAAGCCCAAAGGACATGGACTACAAGTTTACTTAAATCCACATTATTCCATTAGCATGCTTTTTATCAATTTTGTTCAAGAATGACATCAAGTGTAGGAATCAGAGTCAATGAAACAAGTCACAAAGCATCATGTCACAACATTCACTCATGAATAGATACAAGAACAACGTGATGTGCGAGTTCAAGTAGCAATGTCTACCAATAGACCAATAAAGCAATAAGAGAATGAAATGAAATATAAAATTCTCACAGTTGTACTTACAATTCACACGTTTGTCTTAGTCTAGCCGATCCCTCGACAAATTCGAAATGCGTGCCCAAACGCATGAGTTCTCCCCTTAGGTCCCTAACATTTAATAATATCTCAATTTATGCCAAATCGAAGTCGAGACATATTTCTAAAAACCTTTTTTATTTATTTTCGGCCATTCGGCCCATTTCACATTTTTCTAGGTAAAACTCCCGAAAAATGCTCGTCCGAAATTCCAAATAGTATATTTTTCCTAGAAATTCATTATTTTCTATTTATTTTGTCGAAATAAAATTTTTTGAAATTTTTCCTAATTTTTTTGGAATTTTCTAGCATTTTTCTCTCTTTTTTCTATTTTTGTTTTTGTTTTCATTTGGGTTTGGGTTGAACCGGGCTGAACCGATTTCGAACCGGCCCGGTTCACCCAACCTATTTTCTCATCTCTTTTTTTTTCCTGGATCTAAATCGGGCGAACCGGCCCGGTTCACTTCTCTTCTTTTTTTTTTTTTTTTTTTTTTCCTCTTTGGGCTGGGCGAGGCGAACCGGCCCGGTTCAGGCTCATCTTCTTCCTTGCACGAACAGAGCACGACAACTTTTTTTTTTTTTTTTTTTTTTTGCATTGAGTCGATGGGGTTGGGTTCAACCCCAACCCCAGCCACCCTTGGGAGGGAGATGACCTCACAACCATCTCCTTCCTCAAAGAAGCTGAGCCATGGTGGCTCACCATGATCGACTAACACAACAACAACAAACGAGTTCAACAATAACAAACTCAAGCAACTCACCTTGCGTTCTCCTCTTCAGGCTCTCGGTTTCTCTTTCTCCCTCGGTCTCTATCTCTTTCTCTCTGTCTCTCATTTTTTCTTCTTCCCTTCTTCTCGATTTTTCTTCTCTGATTCTTTTTTTTGAGGAGATAAGGTTTGATTTTTGGGGTCATTTGACCCATTTATATATTATGTGGGGTGGCTTGAATGTGAGCCACACATCTCAACCCACACACGTATCTCGAGACGCATCTTGTGGTCTTTAACACCACACTTGTCCCCCAAGTCACTCTCAAGTGACTCAAAACCTTAACACCATTTATAGAGATGTGTGTGTGTGTGTGTATCCATGCTTATCTAGTGGTGTATGTTTTAATTCTTTACTTTAGGCCCCTTTTTATATAGTAGTAGATGTGGCCACATTAACACCACACATTACCAAAAATTTCACATTTGATGTAAATAATTAAATCTTACCCCAATTTGTTGCTACCTCGGTCCCACGTCAACACGAGACTCGAGGCGCGTCCCCGCTTGTCTCGATACCTGCATACTCGTAAATGACTTAGTAGTCTACACATATACAATACACTAGGCGTACGTCACACAAATATAAAATGTACATCGGCCCTTGCCTCGGTAAACGGACACATCACGGTGAGGGTCCCACAGCACGGGTCGTTGAGCCTGTGTAAAGACAACACAGTTAAAATTTTTGGGCCTTGACAGAATGTCTGTCACTGATGTCGGTGTAGGCCAATCGATCGCTACTCTAATCTTAGTCGGGTCCACTATCACTCCACTGGCTCCGATAATATGCCCAATAAATCCAACTTCAGTGAGCCAAAACTCGCACTTACTGAACTTAGCGTACATTCTCTACTCCCTCAAAGTATGTAAGACTCACCGGAGGTGTCCCTCGTGATCCTCACGAGTTCTGGAATAGATAAGAATGTCGTCGATGAATACTATCATGAATCTATCCAAATACTTTCTCAATACTCGCTGCATAAGATCCATTAACATCGTCGGGGCATTCGTCAGCCCAAACGACATGACGGTAAATTAGTAGTGCTCATATCTCGTGCGGAAAGCAGTCTTCTCCCTATCCTCATCTTGAATCCTCAACTGGTGGCATCCTCACCTCAAATCAATCTTAGAAAACCACTGTGCCCCTGTCAGTTGATCGAACAAGTCATCAATCCGTGGGAGTGGATACTTGTTCTTCATTGTGACTCGATTGAGCTGTCGGTAGTCAATGCAAAGTCTCAAACTACCATCTTTCTTCTTGACAAACAATACTGGTGCACCCCAATGTGACATGCTCGGACGTATGAATCCCAACTCTAATAACTCATCTAGCTGGGTCCTCAGCTCCTCCAAATCTTTAAGAGCCATCCTGTATGGCAGAATCGAAATGGGTTTAGTCCCCGAGACCAAATCTATGATGAAATCGATCTCTCTAAGTGGTGGTAATCCTGGTAGCTCAGCGGGAAAAACATCCAAAAACTCGCATACAACAGGCACCTCCTCTATCTTCGCCTCAACTCCCTCGACCGTACTTTAAACACTAGCAAATGTCTCGAGATCTGAACTCGTTGCCGCTCTAACTCGGGTGATCGGAAATGTGGTCGAAGTCCCCTAAAAACTAAACTTTGCTCGATCCGGAAGCCGAAACATAACCACCTTGTTGAAACACTCAAGTTGTGCGTGGGACGCAACTAACTAATCTATGCCTAATAAGGCATCAAACTCTAAGAACTCCAATATTCTCAAGTCTGTAGGCATCTCTTGTCCCTCTATCTCAATTGAGCAGTCAACACATAATAAGTTCGTGTATATCTTGTCCCCACCAGTCGTGCTGAGGATTAAGGGTTGCTCTAGCCTAATAGGTCTCAATCATAACTCATCAACCATACGACCTGAAATAAAAGATACAGTAGAACTCGAATAAATCATAGTATACATAAATCGACTGCAAATGCAAATCATACCATCGATAAGGTTACGAGTGGGAGCTGGATGTGGTGCAGCAATGGCATGAACTTGCTCTCTACGCTGCTGTGGCCGGGCCCTGCCTAGTCGTGGACATGTACTGACGAAGTTCCCTGTCTGTCCAAACTCAAAACATGCTCGGTATGGTCCCGGCCTTGGTAGAATCCGTTGTCCCTGTCCCTGCGCCTGACTGGACCTTTGTCCCTATCCTTGGTCATATCTCTGTCCCTGACCATGTCCGTACCTCTGCCCCTAACCACCGCCTCTGCCTCTACCCTCATTTCGGCGATATCGTCAGTATGCGGACCATCTTGTCTTGGCTGCTTGTGGTGTCGACATAAATCAGTGTTGAAACAGATGGTACTGGCGCAGTGCGCACTGGATGAGATGGTGGCGCTACGGATCCTATACTTTGTGCTCTGTCATCTCTCGACCTGAACAGTCGGTGTCTCTTCCTCCTCCTGTCACCACCTGACCTATAATCTCACTGTGCTAGTGCCGGTGTCGGGATGATCTTATCGGGGTGTGTGCTCAGGTATGACTTTCTGGCCAGGCTCCTCTCATATGCCGCCTGTAAACTCCCTGGCTCAGTGGTCACCATGGTGCCTCCAATGTCCCTCAACAGACCCTCCATAAAGTAGTGTGCCTGGTCGACGTCTGTATTAGCTATGCCTCCAGCATAATCCAACAGCTGTGAATACCTGGTCGGCACTCACCACTACACTTGCGCGACACACGAGTTATGGGACTCGGGGTGGTCGGCAAGCATGAGATTAATGTTGTGTAAGCGTAGAGCGTAGCTCTGCTAGTTGTGTGAAATATGTTGAGCGCAGCTCCATATAGTAGTAGGAAAGGGTAGGTGATAGGTCTCACTGTCGACCGGACATAGATCATCTCGACTTAGCCTGTGTCTGTCTCTACATCTTTAACTATGATATTTACTTGCATTTCTTGTTTCAACAATTTATTTCGCTATTTTATGCTCTTAAATAACATTCGTTTATTTTGAAAATGTGGCATAGAATTCTCCAGTTAATACTTAAATATCACTAAGTTCATAAGAAGTTTTCCAAAAATTATTATGAGAAATTTCCTTCTTGTTGAACTCCACCATGTGTTTTCAAGAAATATCGAGGGAGCCAAGAAGCATCAAACCTCTATTCTTGTGGCTCACGTAAAACTTATTGTCCTTGACTAAATTGTACATTTTATTAAATGTACATATATGTTGAATGATTGAGTGCATATGATTTTTTTTTGTTATTTTGAAGCGCCTTGTATGGATTGTCGCTTCCAGAATCTCGCCACTCACATTCACGAGCCATGTTCTTATAAAAAAATGCTTTTGGTTATATTATGTACTTCTATCCCTTTCTTTTGAAAAAATGTGATGTAAAAAAAAAATGATCTTTATACTTAGTGTTTAAAAAAAAAAAAAAAAACAGCCTTCTATTACATTAGTAGTATACATGTGCATGCATGTTTTAAAAACATTATAAAGGGTATAGGCCCACATTGCATAATAACGTATATTATGTACATTTTTTTTTTTAAAAAAAAACACATATTACAAAAAAAAAATGACCAAAGTATTTCAATAGTTGACCAAATTGAATGGTCGACTATAAGAGATGTCACTTTGGTTTGTTAAAAAAAATTGTTCACTTGAGTCAAAATAGTTTTACTATTAATATGACTCAGTCACACACCTTCATCTTCCTTGACCATAGTCATCCTATGGTTAATCAGATCTGAAAAATTAAGAAACGCAAACAACGACTTCATAATTTTAATTTCGACCACCATGAGACCCAAAGCAACGGCCAGAGGCATCCGTGCGATCGACTTACTCCGACGAGCACTCCAATTGAGTGCAGTCGTCACCAGATTCCGGCGAAAAATCTACAAAATCGTCACTTCAGGTAGTGATTTTCTTGATTTTTCTTGGCCTTTTAACAACTAAAAGTCACCGACTTTTGGGTTCATTGAGATCGGACCACAAGGGCGAACACCCCAGTGGGTGCACCGACTTCGATCGCGACCATATTCGGATGACATCGCCAGAATCCATGAAACTCCAATTTTTTTTAATAAAAAACAGAATTAAAATAAACAACTCTAAAAATATAGATTTAAAAAGTATTCCAGCACAACTCGGCGAAAAACTCCAAAATCATCTAGGTGTGCAGGATACTAATCACCTAGTTGCTCTGATACCACTGAAGGTTTTGATCTGAATAGGAATTAAAAGTATTAGTTGAAGCGTACATTTGTCCCATTTCTTATTGTGTGGTCTCCGATCTTTTCCACAACCCAAAAGTTTTGAAGAAACATTACGGAAGAACTCTTTTCCACACTCAATTGTCAAAAGCCTTGAAACCATAAATCACACTACGTGATTTATTATCCTATCAATCTTGAGACTTCTCAAGAGATCATGATTGTTTGGATTTAGATATATCTTTTAGTTATCAAAAACATTATCTTTTCGTCTATGTTAAACGTGGCCCACGTGGCCAACGTGGCCAACGATAGCCTTCAAACAAATGAGAGATGGGTAATAAATGAGTTATTAATGAGGGGTAATTATGTCCACAACTTTTGGGAGATAACTTCCTAGGGGATGGAGGGGAGATATCTCACACCTTAAGGTGTAAGTTGGGAGATAACTTGCACGCAAGTTGGACAACCAAACAAGATTAGTTCAGAACTCCCTGACTATACCCCTAACCAAACGAGGCCTTAGAGTGAAATTAGAGTGAAATGTCGTGATTGCCCTTGTTCATAACTTAAGATTGTGTGCCCCATAAGCCCACACTTTGCACTCGCTCAGGCCCCGATCCCATTCCACCTCCAACGTCGAAGTAGCTATTTTCTATCTGGATGTCACAAACACGATCGATTTTATAATGGAGTGGTGAACAACGTCTCATGGGACACTTCTGGTTCGGTGACCTTCGGAGCACAGCTATTTTTTTCTCCAGAGGTCCTTATTGTTTGTGACATTTGAATGATCGATTTCGAATCTCTTTTTTCTGGGTTTGTTGCAGACGGCATAGACCTTGATGACGCTTCATGGGCACAAAAAAACTGTGAATTGCACTCACTAATGACGCCTGCAAAGGTATGATAGATAATCTTGTACTTGGCTTCTTGAGATGTGTTGTGGAATTTGTTGCCTTAATTATGCTAGTTTTGTTCTTGGTGTTTGAAAATACTGAACTTTGTTGGTCCTAAACAACGAATTGGTAAACCTATTTTACTAGTTATTGTTACTCATTTGATATTGAATTTTAGAGCTTAGAGTACTATTTGGTTATAAGTTAATTAATCGGTATTTCGACTTTTTGTGAATTGGTAAACTTGTTTTAGTCGTACACTAGTGTTAATTGATTAAGAAATTAAATGGGTACTGATATTTTGTGGGAATTTATATAGTTGTCAAAGAAATGATAATTGAACTTCTTGGTTCGCTTTGTTAAGTTCTAAAGGCTATGTTTTATGATGAAAAACTTGACTAATTTTCTTGTTATGCCATTCTTTTGTATTGGCAAGACCATTTATCTAAGAATCTACAATCAGTGTTATTAGTAAATCTCTCTTTTTTTATTAAGATAAGATAAGAAACTTTTTTTATTAAGATAAGATAAAATAAGATAAGAAACTTAATTTTCACATCACCCTAATAAAAAAAATCCAAACAGTCACACGAAAAGCTATCAACCTAGCTCATGTATATAAAATGTTATCATCCTTTTCTTCACGGGATCGCAACATTCTTTTTCCCACGTATTAGGATAAAATGCTCAAAGACTATGTAAGCATTCTAGCTAATATAATTGATATCTTGGTCATAGATAGGCTCAAATATTTTTGGCGTACCAGTGAATTTTGAAAATCTTAATGCACTTTGATCTTTAAATTTTTTATGCACTCTGTTCAAGAGGACTATTATTTTTAATTCAATCAATTTGTTAGTAACTCATTTTATTTGCAATTAAGGTTTTTTGTAAGCTATCATTTTTCTTGAAGCCGTAAGCTATCATTTTTAGTATATTTGCGTGGAAAACCTTAAAGCTTGCTTCTTTCAATTATTAATTTATTAGTATTGTTTATTACAATAAAGAAAAAACGAGCATCTTAGTATTTGTTAATGATCTTTTTTTTTTTTTTTTTTTTTTTTTTCAAATGATGGGGATTGGTTTATAATCAACATGATATTTCAAATGTTGGTTGATAAACTCTATCTATGGCAACACTACGGAAATCTAATTTGTTGTGGACGAAGTTCACGTTCAAACAAACATGGATATTCCATATATGAGACACTTATTGAGTAGAAGCCTCTGTCAAATGGCACTGACTACAATAATGCTTGAATACTTTCTACAAATTTGGAGAGTTTCTCATCGTTGATCGTTTAGGCACTGGCATATTATGATCTATCCTTGGCAAATGACCTAAGTTATAAATATGTAATTTTGGAGATGAAGGGAACCAATCAGCTCATTTTCTAGCAGATGAAGTGCTCGAGTATCTGTCGAGATATGGATGTTCAGAATTCTTAGTTGCACTCAGCAAGATCATGGTAGAAAATTTGATAGGAGACTTTCAACGAACGTGTAATTTGTAAAGTTGTGTAGGCATACCACATTTGGATTCAAAAAAGAGTGAGGTTAGCGAATATGTAGTTTTTCTAAAGTAATTTGTTTGTAAAGTTGTGATGATCTTTCCACTTTGTTCCTTAAGATATTAAATAATTTTTTTTAAATTGTCCCAGCAATATGTTTTCATCATAAGTTCGAGTTGGAACATTTATTTAATCCATGAATAACTACCATTTGTTTGTAGTCACTTAATAATAATAGCACTCTTATGCTTATTGACAATATGGACAATATGAAGGATATTGACAAGGAAAATACTAAGGTGATCCAAAAAAGGGCATGCAAAATGGACACAGACTTGGACACAGACTTGGTAGTGTTCTTTGAAATGCGCATCGATGTGTGTCAGCACCCGTATCGTGAACCGGCGGTCTGACCTGGCCGAACTGTAAAGACCCGAAAATCTAACTCGTGTCACGTGCATTTCAGGGTCATACGTGGGACCTACTTGTCGTGATACACATGTCCAAATCTTGGGAGTCGACACCGAGGTATGCTATTTTTGTTTGATGCTTGTATTATTTATTAGACCGAAGATTGAACAAGTTAAATAAAATTAAATTTGGTAATGTGCGAGTAAGGTACACGCGGGGCATATCGATGTCGAAACGAGCGGAGGCGTACCTCGAATTGCGTGTCGACGTGAGACCGAGGTATCGGCTTATGGGGTAAGTCTAATGTAAGTCTAATGTGAGTTAAATGTGAATTTATGTTGGTTTAATAAGTGGCTAATGTGGTCACCTTAAATATCAATATTAATGTGACTATAGTTAGTGAAAAAATTAAAATGGCCACATGATGTGTCTCGAGACACGCATTAACTCATCAAGAGACAAAGAGTCAACTTGTGAGTCATTTATGCATGACTTGGGTTAATAATTGAGTGAAAGGTGGTCCCTTAGACATGCCTCGAGATACGTGTGCACAAATGGATGTGTGGTCATGGTTCAATCTTTACATAAAACTCAAAACTCTCACTCACTAGCTCACATCGTTTTGGCAAGCAATTTAGAGAATAAATAGAGGGAACTGCTGGAGGAGAGAAAAAAAGTAGAGATTCAGTGAGCTTGAAGAGGCGTTGGTGCTCAAGCTTGGAAGTTCATCAAGCAAGGTACCTCCAATAACATAGTTCGATCATGTACATGTATTCATCAATTTGAACTATGAATTTGGGGTTTTGATGAAAAAAATATGTGATGATCACTTAAGCTCATTTGGATTTTCTTGGTGATGTTCAAATAATGTATAGGGGGGGTCAGGTCCTAGGCCAGTCCAGCCGGCCCGGTTCAAGGAAAAAGGGGCCCAAAGGGCCCCAAACTCAAAAAAATAAAAATTAAATAACAAAAAATCCAATAAAAATCAACAAAAATTCAGGAAAAATTGGAAAAAAATTAGAAAAGGTTGAGGAAATTGAAAAAACACTTGTTGACTTTGTCGAAAGTTTTTACACCAACAAATATTTACTCGAAAAATGTGCCACTACAAATTTTTTTCCAAATTTGAACACTTTTGGGATTTAAAAATCTAAAATTTCTCAAATAGGCTCTAACACAATATAAATTTACCCATATGATTATCAGGGGCATAGTTTATTAGTGTCGAGTATTGGGTACGGATTTGGAGGCGTGTCAGAGCCGATTTGAGTGCGTATTAGCTTTGATACAAGTAAGTAAACCAGCTAGGAAATTTTACAGTTATTTCTTGAGCTTTAAATTTGTTGTTATTGCTCTGTTCATCATTTCTTTTGAAATTTCTATTGATTGAGTTGTACATTGGCAAGTGAGTCATTGTTATTATTTATCTGTGATATGAGCTCTTATCTGGACGCCGTTGATATCTCTCAATTGAGTGGACGTTGGGGGCACTTATTCGGGTCTGTGGATATCTCATAGTCGCAAGGGTTGGGGTTGGTAGGCTGTGTCTCGTCCTGAACCTGAGTCAGCTAGGCTTTTGCTGCGACTCAACGACCTTTTGGTCGGGATTCCTTGCTATTCGGCTTTTGTATTCTGGACCCTCACTTATCGATTGATTTAGTTACAGTCTTTTATATTCATGTGTTCCCTGTTCCTTTCTTTCTATCTGCATGAATTAGACTGATATATTTATTTCGTAATGTTGTATATATGTCATGCATGGCGTTACTTACCTGGGCTCGTCAATCTTGTGTTTGACGGAGTTGAGATCCACATTCCAGCAAGGGGAAGGCTCCACAGCTAGGATATATCATTTGAGGATACCAGAGTAGTTCTTACCACTTATCTGACATAGGTGATTCTTTTGTATTATTAGATATACTTGTTTCGAAACACTGAGAGTTGAGTTTTTGAGAGATTTTGGGCATGTGTATCTTGTGTTTACTCTCTTCTGAATGTTCATTGACGATGATATACATATTCGGGGTTTCCATACTCTAGGTTGTCTTAACTTGTGTCTTTGAGGTTTTTCATTTAGTTTGAGGTTTAATTGCTTCTGCTATAAGTATGATAACTCACTAATTGATTAACTGAACTTTAATTGCTTGGTAAATGGCAAATGATAAAGGAAGGCTGACTATGCTTGTGTGACTCAGCGAGACGGGCTCGGGGGTCCATGTAAGTCTAGGCCGGGCAGGACCCAGTTTAGGATTATGGAATTGGGGTCGTCACACGAACCGTTTCTGAGGCGTCTGGTCATACCATCGACCCCAAAAGACGTTCCAAACCCGCTCATTCATTCTTTTTACCATTAAGTTAAATTCAAGTGTGTGCAGAATTCAGTGAACATATAATAAAATACTAGAAAGTAAATGGGAACCTAAGTAGGGAAAACACTTGTCATATCATCAGTACCGTAAATCCAAGTCGAGGAAAATATCCAAAAGTATCTCATAATCCATACATGAACAAAAATGTAAGTTCAATATATAAAACAAAATAGATACACAAAAGAGATCACTCCTACAGTGAAGATCAGGGTAGTCTGAAGTCGTCGTCTCACTGGTGCGCCTTGCCATTCCCTCAATCATTGTAGGATGGATCTGAGTTCCAAAAAGGCCCCCAATAAGTGAACAACAGGGCTTTATAAAAGTTACCACTAATGTAATTTAATAAGGAAAAATATAAGTAAATTGCAGGAATTTTAACATGATTCAATCCTTTCTAGTATGAACAGGCGGTTCCCATGAACCCATATGCATGGACCTAGCCTGAATCCTGTCGGCCCGATGGTGTTCAGCATCGATGATTGAGGGAGGTCCCGTCTCACGACTTCGTGAACCCGAGCGACACCGACTTACTCTAACCCCATTGTAGGAAAGGTCGGAGGGCGGAAAACATCCTCCAACTGCCATACTGGCTGGAAGGTAGAAGATCGTTATATAGTCGTCCCTCGAAGCTGCCCGACTAGCCAAAGAGAGAGACTCTTCGCCGTCGAAGACGCCTCATCTAATACTCGGAGACGGCTCCTAACAGTCCAAATGTCTAAATGCATGGCCACAGGTAATTATGATGCGGTGCACATCTAACTATGCAGTTTTTAATATGATATATAATAAGTTTTATAAATTCCCAATGTTCACAAACCTCGCGTGTGGCGTGTCGAAACCTGATCACGTGTCTGGTAGCTCGTAGTACGTGCCGAATGTCCCGCTGAAGTGTCGTCGTTGAGCCCTAGTATCAAAAGTTTGGTATTAGACTCGAGATTGTTGATTTCATTTATGTGGTTACTTCTACGCACGTATCTCGAGGTTCTCAACCCTGTTATGTAATTTTTTGAATTTATCCATATGCTTTAAATTCCATATACGATGCACTGCCTTCATAGCTTAATTTGATGATCAAAGTCTTCTAATTTGGCAAGTACATGTAAACAAGGATTTATGTCTACTTCTTATCTTTTTCGAAAAGGTATGGTATGCGCAATTCCGATTCAAAACGAGAGAGATATCAAAGTTTTATGAATACTGCACACATCTGAATTTCATTTCAACCAGTAATGTTACAAATTCGATTTCTCCTAGTGTATAACTCCAAATACCATGAAATTTTATCACAAGGTTTTTAACATACCCAATAACAACATATCCAAAGCTTCCTCCAATTGGAGTTAAATTGAGTGAGTTATGCTCATCGCAATGTTAGGTCTAATTCTTGAAGTTTGAACATGGTTGTTTTATTCTTTTTGGGTTGATTCATCTTGTTTCGACCCTTGGGTGTTACTTGGGTTTCATTACATCAGTTTACAACAAGAATTCCATAATTTAACAACCTATAGCTAATTTCATCATTAAATGACCTTTAAAGCTTAAGTTATTCAACTTTTTGAACATGCCTTTGATCCATCTAAATTCTAATTCAAATTTGGCATAAAGTGAGTTGAGATTGAGTTTTTAAAACATTCATATCAGTCCATGAAACCCCAATGTCAAAATCTTAGTTAAATCTCCAAATTCAAGCCAAAAATCAAATTTCAAGTCATGCAAAGTTTGAATTCTTGATTCTTAGTTCATGCTTATTTATAAGCATCAAATTGGAGTTCAAATCTAAACACTTGCATGATCTCATCGTTATTAAACCACATCAGCCCACATTCATGCTTATGCCATCAAAGTTCATAAAATTGAAAAGGAAAAGAGAGGGGTTACCTTAGGATTGTTGTGGATCTAATGTTTCTCCTATTCAATACTCTAATTGTACTTCAATTGCTCATTGAATCCTCAATTTCCAGCAACTCATATTCTTCTTCTCAGTTTGTGAGGTGTTTTCATTTGCAACAACAATAAATTAGTGTTCTTTATATACCTTGTATCAACTTAAAATATATATAGCCCTTAGATGTACATCGAGATACGAGTTTTGTGGCACATCTAAGGTCCAAAATGGATCCTACACTTTACCATTAGCAACATAATTAGTCTAAGTTAAGTATTTAATTAAGATTCCAAATCAAGTTGCTTAGTTGTTAATTTAGAGACATAAATTTACTTAGATTAACAAGTGTTGCTTGTAAATGATCCCACATTGCATGATTATGTCTCCAAACTAGATCTAGATCTTGGTCTTTCATCTTGATGTATTTACGAATCTCGAGACCAAGGATTTTTTGCTTGATTGATACATATGGGGATAATATTTATCAACCTAACACACCCACAAAAATATTTTCCAATCTAACACATTTTCTGCCACGTCACTGCCACATCACCCGACCCGCTGGTTGGTGTTTGCTAGCAAAATGTGAACTCGGTTCACGTTTTAGTTTTTTTTTTTCTTTTTTAAATTGAAAACGAAACGATTTCCATTTAAATGAAATCGTGATCGCGGGTCATGACTTAGGTATAGGATTTAACCTCGTTGCCCTCCTCCTTCAGTTGCCATTTCCTTCGGTCTCACCGTCGTCCGCCTCCGCCTCCGCGTCCGGCGCAACCAGGCTCCGCCGTCCGTCCGCCTTCGTCGTCCGTATCCCGGCGGTCGCCACATCGACTTTGACGCGAGAACGCCTCTTGGTAGTGGCTGATTTCAGTCCTGCCGCCGCTGGTCGCCTTCCGCCGGCGTTGCTCGTTTCCTGCCGGCGCTGCTGTTCGCCTCCCGCCGACGCTACTCGCCTCCCGCAGGTCGCTGCTCGCCTCCCGCTGGTCGGTCCTCGCCTCTCGCTCGCCTCCCGCTGGTCGGTCATTGCCTCCCGCCGGTCGCTGCTCGCCTTCCCACCGGTCTCTTTTGTATTGGTAAAAATCTTCTTCCAATTGTGTTAATTGATGAATTAATTATGCAATATGTTTTCTTTGGGGTCGTATGCTTGATATTCAGCATTAGAAGAGTATGCTAAATTGATGAATAAAAGTATGCTTTGGTATTGTGTTAGTATTTAATTTCCCTAAATTTATGTTGTCTCAAAGTGAATAAAGTGTATAAATTTAGAAAATGTAGCAATACATGACACACGTAAAAGAGTTGAAATCATGCACTAATATATAAGAGCATTATATCCTCCACCGTAGTCAACTTAACTGTCAATGCATGATGAATTATAAGAACTTTTGCAGTCTCGTTGGTGTAATATTTATATAATGCTTTAATAAAGTAATTGAGACTTTTGCGGTCTCGGGTTCGTTGGTGCAATATTTATATAATGCCTTGATGAATTAATTGAGACTTTTGCGGTCAATTGTGTAATATGAAATAATTTTCTCTTTTCTTTTATGTAAAAAACATAACATATGATTAAATATATGTTCACAATTTGATTCATTAATAAACAAAATGTACTATTCGTATGAGTTGGTGGGACAACCTCTAGGTTGGGTGGCGATACATAGTCTACTTAATACCATGTCTCCTCGAACGGGATAACCCGTCTCCCTTTCAATGTTTAGCTTTACCGGGGACAAGACGTACCCACTATCAACCCAAATTCATAGTACTATTTACATTATAAAATCAAGAATAGAGCACAACTAATCACTTATAGTATAGAGGAAAAAAATTATTTATGTCATATTGACTTTTGATTTCTGATGTAGAAGATCGTCTAAGACGCAACTACAGAGCATACTTTCGCAATCGTTGACGTTACAATGCATAATGTATGAATAAAGTATATATACATAAATAATGCATGTAGCAAAAAGAAATTAATCATGATAACATAGAAATAAATCGAACTTATTTAAATTAACAAGAATTATACCTTCTTAGTTTTGTCTCCTTTTAAAAGCTTCTTGATCTCAATACCTCCTCTTGTAAAGCAACTTCGTGCTGATAACGTGTTGTAAACTAAGTTGTAAGCCAATTAGAACTTAAGTTGGACTTGCTAGAGACTTAAGCATATAAGGCATAAACTAAGATCTACTAGAACAAGTAGAGAATATGAGACAATAGAGAAGAGAGCTAGAGTTGAGAAATGTAGAGATTTCTATTCCAACATTGGTGTGTCCTTTACAAGTGAAGGAACCCCCTTATATAGGCCCTTAGTCATGATGAGAATAAGTACTTGTACAAAGTGTGCAAGTTACACCAAAGTCTCATGTCATACAAGATTACAAGTTACATGACAATACATTGATAAGTGATTATACATTGGAGTTGAATACAAGTTATGTAGAGTGTAGAAGTTACATTCAATGTAGAAGTCATGCTTGATGTTACAATTCAATGTGAGAGTCATGCGTGACAATGCGATCATTCATAAGCTTGGTTAAAGGGCCTTCCAATTTACAACACTTCGGACCAATTTAACCAATTAATTCATATTTACTATTACAAATCACTAAAACACAATTCATCATGTCAGTGCATACGCACACACTAATCGAGATTCATCGGGCTTAAGCACAAGCATAACACAAGTTAATTAATAACCAGATTAATCACCTGCTTACAAATTCAGGATGTTACATCCATGGATATGCATTTGCCACCCAACACATACACTGACGAGTCGAATGAGTAAAAACCAAGAGAATTACGTACAATATCCATGTAATAAATCATATAAGGCTACGAGACATGTGATTATGATCCTTGGCAATATGAGATCACATTCCCATGGCTTGCAACAACATACATTATGCAAAACAGAAGTAATAAATGTAAAGCATTAAGAAATACTTTAACAGACATTAATTAAATAAATAGGATCAAATTTAAATACAGTAATAAACACCAGCTACAATATGAGAAAACCCCGAACTAAACCAGCCGCTATATCGATAAAACAAGATAGGAATAACGTATATACTTGCAGGCTTACAGTGACTAAATCCCAACTATGCTTAACGAGTGATCCCCTCCAGAAGCTAGATCAAGTCAACGGAACACCTTAAATCCCTCTTGAAAGTCATAGGTATGTCCTACTGTCGTCAACACGAGCACTAAAACAAGCAACGTGTGTAAGAGATTTAGCCACAACTGATATATATGCAACCGAATTTAGAGTGAAAACCCATGTGTACCCACCAGCAGTAACACATGTAATACAATACTGATAAAAATAACGCCATGAATTTTGTGAAGCATTCCAATGGGTTTTACGCACCTGCAATTGTGAATGACTCCAAACATCCTGCTCACGCCTTGAGATGCGCACCCAACACCCGACTATAGTCTCCTACGTCCTTGATGTCCAACTTTAATTAATTTAGAGCCACATTAAGTTGATTAATAATATTAGACTTAAATTAGAATTTTCTTCCAATTTTTAATTATGGCACATTTTTTGGGTTACACTAGGTGCCAAACGCCTGAAAAGTCTCGAAAGCCCATATTCCAACCCTTTTTCTAATTTCTTGAATTTTTCTTAATTTTTTTTTATATTTTTCCATAATTTTCTATATTTTTTTCTTATTTTTCTATAATTTATTTCATTTAAAATCATATTTAATCTTTTTATAAATAAATAAATAAATTATTATTTAATAGTGGGTTAGGCCCCGAGCCGGACCAGGGCTGACTTACCCTCGTCAGGCTCGATTCGGCCCAATCGGGTCGGGCTTGGGCCAACCTGGCCCGGCTCGCCACTCCAATTCGCCTATCTATCTAAAGACGAAATTTCATCTCTAGAAAGGAGACGAATTGGGAGAAATTCCCATTTTTTTTTTCGTTTTTTTCTTTTTATTTTTCTTTTCTTCTCTCTTCAACATCAACAACCAACAACAACAACATCACCATTAAAAGCCCCATTTCCTCCATAAAAGTTCAACAACAACAACCATCACTTACCCAATCTAAGAAGTCACCGGTGAAAGCTGCCAATAGAGAAGAGCACCGCAAGGGAGGTCACCGCAAATCTTGAGACTACAAGTGTGGTAGAGAGCTTGGTGAGGGAGAGATCAAATAAAATGGAGAAGCAGAGTTGGAGAACAATAGATCAGCTAGAGAGAAGGTTTTTGTTTTGGTGATGAGAGAGAGAAATGTGTGGTGGTCTTCAATTCAAGGGAATTAGGTGGGTGATGTGTCACATTCTTATTGGTCCTTACTTGTCAGACCCCTCGTCGTTAGGGTGTCTGACCGGCCTACATTATCCCAAATCTTCAGATAATCTAGTCAGCCTATATTCTCCTTAATTTATTTCATTCAAAACATAAAATATTTATAATCCTCAAGATATATGTTTATCCTCGAAGTTAAATCCAAAGTTTCATTTTATTGAATAAATCCATCAACGATCTCAATTATATAAATTTCTCATTATACGTGACAAACCTCAAGTTATATTCCAGATCTTAATCTCCAAATGTAAAGCATTTTAAAGAAACCATTCAACTAAAATTTTCACATTATATAGAAATTTCGACGAAGTCTCCCCTAAAAATAGACTGCCAAAAAATTTAAGTACCTCATAAATAGCAGTAGGAGAATTCCTAGAAAGACTCACATCTCCACAACAGTTCACAATATAATATCCAAATGAATTTAAACGATTGAATTCGCATCACAAGATTCAACCTTAAAACTTATTTATAGTGATATCTTTTTCACAATCCATATTTATCATAATGTCCGATAAATCATATTAAAATACTCTCAAACTGTCTCATAAAGTTTTCGTAAAAATTTCATAACCAAACCATGGCCTACTCTAAACCCGAACCCAAAACATAATATAAAATAATATACAACAAGAAAAATGAACTTTAAAAATATTTACCAAAGTTCTTCAAGCTTGTTGTCCTTTCTTAACTTCACTAAGATCCTGACATCATCAAAAACAAATTCATGATGATAGGTAAGTAAATTTTTACATTGATCTGTACTCCTGCAATTGTTAGTCTGATACATGGCAACATGTGATTGCATTTCAAGTAAATCAATAAAAAATGCAGCAACGTGAATGAGATCAACCTTGTTCATGTTTCCTAACTATAGATGGACGTGCACTTCCAACTATAGTATGCAAACAGTACTGGAAGATCATGAATGCCAAGGCACCTTGTTAGCCATGCCCTAACCAGTCCCACTGGCAATCGTGCACACAAGTTGGAATCAAGTTCCTATATGGCTCGAAGCTATTAAGCCTTCCTTATCCTATGTGCATGACCAAGAAAAGGAAATGCAATGTAGAATTAATTCAAATGCAAGTACAAATATATTTTCAATAAATAGTAAAGATCACTATAGGGTTTACTTACATAGCAACCAACTTTGAGCTAACTTTTTGGGGTCCTCGCAGCGTCAGATCACCTTGAAAGTGGCTCGAACAGCTTCCCTGCATACCCAATTATATTATGGCTCAAGCTTCAAGTGAAACCAATTAACAAAACATAATGAAAATTGCGACTAAAGTACGTTCGAGAGCTGCTTCCTAAAAATAATAATCTTTATAACAATTTCAACTACTATCAACTAGCTAACTTGGGGTAACTTTTCAATCTTGAAAACCTCAATATTTTTCATGGTGACCTAAAAGGAACTTGTATTACTCATGTCGTACTTACCATAGCCTCCAAGAACACTCAAATCGGATTACAAATGGAGAAGTTATAAATTTTCCCATATAGCCTATTGATTAGGCAAACTTTACTAAATTCGAACTAACAAAACTTATCCAAATCAATATTTTCGCAATTAAATCCTCAAATCTCGATAACAAACACTCCAAAACTACTCGATACCAACTTCAAAATATTTCCATAGCCCATAGAGATAATTTAAATCAAAACCAATATTCAATTCATTTGAAATCTCAATTTAAATATGTATCAACTATAAAAACAGCTTCAAAACTGTTATCAACTAGAAAGCATCAACTCGATTAACAAAAATCATAATCCACTCTGGTGAAATTTATCCCAAATTGATGCAAATCAACCCAATACAATAATTTATAACAATTCTTATCAATTTCCATCAACACACCATGAAAGAAATAGAAAAATTGCAAGAATTCAAATCCAATTGAAGAAAACACCAAGAATTAGGATTTTACCAAATTTCTTGCTAAGTCATCGCTTCCATCGCAAAAACTTGGCTCAAAATTGACCGTCTCAAAATGCTCTACTAATATGCGGAGAGAAACCGCAAGAAAATCAGATGTATCAGGATCCGCAAGCGAGGGAATGAGTAGAGTAGGGTTAGGAACCAACGAACTAATTTGATTATGTGAATCGATTGAATTGTTTTGATTTTTGATTTTTTATTATTTATATATAAACCATCAGTTGCCTGTTCGAGCATCTTAATTTCTTTTTTATTTATTAATTCCTAAAAATTCTATTTTGACGTGTTTTGACTAATCGGTGCTCGTTTTATTAATTCCTAAAAATCCGATTTTCCACCAAATTGAGTCAAACTCTCGACAAAATAGTCCATCTTCATAAAACTTCTGTAACACTAGTTTTGGTCACACTAAAACCCCAAAAATATTAACTTTGTCCACAACATACCAAAATCTCACGGACCAATTCTCTTACCATAATTTTCCAAACTTGGACCAATTTGAACCCAATCTCAACCTTTGCTATCGCCAACTTACATGAAATTTAAGGCAAGGTCTTGTACCAACTTCGGTATCACTTTGCACTACCACTAATCTCGACTTGCACGAAAACCGAGGCAAAATCTTCACGTGTGACTTAACACTTGATTAACTAGTTTTTGCGCAACTAACAACTTTTATTTCCACTTGTCATTAAAACACGAACTCATAACCCCGGTTCATGACCAATTGAGGATACACCTTAACACATTCCGACGTTGCGATGAAATACCATATAATACACACACTATGCATTCACCATAAAAAAATAACATTAACTTAGTGATTTTTTCACTGATCATAGTCATAATTCACAACACGTGTCATGATTAAGATCCATTAATCTCGTAATTAAGTTCTAATACAGGTTTACTGAAATTAGGGATGTCACAATCTTTCCAACTAATTTAAATTTCGTCCTCGAGATTTGATTAAAGGAAAGATTTCTTGATTCAAACTAATAAGAAAGTAATTCTCATTAGGCATAATTACCCGTAAGAAAACTCTTCTCATTCACATAAACCTGCTATAACCTTTACGAGTAGAGATCATAAAAAAACTTCATTCTTGATCTCTTATTCTTTGATTAGGTGAAAAGAATTATAACATTTATCCTTCCATTCTTGGATGTTTTAAATTTTTTATGAGTTACGTATCCAAATAATGGAACATCTATCAAATGTTGCTTCATCAATATATTATTTCATTCATTTGAATCTCATTAAATAAATAATATCTAGCAAGATCTAACCTATCTTGTTTTTCATGAAGTAATACTCGTCCTTAACTGAACAATTATTCCATAACCAGTTAATAATTTTTTCCCTATCAACCAAACTTCGGTACATAATTCCAAATTTTTCTCTCCATCACTTATTATCTTTTCATTAAAACTGTCAGCCGATCATCTCTTAGACTATCATTAGTCTAAAGATATAAAGTGATGTAAATAATATTTGAGCACGACATTAGATAATAAAGTAGAGTTGCATGTCTATCTGATCCATCGCCATTTCAACATTTCCCTACAAAAACCTGAAATTATATAAATCATCTTATACTATAGATCTCGAATTACATGTCATCCTATGACAAAAGATCTTAAATTTCAATTTGATCAGGAAATGGAACCTGACACATCGTGCAACGCTCACTCATTTTCTAATTTTCAACTCCTAATATCATTTAGATTTGTAGATTAGAAAGAAATTACCAACTCTGACTCGTCGGTCAATTCAACTATTTTTACAGTTTGTTGGACATTTTGACTTTATTTGGTAGCTATAACAACATTTTCCTTATGAATACTGACACGTCAACTGTTAGTCTAACGGTTTCTTTATAGTAATAATGTGATCAAAATAAATTGATAATGGATATCATCCTCTGGGATAAGGGTATGTGAGTCACCAACGCTTAAGCTCGCTACTAATTATTAAGAGTTTTAAATATTTGTCGTTGAATTAACTAAAACTAAACTAAACTAAATATCAATTGATTAATTAATTATAGGGTTTTCCAAATATTGGAAAAGCAACCTTAGTTCACAACTTCACCTTAGGCAATGAATATTATGCTTAACATAACCAAACTCATAACAAACTCATATTTCATCTAATTTATGTGTGAGTGCAATGCTTAATGAAAATAGATATATTTCCTTAATAATTCACTTCCGCCCACTATCGTAACGAAGATGATTCTTTTGTCAAGAACTAGAATTCATCCTGTGAATAACGAAAGTTCCAAAAAGCCTTAAGTATTAAATCCTTAGAATCATAAACAATTAAGTAAAGTCATCCGCGTCTCCTTTAATCAACAACTATCTATTGATGTTATAAATTTTATGGTTGTATTGTTCATATTCGACTCAAAGCCCCAATGGCCATAGTGACTTTCTACATCTAACTTCATTAAACATGTGATCAATATGTCTAAAGCGTTAAACATAGAATCAACACAAATTCTAATCACTGCACTTCTAAAACATTAAAATCATAATATTTGCATATTATTCATACCATAGGATCCATTAATCCCTATGATTAAAACGAATACTCACTTTTCATAGTAATAAACACACAAATTATGGTATTCATTCTCATTAAAACAAAGATCAAATCACATATATTGAATAAAATCAAAGTAAAAAATACCGAATTAGCAAAACTTGGAGTCTTTAATGTCTCCTTTAAAAGCTAATCACAATTCTCTCAAAAACCTAAAAACTTTTAAAAACTATTACTTTTTGGTGGCTTATGAGTTCTATGATTCCACCACGTCCTAACCTCTGTTTATACTCTTAGAACTACTAAAATTACAATTAGAAACTCTTAATAACAATTTAAAATGAAATAGAAGTCCAAAACTTTCTATTTTCATGTCCGGCGCTGTCCCCTTTAAGTCCAACGTTGTTGGTAAAACCCACAACGCCGCCACTGC
Source organism: Stephania cephalantha (assembly GCA_039657325.1). Classification (NCBI taxonomy): domain Eukaryota; kingdom Viridiplantae; phylum Streptophyta; class Magnoliopsida; order Ranunculales; family Menispermaceae; genus Stephania; species Stephania cephalantha. The sequence continues at coordinate 31,688,985 of CM077569.1, forward strand.
ATCGAAACTCTTGTATATTAATTTTTATGCTTGCTGGTCAGTTGACGCCGTCGCTTCTATCTCCGGCGCCGTCAGTTCGTTTCCCACAGCTCCGACTCATAGGTCGAGTTGTAAAAGAACTCCATCTCGTAGTCATACTTCAACTTAAGTCTTAGATAAAATCCAACTCTAAAAGGGATAGAGTCATAGATAAGCTACAATTACTAATCCAACAAGAGTTGTAATTTATCTAAAACTCATATAAGAATTAAATTCATACTTTAATTCCAATTAGAGTCATATTCAAAATAGGATTTACCAAGAGACAAAATTTCTAGTCACACTAGAAATGTAGGAGAGTCTTGAATCCTAGTCAAATTAGGATACTAAATGAGAATCATCAAAATGAATTTTATAAAATAAAATTCATCAAACTAGATAATATTAAATTGCGCAAATCTATTTTTTGTGTGCGACAAAATAGGTTCATATAACGTTAGCAGTGAACCAAAACCCTTTTTGGCACACAATTCATAAGTGACCTCTAGCAAGACATTATGACTACCCAAGCTCCACGAAGATCAATAAATTGATAAAACCCAATAGACAGTGTATATCATATCCTTTTGTCACGCGATATCTTTTGATTGAACATAAGACATGGAATGTCACCCTTATAGTTCAATCTACTAGTCTCAATTTCCGAGTAGACTGAAATTTTCAAGTGACATTTATCCAATCCATTCACTAGACATGACCATTTATTAGTCTAACATATCGAGGGGCCCAATAGATATCTCTCTCTAAAAGAGATGGAAAAATCCCATCTTCATCACATAACTTCCACATATTAGTCGAACAATGACCAATCAAATTCTTTATAATCATCTTGTTAAAGAAGACATTTAATTATGTCAAATCATTGTGTTCCTATTGTTGGAGTCTCTAGTGATCTCAAGTCGAAAGACTAAATGATATAACTATCATGAGAAACACTTATGCCATTGACCATGTATGGTTCTCATAACGGGTCGGTCCAATATTTGTTCCCAACAAATACTCATGATTTTGATCCATATCCGTATACGCATAATCATCACATTACTATCAATCAAGACTCATACTAGTCTTAATTTAATATTGTTCCCACAATAATAACTGACTAGGAACGTTTAGAATAATACAATAATTATTCATGGATACTATAATAAGATAAACATGCATCTACTTATAATAGTTAAACAACGTTTACAGAATTGGCCTAGGGTACATTCCCCAACATCACCCTCTTTGTGTGGTAGTCTTCATAAATGATCCGCAACCAAATTCTCACTCTCTTTTTGTCCTTGATTTCTAAATCAAATTCTTGTAGTAAGAGGACCCATTTAATCAATCTTTGTTTTGCATCCTTCTTGGCTAATAGATACCGTATTGTCGCGTGGTTGATGTACACTGTAACTTTTGTTCCTTCTATATAAGCTCTAAACTTATCACATGCGAACACTACTGCTAATAGTTCCTTTTCCATAGTAGTGTAATTTTGTTGGGCTGGGTCCAATGTTTTGCTTACGTAATATATAGCTCTAAATGTTTTATTTATTCGTTGGCCTAATACTGCTCCTATTGCATAATCGCTTGTGTCGCACATTTTTCAAAGCCTGATTCCTAGTTTGGGAATACTACAATTGGTGCCGAGATCAATGCTACTTTTAAAGTCTCAAAAGATTTTACACATTCAGGACTCATGTCAAAAGGAACATCCTTTTCCAATAATGTGCATAACGGGTTAGTTATTTTTGAAAAATCCTTAATAAATCTTCTGTAAAATCCTACATGTCCTAAAAAGCTTCTTATGTCCTTAATATTTCTCGACACTGGTAATTTCTCAACTGAAGCAATTTTTGGTCTATCAACCTGTAATCCTTTAGCAGCCACTTTATGTCCCAATACAATTCCTTCTCGAACTATGAAATGACATTTTTCCCAGTTAAGCACTAATTTGTGTCTTGACACCTTTTCAATACAAAAGCTAAGTTTTGCAAACATAAATCAAACGGTGCTACGAACATTGAAAAATCATCCTTAAAGACTTCCATGATATCTTCCACCATATTAGAGAAAATTGCCATCATACATCTCTGATATGTTGCTGATGCATTGCATCATCCAAAAGGCATTTTTTTAAAAAGCATATGTTCCGTAAGGACATGTGAAGGTTGTCTTTTCTTGATCCTCTGGTGTTATAGCTATCTGATTATACCCTAAGTATCCATATAAGAAATAATAGTATTCATATTCGGCTAGCCTATCTAAAATCTGATCAATGAATGGTAAGGGAAAGTGATTTTTCCTTGTAGCTTTGTTTAGCTTCCGATAATTTATGCAAACTCTCCAGCCAGTTACTATTTTTGTAGATATCGTCTCTCCATCTTCATTCTGAACAATGGTCATTCCTCATTTCTTTGGCACTACATGAATTGGTGATACCTATGAACTATCAAAAATAGCATAAATAATCCCAGCATTTAACCATTTTAATATATCATTCTTTACCACTTCTTTCATTACTGGACTCAATCACCTTTGAGTTTCAATTGATTGTTTATGGTTATCGTCAATTAATATCTTATGCATACAGACGGTTGTATTGATCCCTCTTATATCCTGGACTATCCATCCTAATGCTATCTTGTGCTCTCTCAAAACTCTAAGTAGTTTTTCCTCTTCTAATTCTGACAATGCTGCAGATATGATAACTGGATATTTTGAATTTTCTCCTAAGTATGCATACCTTAATGATCTAGCAATGGCTTCAACTCTACTGTCAGTTCAATCACTACATTTTCTACTTCTTCTTCAAGTTTCTCAAATCCTCTGTGAAATTTTGGGGGTCCTATTAGTAATAAGGCATTGACTGCTTCTTGAAGTTCTTCCTTTACTGTTTAATGTGCTATTTTACTTTGAACTATACATTGCTCCAATGTGTCTTCTGATATGTTATCATTTTCTATCTCTCTAACACAATCATTAATTATCTCTCTAACACAATCATTAATTATGTCTCTTGCATTGTTCTTCTTCATCATTGACTCGTAACTTCAATTCTCCTTCATGAACATTTGCAAATGCTCTCGTAGTGGCTAGGAATGGTCTTCCCAAAATCAATGGTACCTCATCATCTTCTTCCATGTCCAGCACTATGAGATCTATCGAAAAGATGAATTTATACATTTTTACTAGCACATCTTCTACTATTCCTTTTGGAGATGTCATAGATCAATCTGTTATATGCAAAGTCATATTGATTGGTTTAACTTCCCCCAAACCTAATTTTTTAAAAATTGATAAGAGCATTAGATTTCTACTTGCTCCCAAATCACAAAAGACTTTGTCAAATAAGTGTACTCTAATGATGCATGGAATAGAAAATCTTCCTAAATCTTTTAACTTTTAAGGCAACTTCCTTTGTAGAATCCACCTGCATTATTCGATTAAGTTCATTGTCTCATAATCTCCTAATTGCACTTTCTTTGCCATTATATCTTTTAAAAATTTCCCATAATTCAGCATCTGCTCCAGCGCATTCGTAAATGGGATGTTTATATGCAATTTCTTAAACATCTCCACAAATTTCTGAAATTGTTCTTGATCTTTTTTTTTTTGAATCTCTGATGGTAAAGTAGTGGTGGATTAATTACTGGTGGGTTATCAGGAAATGTTACTCACCCTGGTATTACCTCTTCTCTTTGCTTCTCCCCCACTACTTTCCTTTGCACTCCCTCTTATGTGTTTATTTTTGGCATGCCTTCTTCTTGGTTGTTATCATCTTCTATTTCTTTTGAACTCAACTAATTAAATTCTCTATCTGCTTTCCTACAGTTATCAACCATATTCTTTGATAGTTCTGGGTCATTGGTCTTCTTTCCGCTCCTTAATTGCACTGCTCTTACATTTTCAATGGTAATTGCTTGATTAACTATATGCTATTTCTTATCCAAATTCAAGGCAATCTGCAGCTCACTGATTTGGTTCTCCAGATTTTATATGTGTTGATTTTTCTTATCATCCATTTGTTTAAGAAACTGCTTCACACTCTCCATCTCTTTCTCATTTTTCTCGTGGCGTTCTTTGTGAGTTTCAGCAAAACCTTGTGTCTCAATTGATTTAAGAGAAGTTTGTTCTTCATTTTGATTCACTCTCCCTTGTTGAACTTACGTTTCTAAATACAGGTAATATCTCTGAGGCATTGTTACCCTAAATTTAAAGTTATTCCTATAATTCTAGTTATTTAGGAAATTAATGTATTCATTCTCTATTCCTAGATGATTGTTTAATGGACTAATCATAGGTTGTTGCATTACTTGCTTAAACAAACTTCACTGCCCTACTTGTAACTGTGCCACTTGATTACTTAGATTTAACAATTAGCCAAGATTTTTGCTTGTGAATTACTTTCATAAACTCATGCTGAATTTCTTGTTGTGGAACGAGCTCCTGTTGTAGAATTATGAGATATAAGGTCTAAAAGATCTGATGTTTCATCTTCGTTCTTGGTAAGTAGAGAACCACCAAATGCGACATCTACTAACGTTTTAGTAACTTGATTCATTCCATAGTAAAATATTTGCAACTTTACCCATTTTGCGTATCCATGTCTTGGACATTTCCTCAGCATCTCCTTGAGTCTCTCCCAAGCCTCACCAAAAGACTCGATATCATCTTGCTTGAATTGGTTAATCTCTAACTTCCTTTCACTAACTTTCATAGGAGGAAAGAACTTGTCTAGAAACCTTGCATTAACGTCCGCCCATGAAGTCATACTTTCCGCAATCAATCCTTGAAACTAGGATTTGAATTTTTCACTCAATGAGAATGGGAAATTTCTCATCCTTATTACTTCCTTTGTAACTCCAGTAATGTGAATAATATTACACTTCTCCAAAAACTTCTCCACATATGCAACTGGCTCTTCATTCATTAGCCTATGAAATATGTTATTTTACACTATGTTGATAAGAGATGGTTGTTGTAGCATCCCCTAACCTGATTAGGGCAATACCTGGCCTGAAACCCTAATTAAGCCCAGATTACCCTTACCAGACTTAACTAGAGCCAGCAGCCTTACCACCTACACCAGATAAGCACTACAGTATATCAATTATCGAAATAAAATAAATCATATATGCAGCAAAAATTTAAAACCTTTTTGGATAACCAAAACAAGATATACAATATTAAAACAAATCGGAATAAATCTCAGTTATATAAATCACCCATCCCATGTGATATTACAAAACTGTAATCCAATACAAATAATAAGACCAGAAGAAGTCATTACATCGAATAGAAGTTCAAGACTCCTATAACTTCTCCATCCCGTAGTTGTAGCGCTTGCCGAATATACCTGTAATGTTAATTGGGGTGAGCGCTCCAACTTGCTCAATAAGTAGGGATTCACACTAATCATCAATATTTCATATAATATCCAAAGATATCATGCAATAACAACATGCACTAATGATATCTAACAAGAATATGGAAAGCATATAAATTCAATACATAAACGAATGCAACAAATGTCTTTGGACTATTATATGTGATCCCCATTTTATTTATAAAACTAGGGCTGATTACCCACCGCTGTCGTTAATACGATTGTTAAACCAACACACCGCGCATATGTGATGTTTAGCCAATTGATTAATGCCCAATGGTTCTATCCTAAACTATATAGTGAATATGTAACCCACGCAACCTATAAACTAAGTAGGAATTACGTATAGACTGGGAGATCAACCCCAAGTACTATACAACCTGGTCTCAGCCCTGAGGAGTTACTCTCGTGGATCACATTAGACACCGTTTTTTTGTTCATTAGAAAAACCATCACAGTGTACATAATCCCCCATTTCAATCCAACAACTACATGAGCTATATATACTAAATAACTAGACAATATTGATAAGTAAGTGAATTCGTACTTACCTCGGTCTAAGTCTCTGTTTCTTAAACTCCCCAACTTTTCGGTCATCTCACATTTCCTCGGTGTTCCTCAACCTATCACCAATCATTTGGGGTCAATATAGGTTCAATACACTATGTTTAGAACTCCTAGACCAGTCCCTAAGTCCCTTGGAAATTATTCACAAAACACACCACAGTTGCAGGGGTCTGATAGCGCGCTACATGACATGGATAGCGCGCGATCTGCATGTTAGTTCATCATCCCCGGTACACATAGCACGCTATGGCCAGTGCCTAGCGCGCTATGCGCACCAGACCTGTAACAACAGCGTACCTCTGCTGATCCAATTCGATCCAAATCACATCCAAACTCAACAATTACACTCCCAATCAATTTGGGAGGACCTCTAATGAGGTTATAAACCCATTCAAATCAACAACAACCTCAATTCAACAAATTTTGATCATCACCACTGAATTGAACTTCAACAAACTTGAAAACCAAACTTACTAAAGCGATGATCACTAGCTTCTAATCCATTTAAGATCCTCAACTTGATTGAATTCGGCTTCCGGAACGATCTCTCTTCAATCCGAATCGAAACCGACCGCCTCCTCTTCTTGATTGTTTAAAATGGATTGAGGATAATAATGAATTTTTGTTTTTATATATTGATTTTTCTTGAGATACGTGTCGTAAAGTAATCTAAAATTACTGGCAGTTTCGAAGAGAAATGGAAACTGTTTCTCATACTTCTGCTCTCGGGTTAGTTCCTCATCTTTGTGAAATCCCCTTTTCACAATAACCAAAGAAATCTCTTTGGTTTTTAGCTTTTTAATTCTTACGATCAAGTAATCCACTTGACTGCTCTTCGTAAGATAAGTCTTCATGAAGATCACATTCATTCCAATCAATCCTTTGAGTGAATTGAGTCTTCGTTTTTACATAACATCTACTTGTGAAAAACATTAAGAACTCTGACATATCTGAGGAGACAACTTTAACCTGTAAGGAATGAGACCAAGTCTTTTATATATCCTGTACATCCCGATATACCTTGAAGCTAACTTACCTTACAGTCCAAACCTATACCACTCTTTCATAGGCGAGACTTTCAACAGAACATATTTTTCCTTTGAAAACTCCAACCACCTATGATATTTATCGACATATCTCTTCTGTTTTAATTGGGTTGTAGTTAAATGCTGGCTACTCTGCTACTTTTCCTCTGTGTAGTTCTAAATTAATTCATGTTCCAACAAACTTGCATCTCAACCCTTGTTCAGACACTTCGGTGAATGACATGGTTGACCATACAAAGTTTCAAAGGAGCATTCCATTCTATAAATGAATTCACATATAGAAATGTATCTCTTCCAGTTACTATTAAACTTTAAGACACAAGCTTAAAGTATATCCTCTAGCACCAAAATTTATTACTCCGGCTACCCATCGTTCTGCCGGTAATATATCATATTAAGGTTAAGAACAGTTCCCCAGCTGTCACAATAATTCACTCCATCCTCTGGACGTGAATCTCAGATCTCTATCCGAAATAGTCGACACTGAAGCATCCTGAGATCTAACACCTCATGTATGTTTATTTTACAAAATCAGTTAAGAGGATTTCACATAGAAATTGGCAAGAAATGCGCAGACTCCATCAACTGTTAACTACAATTTTTATTGTATTGTGTGTTGGACTAAGTGGTTAGTCACTCACACTCCGACCGAGATTTTGATGGAAACAAACAAGGTGAAAATGTACTAATAAACATCTAGTGTATTTCAGTTTTTGTTAAAGGATGCAAAACAACATATCAAGGGTACTCAAGAAATACAAGTTCAAGACTCGACATTAATGAAGAAATGAAGATGAAAGTTCAAACCGCAATTTGTAATCTCAATGTAAGGTATACAAATTCTTTCACGCAAGCCAAATGCATTAGTCCATGCATATCAAGTTTCTTAAACCATTCTTCAAAAGTTATAAGTTTACTTCAAGTTTCAAAGTGGAATTTAAACACATAACTAGGACTATGAGTTTAAACAATGTGAAACTTTGTGTGGATGGTCATTTGCATATTACAGATCATTGTAAATGTTTTCGAAAAAGAAAAACTCGTTTTTGAAAGGTCTTCGAAAAGAAAAGCGTAAATTTGCGTAAAAGCCCCTAATACATTATGAAATCGTGAATTTCCGTTTTCGGGATTTGTAAAAATATCAGGACCACCCAATTAGGCTTAATGACTCATAATAAACGTGTATAACATGTTATATAAGGGTTGGTTAGGTCCCGGACGAGTTTAAGGGTCGCTAACACAAAGGGACAAAATAATTGTTTTGAGGTCCTCAGCTAGCGCGCTAATGAAATTGTTTTAGGCGCGCTAATGATTTCATTAGCGCGCTAAGTGCGTAGTTAGCGCTAGGTCTCATCATTAGCGCGCTAATTGCATATCTCGACACTTTTTTTTTTACAAATTTGGAAAACACACTTTAATTTGAATTCTTGATCTATTTTGGACCCTTGGATCCCTAGAACGGTCATAAAGCTGTCAAGATGGAATACCTAACACTATAAAACCACCAAGAACATGGTTTTGTAAAGAGAAGGAAGAAACACACTCAAAAACTCAAAATCTACAAAAAGAAGAACTTTGATTTTTGTGAAGAGCAAAAGGAGATCTTTGTGGGTCGTTCTTTAGTTCTCTAATCCAAGACTTTTGAGGCTTTAAAAGGAGTACAAGAATCTCTTCAAGCTGATCTCTTTTGTCATTCTCTTGTTTGTAAGAAAGTCCTAGATCTAAAATCTTGCTTGTGCTTAATCTACATAGTTTTGTGTATTTGATTTGAAAATCATTTTGTTGTGTGTTTGAACACCTTCTTCTTGGGTTTTGCACTTAAATTTATTTTATCAAACCCTAAGATTGATTTGAACAAAAGTTTTGCACTTAAACTTGATTTTTGTTAAACTATTGTTCTTAGACTTGAAATCGATTTTACACTAATATATTAAGTTTTTAAAACGATTTCACATTTGGGATTTGCAACAAAATCGGTGACATATTTGCATATTCCATTTATTCTCATACTTGCATGCATAAGAGTTGTTAGGCTCTAGGAGGCTTGCTAGTGTTTGAATTTGATACCACTTTGTGTTGTAAAGTGTATCTCATTATTTTTCAGCAACTTATTGTATTTGTATGATTGTAAGACTTAGTGGAATCTAAGTCAAAGGGGAAGACCTAGTTGAGACTAGGCACAAATCCTAGTTGCGGCTAGGTGGGAAGTCCTAATTGTAATTAGGCACTCTAGGCTTGTATGCTTAGGTTGTAACACTTATTTGCAATATAAGTGGGGGTTAAAAATCCTAACCGGGGAGGTTAGGTAGTGGACGTAGATCGTTGGATCGAACCACTATAAATTGTGTGTCACTTTCCATCTCTTCCATTCCATTCACTTGCATAGCATATATATATATTCATTGATAGTGTATGCATTATAGTTGTAATTTGCGTATAAAGTTTTAAAAGGGCAATAACTACTCGGTAACCCAATTCACCCCCCTCTTGGGTGACCTTCATTGTGCTTACGCTAATTCAGAGATAAATTGGAAACAAAATCCACCGATCTATGTTCCTATTTCCATTCAGGAGTAGGCAGCAAATGCAATAAACCTCCGGGTTTCTTATGCTCAGCACTCACTTGCTGAAATATCTCATATCTCTTCATTATCCCAACCACATCAGTTTTCATCCCAGATTAACAATAAATAAAGGCGCATCATTTCATGATATTCCTTACTGCTATCTGGATGAATGCAATAAAAAGAATTATGAGATTTTCGTAACACTTCCTGCCTCACCTGATCCTGAACTGGAATCCATAATCTATCCCTAAACTGTAACGCAACATTATCATACATTGACCAATCAGGATAATCTACACTAGCTGTTAACCTCTAACGCTCTATATAATCCTAATTAGCTTTCTGACAACTAATCAGCACTGAATCTTCTCCTCTTTAGTTTGAATCTGAACTCAAAAGATCAGATTAGTAGCTCCAAAATTAGCTCTCTTAGTTGATGACGTGTAAACTAAACTTATACAAATCATCATCACCGTCACTTTCTCATAAAGTCTAAACTGAAAAGCTCTATTAATAGCTCATTTTCTCCATATACCTGAATTGCAATTGTATACTGATAGTTTGATCTGTGTAGTTTTAAATTACTCAAGCTCTAACAAATTTGTATCATTACTTCTCATCCCACAATGTTTAACGACAAAGTAAAGCATACAAATTTTTAAGATAAATACCTCAATTCTATATATAGCTTGCTAAAATTAACACCAGAGAACTCACAGTAAATATTTCTTCCAGTAATTCATACTTTCCAAGTCACAAGCTTGGTAACTATATTCTTTGGAAACCATGGTCAACTTTAGATATATTGTGTTAAGATTGAGAAAGGTCCCTCCCAGCTATTATACATCTCTTCCCCCCTGAGAAGCAGATTTTTGGTTCCTTACCGAAATAATAATATTGGTTCTCCACAACTCTCAACTCTTCCACACACATACATCTCGCTTACTTTTCCAGGAGGATTTAAAGCACAATACTGGAAAGAAATTTCCAAACTTTGTCAGTTTTACAATTATATCAATAACCTTCAGTTGTCACCACAACTTAGGTTAATTCATCACGAATTTCAGAGCATGAAATATCATTCATATAAGCAAGAACAATTTAACCCTTCAGGTTAAAATTATTTAGCTTCTACCTGCTGATATATCTCATATTTCTTTATAAAATTGACACCATCAATTTTTATTTTTTTCATTTTAGGTCACCAACTATTCATTTTCATCACAATGAATTATGGACTTCACTTGAACAAATGTATTAAAGAAATTAATGAGATTCTAATAACATTCTTGCCTCACTCTTTGTTTCAAGTTCTAAGAACTTGCCTTATATGCTTAATGTTTTGATATGAGATCATCCTTTCCAACATCAATAAATAGTAGTTATCCTTGACCTACTTGATAATCTCAATCAATTTCTTCAATAATGCATTACTAATTTCAATCATTATTAGCTCAACTCCAATATGAGCTTCAAAGTACAGACTTATAATTAATATTCCAAACAACTCAGCTGATGATGTGACTGCACAGAACTTCCATTTGGTCATCAGTAAATATCTCACCTAAGAGATATTACTAGCAACTTTTTTTTATAACTATAGCCTCTGTCCCTTTCTTTTCAAAGCATTGTAAATACAATCACCTTGATGGGTGATGTTTCAGAGTGAATTCCTAACTCTTAGAAAAATTGTAAGGTAACTTTCGTATCTTCTATTTCTATCACTGTGACAATTCCACTTTTCAAATTTCTACAGTTTGAAATTCGTTACTTACTCTTACACTAGTCTACTGGTGTCATATTCTCAGGTTGTCTTTTAATGATTCCTCTAAGATTCTAATTAATCTCAAAGAATGATTAAAAGATCCTCAACAACCTTTCTTCTTGATTTACAAGTTATGTCTTTCCATATTTGGTACAACTACCAAATTAGTTATCCCGAGATTATCAGTCTCTAATAGTTCTTCTCCCAATTCTAGAACAATTTATATATAGCTGGAAATATGAGTTACAATTTTTGTTTTATTGTGTCTCCCACACATTTTTATCTAGATCAGAAGTCTTAGGTTGAACCTCTAGCTTCTTCCATAATTTAGATTTTGTTAAGCAAACATTGTAATCAAACTATACTTTCACCTTCCTCCAAGGCATCCTTATATTCGATTTCAACTTATAACCATCACATACTTGAATTAACTGAATAAATCACACAACGATGTCACAGATCCCCGGATCAATCATTTGTAATATTCAATTATTTGAAGTTTACTTTCCTCTTTTTACCATTGTGTTGAATATATGACAACCTCATATTGTCTCAATCATAGTCAAATCCTATAATTTGCTATTAATATTCAACACTCTTACCATTTATTATCATTTGAAACCTAGCACTAACATTGCAAAAATCTGGTCTAAACTAACTTACCGTTAGCAATTTACAATTCTATACGGTAATTACTTGCGTCTTTTATAAGTCTTCAAAGATTCCATGTTATTATTGATAACACAATAACAACTTCATACTATAGGGTTTTCCTTCATTTGATACCCTTATTTTATGACCATAGCATGAGTTCTAGTAAGTTCTAGTGATTTCCACCATCCACTTAAAATGATCCAGCACCCGCCTGCAATCATCTTATAAAGATATATATCCTTAGCACTGATCATTTCACTGTGAAAATCAAATCTCAACTACCTCTTGAGAACCGTTGATTTCACTTATTTTCAGAAGGAATTGTCTGAGTAATGAATATTCATTTCGACTACTACACATTAATCCTTTGATTCCCCAAATCCTAAGATTCACAGACCACTCATTCTCCCCAATTTAGACTATACCAATCTAATAGATCATATTAGGATATCTTACCAACTCACTACTATATTCTGGATTTAACTATCTATTATTAATAAACCACTTGTTATTCCAATATGGATTCACACCATGACTGGAATATTAACTTCAAAACAACTTATGAAGTATAACTGCATTAGTAGTTTCCTAACCTCCATTAGGCTTTTATCATTTACTACTAATTTGTTTGCTGAATAACTTTCATTACTTCCATACTAGTCTCAATACTAGTATTAAATCACCTCTCAAAGTGGTCCGCCGTCTTTAAGTTTCATCAAAAGTTATTCAGTATTTCATTATTTTATAATTTTCATTCTCCTAATACACACCTCAAGATCTTGATCCAATCACTACTTATTCACTGACTATTAGTTATTTAATAATATTAGTAAGAAGAAAGACCAATGAAGATGTTACTTGGAGAAGAGTTTTATTTCATCTTTATAAGTGTTCTTATGTCTTTCCTTTTTATCTCTTTGAGGTTAAGACTCTTCGGAGCTCTTACCTCAAACACCTTCTCATATCATGAGAAATAGATGGACTTTAACCATCTTATTATCATTTAGAAAAGACATAATTCTTATATCTACCACATAGATATAGTATACACAACAAATAACATATCTTAGTCTTTTATCTTTTGGTTACCCCCCAAAATCATGATAAAATCCATTTATCAAACCCTAAGTTTATTCACAACTCGAGACCACTCTTTGAGTTGATAAACTTAGGTTTTCGTTATTAGGGTCTTCGGAGTACCTTAAACTTTAAAATAGGCTTTCATTCACTTCGAACACCATTCAAAAGTGAGTGTAAGGTCAGATCCTTGTCCATGATACTCAACTGTATCACTGTTACCACTTTAACCCTAAAAGTGATAAACCATAAACTCTGACACCACACTGTATCAGAGTTATTCCTTGATCTTAATAAATCAATGCTAACCAAGGCTTTAAAACCTATTGCTCTGATACCAAATTGTATCAGAGCTATTCCTTGATTCTAATAAATCTCAAAATAATGAAACTAAGCTTTATAAACCTTGGCTCTGATACCAAACTGTATCAGAGCTAATAACCTTAAGCTCTGAGGTAGGATCTAACTTTACCTAACCTTGTCTCTGGTACCAAACTGTAGCATCCCCTAATCTGATTAGGGCAATACCCAGCCTGAAACCCTAATTAAGCCCAAATTACCCTTACCAGACTTAACTAGAGCCAGCAGCCTTACCACCTACACCAGATAAGCACTACAGTATATCAATTATCGAAATAAAATAAATCATATACACAGCGAAAATTTAAAACCTTTTTGGATAACCAAAATAAGATATACAGTATTAAAAACAAACCGGAATAAATCTCGGTTATATAAATCACCCATCCCATGTGATATTATAAAACTGTAATTCAATACAAATATATAAAACCAAAAAAAAATCATTACATCGAAGAAAAGTTCAAAACTCCTATAACTTCTCCATTCCGTAGTTGTAATGCTGGCTGATTCTACCTGTAATGTTAATTGGGGTAAGCTCTTCAACTTGCTCAGTAAGTATGGATTCACACTAATCATCAATATTCCATATAATATTCAAGGATATCATGCAATAACAACAAGCACCAATGATATCTAACAAGAATATGGAAAGCATATAAATTTAATACATAAATTAATGCAAAGCAAATGTCTTTGGACTATTACACTATGATCCCCATTTTATTTATAAAACTAGGGTCGATTACCCACCAGCGCTATTAATACGAGTGTTAAGCGCATATGTGATGTTTAGCTAATCGATTAATGTCCAATGGTTCTATTTTAAACCCTCTACTGAATATGTAACCCATGCAACCCATAAACTGAATAGGAGTTACGTATAGACCAGGAGATCAACCCCAAGTACTATACAACCTGGTCTCAGCCCTGAGGAGTTACTCTCTTAGATCACATTAGACACCATTTTCTGTTCATTAGAAAACTATCACAGTGTACATAATCCCCCATTTCAATCCAACAACTACATGAGCTATATATACTAAATAGCCAGACAATATTGATAAGTAAGCGAATCCATACTTACCTCTGTCTAAGTCTCTGTTTCTTAAATTCTCTAACCTTTCGGTCATCTCACATTTCCTCGGTGTTCCTCAACCTATCACCAATCATTTGGGATCAATATAGGTTTAATACACTATGTTTAGAACCTCTAGACCAATCCCTAAGTCCCCCAGAAATTATTCATAAAACACAGCACATTTACTGGTTTTAGGGGTCTGACAGCGCGCTACATGACATGGATAGTGCGCTATCTACCTGTCAGTTCATCCTCCCCAGTACGCGTAGCACGCTACAGCCAGTGCGTAGCGCGCTATGCGCACTAAATCTACAACAGCAGCGTACCTCTTCTGATCCAATTCGATCCAAATCACATCCAAACTCAATAATTACACTCCCAATCAATCCGGGAGGACCTCTAATGAGGTCATAAACCCATTCAAATCAACAACAACCTCAATTCAACAAATTTTGATCATCACCACTGAATTCAACTTCAATAAACTTGAAAACCAAACTTACCAAAGTGATATCACTAGCTTCTAATCCGTTCAAGCTCCTCAACTTGATTGAATTCGACTTTCGGAACGATCTCCCTTCAATCGTAATCGAAACCAACCTCATCATCTTCTCGATTGTTCGAATGAACACAAGATAAGAATGAATTTTTGTTTTTATATGTGGATTCTCCTCGAGATACGCATCGCACTATCTCGAGATCGATCGCGTGGTTGATGCTTTAAAGTGACACTCCTTAAAGTGACACGAAATTTGACACATCAAGTACTTGAGCTTCGTTCGAGATGATCTGATAATCCATATATTTCTAATATTATTTTATTTTCCAATATATATTTATATATCTAAAAACATATAAATATATATCGCGTATTATTCACCAATAAACTCACCAGACATGCCTATAAGTGTCCTTGAACGTCCACATTCGTGCCACGACTCCCTCGTCACACTTGTTGTCCTGATAAATCATTGTTTATTGGGTATTTTCCGTTTTATAGGCTTGTGCATAATTTCCATATTATACGACAACATATATATAATTCAATTTCGCAATCCAAACAAACACAAAACGTCACGCAAACGCGCGCATAAGCTAATCAAGGTACGCCGAACTTAACCACAAGACTAACCCGGGTTAATTAAGATTTAGATTAGTACTAATCACCACTTTAAGGTAACGGGTCGTTACAGTCGCAACTCGATCTCCATGGTATTGGTTGGAAGCCTCATCACTCCATTGTAAGTTTCCTGAACTTCTGGATTGAAATAATCTAGAAAACATCGTTGTCCTCTCTCTTGCACTACTAGATTGCTATCAACTTGATTTTTTCTACGGCCCTAATTTTGGTTTTGGTTCCTAATTATCTCGTCCTCCATCTTAGCCTCCCTTTTTTATAAATTGAAATTTAAAGTGTGGAAATAAGAATCTTAACAAACTCTTAATTTTAATAAGAAGTGGCTTGCATATCCCAAGCAATGTCGCCAAAAACTTGACACGTCCACTGCAAGTTTAATGGATTCTT
The DNA here is from genome assembly GCA_039657325.1 of Stephania cephalantha. Taxonomy (NCBI): domain Eukaryota; kingdom Viridiplantae; phylum Streptophyta; class Magnoliopsida; order Ranunculales; family Menispermaceae; genus Stephania; species Stephania cephalantha. The sequence goes on from CM077569.1 coordinate 31,705,040, forward strand.
TGTAGTAATAATGTGATCAACAAAGATTGATAACAGATATCGTCCTCTAGGATAAACGTATATGAGTCACCACTAATTGTTAAGAATTTAAATCTTTATCACTGAATTAACTAAACTAAAACTAAAACACTTTAAACTAAAATTGATTGATTGTTTTGTTGGTTGTGTTCTTATATTGAGAAAACTCTTAGTTCAAAACTTCACCTTAGGCAATGAATACTAATACTATGCTTTTATTTATCAAGACTCCTTTTCATTCATCATTAATATATGTGTGTATATGTATAATTAGAATAGACAAGTTTCCCTCAAATTCACTTCAGCCTACTATCGTGGTGAAGAAGATCCTAATGTGCAAACTAGAATTCACCATGTGAATAACATAATCTTGATAAAGCACAAAGTTACAAATCTTTAGACTCATAAATAATTAAGTAGATTCGTTCGTGTCTCCCTAATCAACAACTATCTATCGATTTTATATGTTTTATGGTTATGTTACTCATGTCCGACTTAAAACCCCAATGGCCATGTTGATTTCTAATACCTATGATCAATAAACATGTGGCGAGTATGTCTAAGCATTAAGCATAGATAAAACATAAATTCTAATCATTATACATCTAAAACATTATAATCAAATCATATAGCATAGTATTCATACCATATGATCCATTGATCAGTAAGATAAATAGACTACTCACTCAGTATTGAATTCAACATAACAAAATCCATAAACATTAATGAAATCATAGATTGAATTAAATAATACCTTCAATTGAATCAATGAAACCAAAGTTAAATTGTAAATATGGAGTCTTCAATGCATTCTCCTTCAAAAAATCACAACTCTCTTGAAAAACCTAAAAAACTATCTAAAAAACTATTACTCTATTGTGGCTTATGATATTCTCCTAAGTCCTAACCATTATTTATACTTCTAGACCTACTAAAAATACAATTGGAACCCTAAATAACAATATATAACGAAATAAAACCCAAAACTTCTAATTTCTTGTTCGGCGCCGCCCCTTAAGTGTCCCACGCTGTCCATACATAACCATGGCGCCGCCACTGCGTCAGCTTTTGATTTTATAAATTATATTTGCTCTGCCCTGTTGACATCGTCATTCTTCGTTGTTGCGCTTTCTCTTTCTTTCCCACGACGCCAATTTGGCTTTCACGGTACCGAGGCACTTTGTGTGTATTTTCTCTGATTTTCTTCTAGTACTAATTCCTTTTATCTCTTTTAAGCCTTGTTAACCTGAAAATACAAATATACCATCAATTAATGCTCAATTTAAGATAAAACTACTTAATATGCAGCTAAACTAACCCTATATATAAGTCTATTTAATCATTTATCACCCCATTTTGATGCTTGATATGGAATTCACTCTTTCCAGCTTTGTCACCACTTGCACCACACTCACATTTTCTCTTGGATTTGTAATCGTGTTACTTGGGAATTTTCCTTCCTTCCTTGAGTTCAAAGCGATTGCTAATTGCCCAATTCGTCTTTCTAAGTTCTTCATGGCTTGGTTCCTCTCGTCATCCATTCGCTTTATTACTTGCTTCACATTCTCCATCTCTCTTTCGATTCTTTTATGACGCTCTTTATTGTTGATGTCAATGGCTTGCAAAAATCTCTCAATTGACTTCAAAGAAGTCGTTTTTTCACTTTGGGCTAACTTCCCTTGTTGGACTTGTTGCTCAAAATCTTAGGGCATTTTCAAGCCATTATCAGGATTTGCATATGAAAAGTTCGGGTTGTTATTGTTGTATCCTTGATAGTATCTTTGAGGTACTTTTTGCCTAAAATTGCTCACATAATTTTAGTTGTTCATGAAGTTGATATCCTCATATTTCATTCCTTGTTGCATATCCAATGGATTAACCATTATTGCTAGGTGAATAATAGGTTGTTGCATTGCTTGCATGTGTAGGCTAGATTGCTCCATTTAAATCTTCGCCACTTGACTACTCATGGTAGATAATTGAGCCATATATGATTGCTGCTTATGAATAAATCTCAAAAACTCCTGTCAACTTTCTCACTGTGGAAGGAGTTCCGCTACTGAATTTTGAGACGTAAGATCTAGAAGATATAATGCTTCATCTTCATTCTTGGTATGTAGAGAACTATTAGGTGTGACGTCTACTAATGTCCTCATACCATGATTCATACCAAAGTAGAATATTTGCAATTACACCCATTTCTCATATCCATGTCCTGGACATCTCTTTAGCATTGCTTTAAATCTCTCCTAAGCGTTATTAATATCCTGCCATGAAGTCATACTTCTCGCATTTAATCCTTGAAACCAGGATTTGGCTTTTCCACTTAATGAAAATGGGAAAAGTCTCATCCTAATTATTTCCTTTGTAACTCTTGTACTGTGAACAATATCACACTTCTTTAGAAAGTTCTCTACATGTGCAACTGTATCTTCATTGATTAGCCCATTAAATAGGCTATTCTGCACCATGTTGATAAGAGATGGTCCTAACTCAAACTTGGTGATGTCAACTAGAAGCCTCGTCACTCCATTGTAAGTTTCCTAAAAAATCTGGCTTGAAGTAATCCCAAAGACATCGTTGTCCTCTCTCTCAAACTACTTGATCACCATCGACTTGATTGTTCCTACGGCCCTGATTTTAGTTTTGGTCTCTTGCTTGATCATCCGCCATCTTAGCCTCCTTGTTCTTCTTTCCTTTCTTCTTGTTTCCTTTGGATGTTCTATCAATCTCTGGATCGTAAGGTATTAAGTCCTTATCACCCAAATTTTGCATACACTACCAGTTCTCTGAAAAAGAAAACACTAAAAATGCCAAGTGTATATTGTCAAAGTTGAAATTAAACACTTTTTTTATTTATTTTTTAAAATTGGAATTCAAATTACGAAAATAAAATCTAAACAACTTCGTAAACTAAACAAAAAGTGGCTTGCCTATCTCGGCAACGGCGCCAAAAACTTGACACGTCCACCGCAAATCTAACGGTTTCTATGCATTAAAGTGTGATCAATAAAAATTGATTACGGATATCGTCCTCTGGGATAAGCATATGTGAGTGACCGTTCACAAAGTTCACTACTAATTGTTAAGAAGTTTCTCTCATTTGCTTTTGAATTAAACTAAAACTAAAACTAAACTATTCTATCTATTGACTGATTGCTTGTTTGTTTGATTGTTTCAAATATTGGAAAAACAATCTTAGTTTACAACTTCACCTTAGGCAATGAATACTATGCTTTTAACATAACCAAACTCATAATTCATTCATCTTATATATGTGTGAGCCCAATGCTTAATTAGAATAGACAGACTTCCCTCAAATTCATTTACGCCTACTATCACGACGTAGAAGATTCTTTTATGTAAACTAGAATTCATCCTATGAATAAAGTAAGCTCCACAAAACATGAAGTATCAAATCTTTAGACTCACAAATAGTCAAGTAGATTAGTCTGTACTTCCTTAATCAATAATTATATATCGATGTCTTATATTTTATACTTATGAGGTTCATATCCGGCTCAAAAGTCCTAATGGCCATGGTGACTTTCTACACCTAACATCATTAAACACGTGATCAAGATGTCTAAAACATTAAACATAGAATCAACATTAATTATATCCATTGCCCTTATAAGACATTAAAAACATAATTTTAGCATCGTATTCATACCATAAGATCAATTGATTCATAAGATTAAAATGGCTACCAACTCATCATTATAGAAAACACACAAGTCATGGTATTCATTCTCATTGAAACAAAGATTAAATTAAATATATCTTCAATTAAATCAAAGTAAACAATACTGAATCACCAATCTTGGAGTCTTCAACGTATCTCCTTCAAAAGCTCTCCACAATACTCAAAAACAACTCTCTAAAACTTAAAAATCTCTAAACACAACTACTCTATGTTGGCTTCTTAATTTACCACGTCATAGCCTTTATTTATATTTATAGACTTACTAAACTAACAATTAGAAACCCTAAATTGCATTCTAAAATGAAATAACATCCAAAACTTTCTATTTTCTTCGCCTGGCGTCGTCCCGGCTATGCCCACACCGTCAATACATTACCACGACGTCGTGATTACGTCAATCTTGATCTCGATTTTCTTATTTCATTTGATCTTTCTACGGTGTCGCTCTCTACCATGGTGCAGTTGTACAACTCTCACAGCGCCGAGACTACTCTTGTGCATTTCTTCTCGTTTTCTTCTCTTATTCCTTCTTTTATCTCTTTTATGCATTTTTAGCCTGAAAACACATAAATATCATCTATTAGAGCTCATTTTGGGATAAAACTTTAATATGCAACAAAACTAACCAATATAAAAGTCTATTTAATAACTTATCAATATAGTGTCTCGTAAAGAGATAGAAGTAGATTCAGCTAAAATTCAAGTAATTAAAACATTACCTTAATTATCCCACTATGGTGAGAGAGATACGTTTATTTCTTGGCCATTCAGGGTTCTACAAAAGATTTGTTAAAGACTTTTCTAAAATTACACAACCTTTATGTAAACTTTTACAAAAAGACATTCCTTTTGAATTTACCTATTAATGTAAAATAGCCTTTAATAAGTTAAAAGGTGCATTAACAACGATACCAGTGATTAAATCACCAGACTAGTTGTTACCCTTTGAAATATTATGTGATGCAAGCAATTATGTAGTTGGAGCTATACTAGGCCAGAAAGTAGGAAAAGACTCTCATATCATATGTTATGCTTCTAGGACATTAGATCTAGCTCAACAAAATTACACTACTACTGAGAAAGAACTTTTAGTAGTAGTATTAGCCTAGAAAAATTTAAACCATATTTACTAGGAAAAAAGTGATAGTACATTCAGATCATGCAACATTATGATATTTAATGGCTAAACAAGATTCTAAACTGAGATTAATATGATGGATACTACTCTTACAAGAATTTAATATTACTATAAAAGATGAGAAAAGAGCTGAAAACCTAGTAACTGATCACCTAAGTAAGATAGAAAATAGAGAATCACCTATGTCATTAGGGGGTGAATTTCTTGATGGGTATTTATATAGTTTGAGATTAGGTTGCCCGTGGTATGCTGATATAGTTAATTATCTTACGACTAATAGGTTATCACCTTATCAGACTATAGATAAGAAGAATCAAATTATGAAGGATTCAAAACATTACTTATGGGATGATCCATATTTATGGAAATTTTGTGCTTACCAAGTAATTAGGAGATGTATACCACAGTAAGAAGTGAATTCAATTATATCCCATTGTTATGCTTTTGCTTGTGGAGGACATTTTGGTCCATGCGGAACTGCTCGTAAAATTTTAGATTTAAGATTCTTTTGGCAGCCCACTTTATTTAATGATTGTTTCCTTTATACCAAATCTTGTTCAAACTACCAACAACCTAGAAACTTATGACACAAAAATCAAATGCCTTTACTTCTTTTTCTTTTCCTTTGAAGTTTTTTATGTATGGGGTACAGATTTCATAGGACCTTTTCCACCTTCAAATGGTTATGTTTATATTTTACTTGTTGTGGATTATGTGTCTAAGTGGTAGAAGTTATGGCTACTAAAACTAATGATTTAAAAATAGTAATTAATTTTTTTAAGTCAACAATTTTTACGGTATTTGGAGCACCTAGAACACTTATTAGTGATAGGGTTCACACTTTTGTAATAAGTTAGTAGCCAATCTACTTGCTAAGTACAACGTCAAATATATGAAATCTACTACATACCATCCATAGACCTATAGACAAGCTAAAAACTCAAATAGAGAAATTAAATTGATATTAGAAAAAACATTAAGTCTGACACGTAAGGAGTGGAGTCTTAGATTATAAGATGCTTTATGGGCATATAGGACAACATTCAAGACACCAATTGGTATGACACTTTATAAATTAGTATTGGAAAAAGGATGCCATTTACCAGTAGAACTAGAACATAAAGCCTATTAGGCAATAAAAACTTATAACATGAATTATAATGAAGTCGGAAAACAACATAAGTTCTTGTAGAATTAGAAGAACTTAGGCATGACGCGTATGAAAATGCAACTATTTATAAAGAAAAAACTAAAGCATTTCATAACAAGAAATTAGTTCCTAAAAACTTACAAGTAGGAGATAAAGTTCTACACTTTTATTTAAGACTTAAATTATTTCCTGGTAAACTTCGCTCTCGATGGATAGGACCTTTTATAGTTACAAATTTACTACCTTATAGAGCAATAGAAATATAAAGTATGGAAACTAGAAAAATATTTAAAGTAAATGGTCATAGATTAAAACCTTATTACGAGAATTTTGTTCAACAGGTGATAAGTCTCCAAATATACTATGTTTTCATACTATTTTACTATGTATTTCAAGTCTTTTATGCACAAATATGCCTCTAATCCTTTGTTTTTGCAATTTTAGGTATAAAATAAGATTTGAGACGAAAAGGAAGAATTTCACAGCAAAATACAGTGAAAAACTCAGAAAAAGCCTTAGCACCTTCCCAACGATTCCAAAACACATAGATCACCAGCAAATCGTTGTCCATTTGATAAGTGATTAAATAGTCTTATTTATAAGGTTAGTTTAGTTGCATATTAAGTAGTATGGCAACTTTTTCGAAAGCGAGTACATCCAATTTTAATTGAGTGTGAAGGAAAAAATGAATTGACAATTAGTTTGCTCTAGAACCGTATCACATGTAGCTTTAAAGTACTAAGCCCATTTGACCATTATGTTTATATATATATATATCTCCTAGATCATCGAGCTTGACAATTGTTGGATTCTTGTTTTTCTTCTTATTTTTCGTAGATTTAGGTTCATCTATGTTATTATTCTCAACATTGCTTGATTGTTTAACCCTACATTTTTAGGTTATTGTCTGTTGATTATAAGTATCTTCACCTTGCTTGTTCATGGTCTTAGCATTTCCATCTTCCATTGTTACTACATTAATAGCATATATTTCAACTTCATGATGATTTAATTCTAAAGATTCATTATCCTAGTATGTTCATTATCAAATTCATCAGAGTTTCCATAGATATCTTCATCATTAAAATAAAAAGTGACAATTTCATTTTCAAACTCCGTAGACATTGTTCATTCGAAGATATCCAGCTATGTTTTAGCTGTTTTAAAGAATGTTCTTCCTAAAAGTATAGATGGGGACTTAGCAAATATTGAGTCTCCCATTTCCATGACATAAAAGTCAGTGAAAAATATTAAGTCATTTACTTTGACTAAGACATCTTCTAGTAAACCATAAGGTTTAATAACGGTATTGTCAGCTAAAGTAAGGTTAGTATGTGTATCAGTCAATGAACCTATTTTCATTGACTCATATAACTTGAGTGACAAAAGGTTTATTGATGCTCCAAGATAACACATAGCAAAATCTATTAAAGAAGTTCCTATTGTGATAGAATTTCAAACATCACTGGATCGGAATTTTTCTCAGGTATTTTCTTTTTAATTAAGACAGACACTTTTTGTCCTAAGTTTTCCTCATATTCTTCTAAAAATTCGTCTTTTGGTTCAGAGAATTATTTCAAAACTTTATCATAATTGAAAAATTGCATAATTGATTCCATCAATGGTTTGTTGAATTCTATTTTTCTAAATGACTCAAGAATGTCTTCATTGATTTCTTCCTCCCTAGCATTAGCTAATTGTTGTGAAACGGTAGAATATGAACATATATCTTCATTCAAATTATCATAAATCTTATCATTTTTATCCTTATCAATTAATTCAAACTTTTGTAAGGATTTTTCATATGCTTCAACTCTGGTTAAATACCATGGGTACAACCCTTTAAAAAATGTGTATATTTCAATTGTTCAGCCATCCATTCTCTAATAGGAATAACATTAGCCATCATTTCTTATTCTTCTTCAATAGTTTTTATTAACCATTTTTTATTACTTTTCTTAAGTGCCTTGCCAATTATAATTATGTCTTTCTTATCACTAAATATAGTATTAACTTGTGCTTGATTAGTATGAGTAACATTGGTTTGAGTAGGTGCTTTAGCTTGACTACTCTGTTAAGTACTTAACCTAATTATTTGTAAACTCATTTGACTTAACTGGTTTTTCAGTTCATTAATAGTAGTATATGTCACGGCCCAAATAATTAACACGTTTACTTCCTTAATCATGACAAAATGACCCGTGACGTGGGACCCGCAGCGAGATACGTGTCATTACCGAGGCACGGTGGCCGAGGTAAATATTATATTTGTTGTGTTGTTTGACTAGTGTATTGTACATGTGTAGACTACATATAGTCTCGACTTCGATTTAGCCTAAAATGTTATATTATTAAATGTTAGGGAACTAACGGGAGAACTCAGGCATTTGGGCACGCATTTCGAATTTGTTGAGGGATCGGCTATACTAGGACAAGCGTATGACTTGTAAGTACAACTGTGAGAATTTTATATTTCATTTCATTCTCTTATTGCTTTATTGGTCTATTGGTAGACAATGTTATTTGAACTCGCAGATCATGTTGTTCTTGTATCTATTCATGGATGAATATTGTGACATAATGCCTTGTGACTTGTTTCATTGACTCTGATCCCTACACTTGATGTCATTCTTGAACACAATTGATAAAAGCATACTAATGGAATAAAGTGGATTTAAGTAGACTTGTATTCGATTTCCTTTGGGCTTTGTAGCCGAGAATTTTAGAAAATATTTATCTTTGAAAATAAAGTAGGGATTATCTAGTGTCCATTGCACGAGAGATGCGCGGTTCACGGGGACATGGGTCTACCGGGGTTCCGGCACTCACCACTACACTTGCGCAGCACACGAGGTATGGGACTCGGGGTGGTCGGCAAGCATGAGATTGATGTTGGAAAGCGTAAAGCGTAGCTCTGCTATTTATGTGAGATATGTTGAGCGCAGCTCCATATAGTAGTGGGAAAGGTTAGGTGATAGGTCTCACCGCCGACCGGGCGTAGATCATCTCGACTTAGCCTGTGTCTGTCTCTACATCTTTAACTATGGTATTTACTTGCATTTCTTGTTTCAACAATTGATTTCGCTACTTGATACTTTTAAATACCATTCGTTTATTTTGGAAATGTGACATGAAAATCTCCAGTTAGTACTTAAATATCACTATACTCACCGTCTAGTTTGTGACGGTGGGTGTAGGTCCGTCGAGCAGCAGCAAACTAGGGAAGGAGAAGATCGGCGACTTCCTTTGAGCAGTTCGGAGACTCTCCTCACTCATTTGTACGTCTCGACTTTTGATGTATTATTATTTTTATGTCATTTTGGGTTGTACATTGGGTTGAGTGAATAGTCTCCTATATATACATGCATGTGATGCTGTATTTTCTTGGTTTTCCACACTTAGGAATGTTTTGGAGAATTAATGCTTCCGCTTAATATTTGAATTACATGTCAATGTGATAATATAACAATACATGGAGATTTGGAGGATATAGGGACGATAGGCTGACTAATACGTATTGAAGTCTTAGGTCATGTGGATTAAGGCTTGAGTATGGGATTAGGCCGGGCGGTGCCCTGTTAAGAAGTAGGGGTCGTCACAGTATCGATCTTAATTTGATTCTGAGAAATCTGTGTAAAGCTTTGATGACTTTGGCTCATAAAGTTATGCATTATTTGCTCAAAATTTGGATTCATAGATTGAGCATTTCGTTGAGCTTGATGATAGGGGCAGGTTGTATCTAAGCTCTTGGTCTATAAGTGTTATAATTCTGATTTTGAGGACCATAACTAAGATTTGGATTTGGTCTTCAAGGATAATAAGTATTATTAGTATATTGATATCTTGAGGGACTAGAAAACTGATTCATCATTGCATTAACCTCTTTAGTATTTTCTTCTTGTAGAGTTGAACAGGCATCTGTAGGATGCGTAACCTCATTATATAATCCACAAGCCTTAACTTGATTAGATCTATTGTTAACTAACAACTTAACTATCTTAGATAATTCATCAATTTTATTGTTGATTGCATTATTTTTCTTACTATCCACTTCATAGAGTTTCTTTATTGAGAATTCAACCTTTTCATCATATTGTTTAGATTATTTTCCCATTTTATTAATTGTTTCTTTCGCTAGAGTAGGTGTTGTCTCAAATAAAGATCTACCATATACTATGTCTAGTAGTCTTTGTTCAAAATGATTGAGTCCTACTTAAAAATATTTTAATAAAGCTATTTGAATATATCCATGTTGTGGACAAGAAGAAATTAGTCTTTGAAATATATCCCAAAATTCATTAAAGTTTTCATTATCTTTCATCTTAGCAACTGTGATTTGCTTTCTATAGGAACTAATTTTTCTAGCAGACATATATTCATTTAGGAAAGCTTCTAACATTCGAGTCCATGTAGTTATCAAATCTTGTGGAAGATAGAACAACTAATCTTATGCTTGATCTTTCAATGCAAAAGGAAAAGCCTTAAGTTTGACTTGTTCTAAAGTTCTTTCTTTCGGTTTCATTCCATTAACTTTATATTGATACTCCCTTATAAATTTTTGTGGGTCTTTATTGTATTTACTGTAGAAGTTAGGTAAGGCACTAATAAATCCAGATCTAAGTTCAAATTTAAGAAATCCATCGGGGTATTCTATGCACATAGGCTCATATGCTGTAACATTTTGATTTGTTTGTCTAAAAGTGAGTTCTCTATTATTATTGATAACTCTATTATCATTATTATTAATGACATTGCCATTAATATCATTATTATTGTATTCCATCATATTAGCTAAAATTTCCCTAAATTGTTGTTGTCTTAAACTCCAATTAAAAGTTCTATCTATTTTAGGATCAAATGGATGTAAAAATCCTGTTGAATTAACACGACGAAGTGTGTAGACTATACAACATCTAGAATCTTTTAAAATTATCTAAAAATCCTCAGCAATGGCACCAAAAATTAACGCGTGTCAAGCGTGCACAATAATTTCCCGTATTTTATTATTAACTTATAGTATTGGTAAATGGGATATCGCCTCCACATGAATTTTTTAAATCTCAAAGGAAAGTAATATTTTTCTTGTTTTTATTAATTTAGTTAATCTAAATAAACGAGAATCAAACTATTAAATAACTAACAACTATGATTACTAACTTAAATAACCAAACTAACTAAATTAATTTAAACAATTCAAATACAGATTAAATTTAAACATTATTCAAATTCAATTTAATATAAATAAACAAACATCTAAACAAACCTCCACTAAACAATACAATATATATTCGGATTACTTTCAAACACTGGAGCATAATATCACTTCATACTATAGTTATAATCACAAAACATGGATTCTTAAAATCATTAAACCCTACTTCAAAAATAGGTTGATAGCCTTTAGCCAGCCACCGATTTTCCTTAATTCAATGGAAATGTCACATTCTTATCATTGTGAATCTATCCATTGGGTAAAATGCAACACCATAGAAATACGATAGCATTAAGTTCAATGAAAATCATGCATAATCTAAGACAATATTAATGAAGCCGCATAATAAACAACTTAGAACACAATCACCTAGAACATCCACTCGGGAAATGCTATATAGACTTATCTTAGTTACTACTTCTATAATTGTTGTTAATAACTATAAACATAGATTATGAATCATAATATCGCATAACACATTTGCAACTATGCACGCAATACTATTCTCCTTTAGTTGTAAATGCAAAAACAACTTGTTAATTACGTGATTGACGTATATGAATAGATTTAAAGCATTAAGCACATGATTCCTTAATTATAACTATCTAGCAATCAAAAATATATTACATTGTCTAGAGTTTGTTTAGATTGATAGACTACTCACTCATGCTGGAAATAACAATGCATAAATATAATTAAAAGACATAATGAATAAATGAATACCTTGATATAAATCAAATCTCCAAAATATCTTCAATCATAGACAATAAAACTAATATAGAGCAAAAGGAAAGTAAAAAAAAGAATTAGGAGAGTTATTTCAAAACTCTTTAGCCTTTTTTATAATTTCCTTATGTATGAATATCTTAGATAAACTCAAATTCTTCATACTAATCTAAAAAACCCGTAACCGACCTCAGTGATTTCTTAGCGATTCCTAACTTATACACAAATCGCTGAGCAAATCAGTGAGTTTAGCTCCCAGTGTTCTACCGATTCAGCTGGCGATTTATAGTTCATCCTCCAATTCGATGTGGATTCATTGGCCTTCTTCTGCTGCCAATTTAGATGGTGATTCCTAGTGTTATTTCAAATCGCTAGTGTATTTTTCTAGTCAAATGTTTTGCTTTTCTTTCTCTTTTCTTTCATTTCTTCATTTTCCTATTTAAATTCTAAAATCACAAAAATAAGAAAATACATAGTGTAATATCATCATTTATGCCTAAAAGCAACCTAAATTACATTATAAAATGTGTCTAGTTATCGACTTGTCATATAGGGAGAAGACTGCTTTCTACACGAGATATGGGTACTACCAGTTTAGCGTCATGCTTTTTGGGCTGACGAATGTCTCAGCGATGTTCATGGATCTCATGCATTGAGTGTTAAGAGAATATTTAAATAGGTTTGTGATAGTGTTCATTGATGATACTTTCATCTACTCCAGGACTCGAGAGGATCATAAGGGACACCTCCGGATAGTCCTGCAGACTTTGAGGGAGCAGAGACTATACGCTAAATTCAATAAATGTGAGTTTTGGCTCACCGAGGCTGAATTTCTTGGACATATTGTTAGAGCTAATGGAGTGTTAGTAGACCCCACTAAGATTAAAGCAGTGATTGATTGGCCTACACTAACATCTGTGACAGACATTTGTAGTTTTCTAGGATTGGCAGACTACTACGGAAGATTTGTTCAAGACTTTTCCAAGATTATCGTGGTGATGACACAGTCGATGAACAAGGAAGTTAGATCTTAGTGGAATAACAGTTATGAGCATGCATTCCCGACTTTGAAGGAACGATTGACTACCATGCCAATACTAGTACTACCAAAGTCAGGGAAGGGTTTTGAGGTGAACACCGATGCTTCCAAGGTTGGTTTGGGATGTGTTCTGTTGCAGGACGGTAGCAGCAATAGTTTTTGCATTATAGAATTGGTGCCATTACATCTTTGGAGAGAGATTCACGTTGTTTATTAACCATAAGAGTTTGTAGTACATTTTCACTCAGAAGGAGTTGAATATGAGGCAGAGGAATTGGCTAGAGTTCCTCAAAGATTATGATTTCTCTTTGGAGTACTACCCAAGGAAGGCCAATGTCGTAATAGACGCATTGAGCCAGGGATGAGCAAACCAAGAGATAGTGACTTGTCACATAACACACGAGTATGGGTTTCTCGAGGCAATTGAGTTGATCAATTCAATTGATATACAGACCACTACCTGAATGTTGATTTGTGATAGATAAGGACTTATACAATGTCTATAGAGAGTGTACTTGAGGGTCAGCAGGCAGATGAGCAGTACCAGAATTTTAGCGAGTTAGCTCAGTCCTGATCCCCCTAAGTGGAGTTAGTCGACAGACTCATGTCTGCGATTTAGAGGGATACTGTGGATTCCATCAGTGGCTGAGATTCGCGATGAGATACTTCAGGAGGCTCACCGCTCACATTTTACTGTTCATCCGAGTTGGACCAAGATGTATTCGTCATCTATTTTGGTGGCCGAGGATGAAGATCGATGTTAGTGATTACATTCGAGTGTGTGAGATATCTCAGCGAGTTAAGGCTGAGCATCGGAGACCTTGAGAATTATTACAACCACTTCCCATTCCTCGGTGGAAGTGGGAGCATATTGCCATGGATTTTTTCAGTGGATTACCCCGATCTCAGCGCTGCCATGATAGTTTCTGGGTGATTGTGGATAGGCTGACTACGTCTGCACACTTCTTACAAGTATTAATAGCACACAGGGTGGATAAGTTAGTTGCTTTGTACGAGCAAGAGATTGTTAGGTTACACGGAGTTCCATTATCCATCTTGTCAGATAGAGGATCACAGTTCACATCGCAGATTTGGTAGAGCACGCAAGCATTGTTTGGTACCTGATTAGATTTAAGTACAACTTATCACCCACATGCAGATAGATAGTTGAAGCGGTTGATCTTGGTATTAGAGGATATGCTCCGTATGTGTGTGCTAGAGTATGGTGGTTCATAGGAAGAGTATTTTCATCTGTGTGAGTTTGCTTATAATAACATTTACCAGGCCAGTATTGGAATGACACCATTTAAGGCACTCTACGACAGGCCATGTAGATCTCCATCATGTTGGTTAAAGCCCGAGGATGTGGTAGTGATTGGGCTAGAGATTGTTGTGGATCATACAGAGAATATACAGAGGATCAGACTATGTTTGAAGGGTGTACATGAGAGACAAAAGAATTACTGCGACAAGTACCATGGCAAGCTAGATTACAATGAGGGAGCCTATGTCTACCTTAAGGTTTCACCTTTAAAGGGTCACGAGAAGTTCAGAATCAAAGGAAAACTCGCGCCTAGATTCATTGGTCCTTTCAGGATCAATATGAGAGTCGGAAATGTTGCGTATGAGTTAGAGCTACCGCCATAATTAGCCGAAATCCATCTAGTGTTTCACATTTTGATGCTTTGAATGGATAGGTCGAGAGATGACAGGTGACCGATGGTGGATTTAAGCCAAATAGACCTAAGAGGGGATATCACCTATAAGGAGCAACCTATTCATATATTGGACCGTAAGGTGAAGATATTGAGGAATAAGGAGATCCTATTAGTTCTAGTTAAGTGGCAGCATCATGGAGACGAGAAGCTGACTAAGGAACTAGAGTCCAATATGCACAAGCATTTTCCATACCTATTTTGATTTTAGTAAGTCTTACTTCAAGTTACTTTAATTTCGAGGATAAAATTCTTATAAGTTGGGAAGACTGTAACAACACTAAAATTTTAACTCGTCCTACGTGGCATTTCAGGACTGTAACCTGGACCTGACGTGACGTGGCGTACTTGATCAACACTTGGAATCGACAACAATTTATAATATTTTTGTTTGATGATTGTATTATGTATCTACCCCAATGTACACAAGTTATTTAGATCATTTAAGTTTATACTACCGTTTTACGAGTGAGTCTCGTTTCGGGATGCGTTTGATGCACGGGTATATGGGTAGATGCATGTATCAAGGAAATTTAGGTTAATGTAAATTTTACTTATTAATCTATCGTCTAAGATTATGAATTCTCATTATTTATTAAGTATGGAATTTACCTAATTAGACTATATAGCCGAAGTAAGAACATTGAAAAAAAATTAAGCCTAAGTTAAATCACCAATTAATTAATCTAATTGCCTAATCTCCTTAGTGATTTTTCTAAGTCACAAAAGTATGGACAATTTCCTAGCTACGTATTAGAGTAGGGTGTGTTGGAATTTATGCACAATGAAAACTTAAGCCCCAAGTTTCCTATTTGTTGTCACTTCTTTTTGATTCTCAATTAAATAACAAGAGAATGAGAGAGAATGGGAGGCAAGAAAATGAAAGAGAGGTGAAAAATGAGAATCGATTGTTTTTTTGTAAAATTCTTTGGAGTTCCTCAAGATCAAAGAGATGTCAATACTAGGAAGCATTTATTTGAGTTGGTGGAACTCATAGAGGTCGGTTAAGCCAGAGGTTGGAAGACAACCCCGTCAAAGCTTTAGGTATGTTCTTCCCCAAATCTCCACATCTTTGACTCAATCCTTCTTGGTTTTTTTATTCTTAATTATTAGGACTTAAAGAGGATAAGATCAACCCTTGTTTACTACGGATTTCATAGTTGGGACTAAGATTTGTTGTTATGTTGATGATTTTATTTGAAAATGGACTTGAATGGTAGAAAACATCTTGTTGGGATTGAGATTTATGTTGTGTTTGGAGTTAGCAGTTAGGTGAGGAAGAACACGAACAATAGCTCCATTAAATGGAAATTTAGTATTCATTACTTGGGTTTAAGCCAATTATGTACAATATGAGGAAATGATGTGTGACGGCCCCTCTCCTAATCTAGGGCACCGCCCGGCCTAATCCTGTAATTAAGCCCTAATCATATCCACGCAGGACTTAACTACGTATTAGTCAGCCTTTACAACCTAGACGCCTCTTTTCTCGTGTTTAGGATAAGTAATACACTAGTCCTACCAGTTTATAAAATTTAGAGTTAATTAAAACTTTTTATTAAATTAATTAATTAATGGAAGTCTTATTGATTATGCGGAAGCAATTAGTAACTTATGCGGAAGCCATTTATAAAATCCTAAGTGTGGAAAACCAGGAAATGACATCACATATATAAAGTCCTCAAAATGCATTGAAACAGTAAAATAGTCTAAGTCAAGTCGGGGAAACTAACGATCAACCCAATATACAACCCCCAAATAGTATCTGAAAGACATATAACATATACAATCAAAATACCAAAAGAAGACCTATAATCGATGCAGTGACGCGCCGCAGGCTCAGGGATAATCGCCGATCTTCTCCTTGCCCGGCCTTGGTAGACGGCTTTGCACCCACCGTCATAAAAAGGACGGTGAGTACAAGAATAAAACAATAATCCCCGATGACAAGTTTAATTTGCATTTCCAAATATTCAAATGGCATTTAAAGGCATATAAATGGGAAAACTGGAAAATAAACCATATGCGAGTAAATACCAGAGTTAAACAAGTGATACTGACACTAGGCTAAGTAGTGGTGATTTAGGTCCGGTCGGCAGTGAAACGTGTCACTCCGACTCAATAATCATATAACACAAGGGACTCTAACCCAAGTGTTACCAAGGACTCCAACCCCGGTGTGTAGACCACCTCAGGGACTCTAACCCCGAGTGTCATACAGTGTTAAGTAACATGCGCCGACATCCCCAAGGACTCTAACCCCGTGAGTCGCGCACACCTCAATCGAGTACGAGACCTAAATGCAAAAACTACTTTTAAATTTCAAGAAATACCAAGTATGGATTTGTCAAGGCATAGGCACATCTACACACCTAAACAAATAAGGAATACAAGTCCTCTTAAACATTTAGAAGATATTCACTAGCCTAATAGCATGCTATTTATCATTCAATTCACATTTAAAACAACAAGAATAGACATAACATGGGATAGAATCAACGAATCAAATCAAATGAATGGATATCATGCAAACTAGACTCATCAAGTGAGCATAGACACAAAGAACACATGATATAAGAATACAAAGGCAAAATAGTCAAAAGGACTATGCAAGGACAACAATTAATAGAAATGAGATGCCAAGTAAAATTTCCATTGGGTATACTCACAACAACAAAGTAAAGTCCTACCTTTATTGGCCTCCCGATACTCCAAATCTTGTATTCGCTCTCCGTACCCTTTTTTCCAGGTTCCTGAGTTTGGTGTCTCATTAGTTCAAGTATAGTGAGTTTAAGCTCAATTTAGTGGTGTTTATTGTGTATTCAAATTGGTTCAATAGACTTTAAATCAATCTTCCTAAATCAGCCCCTAAAGACTAAATTAAGTTTCAATTTCAGTCCTACACTTTAAAGCAGTTTTTAGGCATGAAATGGTCAAAATATCGAAATAATCTATCAATACAATTCTTGTTTGTATCTCTCTTAGCTTTCCATAAAGGTTTAGTTTGCAAAATTCTGATTTAAAATGAAAGAGATATAATGATTTTACTAAACATAGGTCTAATTGGAATTTAATCCGACCAGCGGATTTATAAAATCTATTTCTCCTAATATATAGTTCCTAAAAATTTTATTTTTGGTCACAAGTCAGATAATATATCCAAATACAACATACTAAAAGATCAGCTCATTTGAATAAGTGGTTATGGAGTTATACTCTTAATAGGTTTAGTTTCAAAACTTTCATTTTAAATTCCAGCACCGCTTTGTAGAGCATATTTGGAAATAAAAACATTTGAATCAAAATATTTTCATTGAGCAAAGTTATTCCCCTTTAAATAAGCTTTCAAATGCCGCTGGTTTGGATCAATTTGGATTTAAAATGGGTAGATTATGACCAAATCACCCAGGTTGATTCCTAATACAACATGCAGAATTCTAGTTTTGGTGTTGCAACTTCAAAAATTCATATCTTTATGATTTCAAAGCCAAATTAAGAACTTCAATATATCTGGATTATCATATTGAAATGAGGAATCCAAATATATAATTTAATTGCAAATACTCAATCATCTACTATCTGAAATTAGCCTAAAACCAGAACTTGTTCTAATTTCAACTAAAAAGATGTTTACCTAGTTGATGTAGCACCCTAGCTTGAGAATTTCTAACCAACTCTCATGGATTCCTTCAACACCTTGATGATTCACTCCTCTCCAGCAATTCCTTCTTCTTCTCCAGTAAAAACGAATGAAAGGTTCGATGTACCTCGGTGCAAGCTTGTCTTTCACCCCAAATCTCTGAAGACCCTTCCGAGGGGAAACCTTTAAATAGACAAAGGCTCCCTCGGAATACGCGAGATCACCGCGATATTTATCTGCATATCTCTTCTGTCTCTCCTGTGCTCCTCTGAGTCTCTGACGGGTCAGTTTGACCTTTTTCGTGTGGTCAACAACAATTTCAGGCCCCACTATCTCCCGGTCCTCTGGCTCAGCCCAACACGATGGCGAGCGACACGGTCTGCCATACAAAGCCTCAAATGGCGCCATCTCAATGCTAGCCTGATAACTGTTGTTATAAGCGAACTCACACAACGGTAGGTACTCCGCCCAAGATCCGCCAAACTCCAACACGCATGCCCGCAACATGTCCTCGAGGACCTGAATCAATCTCTCGTCTGCCGTCGGGCCCGAGGGAGGAAAGTAAATCTTGAACTTTAGGCGCGTCACCGCATCTTGCTCTTGCATACTCCGCCACATCCTGGACGTATACGTAGCAACTCGATCTGACGTGATTGTTAATGGTACCCCGTGCAGCCTGATAATCTCTCTCTCGAACAGTACGCTCAACTGATCGAACGTGTAATGCGATTCCACTGGCAGGAAATGAGCAGACTTCGTCAGTCTGTCAACTTTAACCCAGATTGAATCATGTTTCCTCGCGGTCCTCGGCAATCCTCTGACAAAATCCATAGAGATGTCTTCCTACTTCCATCGAGGAATGGGAAACGGCTGTAGTAATCCCCCGGTTCTGTGATGCTCGGACTTCACTTGCTGATAGATACCACAGTTCCTGGTGAATCTAGACACGTCTGCCTTCATCCCAGGCCACCAGAAATGTCTCCTCATGTCGTGGTACATCTTAGTCCTGCCTGGATGTACGACAAATCTGGAACGGTGCGACTCCTGAAGGATCTCATCTCTTAGCTCCGGTACCTCTGGTATCCACAACCTGCCCCGGTATCTCAGACACTGATATGTCATCTCTACCCAATCTGTACACTTTGCAATCTGCGCTAACTCGCTGAATCTCGAGTACAATCGGTCGGTCCTCTAACCCTCTGACACTCGTTGTTTAGACACGGTCTGTAGTCTCATCTGTGCGCAAATCATCACCTGAGTATCGGTAGGAACCTATGTCTGACATGCTGTCGCCGCTGCCTCGAGTAATCCATACTCATGCATTATGTGACATCTGACCACCTCATCATCTCTACTCGGTTTCCTACTCAGCTCATCTGCGACTCGTTCGTTTTTCCTGGGTGATACTCTAAGGAAAAATCATAGTCCTTCAAGAACTCCAACCATCTACGCTGTCTCATGTTAAACTCTTTCTGTGTGAAGAGATATTTCAGACTCTTGTGATCAGTGAAGAGTGTGAATCTCTCTCCATACACAAGGTGTCTCCAAGTCTTCAACGCAAATACAACCGCTGCCAACTCTAGATCGTGTGTGGGGTAGTTATTCTCATGTATGTTTAACTGTCTCGATGCGTATGCCACGACACCACTGCCCTGCATCAACACACAACCTAGACCCGTATGAGAAGCATCTGTGTACACTAGAAATCCATGTTCAGCCTCTGGCAGTATTAACATTGGCGCGGTAGTTAATGACCTCTTCAACTAAGTAAATGCAGCCTCGCACTTCTCAGTCCACTCATAAGCAACATCTTTCTGTGTCAGCCTCGTCATTGGTGAAACGATCTTCGAGAAATCCTCCACGAACCTACGGTAGTATCCTGCTAACCCTAGAAAGCTCTTGATCTCCGATACTGATGTCGGTGCCGGCCAATCCGTGATCGTCTGAATCTTGGCCAGATCTACTACAATCCCTGCTGCTCTAACAACGTGCCCCAAGATTTTGACCTCTGCAAGCCATAATTCACACTTGCTGAGCTTAGCGAAAAGTCGGTGTTCCCTCAATGTCTGCAACGTCTCTCTGAGGTGTTGCTCGTGATCCTCACGTGTCCTTGAGTATATCAAGATGTCGTCGATGAAGACTATCACGAAGCGGTCGAGATATGGTATAAGTACCAGGTGCATCAAATCTATGAATACGGCGGGGGCGTTGGTCAGCCCGAATGAGATGACCGTGAACTGGTAGTGTCCGTATTTGGTGCTGAATGTTGTCTTGGACCTATCCTTGTCCCTAATCCTAAGCTGATGATACCCTGATCTCATGTCTATCTTGGAGAAAAAATGTGCTCCTCTCAACTGATCAAATAATTCGTCTATTCGCGGAAGTGGGTACTTATTTCTGACTATCACTCTGTTCAACTGCCTGTAGTTGATGCATAGTCTCAGACTGCCATCATTCTTCTTCACAAACAGAACTGGCGCTCCCCATGGTGACATCGAAGGTGTGATGAACCCCTTCTCCCCCAAATCCTTAAGCTGAGTCCTCAACTCCTCTAACTCCCTTGGAGATATCGTGATCAGCATGGTACCCGGTACTAGGTCGATGATGAAGTATAGCTCTCGATATGGCGGTAATCCAGGTAAATCCTCTATGAAAACATCTGGGAAGTCTTGAACAACCGGTATCTCCTCTAGTTTGGGTCCCTGACTCTCCGCTACTGCGTACAACGCTACCTAGAGTCTCCATCTCTCTACTAGATGCAAGCCGAACTCTCGTAGTGTCGAGTCTCGTGGTCGGGGTGATGTATGGTAGCTGTGGTGACGGGTGCGGTCGAAACCAGTGCAGTCATCTGTGCCGACATGTAAGCGATGAAATCGACAATCTGTCGCTCCTAAGCGATCGTCTGGTCAGACATCCTTTAAAAATTGTCAACTGATACGGTGGTAGGCTGACTGCTGCTAGCTCCGATGTCTCCGGCCTCGTGCAAATCCGCCATCAGTGTCTTCAAGTGGATAGCGAACGCGAATCAGCTACTACGTGGCATAACGCATATATATACATATAGAAACTAACACGTACATATAAGAAATATTCATCTCACCTTCACTCAATTCCCAACAAAATAATTCCTAGGCAAGGATCATCTGGTTTCCACTTCTACTGTTTGTGTTTTATACGAGTTCATGTTTTTTCTTATTTATCCCTAAGGTTCTAATACCTAAGGCTCTGATACCAACTATGCCGGCCCCTCTCCTAATCTAGGGCACCGCCCGGCCTAATCCCGTAATTAAGCCCTAATCATATCCACGCAGGACTTAACTACGTATTAGTCAGCCTTTACAACCTAGACGCCACTTTTCTCGTGTTCAGGATAAGTAATACACTAGTCCTACCAGTTTATAAAATTTAGAGTTAATTAAAACTTTTTATTAAATTAATTAATTAAGGGAAGTCTTATTGATTATGCGGAAGCAATTAGTGACTTATGCGGAAGCCATTTATAAAATCCTAAGTGTGAAAAACCAGGAAATGACATCACATATATAAAGTCCTCCAAATGCATTGAAACAGTAAAATAGTCTAAGTAAAGTCAGGGAAACTAACGCTCAACCCAATATACAACCCCCAAATAGTATTTGAAAGACATATAACATATACAATCAAAATACCAAAAGAAGACCTACAATCGATGCAGTGACGCGCCGCAGGCTCAAGGATAATCGCCGATCTTCTCCTTGCTCGGCCTGCTGGTAGTCGGCTCTGCACCCACCGTCATAAAAAGGACGGTGAGTACAAGAATAAAACAATAATCCCCGATGACAAGTTTAATTTGCATTTCCAAATATTCAAATGGCATTTAAAGGCATATAAATGGGAAAACTGGAAAATAAACCATATGCGAGTAAATACCAGAGTTAAACAAGTGATACTGACACTAGCCTAAGTAGTGGTGATTTAGGTCCGGTCGGCAGTGAAACGTGTCACTCCGACTCAATAATCATATAGCACAAGGGACTCTAACCCAAGTGTTACCAAGGACTCCAACCCCGGTGTGTAGACCACCTCAGGGACTCTAACCCCGAGTGTCATACAGTGTTAAGTAACATGCGCCGACATCCCCAGGGACTCTAACCCCGTGAGTCGCGCACACCTCGATCGAGTACGGGACTTAAATGCAAAACCTACTTTTAAATTTCAAGAAATACCAAGTATGGATTCGTCAAGGCATAGGCACATCTACACACCTAAACACATAAGGAATACAAGTCCTCTTAAACATTTATAAGATATTCACTAGCCTAATAGCATGCTATTTATCATTCAATTCACATTTAAAACAACAAGAATAGACATAGCATGGGATAGAATCAACGAATCAAATCAAATGAATGGATATCATGCAAACTAGACTCATCAAGTGAGCATAGACACAAAGAACACATGATATAAGAATACAAAGGCAAAATAGTCAAAAGGACTATGCAAGGACAACAATTAATAGAAATGAGATGCCAAGTAAAATTTCCATTGGGTATACTCACAACAACAAAGTAAAGTCCTACCTTTATTGGCCTCCCGATACTCCAAATCTTGTATTCGCTCTCCTGTACCCTTTTCCTAGGTTCCTGAGTTTGGTGTCTCATTAGTTCAAGTATAGTGAGTTTAAGCTCAATTTAGTGGTGTTTATTGTGTATTCAAATTGGTTCAATAGACTTTAAATCAATCTTCCTAAATCAGCCCCTAAAGACTAAATTAAGTTTCAATTTCAGTCCTACACTTTAAAGCAGTTTTTAGGCATGAAATGGTCAAAATATCGAAATCATCTATGAATACAATTCTTGTTGGTATCTCTCTTAGCTTTCCATAAAGGTTTAGTTTGCAAAATTCTGATTTAAAATGAAAGAGATATCATGATTTTACTAAACATAGGTCTAATTGGGATTTAATCCGACCAGCGGATTTATAAAATCTATTTCTCCTAATCTATTGTTCCTAAAAATGTGTTTTTTGGTCACAAGGCAGAAAATATATCCAAATACAACATACTAAAAGTTTAGCTCATTTGAATAAGTGGTTAGGGAGTTATATCCTTAATAAATTTAGTTTCAAAACTTTCCTTTTTAATTCCAGCACCTATTTGTAGAGCATATTTGGAAATAAAAAAATTTGAATCAAAATACCTTCATTTGAGTAAAGCTATTCCCCTTTAAATAAGCTTTCAAATGCCGCTGGTTTGTATCAATTTGGATTTAAAATGGGTAGATTATGACCAAATCACCCAGGTTGATTCCTAATACAACATGCAGAATTCTAGTTTTGGTGTTGCAACTTCAAAAATTCATATCTTTATGATTTCAAAGCCAAATTAAGAACTTCAATATATCTGGATTATCATCTTTAAATGAGGAATCCAAATATATAAGTTAATTGCAAATACTCAATCATCTACTATATGAAATTAGCCTAAAACCAGAACTTGTTCTAATTTTAACTAAAAAGATGTTTACCTAGTTGATGTAGCACCCTAGCTTGAGAATCTCTCACCAACTCTCATGGATTCCTTCAACACCTTGATGATTCACTCCTCTCCAGCAATTCTTTCTTCTTCTCCAGCAAAAATGTATGAGTGATTTGGTTTTCATGTTGTTTGATCACTAATAATATATATTAAGGTGATGTTCCTTCCTAACCCTTAATCTTCATGGATTTATGTATCCCTATGAATATCTAATGATCCACCTTTGTCATATATCCCACTAACTCCCACTATCTCAACCTCAAGTGACACCATTTCATTACTCACCTAGTTCCTAGATGTGCCAATGTGTATCTCTAGACCAATCCTATGCTTTCCATTTAATTTACTCAACTATAGGCATTTAATTTGATTTACATTAACAAACACAACCATAGGCTTATAAGTAATTCCTTATTTCATATTAGTATTAAATAATACTTACCAAAATGCTAACTACCCGGTTCCCCGGCTCGCACGCTACTCGAGGCATGTCCCAGCTCTCGTCTCGACGCCTACAACTGTACAAACCGACTTAGTAAGTCTACACAATACATAACACTAGGCACACATCAATACAAAAATACGATATACCTCGGCCACGTGCCTCGGTCGGTGCACGTATCACAGTGTAGGTCACACGTCAAAGGTCGATGATCCTGATTAAGGAATTAAAACGGGGTTTAGAGATTTGGGCTGTGACATGATGGTTTAAGCATGTTTGGATTGTTATGGATGCATTTAGGTCAGTTCTGAAGACTTTTCTAGGCTTTAATGAAGTTTTTTGGGTGAATTTGAAAGGTAAAGCCAAGACTAAATCAGGTTCTGCGACTTGAGCTTGCTCAATTAGGTTTTTGTGTTGGGGCATGTGCCCTAGGTCAATCTACAAATATTATTTATCTTATAATTTTAATTAATAAAATTGAGGTTTTCATTTGCTGTTTTATTATAAGTAATTGAGTGTTTACCTTATAGTAAGATCTATGGGTATTTGTTGAAATATCATAAATGTCCCCAGTCGATCATTATAATAGGAACTATAATGAATTAAGGCTAGTGTAAGTCTTGATTTAAGGTCATGTGATGATCGTCCATTTGAGGATACGAATTGAGATCATGAGTATTTGTTATGGGAACAAGGTATTGAACTGACTCGCTATGAGAACACCACATGGATTAAGTCATAGGTGTTACTCATGATAGGTATATCATTAGTTCTTCAACTTGAGATTACCATAGACTTCAATATTAGGAGCATGGTAATTTGACATAATCAAACATTCTCTTTAATCAGATTATTATAAAGATAGTGATTGGTTACCATGTGACTAATATGTGAAAGTGTGTAATCAAGATAAAATTTGTCCATCTTATATAAAGATAGAGATATCAGTGGATCCCTCGATATGTTAAACTATTAAATGGCCAAGTCCAAGTGAATTGATTTGATTAATGTCATTTGGATGTTTTCAGTCAACCTGAAGATCGAGACTAGTACTATTAAACATTAAGGGTGACTTTCCATGCTTTATGTTTAATCAAAGGATATCGCACGACAAAAGGATATGATATATGTTATTCATTAGGTTGTATCGATTTTTATATTCATGCTACTTAGGTAGTCATAATGCCTTGTTAGAGACCACTTATGACTTGTGTACCAAAATGGTTTTGGTTCACTACCAACGTCACGTGAACTTCTTAGGTCGCACACAAAGAATGACTTTACGCAATCTCAATTGGTTCAAAGTAATGAACTTCATACAATAAAATTCATGACATAAAAGCCCTTATAATTTGTTATATGATAACTTATTAATAGGGGCATATGTGTAATTTGCTTAAACTGCCTAAATACAATAGTTGTATTAAGAATAGGATTTTAAGTGAGGACTTATCTACACATATAAATAGAGATTGAATTTTTTGCAAATTTTGAGTTCTCTAGATTTTGGGAAAGAAAGAAAAACATTTTCTATCTCTCTTGGGGCTATCACTTCAAATTATGGTTACCGTTCGTGTGTGGATTTCTGATAAAGGAAACGCACTTGAACATCTTGGAAATCGAACAATCTGAGAAGGAAAACACGAATCAAGGTATGGTTTTACTTTTGTAGATCTAGTCTAATAAAACTTATTTTCGATCCTGTTGGGGTTTTTCAAAATTGTTTTGAGTTTTTCGCTGTGTATGAATCCCAAAATCCAACATTTTGAGCATGCTCAACAATAGCAAAATAGTGATAAGTTTTAAGCTTGCTCAAAGTAGTTTCAAGTTTGCTCAATAGTATTAAACTTGCTCTAAGTTTTTGAGTTTTCTCGATCAGTTGAAGACTACTTTAATTAAGTTTCGAGTTTGCTCAAAGTCCGATTGATATCAACGAGAGCATGTTCAAACAATAAATAAACCAAACTTAGTAATATCTAACATGTCTAAACTACTTTAAATTGATATTGAGGACCTAGCTAACTAGTGTCGTGTATCGAAGATTTGCTTGGAGAGGTATGAGAGCCGTGAGAACGTATTTGTGCATAAATCTGAGGTAAGTAAAACCAGCTAGGAAATGTGCAGTAATTCATTGAGCTTTATATTTTATTTCTATTGCACTTCATTACCTTTCTTGAAATTCTCACTCCAATATGAGTGTTCGAGGGCCAAGTGAGTCAAAGTGAGTCAAGTAGGTGTCTATACGAAGTGGTTGTCGGTTAGCTACCAAAGCCATGACCTCGATTCACGGAGTTTTTTGGTCAGGATGAGATGTGTTTTATCCGACTCACCATTGATATCTCTCATTCGCGACAGCCTAGGTATAGCATGTGCCACCACTTCCTAGGACCTGAGTCAGCTTAGTGTTGTCACGACTCTATGACCCTGGCCTATGGCACTCGCACTCGGTGGTATTGGACTACTTGGGCGCCTCTCTAGTTGTTTTTTTGTACATTCATTTTTTAGTCTTATTATCATGCATTCTTTATAGCTTTCTTTTTATCCGCATGAATTTTAGACTGTTTTATTTATTTTGAAGTATTGTTTAGATCCTACTGGCTTTCACTGACTGAACTCGACATTCTTGTGTTTGACCGAGTGCAGATCTGCGGTAGAGCAAGGGCAAGGCACAAATACTTGGAGATATATTCTGAGGACATCGAAGCGGCCCTCTCTTACTCATTTTTGTATCTTTTTTTACTTTTTGATTACTTATATATGTTGTTTTATCACACTTGGGATACTTGTTTAGGATGATAGATACACACGACTTGTGTATTATTTTGCTTGTCTGTTACACTTTACACAAGATGTAAATGAATACATATGCTTACAGAGTTCCATATTTAAGTTGTCCAACTCTTTCACTTTATTGTTGTGTTGTTTAACGTACGAATAGCTTCCGCTAATTTGTAAAACTTGAAAAATACTAATAACTCGATGATCACGTATCATGCGTTCCAAATATAACCCGCAATCGAGTTACCAACCACAAGGGTGTAGTAGTGGTAAATACATGGTCGAATCCACATGACTTGAGTTTTACTCTAAGTTAACTAAAAATGGGGGGTTTTTAGAAAGTTCAAGGAAACAATTAACTAAACTAGCAAAAATAAAAATTTTGCAAAAAAATATAATATCAATGAGAGAAAACACCTAAGTCTATTGTTCCATAAGGAAGAATCAGATTCAATGGCATTTAATGGTCTTCAATCATTCCAAAAAGTTATTAATTCAATTTCTCCTAGATTAGCTATGGAAAATCGATGTCCGCCAGAAATTTCTAATTCCCTTAATCTCGATAGCTAAGACGTCTGCTACTAACTACTTCTCTAATTAATGTATAACCCTAGACATCCGCCAATCAGGTTTAAAACACTAACTGCAGTAATTTGGATCCGTATGAATACTAATCCTAAATAACTGAATCGCGTCCGCTTCCAGTTTAACCTAGATTCAATTGTTGCATACTCAAGAACCGAAAGGGTTTTACGGAAAACGGGTAAGTGTTAGTCACTTTATTGGTCTAAAAGTACAATTATACGGATATTATCAGTCCAAATAACTATAGGTTGTCCACCTAAAAACACGCACTGGCCACATACACACCCTAGATCTAAACCATATACTTTAAAATCAACAACAATGAAATAGGAGAAATTAAATTAAATTAAATTAAATAAAAATCATAGATCTCATATAGTATATGTCATGAATCATAAATCTCACTTGTTTCCCCTTCGACCTAGGCGAAGATTGGACATCATATCTACAATCTCCAAGTATGAAAAATTGTGTGTGGCGGCTCCAATGTCGACTTCCCGTATGAATAGCCTAGTTCTTAATATGAAAAACCACTAAAAATTGCTATCTAGATGTGAGAAAAACTAATTTTGGGGGTTGGTCTCGTGACTCGTGCGCCGAGGAGCATCCTGGGGCTGCTGGGCGTTCAAATTTGGTATTCCGGACACGTGTCAGCGCGTGATTGGATGAAGGAGCTAGATTAGATGACGTGGCGCGTTCTGGTTGGTTGGTGGAGCTGCAGGTGACGTTGTGTATACGTGAGGGCTCGACACGTGGCATCTGCTAGTGACGATGTGAAGCTCGCACGCGTTTGAGCGAAAATATGGGAGGTGGTGCAGACGCGCATCATAAGGAGTGTTGAGTGGTTGTTGTTGCGAGTTGGATGCAGGTTGTGCTGGTGATGTGGCGGAACGGCATTGGTGGAGTGATTGCTGGACTGACGAATCAAGAAGAGGGCCGCTAAGGGCACCCCACCTTTTAATGAAGGCACCCAAATTATTTGTAAAAATTCCAGAAAAACTGGAAAAGTATATATAATGATTCAAACCCCACAAATCATTTTGACAAAGAAAAAGGGCACCCCACCACAAGGTTGAACCACAAAGCCACATTGCGTTTGTCGAGCGTTTATCGATTCTTGCGGATTGACATCATCCGACAGCGAGGTAACAATGTTTGACAACCATATGATGGTTTATTAGAACTGTTTAGTTGTGAAAAACTGTGAAAATGATGATTTGTTTGTCAACGTAGGGTTTGGTAATTTCCTCAAATCCGAACTTGTTTCCACTATATAATGGAGGATTGTACTGCTACGGTGCAAGAGGAGGTCGAACTTGAGGTAATTTTGCAAATTTATTGTGTTTTTTTGCGGTTATCCGAAGTTTCTGTCGATGTGCGCGATTGTATCGGCCTCGCAGGACCGAGATGTATGGTGATGTCTCGGTCATAGAGGACCGAGAGGTGTACTTAGGTCACGGTATGGTACGACCGAGAGTACTTTGTAACTCTCGATCGTACGTTAGCGATACGCGGAAGAAAGTATCGGAGCTGTACAACCGAGAACCTATTTTTTTGGGTTTTTTGTGATTGTGCTGTACATTTAGGTTGATTATAATGTTACACTATTTGTATCGTAGGTAATGCCGGTTTCTACCCTATTTCCAGACTACAAGGACACGTTTATGTTTTCCCATAATAAATGACATGAATATCCATTGGGTTAGGGTAAGTGCTATGAATTTTGTTGAATTGTTATGTTTTCCCCCTGAGCGGGGTTGTTACAATATCTTTATGTTATACTGTTCACTTTGACAGGTGAAGTTGCGTGTGAATGCACCGTTGCCATCCTTATATCCTTCGTGGGACCGGTATGTTGAGGACTGCGCGAAAGGTTGGCGAGATGGATTCGTATTTTGAGACATCGCGCCCATTGCAACTGTTGATGAAGCCACCATATCCGTTGTACATTTAGGTACACCATAGTGTTAAAATTGTTCCTAGAAATCTTGATGGCTGTATATTTAGCAATTTTGAAAGTTACTTCGAATGTTGTATGCATATACAATGAGTTAAATATCGTACCAGCTTTGGGGTATTGTTGTACATTTTGATTCTTGTATAGTGACTTTGAATGTTATATTGATATATACTTAATTACGTTTTGGTTCATACTGTCGTGAGAACATTTTCATTCGTGTAAAGTTAGTTGGAAAGGTAATTGGAAAAGTCATCAACCAACAAGTACGCATAAAACATTACAAAACTGTCATAAAACTGTCTCCGCAAACATCATAAAACTCATACAGAATGTCTATGTTCCCCATCCCCGCTTGGTCATTGCTTCGGTTTCTTCAAATTCTTCATTCGATACTCCTTCCCAATCATTCTCTTCGGAGAGCGAGCATCGACCGTGGCGGGCTGAGCTGTGGTCGGGGTGGAGTGTGTGGAAGTGCTACCATGCTGGGACTGCCGCGGGCCTGCTTCGGTAGGGCTGGATGTGGCGGTTGTGCCGGTTGCGGTCGCCGGAGTCGTACTCGTGGTGGTGGGACCTAGACTCCTCCCCGAAAGAAAATTGACGATGTCACTCGCCATTGTCCTCGCAGACTCAATCGTACACAACTCCGGCGGGAGGTCCATCCATCGCAATGCCGCGTCCAACGCACGCCTATTACGCTGATGAAATAATCGGGTTAGTGTTAATGTAAAACATATCGGGATGAATAAGACATGCATAATACATATAACCATTTCAATACCTCCAGTAGCTCGTTGTCTGCGATGGTTGTGGCGAGCATGTCTTCGTCCTCATGGCTCGGATTGGTGATCACGGGATCGCCCAGCTACTCGACTCCGATGCATTCCCCTCCTTTTCCCCTCGGGAAACAACAAGATCCTCAGGTCGCCCAACATCGAGGGTTGAACCCTCATCGTGCAAATGTAACCTTCCACGAGTACCATCTACCTTCGCCTTGTCCTTAACATCCTCATTCTCCTTCTCTTTCTCTTTCCGGTACGATGCTGTCGGGGGTCTCCGACCACCTCGCCCCCGGTTAGGCCTCGACACTTCAACACCAGCATCCTCCCTAGTCACCGGTACCTTCGGACGAGCCATACCTGAAAAAATTACAACATATAAGCGCATGGAACAGAACCCAAAAAAAATTTACAAAAAAAAATGTTCAAATTCATCCATTTCTGATGTCTCTTGGTCAAGCAGGTTCGTGAAACAACCCATATTTTCGGTCACCCATGACCGACAATGCCTCCAATATATCGGTAGTGTACAACCGAGTCTAATAGAAAGGTCTCGGTTGTGCACCACCGAGATGGGTTGACCATTTCAATTCGCCTTGCTCTCGTCCAATCACGACCGAGCCTACTCTAACACTCTCGCCGGTGTACAACCGAGAGTAGGAGCAAATTCTCGGTTGTACACCACCGACACCACATTACCTAGCACTAATTCTAGCTCTCGTCATGTCTCGGCCGAGAGAACTAGAGTACTCTCGGCCATGCGTAACCGAGCCACTGTGAACTCTTCCGATCTTTGTGGCCGAGACTTCGAGTTCCCAAAAATGTAGCTTCTGTCTCGGCCATGCTTGGCCGAGACAGTTAGCACAGTCTCTGGCTTGTGTGGCCGAGAACCGCGAATTACCATTTTTTTAACTATTGAACAAACCACCACACACACATTACAACTACTCTAGCAAATGTAACTTAATTATACTAAAAACGTACCTTCAAACGAGCGATTTCGCGCAAAAAATGTGTGTTCGACGATCTTCAACCGAACCCTAACTTGGAGAAGAAATCGGCTCACACCACGACCCTACGAACTGCAAAAAAGTCGTACAACGAAGGAGAAACACAAGGCGAGACACGGGAAACACAATTTCGGGGATTCCTCTCACTGGTCGGTTCAAAGCAAATGGGTTCTTTCACAACAGTTCGGTGAAGGTGGTGGTGGGGGTGGTGGGGTGCTCAGGGATTTCCACGAGGGGTATTTTGGGTATTTCGGGTCTAATTTTTGGGTGCCCCATGTAAATTGGTTTGTGCCCACATTAACTGGGTGCCTTCATTAAAAGGTGGGGTGCCCTTAGCGGCCCTCATCAAGAATCGTTGGGACGTGCTGTGAGGTTGCCACGTGTCAGTTGTCTCCTATTCTACCTACTGCGTAGCACGTAACTCGAGATAAATCGTCTGGCATCTTATCACTGCGTATAAATACTCTATTTTGAGTATTTTTTCACCCCGAATTCAACAGCGCACTCCGTTTCACCTAAAAACAATCAATAAATATAATTAAATATATGTTTTAGAGACTTTCTATATTAAATATACTAAAATAAACTAATAAAAACCTATAAATACCGACTTATCACTCGACTTAAAATTATGAATTAACTCATGTTGATGGATTGGAAGGCTCATAGGCTTGCGTTGACTTTGTGGAGGTTAACTCGGGGGGTCCACGTGGGTCTAAGTCGGGCGGAGCCCAGTTTGTAGGGAACTGTGGTCGTCACAAATTATCTCCCTCTTAACTTGCCTCGAGACCTTTTAAGATAAAACCCCACATCTAAAAGTTGAAGGTGATTAAGTTGGGGACATTATCGGTGCTGATGGAGATCCACGAGCACAAGCACGTTTATGAATCTAAATATCACAATACATCTAAACAGTAAAAGACCTCTTCAAACAATCCTAGTTGCTACTTTAAATTAGATATTGAATCAAAATATCACAATACACATTCTAGACTATGTATGCAATACAAAGCTTCATGATTATAATTCGCAAATAATAATTTATTAAATCAGTGAATCGAAGAATATGATTAGTTTAAAGCATTAAGTACAAATCAATCTTCATTATGGCTACATCACAAAACAGATCAAGTTCACGTTCGGACTTTGTTTAAATTAATAAACTACTCACTCATATTAATAATAAACATCATGATAAAGTAAATAAAAGACAAATAAATACCTCTTAATTGAATATTTTGAATCTTCCAATCGTCTCCACAAGCAATGAACAATAAATCTAAACTAAATAAAAACTAGTAAATATGGCTCCATGAGCATTGAAATATGATCTAGGGTACTTAAGTGCAATTGATTTCGAAGCTCAAAGTTCATATAGATAGTATTCTAAGTAGTACATATCCCAAACTAAATGAAACTTTTTGTGGTTATCTAAACTTCTCGAAATCGACTCCAGCGATTTATCACCGATTCCACTTAATTACCTGATTCACTGGCCAAACCGGTGGAAATGAGCCTCTTTCCATCATCGATTTGTCTCGCAATTCTGCTACAAACTGTGATTCGATGTTGATTCGCCAGCAGTGATTTCAAGTTCTTTCTTGATTCGCTAATGATTCACTGTGCACTTTTTCACTTGACTAAATTCTTCATTTTCTTCCATTTTTCTTTCATGTCTTCAAATAATCTAAATATAACCTGAAATCACAAAAACAAGAGAAAAATCAATGTTATATAGCCTTTTACATCCAAAATCACTCTAAAATATACTATAAAACATTGTCTAATTATTGACTTATCATGGTAGAGGCCGAACAGGGAGTCTTTCATCGCATTCAAGATGTAACCCCTACAAGTGTAATCATTTCTCCCATTTAAGCCACTTCCTGATTTGCTCAACAGTCTCATCTTCAGATTCTTTAGGCTTTGGTGTATTCAAGACATACACCAAATGAAGTGCCACCAGTAGGAAGTGGACCCACTTTTGCCACCTCGAAAAGTCCCCTCAATCAAAGCGATCAAGCTTCACGATATTCGCGACCAAATCCTCGATCGAAGCCATTGAAAAAATTCATAAAATCTCCTTTAGATTGTTAGACCAGACGAATCAAAAATAACTTCAAAGCGTGTATCTATGCCACTTTCCTAAAGAATTTTTTTGCTCTCAACTCTGCAGGAGTCAACAAAAATTCTAAATGATATGATGAAGACTCAGTATGTACTTGCAAAAGTGAAAACTGAACTAGAGCTTTTGTTGTGATCTTTTATCCATTTTTCTTTTCTTCCTTCCAAGCCTCTCTTTTTATAAGAACTCCGATCAAAAGACTTGGATAAGAGTGGGATAGTGAGCAATTTCAATTGTTTGGTCAGTTGAAATTGCTCCAATTTCTCTTGTTGAATGGGTCCATTAACTGCCCACTTTCTTTTTGTGTGGGTCTATTAACCGCACACTTTCAACATATACCCAAAATTGACAAAAATATAATCGTGCTAAGGGCTAAAATGCACCCTATGCATGCTAAGCGCTAAAATGCGTCATATGCGTGGCAAGTTTGGCCTACTTGGCGTGGCTCTTGTGGAGCTTCTTTTGACATTTAAAAAAGTTTAAATTCTTTTATATTATTTTTGTGGGCCTTAACTTTTCATGTGGGACTAAACATTTTATTTTGAAAATGTTCAACAACTAGATCTCATCAACCAACATCAAGTAAGATAAAATAGATTCTGCTCCTAATTAACTCGACTTCGTTGAGACGAGCAAAGGACAATCAATACAAGCAACTGAATTGCAATATGAGTCCACAATCCAGGCAAGAAGTATAAATCAAACCACAATTTTTGCGCGAAAACAACAAATGAATAAAACTGGCCTCTTCTTTGCTGTGTTGGAATATTCACATAAACAACAAAAGTGTTTGGGAAAGATCGACGCATTGAGAATGAGCTAACAAGTCTCACACAAGTTTCGCTTTTACTGGCTAACTCTGTACAGCATCAAATGAAGTGAACCAAGATAGCATGAAACATTATTATTTGAAACCATGATAAAGTTCATCAGGAAATCAGAGCTTGAGCTTGGGCATGTCAAGGAATTCAACTTATAGCCAATATGGAAAGTACCAGAAAAAGTATAATGTTGCAAAGGAAGAGATTTATTTCCAGCGAAAGACAGAAATGTCAGATCTCAATCTGTCCAACTATGGTTCTAAAACAGCACAGTACACATTGCATACAGAACCCAAAGAGAATCGAAGTTTAGGCATGTCTCCTCTTGCTTATACATGACTTATTTGGATGACGGAGCATCTTCTCTTTTCTTCTCCGGCTTAAGGAATGTATCCTGCAAATTACATCAAGCATGGCCAGTTAGATATACACATTACTCGGCAAATACAAGCTAAGCAATGATCAGCATATGATGAAATAAGAGTTGCGATTACATAATATCTTCTTGATAGGTACTGTAAATACCACACCCTCACATCTAAAGATTAAAGAATAGTAACAATGAATATAATTATAACTTATCCGCATCTTGAGCTCTCGGCATCGTCAACTGGGAGGCTACTCTAGTTCCCAACCCTTCACAGAAGCGAGAGTGAATTCAAGACCTTGCTTCACGATGCAAGAAATTCAAGCCACTCCAGCAACCAATATTAGTTCTCTACCACATTAAAATACAAGACCAAGAAGCTACACATCACCTATACATGGAATGGCTTCGCCTCTGTATTCCAAATGAAGTTTCTTCAATAGACCTCTATATACTTGATGAGTCTTAACTTCAAGTCGGCGCAAATTTTTTCTACATGATCTTGGCTATATTGGCTTGACCTAGAATCAAATGGATTTGAAGTTTGACTAAGAACACCTCCCACAATGCCACCTAGTTCCCTAAAAATCTCCTCGGAAATATCTATTAGGATCCCTTCAGTAGGGTTTGAATCTAGGGTGCTTCCATTTATAGTGCACTCAGACTACCCCCAACACCAGTGCTTGGGTGGTTTTACAACGTGACAATCTAAATTTAGTGCAAAAGAAAAACGCAATACTAAAAAACAATGATCATGATTAATGAATAATTGATAAGTTCTGATAAAAAGGAGGTAAAATACATTTGAAATTTGATAATGACAAAGAAAAACACATTCAAGTCAAAGTCCAATTCTTGAACTTTCAAAAATAAAAATAATCCATCATAAATACTGTGATACTAAACGAAGTTGTTCTTTAGCAAAATAAGAAGATTGGATTCTACAAAATCAAACCTATGGGAATGATGTAAGGGAAGAAACATGTAGTGTAGTCAGGGGCCTTACGCCGCCTGCTGGAAGTGGCTATGGCTTTCTCGTGGGCTGCATGAAGAAGCGCATTATAGTACATGTATGCTTCTAGCCGGAATCTTATTAAAAATAGGGGTCCGCGGTGGTGGTGGTGGTGGAGGAACCGGTGAGGAAAAAAGAGGGATTAAACAACGCCTCAATCCCAAATTCGTTGGGTCGTCTACATACATCAAACTTCCGTTACCCTCGATTTAGTGCAATTGCTGATGCGCTTTCCAAGTCCTTTAAATCCCTCTTAATCAATGCCTCCCAAGTTAGTTAAAAAGTAGAAAATATGCATAATTTTTTCTCTAAAAAACACAAAAACACCGCATTCAATCAAATTATCATTGATTTCCCCGATCCATAACAAAATGGATACAATAATCAAATCAATCAAGAAACCAATCGAAAATACAGGTAAAGAACAGCTGGGTATGATGTCAAGACCAAAACAGAAATCTGAGAACTAGGGTTTGAATTGATTGATAAGAGGACTTACATTCAAGCCAGAGACTTGGTTGAAGACGAGAAGAGCAGCGACTATGGATCCAAGAATTGCAGGCGGGCCTGTCAGCAGACTCCATTTTCGGTGAATCATTTCTTCTCTCCTCTTTCGCTCCGATCCCTCACGCTCCCTCTTTTGACAAAATACCCCCAAAAACCTATTCAGTAACTCAACTTTTCTGGAATTGTTTTTCTAGCCTCAAGTGAGTAGTGAATTGTCTTATTTGCCCTTCTTCAAAGCTAACACCCTCTCCATCCCACCCTCTTGCTTCTCTCTCTATTTCTCCCTTGTTGTAGGTGCTGCCGTCAGGGGCGAATCCAAGATTTTTGATAGCCCTGGGCTATAAATTTTTTTAAATTTTTTTTTTATATATTATTATGTATGCTTTAAATAAATTATACCGCAATATATGTATGCATCCATGACAAACATAAAATTAGCATGGTTTATTGCAAAAATGAAGCCATGAACTATTAAGCAAATAAAAAAAATATTTGAACATAAACAATTGCAATAGATCAAATCAAAACCATTAAATTAATAAATGATGAGTTCAACTGAAGTACCTTAAATTTTGAGAGTAATTAAAAAATTGATGTCTACTTGTCACAAACATGATGCGATCATTGAAAAGTGTATCCGCTGCAAACACAAACAATATATAATCAAATATAAATTATATTGTTAGGTAAAGAATAAAAATAATACTTAAATAATAAATTATATAAAAATCTGGATATGAAGAAAAGAACCTATTTAAGTTGCGCCCTCCTTTGTTTTAAAGAATCAAATTCACCAATTACTTCATCTATATCGATATTTTGAGCGAATTCTCGTTCAATATGAATGATCATAGTATCTGTCAAGAATTATTCTTCCATTCTATTTCATAAATTAGTCTTAATACGCTTCATAGCTAAAAAAGTCCGCTCTGTTGATGTCGTGGATACAGGTAGAGTCAAAATAAGATGAATCAACCTTTCAACCAAGTTGTAGTGATGCAACTTATTTGTTTGAATTAATATCTTCAATAACTCAGAAGTTGATGACAAATTCTGAAAACATTTATGGTGAAGTACATCAACCTCATAATGCTCCAATTGACATTTCAAATGATGCATTTCTTGATCTCTAAAATTAGCAGGATAGAGATTTCTTGCAAGAATACATATTTGATTAACATCAAATAATTTGAAATGATCATTTGGTTGTAAAGCACAACTCAATTTAAGGATTTCCAATGCATCATCATTGAATCTGTAACTCAACTCTTCCAATTGATAGTCAATCATGGAATTGAACATATCATAGTGGTAATGATGTTCAACTGTGATGAGACTTTTTTGCTGACAAGAACGACTTGTGCCCTCTTTGTACCAAGGAACGACCTGTGCCCTCTTTGTACCAAGCATTCATATCGGGTGTTTCAATTTCATACTTTATGCAAATCGAATTCACATACTTCAAAATTAAAGCTTTCATTTTGTAATTTTAAAAGAAGTACTTTTGTTGTGGCAATTGAATCTATTGCATTCAGAATATATAGAGTTTTTTCTTGCAAGTTTCGGCAAAGCATATCTGTAATTCCCATGATTCTATGCATTACATGCAACATGACGAAATCAAAAGTTTTCATCATCATTAAAACATTTTTTACTTCACCACGAATATCATCAGTAGATCCATCACTAACTATTTTTTAAGCACTTGCATCGTTGCCCAATACATATCAATCACACTGCAAATAGAACCAAAATGAGAGCTCCACCGTGTTTCCCTTGCTCATTGTAAACTTCCAATTTGATTAGCTTTCACGTTCACCACTAGCTACTTTACGTGCAATCTCTACAGCTTCAAAGGCTTGCAACTTAGTAAGGCGTTTTGGAGAAGAACTTATAAGGTTAACAATAGAAGACAACTTTAAAAAGAGTAACCAAATCGACGGTTCCTTTTTAGAAGCTGCAACTAATGCTAGTTGTAGTCGATGAGCAAAACAATTCACATAATATGGATATAGACAATCTTTGATAAATAAAGCTTGCAACCCATTTCATGCCCCACGCATGTTACTAGCACCGTCATATCTTTGACCACGCAAGTCATATATAGGTAAGTTATACCGAACAAGAGAGTTACATACATTTTTTTAAGTGTTGAAGCAGCGGTGTTTTCGACTTGGACAATATCAAAAAAATGCTCTTTAATTGAGCCTTGAGCATCCACGAATCTCAACACAATTGACATTTCTTCTTTGCCTCCTGCGTCCTTAGCTTCATCAACTAATAGACAAAACTTTTTATCTCCAATTTCTTCACGAATCTTTTTTCTCACCATGTTAGCCATAATATGTAAAATCTATTTTTGAATATTTGGTGAGGTGTACTTTGCATTTCCTGGAGCATTGTCGAGTATAACATCCTCAATGTTAACATTTAATCTACCCATAAACTTTAACATTTCTATGAGACTTCCCCGATTTTCTAAAGTTGAACCTTCATAATGACCTCTAAATGTGCAGCCTTGTAAACTAAGCCATTGAACAGCCTCACTTGTAACCTTAAGCCGCAATCAATTTTTTTGAACATCCTCTGAAGTTTGTGCATCTATCACCCTGTCAATGTGTCGAGTAACATTCGACAAATCCTCAACAGATTGTACAGAATATTTATGTGGCGAATTGATACTTCCCATATGTATCAAGAATGGACAATTAACCCCTCGATTAACTCTCTTCCAATTTCTAAATCCCTCATTAGTTAATGTGTAGTGAGGTGTATTACCATTTTCAAAAAGGTAACACGGGAAACAAAATACCGTGTCTTTTAAAGAAGAATACTCAAAACATTGAAATTCTCCAAACCATTTTGGTTGAAAGCGACGATATTGATTTCCGAATAGAGTTCGTGGGTATTCTGACAATCTAGGGTAATAAGGGCCCATCTTTATATATGCTCGTCTAATTTCATCTCGCACATTGCAGGAATATTGTCATATCGGAGTACGCAAGCGCGGATCTCTTTCAAGAAAATTATAATCAATATCAACTCTTCGAGTCGGAGATTCTAAGGTCCCGCTTCCTCATGAGATGAAGCCTCAACAACTGATGGAGAAAGACTGTCAACCTTAGATGTATCTCCACTTGATTTAAAAAAGGAAAAAAATGTCTTGGTTCTTTTGTTACCATGGCGCTCCATAGAATTTAATCCAAAGCTAGTATGCTATCCTTAAAAGAAAAAAATGTCTCATTAAATATCAAAGTCGTGAAAACTTTCTTTTTATTCTCC
This sequence comes from Stephania cephalantha, assembly GCA_039657325.1. Classification (NCBI taxonomy): domain Eukaryota; kingdom Viridiplantae; phylum Streptophyta; class Magnoliopsida; order Ranunculales; family Menispermaceae; genus Stephania; species Stephania cephalantha. The sequence goes on from CM077569.1 coordinate 31,744,567, forward strand.
TAATTCAATCACTGTAAATAATACATGATCAAAGGTATAAAAAACATGTGAAACACAAAAATAAAATAAAAAGGGACTAATGTTGCTAATTTATATGCATAATAAATTAAAATTTTATCTTAATTATACATTTTCTATCATAAACTAGCTTTGCGAAAAAGAAACTAGCTTTGCAATAAAGAATTAAAGAAGTATGTGACATAATATACTGGAGATAAGTTATGTTGCAAAAAATATGGGATTTTTTACAACATAGTTATATAATCTCTTTCTTATAAAAAAAAACACCCAACTAACAAAACATCAAAAACCAACAAGTCAAGAAAAATTAAGAACTAGCATACATATTTGCTCAATGATTTCCACATTAAAAAAATACCCCTTCAAGAAAAGACATACAAACAAAAAAATATATGAACTAATATACCTCTTTGCTCGCACTATGTAAGAGATCCGTCGATCTATCCTCGTAATATAGTGCAATATAGTGAAGAAAATTAAATGTGGAACAATAAAATTAATCCCAAAGAGATGGATTGGTTTCTTCAAACACAAAAAGAATAGAGGTAGAAGACACAAGACAATAGAATTTGAAAAGACATTGCTCCAAAAAACTTCAAAAAATGTAAAGAACTTACATTTGGTGGGTGTGTGAATGCCGCGAATGTGCCGAGAGTTTTTTTTGGGTCGTATGTGCGTTGAGCGTCGTGCGAGTTGTGAGTTGTTAATTTTTGGTCGTGTGTGTGTTGCTATTTCTTTCTCAACAATAGGGTTTGAGAGATTTTTGGGGTGGGCTCAAAACAACTTTTTTGGGCTTAATACAAGCAAAAAAAAAAAAAATAATTTGGGCCTTTGCCCTCGGCTGCAACATGGATACGCCCCTGGTTGTCGTACATCTCCCTCTCTCGTCCCTTTTATCTCACCTGCCCCTCCTCTCTTCTCTTTTATTTTCCTCTCTCTACGACGTTTTTCTCTTTTTCTTTGAAAAAAGAAAAAAAAAACATGCAGCACTATGAAGATCAATTTCAAAGCAGAAAGTCACTAGTTAATGGAGCCCCTTGCATATGCATATACAATGGGTTAATTGGTTGAAATATCCTAACATTCAGTAACTTTTGTTATTGTATCATAACCTTTTATGGTTTGTTATTATATCACCTTTGTAAATCGTTATGTTTGTATCCCAATTAATTTTTAACTTAAAATTTGAAGAGGCGACACCTTAGATATGAGTTTAAAAACCACTTCATCACCCTTAATTATAAAAATAATTAGTAACTTTATGGTTTAAATTCATTATGTAAGTGCCACATCATCAGATTATGAGTTCAAATGGTTTAAGATACAAATTAAATCATCTATAAAGGTTATGATATAATAACAAATCTAAAAATGTTAGGATATAAAATAAAAGTTGCAAGAGTTTAGGATATTTTAACCAATTTGGTAAGGGAAAAAGGAGTTGAGGGACTGAGTTGGTCATTTTTTTTTTTACTTTAATGACGTAGTGGGCCAATCAGTTAGACTTGAGAGACTTTTTTGGCTCTTTTGCCCTCCAAACACGCACTAGCATCGAAAGATGTAACACTTCCAATGAGCAATAAGAACCTAATAGTAGTCGACTCTTGCTCCTCCAACCATGGGTCCTCATAACCCTTAACATGTTGTAAGTGCACACGATTCCCAACCTCCGAGGGTTCTTGTTCGGAGAAGGTGCGTCCGGGATAAAATTTGAGAAAGGACGAGGCAAAGAGGAAGAGGAGGAAGAGGAGGGAGAAGGGATAAAGGTGATGGTTGTAGAGGGTGAGAGCCGATGGGGGTAGTCAAGACTTTTCACAAAATCAAAGTTATAAAAAAAGGAAAATGTTTATGTAATGCAACAACAACAACCACCTCTCTGCGTCCTTTAATTTTTGCTTTAATGCGTGTCTCGATGTATATCCCAAGGAAGACAACAAATGTGTGTTGTTCATGTATTACATTAACAAATTCCTAAAAAAAAAGTGGTGCGTGTTAGATGAAAAGAGTTAGGCTAACAGTAGTTTTTTTTGTTTTTTTTGTTTTTGGATTAAATGGTTCAATCCCAATGGTTACAATTTTATAGAGCATTTGCAAATCAAGGGCACATTCTCCATGGCGTGGGTGCCTGTAAATGTAACTAACTAATCAAGAAAGTGTGAACAACCTCATTGTTTTCATTTGTATTTATAGATGAATAGAACAAGTTACAACCATTAATCATACAAACACGTGTCACTTATCTAATTGATCATAACTAACTACTGAATCTATATAACTGCATTACAAGGTGATGTATAATATCACTGATCCAGTACTCCTTAATGGTTTATTCTTACATCCCCCTCAAACGAAGAGGAATGGGAATGACACCAAGTTTGAACCGTAACTCATGAAACCTGGAGGTAGATAAAGCCTTAGTAAAACAGTCAGCAATTTGATCACTAGTATGAACATATTGCACATATAGATCACCCTGCAAAACTTTATCTCTCACAAAGTGGATATCAATCTCAATATGCTTGGTTCTTGAATGAAATACAGGATCGCGAGCAAGAGATGCAACACTCAGATTGTCACACCAAAGAACTGGAACAACAGGAAGTGGAAAATGTAATTCAGTCAACAAATAACGAATCCAAGTAACCTCAGCAGCCACATGAGCTAATGCTCGATATTCGGATTCAGTGCTAGACCTCGTCACAATAGCTTGCTTCTTGGACTGCCAAGAGATCATATTAGACCCAAAGTAAACTGCAAAACCAGCAATGGATTTTCTATCATCCGGATTTGCAGCCCAATTAGCATCTGAATACCCTGTCAACATAAGCTTTGAACTAGGTTTGAAACTCAAACCCAAATGGAGAGTGCCCTTTAAGAATCTTAATACTCGTTTCAAAGCTTGCCAATGAGAAGTGGAAGGACTTTGTTGATAGGAGCTTAATCGATTCACTATGAATGCAATGTCTGGTCTGGTGTGTACAACATACTGCAATCCACCAAGAAGGCTTCGATAAAGAGAAGGATCATGAAACAAGGAGTGATCAACACTGCACAATTATTTCCTTAAAACAACATGAGACTCAACAACCTTTGCATTAGACATGCCAGCCTTCAACAATAATGAGGATATGAAGCTGGATTGATTAAGGTATAAACCAGTAGCATCACGTCGAACCTCAAACCTCAAGAACAAGCTTAACTCCCTAATATCCTTCAAAGCAAAGGTAGTGTTCAGCTTGTTGATAAAAGACTGAATTGCAGCAGGTTTAGCACCAGTGACAATAATGTCATCAACATAGATCAACACATAAAGAGGAGATGTTTCCCAAGTAGTGATGAATAAGAAAGAATCAGCTTTAGAGTTATGAAAACCCAATGACAACAAAACCCATTTTAATTGATCAAACCAAGCCCTTGGAGCCTGTCGAAGACCATACAAGGCCTTATGAAGACGACAAACATGATGAGGATTGGAATCATCAACAAAACCAGCTGGTTGATGAGTATAAACTTCTTCCATTAACTGACCATTAAGGAAGGCATTATTAATGTCAATTTGTCTAATAGACCAACCATAAGTCACTGCAATGGAGAAAATGATTCTAATAGTCGCAGATTTGATCACAGGACTGTAACTTTCGGAAAAATCAATGCCAGGTATTTGTTTAAAACCTTTGGCAACTAACCTTGCTTTATATATGTTCACAGTGCCATCAGAATTTTCTTCACTGTGAAGATCCACTTATTAGCAACCACATTTTGATTTTTAGAAAAAGATACCAAAGACCATGATTCATTTTTCATCAATGCATGATACTCCTTTTCCATTGTTTCTTTCCAATGAGGAATAGATAGAGCTATCCCCACAGTAGAAGGAATAGAATATGCACCCGAACATGTAGCAGTAAATACTTTCTTTATAGAGATCACATTCTTTCCCCTGGTGATCATTGGATGAGTATTTGTTGGTATAGAAACAGGAGATGATTGTAGTGGAGAAACAGGAACTGGTAAGATTGGTACATTAGTTAATGAACCAGAAGGTGAGAATGAATTAGGTGAAGGTAAAGTTGTTGGTGAAATTGAAAATGGTGGTATTTGAAACTGAGATGAACCAGGGTAAGAATGCTGATCAATGGTGACAATTGAGTGTGGAATAACAGATATAGAAGATAAAGATGTAGCTGTGGAGAACATAGAAGAATAAGGAAAATCTTCTTCATCAAATATAACATGTCTGGAAATATAAAGTCTTCCTGATTTCTCCAAGCATTTGTAACCTTTATGAGCTGAATTGTAACCTAGAAAAATACTCTTCTCAGACCTGAACTGATACTTGTGCTGATTATAAGGTCTTGTATATGGATAACAAGCACATCCAAACACCTTAAAAATTGTATAATTTGGAGGTTGCTGATATAACTTATGATAAGGAGAACTCCCAGATAAGACTTGTGAAAGAAGTCTATTAATAAGGAAAACTGATGTGGAACAAGCATCAGACCAAAACTTATAAGGCAACTGTGAATGAGCAAGAAGTGTCAAGCTAGTCTCAATGATATGTCGATGTTTCCTCTCTGCCCTACCGTTCTATTGATGAGTGTGTGGGCAAGAGTGTTGAAAGAAAATACCATGACTATCAAGAAAAGGTTTAAAACACCTAAATTCACCTCCCTAGTCAGATTGCAACTGTTTAATCTTAGTAGAAAATTGATTTTCCACAAGAGTTTTGAAGTGAAAAAAGCATTAAAAGCATATGATTTATTCTTCAATAGGTACAACCAAGTAAACCTTGTACAGTCAACTATAAAATGCACATAGTAATTATATCCATCATGAAAAGTTACAGGTGCTGGACCCCAAACATCAGTGTGAATTAACTCCAATACATGTGTACTATGTGACTTTGAGACAGAAAATGGTAAAGCATGATGTTTACCAAGAGGGCAAGTAGAGCAAAATTCAACTGATGTTGAAGGAGCTTTAATGTGAGTTTTAAACAGTTGTTGAAGTGTTGATAGTGAGGGATGACCCAATCTCAAATGCCATAGATGTTTTGGTTTGTTCTGAGAAGCAACAAATGCTTGAGAATCAACTGAACTAGGAAAGAATTGGTACAATCCATCTTTGAGCTTGCCTTGAAGGAGTTAGTGTGAATATCCTTTATCAAGCAAATAGAAGAATTAAACTCAATAACCACATCATTGGCCTGAGTTAGCTGAGAAATACTCAATAGATTTTTCTTTATATATGGAACACAAAGTGTATTGGGGAATTTCAATGAAGAATGTTGTGAAGGGGTCTTAGCATGACCAATAGATGTAATATGTAAACGATTACCATTCCCAACTACCAAGGAGAAATTACCTGAATAGGGAATACTATTTATGAGCTGTGATGGATCAGCAGTCACATGTGAAGTAGCTCCACTATCAGCAAACCAAGATGAGTCTGCTATGGAATCAGCAGATGAGATAAAACTCTGTGCATTCTATGGAGTTAGATAGAATTGTTGTGCAGGAGCAGGAACTTGATGTACCATAAATGCTCCCCTCTGAGATTGAACTGACATTGGAGACTGATTAAACTGTGGTTGTGGTGATCCATTATATGCATCTGCTCCCATGTAGTTCATATCAGACCTGTAGTAACACACTACAGCTGTGTGTCCGATCTTGTTGCAGATTTGACAAGTTGGACGATTGTTTGTGTTCTTGAAACATCCTCGTCCTCTGAATCGACCATTACCTCGGCCTCCTCTATTACCATTTCCAACACCTCTATATCTTCCTCCATAACTTTGGGATTGTGACTTGTTTGTACCTTCATTACCATATTTCAGCTCAGCAGCATTAGCTTGTGTTGATGTATTCAAATTCAGTGAATTGATTCCATTCAATGTTTGCAGTTGAATCAATTTTGCCTCAAAACTTAACAGTGTAGATTGAACTTCTGGCCAAGATAGGTTTCGCTGTCCCTCCAATATTGTCGTGATTGGGATATATTCAACATCTAGACCAGACAATGCACATGAGATTAGATCTTTCATCAAGATTGGTTCACCAGCTGTTGCTAATTTATCAGACAATTCTTTCAATTTCTTCAGATACTCCATCATCGACATATTTCTCTTTCTTAGGGTTCGCAATATTGTGCGATTCATCTGAATGTGAGCATAATTTTGAGCTCCACATAGAGACTCAATAGCTTCCCACAGTGATTTTGTTGAAGAAGCATATCCTGAAACTTGTGTAGCAATTGAATCTTGCAATGAAGTTAGTAGCCAAGAAACAAGAATTCGATCTTTTGAAAACCACTCTTCATATTTTGGATTGATTTCTTCAGAACTATCCAAGAACTTAGGAGGACACTCTTTTATTCCAAATATAAAACCATCAAACATAATTCCTTCAATTACTGGAACTACAATCGTTTTCCACAGCAAGAAATTTGATTCATCAAGCTTAATTGAAATAAATTGACTTACAAAATTACCAAATGGAGTGAGGAGAGGTATTGGTGCTGCCATTGATGTCTTCACTAGAGTCTTCAATGGAGCCATCACTGGAGTCGATGTTGACGATGAACTTGATGAAGACGCTAGGGTTTCAGGACCTTCCATCGCCTGAGCGTGAAAGCTCTGATACCATGTAAATGTAACTAACTAATCAAGAAAGTGTGAACAACCTCATTGTTTTCATCAGTGATGAAAACATAGATTCATTTGTATTTGTAGATGAATAGAACAAGTTACAACCATTGATCATACAAACACGTGTCACTTATCTAATTGATCATAACTAACTACTGAATCATATAACTGCATTACAAGGTGATGTACAATATCTGATCTAGTACTCCTTAATGGTTTATTCTTATAGTGCCCAAGCAAAAATCAAAAACATGATTTGTGATCCTGTCCAATGCTCGATTTTCCTCTCTATAGACATGTACGAATTTTTTCTTTACTTTTTATAAGCTCTCGATTGTGTGATTATAAACCATTATACTAGAGTACTATTGTTACATATGATACAATAATTCTGCAATAGTAAAAATGTAAGAACTAATCATTGAGATATGTGTGTAGTTAATCGAGGCAGATATAAAGATTGTTATATGTTGTAATTGTGATGTATAATGAGTGATAATTTGAGGGTTGAGATCTTAGGATCAAATGTAATCTCACTTGATCTAACCGTGTACACACATTTGTAACTTGCTATATAAATGAAATGAGTCAATTTTGTAGTTCTGCAGTTGAGTCGATCACAGTGAGAACAGTTTGTTCTAATTTCCCTTCAAGGGTTTCTTGGTTTCATTGGTTCTTGGACTCTAAAATGGTATCAGAGCTTCACGGTTAACGTCAAAAAGGTTCAATCGGAGACTTGGAGGATCAGATCTGAGGCTTATAAGCTCATATATGGTGGTGGTAATTTAGTTTTTGGAGTCTTACGATGACGGGGTGAAAGGTAGGGTTATGTGGTTTCACAACATAGATCTGAGGCAAAGGAGTCAAGATTTGATACTTTGAAGGTCATATCTAACTCAAAAGTGGTGTATCTGGAAGTTTTATGATCATATTTGAAGTTTCACAACTTAGATCTGGAAATTGTCGTCTTGGTTCTTGAAGTCTCACGACAAAGGCTTGGAAAGGGTATATCCATAGTTCTACAAAATAAATATGAGGCTTGAAAGCTCAGATCTGGTGGTTATTATTCAAGATTTCTGCACCTGAAGGTTCGATCTATGATTTCTTGATAACAGTTTGAAGATTTTGAAGAAGATCGTTGGCTCTAGCGGTTACATCTGGAGGTTGATAAGTGTTTAATTAGACTTATATATAGGATTAGTTTGGTTGTATAATTAGACTAAATATACCGAAATGAGCTTTAATTAATGGCATTTATGTGTTTTCAGACTTACAAGGTATAAAAGAGAAAAATGAGTGATTTCATGATGAAATGAGGAGAAAAGTACAAAATCACACTTGACGCCATGAAGAAGACCAGTGACACCGTGGGTAGCAAGTACAAGGCGTGGGTAAGGCATGGAAATCAAAGAAGATGTGCAGTACACTTGACACAGTAGCGGCATTGTGGGGTAACACACACGGTGCCAGGGCAGTACACACACTTTCGCTAAGCCTACTGTGAGGATAAATTACACATACAAAGGTCGAAGCTATGGCGGTGTTGTGCATTTACACAGACGGCGTGGATTACTTACAAACAGTGCCGAGAAATAAAAATAGAAAGTTTTAGAATATTAGTTCATTTGGAATTGTTAATTAGGGTTTCTAATTGTATTCTTAGGAGTCTTAAGAGTATTAATAGGTATAGAACATGATAAACTTACTCAACATTACCACAAGAGACCAGTTATCATAGTTTTATATTTGTTTTGAGTATTGAGAAATTTTTTGAAGGAGTAGACATTGAAGACTCCACTTGTGATTATTCGATATTGTTATTTAATTTAATTAAAGTTATTTGATTTAATATTTGATTGCAATGAATACCCATGATTTGTGTGTCGATTTCAATGATGAGTGAGTAGTTTATTTATCTTATGGATCAATGGATCCTATAGTATGAATGTTATGCTAAAGGAAGTATGATTGTATTATAAAGTTAAAAAATGCAATGATTAGAATTTGTATTGATTATATGCGTGATGATATGAACATCTTGATCACATGTTTGTTGATTAGGGGTTTTAGGAGTTACCATGGCCATTGGAGCTTTTAAGCCAGATATAAACAATACAACCGTAAAATATATAACATCGATAAATAGTTATTGATTAGGGAGGCACGTATAGTAAACTTAAAGGGCTATGAGTCTAAAGATTTGGAACTTAATGCTATGTGAAACTTACGTTATTCACATCGATAGGTGGAATTCTAGTTTGCATATTAAGATATTTTCCCCCACGACAATGAGTTAAAGTGAATATCAAGGAAATATGTCTATTTTAATTAAACATTGCACACACATAATGAAAATGAAAGCATAGTAATTCATTACTCAGGTAAAGTTGTGAACAAAGAATCTTCTCAATATAAGAGTATAAGTTAATTTACATTGTCTTATAGAATAAAGTAGTTTAGTTAAATCCAAACAAAAGAGACCTTCTTAAAAATTTAGTGCATTCAACTAAGCGAACTGTGCCCAGATAAACCATTCCCAGATGACGATATCCATAATTAACCTTTGTTGATCACATTTTTACTACAATTAAATCGTTATACTTGTGATTAAAATCAAGTTTTTGGCGTCGTTGCTGGGGATATATAGCTACCACTAGTTTATTTAGTTTACACAATTTTTAAGATTTTATTTTTCAGTAATTCACTTTTAATTTTATAAAAAAAACAAAAAGTTTTAGTTTCAAGTTTGACAATCTACACTAGATCTTTTGTGTTTTCTTTCTCAAGGAACAAGTAGTGCAAGCGTAGTCAAGGTGATAAGGACTTAGTGCCTTACGATCTGAAGATTGACCAAACCAACAAGGGAAATAAGAAGAAAGGAACTGAGAAGGTAGATGATCAAGCGGGGAACTGAAACCAAAATCTGGGCCAAGGGAGTAATCAACTCGAGGGTGATCTAGTAGTGCAAAACAGAGTAAGAGGACAAAGATGTCTTCGAGACTACTTCAAATTGGAAATTCAAAAGACATATGTCAGAGTGATGAGGCTTCCAGCCAACACCACCGAGTTCGAGTTTAGACCGTCTCTCGTCAACATGGTGTAGAATAGCTTATTTCTTGGGCTAGCAAATGAAGATCCGGTTGCACATGTGGAGAATTTTCTAGAGAAACGTGACACTGTTTACATTACCGAAGTTACAAAAAAAAGTAATCAGGATTAGACTTTTCCCATTTTCATTAGGTGGAAATGTCAAAACCTGGTTCCAATGACTAAATGTAAGGAGTATGATTTCATTTGCGGATATTAATGAAAGATTTCTAAACAAGTTCTTTCCCCTAGTGAAAGTCACTGAAAGGGAATCGGAAATCAAATAATTTAGGCAAAAGAATATCGGGTCTCTTGGTAAGGCTTAGGAAAGATTCAAGGAAATGCTGATAAGATGTCAAAGACATGGATACGTGAAATGGGCACAACTGCAAATCTTCTACTATGGAATGAATCAGAGCACAAGGATATTAGTGGATGCCTCAGCATGTGGTTCTCTACCAACCTAGGATGAAGATGGAGCATTATATCTTCTAGATCTTATATATCAAAATCCTATTGCAGGAACTCGTTCTACAATGAGAAAGCCAGTATGAGTTTATGAGATTGATTCATGAGCAGCAATTATGGCACAAATTCCAACTGGAGTAGTCAGATGGCGAAGCTACAAATGGGACAACCAAGTCTACAAGTGCAAACAATTCAACAACTAGTTTATCACCTAGCAATGGTGGTTCATCCATTGGACATGCAACAAGGGACGAAGTTTGAAGATGTCAACTTCATGAACAACTAGAACTATGGAAACAACTTCAAACTGAGAGGAATGGATCCTCAAAGATATTATTAAGGATACAACAACCCGAACTTTTCTTACGAAAATCCTGATAATGCACCGAAGCTACTTCCAGGTTTAGATCAACAAGTCCAATAAGGGAAGCTAAGCCAAAGTAAATAAATGACTTCATTGAAGTCAATTGAAAGATTCTTGCAAGCCATTGACATACAATAGAGAACGTCATGAGAGGCATGAGAAAGATATGGAAAATGTAAAGCAAACTCTTATACGGATGGATAATGAGAGAACATTATCCATTAAGAACCTGGAGAGATATATAGGTCAGCTAGTAATTGCTTTAAATTCAAGGAATGAAGGGCAATTTTTTAGTAACACTATTGCAAATCCCAAGAAGGATGTTAGTGCTATTCATATGATGAGCACTACGACGACGAATGAGATAATGCAAGAGCAAGTGATGTACAAGCAAGAAAGAGTCAATACTTTAGCCATGAGAAAGTTGAGAATATTTGGAGTTATAAATGAGAATGGAACAAAAGTGAGGCAAAATAAACTTGAGGGATTCAACCAACAAAAGATCAATATCTTGAAGAATAACAAGAAGGGAAAGAAACAATGGAGAGTTAAACAACAAGATAAAGGACCCTCTGATGAAGCACAAAAAGGAAATAGCATCAAGGTTGTTCCAAAGAGGCCGAAACCAAAAGTCAAGTTCACACCGAGACTTCAAACAATCAAGAAGAGAGATCCTGGAGATATATGCATACCATTGAACATTGATGGGCACCAGTTTAGAAACATCTTGTGTGACATAGAAGCCTCAATCAATGTAATGCCTATAAAGGACATGTTACAAGCATGTTTGAAGATCAATTGTTTCGATACAACGAACTTGCAAGTAGTTGATGGTAACTTGGTACCAACAATAGAGAGAATCTTAAATGTGCATGTGAAAATGAGTAGATTCACATTTATAACTGATTTTGAGATTATGGATCATGATATATATGATGATGTGTATATGATAATTAGGCGAACATTCTTGAACACTGTCAATGCGGACTTGCACGCGACGAAGAAAATGATAACAATGAGTATTGAGGATGAAGATAACAAGAAGATTGTCTTTGTTGAAGGGCAAGAAGTACATCTGAATAGGAGAGATATCATTATCTCTGATATACAATTGGAGTATCTCGATTTAGATTCGGACTAAACGAGCGAAAATGCGTCGGACTAATGACGTTAAACGAAGCGCTACCGAAAGGCAACCCAAGAGTTTTTAACTTCAGTTTTTAAATTTTAGTTATTTATTTTTATTAGAGAGAATAATCCAAATGTTTTAGTAGTGTACTAATTTTGAAAGCTTTGTGCTAAATATGTAGGAAAGACCATTTGCCTAGTAAATGTTCATCAGGATGGATAAGTCTCAACATATGCATAATCCTCACATTAGATCTTGGGGAGATGAGTGACACTTAAATACTGATTATTTTAATTTGGGATATTTTTGTTGTAGAGTACGAATGACCATGCATGTACACTAACATATTATGTAGTTATGTAACTTGTATTTCTCACTTAATAATACCTCCACTTGTCTATGTATTGTCATGTTACTTGTAACCATTTTCAATGTACACCAACTCTTCCATGTATTGTCAAATTACTAGTAATGTGTTGTATGACATGGGGTGTATGTGTTACTTGTACACATTATATAAAGTACATTTATCATCATCACCAAATTGCCTATATAAAGGGTGCTAACCTCATTGTAAAAACACACCAAGTTGAATAAAAACATCTCATTCCAACTATCTCATTTCTTCTTTTCTCCTTTGTAGTAGTAGTTTATAGTAGTAAAAGTTCTTAGTCTTCTATTACCTTATCTAGTTCTTAGCAAGTTCCAACTCAATTTACAACACGTTATCAGCACGAGTTTGCTCTAACATTAAGGAGATCTTGAAGATCAAGAAGGCTTGTTAAGGAGACAAAGCTAGGAAGGTATAACTTTTGTTATTTAAATAAGTTCAATTTATTTCTATGTTATCATGGTTGCTTCCTTTTATTACATGCATTACTTCTATATGCATATTTTATTCATATACTATGCATTATAACGTCACCGATTGCGAAAGTATGCTCTGTAGTTGCGTCTTGTACGATCTTCTACATCAGAAATCAAAAGTCAATATGTGACATAACTAGTTTTCTCGCTATACTACAAACGATTAATTATGCTTTATTCTTGATTTTTTATATTGCAAATAGTGTTATGAGTTTGGGTTGATAGTGGGTAAGCCTTGTCCCCGGTAAAGCTAAACATTGAAAGGGAGACGGGTTATCCCGTTCGAGGAGGCATGATCTTAAGTAGACTTCGTCTCGCCACCCAACCTGGAGGTTGTCCCACCAACTCATACAAGTAGTACATTTTGCATATTAATAATCAAGTTGTGAACATATATTTAATCGTATATTATTTATTTTATATAAAAGAGAAAAACTATATACTCAATTTCTTGACATATTTTCAGACTATGGCAAACGTTCAAAAACTTGAATTTGTTGCTCTTGATATCACTGGAAATAATTATTTGTCATGGCAACTGGATGCCGAGATACATCTCCAAGCTAAAGACTTAGGAGAAGCTATTATAGAAGGAAATGAAACATCAATGCAAGACTGTGCGAAAGTACTGATATTCCTTCGCCATCATCTTCATGAAGGTCTGAAAAGTGAGTATCTCACTATAAAAGATCCTCTCACCTTATGGTTAAGCTTGAAAGAGCGATATGATCACCAAAAGACGGTGATATTTCCAAAAGCTCAAAACGACTAGCTGAATCTTATGCTACAAGATCTCAAAACAGTCAGTGAGTATAACTCCACCATGTTTAATATTACCTCTCGTTTGAGACTGTGTGGAGAAAATATATCTGATGAGGCAATGATGGAAAAAACATTCAGTACTTTTCATGCCTCGAATCTATTATTGCAACATCAATATCGAGCGCATCAATTTAAAAAGTACTCAAAATTAATTTCTTGTCTCATGGTGGCTGAACAAAATAATGAGCTTCTATTGAAGAACCACAACTCCTGTCCAACTGATTCTGCTTCAATTAATGAAGCAAATGCAGCATCCTATAATGACCATAAAAAGGGTCAAGGAAAGAAAAACCACGGACGTGGAAATGGGAAAGGATCAATCAGCATAGATCGTGGCAAGCCATATTCTAAATTTCATGGCAATAAGTTTCAAAATAAATAGAATAAGAATGACGTCGTTCAGAATAAGGGGAAAAATACTGCTGAAAAATGGGCATGCTCGTAATCATGACCAACCATGTCACAGGTGTGGTCTAAAAGGTCACTGGGCTCATGTATGCCGCACGCCTAAGCATTTTATTGATCTTTATCAAGCCTCCTTAAAGGAGAAAGGCAAAACAGTTGAGATGAACTTCACTGTCGGAGATGGCTCGTCGGACATCAATTATATGGATGTCCCAAATTTTCATGATGATCCAAACACTAATCTCGATATTTTTAATGATCATATGTAATGATTTTCAATAATTCTATGTACTAGTTTTTGTTATGCTTCTTAATTATATGTACTAGTTTCGTATTATGAATGAAATATGACTCTTTTTCTAATTTGCCAAATATTATTTGTCTAGATGGATCAACAAATCATGTGTTCAAATAATGAATCAAATAAGAGCGATATATGTCTTGCTGATTGTGCTACAACGCACACAATCCTTAAAAACAGAGAATATTTCTCCAATTTGAACTTAGCTGAGGCTAATGTTCAAACAATATATGGCATCTCCAATTTGATTAATGGCTCTGGAAGAGCAAATATTATGTTGCCTGGGGGAACAACAATTCATGTTGACAATGCCTTATAATCTGAAAAATTCAGAAGAAATTTACTCAGCTTTAAAGATATTCGACAAAATGGATATCACATTGAAACCATGAACGAAAATAATAGATAATTTCTTTATATCACATTGGTTTCAAATGGGAAAAAAGAAGTGTTAGAAAAATTCTCAGCTTTATCCTCTAGATTATGTTTTACTCATATAAGGCATGTCGAAACAAATACCGTATTAAATAAGAAAATTAATGATCCAAAGACATTCATTTTTTGGCATGACCGGCTTGGTCATCCAGGATCATCAATGATGCGAAGAATAATTAATAATTTGCATGGACATCCTTTAAGGAGTCACAAAATATTTTCAGCTGGTGATTATAATTGTGCTAGTTGTTCTCAAGGTAAATTGATAATTAAACCATCCCCAAGTAAAATTGTTATGGAATCTCCAGTTTTCTTCGAACGCATTCAGGGAGACATATGTGGACCTATTCATCCTCATTGTGGACCATTTAGATATTTCATGGTTTTGATAGATGCATCAACTAGGTGGTCACATGTTTGTTTGCTTTTGACCCGCAATGTTGCATTTGCTAGACTTTTAGCACAAATCATTAAGTTAAGAGCACAATTCCCTGACAACCCAATCAAGACCATCCGTCTTAATAATGCAGAAGAATTTCAATCTCAAGCATTTAAAAATTATTGCATGTCCATAGGAATTACCATTGAACATTCTGTTCCACACGTGCATACCCAGAATGGTTTGGCAGAATCTCTGATCAAACACATTCAATTAATTGCTAGACCTTTAATCGTGAGAGCTAAGTTATCAACTTCAGTTTGGGGGCATGCAGTCCTTCATGCAGCATCTATCATTCGTTATAGGCCTACTGCATACCATGAACATTCCTCCATGTGACTCATTTTAGGTCAACAACTAAATATTTCACACTTGAAAGTCTTTGGTTGTGCAGTGTATGTTCCTATACCACCTCCCAATAGAACTAAGATGGGTCCACAATGAAAACTTGGGATTTATGTTAGATTTAACTCATCGTCCATTATAAGATACTTTGAGCCCTTAACAGAGGATTTATTTACTGCACGTTTTGCTGATTGTCACTTTGATGAAGCAATTTTCCCCCCATTACGGGGAGATAAGAAGTCAATTCAAAAGGAATGGCGCGAAATTGCTTGGAATGCATCAACTTTATCACATTATGATCCACGCACAAATCAGTGTGAACTCGAAGTTCAAAAGATCATTCATTTGCAACAAATCGTAAATCAATTACCTGATGCATTTACTGATGCAAAACAAGTGACAAAATCACATATTCCAGCTATAAATGCTCCTGCAAGAATTGATGTCTATGTGCAACAAAATACACAAGAACCAACGAAACCCTTAAAGCGTTGAAGACCTGTTGGTTCAAAGGATACAATTCCTCGAAAGAGGAAAACATGAGTAAAAATAAATACAAATCAAAATACTTCTGAGAAAGTACAAGAATACTTTGATAAGGATTTGTCAGAACAAGTTGAATCTGACGAGGAATAGTTGCCTCTAGAAAAAGAGGAAAAAGATGAAAATAACGAGATCTCAATAAATTATTTAAAATCAGGTAAGATTTGGGATCGAAATAAAATTGTTCCTGATGATATATTTGCTTTCAATGTGTCCTTTGAAATATGTGAAAATGATGATGATCCAGAACCACGATCAGTGGACCAATGTCGAAAAAGACTTGATTGGCAAAAATGGCAAGAGGCTACCAAGCAGAGCTAGACTCGTTAAGGAAACGAGAGGTTTTTAGAGCGATTGTTCAAACGCCAGATGGTGTAAAACCTGTTGGATATAAATGGGTATTTGTACGAAAGAGAAACGAAAAAAATGAAGTTACAAGGTACAAAGCAAGACTTGTAGCTCAAGGTTTCTCACAAAGACCTGACATCGATTATGAGGAAACATATTCTCCTGTTATAGATGCAATCACATTTCGGTTCTTGATAAGCCTTGCAGTTTCTGAAGGGCTTGATATGCATTTAATGGATGTCGTTACAGCATATCTGTACGGATCCCTAGACAGTGAGATATATATGAGAATCCCTGAAGGATTTGTAATATTCGAATAAATAAAATCAAAACCTCATAACATGCATTCTATAAAATTACAAAAGTCTTTGTACGGATTGAAACAATCCTATCAAATGTGGTACAAACGTCTTAGTGATTATTTACTTAAAGAATGATATGTAAATAATCCGCTTTGCCCATGTGTCTTCATTAAAATATCATCAATAGGATTTGTGATTATTGTTGTATATGTTGATGATTTAAATATAGTGGGAAACCACGATGACATCGTTAGAACATCCGAATACTTGAAAAAAGAATTTGAGATGAAAGAACTTGGAAAAACAAGACTTTGTATTGGTTTGCAAATTGAACATTTTTCAAGTGGACTACTTGTCCATCAATCAAATTATATTGAAAAAATATTAAAAAGATTTTATATGGACAAGGCACATCCATTGAGCTCTTCAATGGTTGTCAGATCACTTGAAGTGGATAAGGATCCATTTCGACCTCATGAAAGTGATGAAGAGCTACTTGGTCCGGAGGTACCATATTTAAGTGCAATTGGTGCACTTATGTATCTTGCAAATTGTACAAGACCTGACATTGCTTTTGTTGTCAACCTACTTGCAAGATACAACTTTTCACCAACTCGAAGACATTGGAATGGTGTTAAACATGTTTTCCGATATCTTCGAGGAACAAGTGACATGAGTTTATTTTACTCGATGGGTAAAATTAAATCTCCAAGGTTATGCTGATGCTGGATTTTTATCTGATCCCCACAAGGCCCGTTCTCAAATGGGATATGTATTTACCTGTGGTAATATTGTTGTATCATGGAAGTCAGTAAAGTAAACTATGGTGTTTACTTCTTCCAATCATTCTGAAGTACTTGCAATTTATGAAACAAGTCGTGAATGTGTATGGTTGAGAAACATGATTGAACGTATTCAAGAATCATGTGGGTTGCCTTCAATAAAAGATTCTTCAACCATATTATATGAAGATAATGCAGCATGTATCGCACAATTAAGTGAAGGATTCATAAAAGGGGACTAACAAAACATATTTCACCAAAAATCTTTTATGCACATGAGCTTCAGAAGAATGGTGAATTGATGTCAAGCAAATCCAATTGAGTGATAATCTTGCTGATTTATTCACAAAAGCCTTATCAACTACGATATTTAAAAGGCTTACATATGGTATTGGCTTGCGTAAACTTAAGGACATTGCAAGTAAAGAAACTGAAGAAGTTTCACCCATGTTCACATGAGGGGGAGTTATTGATTAGTGTATTGCATTTTTTTCCCTTAGCTATGGTTTTATCCCATTGGGTTTTCCTAGCAAGGTTTTTAATGAGGCAATCTTAACAATATTATACCCATCTTAATATTTATGAGAATGGTGTACTCTTTTTCTTTTACTATATTTTTCCCACAGGGTTTTTCTTAGTAGAAGTTTTAACGAGGCACAATCTCTAAGCAAGTGTCATTCAAGAGGGAGTGTTGTGGAGTATGGATGACCATGCATGTACACCAACATATTGTGTAGTTATGTAACTTGTATTTCTCACTTAATAGTACATCGACTTGTCTATGTATTTTCATGTTACTTGTAACCATTTCCAATGTACACCAACTCTTCCTTGTATTGTCAAATTACTTGTAATGTGTAATATGACATGGGGTGTATGTGTTACTTGTACACATTGTATAAAGTACATTTATCATCATCACCAAATGGCCTATATAAAGGGTGCTAACATCATTGTAAAAACACACCAAGTTGAATGAAAACATCTCATTCCAACTATCTCATTTCTTCTCTTCTCCTTTGTAGTAGTAGTTTATAGTAGGAAAAGTTCTTAGTCTTCTATTTCCTTCTCTAGTTCTTAGCAAGTTCCAACTCAATTTACAACAATTTTGACATTTTACTAATTTTATGTTTATGCATTATTATGTTTAGCACAATGTTGGAATTACTCAAATTATATTATATATCTTTGTATGTTTAGTGTTTTTATCTTTCAGGCTTATTTTTAAACCTTGAGGACAAGGTTTGGTTTAAGTTTGGGGGCATCAACACTATGGGAAGTGGTAAGAAAAGATGAAATAATGATAAACACTACAGGTATGATCGTAAAATTTAATTTTTGAAGCAGTAAATAAGAAAGAATGGTAGCGTATCTATTTCATTTACTTATTATTTAAATGTGTATAGTAGTATAGATTATGTTATATATAGTAATATAGTAATGAATGAGTAATTTATTTGCAAAGTTCATATCTTTAATTGAGGTGAGTAAGAGTACAAGTATCTTGTTGTTATGAAACTAAAGAGAGTGTTGTAATTTTTGAAGAAAATATGAATTGTAGCAAATAACAATATAATTTCATGATTAGAAACTTAGAGTTAGGGAAGACCGTGAACTTGAAACAAAAGCAAGAAGAATACAAAACACTTCTTGTAGGAAAATTTAGATCTTTAAGGAATTCTATAATAAGTATGAATCTTGTTTGAGTATAAAGTAAATAAAGACTTAACTAAAAGGTGAAGAGATATGTATAGTGTTTTATCTCCAAATGAAAAGAGTAAGCTCGAGTACAAGTAGCTTAGTTGAGTTAAATTTTTCTTCCAACTATATGAAGTCCTATAAACTCTTGAAGTACTAAAGTCTACAAAAAAAGTATGATCTATGCATGTTTATGAATTCTTGAGCTTAATGAGAAATCACGAGATTATACACTTGTCGCTTGAGTGTCTAGGCGAAATAAACTTGGGAGTCGTAATGAGTTTCGTTATGAACTACTTTTGAGTTTTGAAAATGAGTTGTATGTGTTGTTAAAGCTACGTGTTTTGAAAATATTAGTTTTTGTAAGAAAAAAACTTTTGAGTAGATTATTAAATTGAACTTATTTGAGTTAAATGATACTCCGTGAACTATATAAAATGAGTAAGAATTATAAGTAGTAGTAGGAAACATATTTAGTAGAGTACACTTTTGCTTGGAACGTGCAAAATCCTAAGTTTAGGGGTATTTGATAAGTGTTTAATTAGACTTATATATAGGACTAATTTAGTTGTATAATTAGACTAAATATCCAGGAATGAGCTCTAATTGATGACATTTATGTGTTTTCAGGCTTACAAGGTATAAAAGAGACAAATGAGTGATTTCATTATTAAATGAGGAGAAAAAATACAAAATCACACTTGATGTCATGGAGAAGACCAGTGACGTTGTGGGAAGTGAGTACAAGGCGTGGGCAAGGCGAGGAGAAGGCTTGAAAATTAAAGAAGAGGTACAGTACACTTGACGCAGTGGAAGCGATGTGGGGTAACAAACACGGCGTCGGGTGATGCGTGTCGCAAGTATAATGGCTATCTTGTAGTAATAGTACAATTAACTTACGTTGATCACGGATACCGTCCCCAGGTAAAGGTTTTTGCACTAGTTAATTACTTATTTAACTTTGAACTATTGTTAAGAAAATCCCTTTTTAATTTGTTTTATATTAAACTTATCTATCTAACAAATCAATTTAAACAGATTTTAACTCTTATGCTAAGGATATCTTAGTTCACAACTTCACCTAGGTAATTTAATACTATGTTTTTCAACCACTTTTACATCTAAATATGTTGTGTGCAATGCCTAATTAGAATAGACATATTTCATTCAAATCCATTTCAACCCACTGTCATGATGGAAAAGATTATAATGTGCAAACTAGAAGTCCACCTATCAGTGTGAATAACATAAGCTCCACATTGCTTTAAGTCTCAAATCTTTAGATTCATAACTAACTAAGTTTACTATCCATGCCTCCCTAATCAACAACTATCGCTCGATGTTGTGTATTTTACGGTTGTACCGTTCATGTCCGGATTAAAAGCTTCAATAGATATGATAACTCATAAAACCTAAGTTCATTAAACATATGATCAAGATGTCTAAAACATTACGTTTGAAATCAATACAAATTCTAACCGTTGCACTTTTTATATTCACTTTTTATTCATATTCAAAGTATAATATTCATACTATATGATCCATTGATTCCTAAGAAAAATCGACTACTCACACTTCATTGAAACACACATATCACAATTCATAATGGAGATCATTGCAAATCAAATATGCATATAAATATTATCTTCAATTAATCCAATGAAACCAAACTTGAATTGCAAATGTGATGTCTTCAATGTTTTTCTCACACAATACTCCTTATTACTCGAACTCAAAGTAAACTTATGCTAAATTACTCTAATGGTGGCTAATAATTGGTATGTGGTAAGTTTACCATGTCTTAATACCTATTTATACTCCCTAATAACAATTAGAAACCCTACTTTACAATTTAACTCCAAATAAAACTCCAACTTTCTATTTTCTGCACGTTTAACACTGTCACTAATGCCCCGACGACGTGTGTGTTAAGGCACGGTGCCGCCACTGCATGTACTTATTTTGCTGCCCTGTCCACCCGACGCCGTCAGTGCATGTTCCAATGTCGTCCCCTTTGTACCAAAGTGCTGCCACTGCGCTTGAGCTCTAGTGTTGATTTCTTCACTTCATTTGCTCTCCCACGCCATGCCTTTCCTTCCCACAGCGTCACCATGTATACCCACAACGCCAACCATGCTTTTATGGGTTTTTACTTCGTTTCTTCTCATTTTTGCTCATTTCCTTCCTTTACACATTAATTCCCTTAAAATGCAATAACACCATGAATTATAGCTCATTTATGGATATTTATACTAAATATACGACTAAACTAACCTTATATATAAGTATAAATAATCACTTATCAA
Source organism: Stephania cephalantha (assembly GCA_039657325.1). NCBI lineage: Eukaryota > Viridiplantae > Streptophyta > Magnoliopsida > Ranunculales > Menispermaceae > Stephania > Stephania cephalantha. The sequence continues at coordinate 31,765,881 of CM077569.1, forward strand.
ATATCCCCAAACTTAGGATTTTGTGCGTCCCGAGCAAAGGTATATTCTACTAAGTCTCCTAATAACTATTTCTCATTCAATTTACATTGTTCATGGAGTATTCTTTAATTCACTAAGTTTGAAGTTAATAATCCACTCAAGAGTTTTTCTTTGCAAAACCTTATTATTGTAAGACACGTAGCTTTAACGACACATATAACTTCACTTTCGAAACACCAAAGTAGATCACAACCAAAAACCATCACTACTCACAAGTTTGTTTCATCTTAACACTCAAGTAGCAAGTATGGAGTCTCATGATTTCTCATTAAGCTCGGAAATTTACAAATAACCATAGATCAAACTCATCTTTGATAGACTCTAGTACTTTAAGAGTCTATAAGACTTTACATAGTTGGAATGAAAACTTAACTCAATTAGCTACTCATACTCGAGCTAAATCTTTTATTGGAAGTGTTTTATTTTACTTCCGCTTTTTTTTCTTTTTTTTTTCTTCTTTCATTCTTCTTCTCCTTTTATTTTTTTATTTTTCACAGTCCCTACTCCTTTTCCCATGGACTCCATTCTTCCTCACCTTTTCCAACCATCAACTTCTCTGCTCCATTTCATGTAGAACTTATGGGATTCTCTCATTTTTTATTTTATTTCTAAAACTCGTGTAAGCACTTCTCACTTTCACTAAATCAAGTAAGTTAACTCCAACTTTTAATTTACAATGCCTATTTCTTCCCCTATTTGCACTAAGTCTTTATTTACTTTGTATTATCATGTAAGATTCACACTTATTATAGAATCCTTATAGATCTAATTTTTTCACAAGAAGTGTTATAGTTTCTTGCTTTTATTTCAACTTGAAGGTTTTCTCCAACTCTATGTTTCTATTCATGAAATCACACCGTTGGTTGCTACATTTCATTTTTTCTTCTTCAAAATTTAAAAATACTCTCTTGAGTTTCATATCAATAAGACACTTGTAATCCACTCATCCATAATTAAAGGCATGAACATGCAAATAAACAACTTATTCATTACATATTACTATATATAATATAATCATACTACTTAACATTCAAATAGTGAGAAAAATGAAAATTTTATACACTACTATGTTTTCCTCTTTAACTGCTTCAAATTAAAATTTAAAAGTGAGCCTGAAACGTGAAAACATTAAAACACACAAGCATATATGATCACACAAGTTATATAAAAAACTAAACTAAACATAGAATTGAAATAACTAAATAGTTAACAAAATATCCCAAAGTTAAAAATAAATGGTATCAATGTCACTCTCAACTTTTCAACTGAGTTCAGGACTGTGCGTCATCATCGTCATATGCATTATTAGCTCCAGCGTAGGATGGTGTCAATGGGCGCTCTAACCTCCTTATTTGCACCAGATCTGGATCAAACACGTAGTCCGGTGCTACTGGAAAGCCTAATTATTTATCAATAGATCTCATATGTCAGCTCCTCTCATACCTAGCTAAGTCCCTCTGATGATCAACAAACAACATGAGATTGCGATGCTCGTTCCATCTGTATTGCTCTCTTCTCTCCATATCCAACTCATATCTCAACACAACTGTGTGGTAATGTGCCCTTTCCTCTTGGTAATGTCTCCGTATCACTGCTATCTACAACCTCTGCTACCGTAAATTCAAATCCTCTAGTGGTTCTAGTGTCTGTGGTGGAAAGACCTCAGGACCGTCAAAGTCCTGCTTTCCAATCTCTAGCCTACAAACTCGTAGCCCTCAGCAAATCCCTGCTGCTATTGCTCCTCCTCTTCTTTATTTTCTTCGTCTTCTAGCTCTTGGGCTAGTACTGCAGCTACTGCCTGATCCTCTTGCCTTTTGGCCAACAACTCAGCCTCAAGTCGAGCTCCCTCGGCCTTCTTTCTCCCCCTCAGAGTCTTGATAATCAGGTGGTGATTTCAATGTGAGAATGAAAGCTCATCCATTATTGGTTGGGCCTCTATATCAAATTCTTAGTCATTTCTCAATCGCACTCCGGTCTTTAAGCACATATGAGTAATTAAGATAGGAAACAACAATTTGTTGTCTCTTTCAGACGTTGACTCCCTCAAACTGTTGTAAATAATCTCACTAATGTTGATCTCCCCGTTCTTTGTAATCTCATAAATACAAGTCGTTTACGATTTATTGATATCACCATACTGAGAAATGGGGTACAACGATGAAACAAGGAAATGTTGTCACATTTTGTAAACTTTCCTAACACTCCCTTTCTTAATGTGCTTCGGCATATTCTTGGCTCTCATGACCCATCGTTGTTGTCCTGAGAAAACCAATGTGTTCTCTATAGCTCTAAACGAGTATATGTTATAGGGTCTCTCATATAACTTCTTCGGGAAAGTCGGTTTCGATCCGTACAAACTTAAGTGCTCCAACCTATATAAGGTATTGATCTCACGTATATTAAAATGAACAAAAATCTCTCCCACCTTAACTGGATCATCCTTCGCTGTGAACTTCGTATTAGCATAAAATTCAAAACCAATCTCACTCACTCCTTTAACATAATTCTTTCTATAATCATGAGTAAGTTGCTCCCAATTTCGTCGCCTAATGAAATTATTCACTCTTCTATCGTACTTAGCCGTCAAATTAATCGCTCTTTCAGAAATGAACTTCATACATAGGATTTTCTCATATCTGTCCTTAACCTCTGTACAAATGAAAATTTTGGATCTAAAAGGCCTAGACTCTTCTTTATTGGGGTTTCTTAAGGTGGATGCCTCAAAACCATTTGCTCTAGTTTGACTAACTTGTTTCCTTGTTCTTGTCGTTTCTTCTAATTTCAAACAACTAAGTAACAACAATACAATGCAACTCGGTCTTCAAATCACCTAAAAATCAAAATTCACATCACACGGATCATGCATATGCCAAATAATGCAAAAACATCAATGAAGTCTCCATGGGTAACATTAATGCTCAATATTCACACAATATTACAAAACCAATCCTATAACCTCAAATCCATAATTTCATAAAATATCATCAAAATTTCCAAAGTTTTAAACATAACTAGATGAAATTGTAAATATACCACAATGCCAAATTTATTTTCAGTATAGAACACTCCTCTAACTCTTTTTCAATCCAAGCCCTCTCACTTTTCTCACTGACTAGAACCCTAGCTTTCCTTGAACTTAAAATCCGAAAATTCAAGCCCTAGCTCTCCAACTTGTGCAAATCCAAAATGCACTTGTCTCTTTCACTATCAATCACTAGGAACTCTCTAATCTCACTTGAAAATGATCAAACTTTAGCTGTAGAGGGATATACGTTTGGTGGTTGTGGTGGGGTCTTAGTGCAAGTGTGAAGAATTGGGCAAAATGGGGTTAAATTGACCCATGTACCGTGACGGCATCGCTACTGCATCAATGACATAGTGGAGTGTTTTTATTTTCGTGCCCTACTGCCATCTCGGCGTTGTGGCCTATCCTACAGTGTCGTGGGTAATACTCACGACGTCGAGCTGTTTGCCAACATCTTCGCATGTATTTTTTGTTAATTCCTCTCCAGCGCTCCTCCGACTTTGAGTATCACTAGCACAAGATGTCGTGACTGCATGAAACCCATGAAAATATAAAATTTATATATTTTACCTTTGATTTGCCTATGCACCTTACCTTCACCGCTTTGAAATCCTTTGTTTTTTACGCTTTTTGATGAGTTAGCGAGACATTTCCATTCCGGTTAATCATTACTCGGCGAATGGTCTTTATTGCACATTCGATATAAATTTTTGAAAGTTAGAACTAAAACGTGTTAATTGTAATTATTAAACTAAATAAGTAACTACTAACTGAAATTTAAATCTTGAAATTTAAAACTTAAAATTTAAAACCCAGGGCTGTCAACCCCCTCGTCATTAGGATGACTAGCCGACCTAGATTATTTTAATCCTCTAATAATCAAGTCAGCCTAATCCATTTTTTTAACTTTAACCTCCAAATAATCTTTATTTCAGTCCTTAATAAAGCTCCAAAACTAAATTTATATAATCCATGAACTCAATTCATGATTTGTTCAATTGGAGCAAATTAAGAAATCATATCCGTATTTTGTAAAAATTTCGGCAGTACCTCCATTAAAAGTGGCATGCCGAAAAACTTTCACCTAATAGACAGCAGAATGGGGAGATGCCTAGAAGGACTCATAACTCCCCGCAGTTCAAAACACATAAAAAACTCAAATTGATGAACTAACTTAGAGTCTCTGATAGCTTAATTACAATTATATAATCCCAACTTGACCAAAATTGAACAAAAAACCTCTTAATTTATTTTAAACTAACTTAGGAGACTCTCATAAACACTCAACGAAACTTCACGTCCTGCACTCACCCTAAGAATCACAAAACAATAAATATAAATAATTTAAACAAGAATTTACTTTAAATTTAGTAAACAATCACCACAATCTTCGAGTCTTGTCCATTCTTTCTTTGTCTTCATATAGAATCTGACATCATCAAAAATAACTTGAAAATGTCAAGTAAGTAAATTCCGACATTGATCTGTACTCCTGCAATGTTTAGTTTGATACATGGAGACATGTAATTGCATTTCCAAATAAATAAAAAGATATATGCGTCAACATGACATGCAATCTACTATGTCGTTGTCTCCTAACTATAATTAGACGTCGACTTCCAAATATAGTACAAAGACAGTATTAAAAGATCATGAAATGTAGAGATAACTTATCGGTGTTAGACTTTGCTAGTCTCACTAGACGGTGTAGAGGCAGGACTGAAACCTAATTTCAATCAAACCAAACTCCAAAACAAGCTTATTCCCTCACTCACTCTATATATGAATGACTAATAATAACAAAATGCAATGCAGACTATGATACAACTATAGGTACAAAAATAAATCCCTTAAATAGTAAAAATCACTATAAGGTTTACTTACATTAAAACCAATTTTGAGCTTATTTTTAGGGTTCCCGGAACATCGAATCACCTTGAAAATGGTTTCAGTAGCTTCCATGCATACCTAATTATATTATGGATCAAGCTTCAAATGAAACTAAATCACTAAACCCAATGAAAACTGAGGCCAAAGTAAGCTTGAGAATAATTTCCAAAAATATTAATTTATATAATTGTTTCAACTGGCTTTCAACTAGCCATTTTGGGGTAACTTTTTAACTTTGAAAACCTCAATATTTTTCATGATGACCTAAAAGTAACTTGTAGTGCTCATGTCCTAGTTTCCATAGACTCCAAGAACATTCAAATCGGATCAACGACGGAGAAGTTATGAATTTTCCAATTTGGCCTATCAACTAGGAAAACTGTATTTATTTTTAACTGAAAAATGTCTCCAAATCAATATTTTCGCAATTAAATATTCGAAACTCGACAACAAATACCACAAAACCACTCTATACCAATATCAAAATATTTCCACAACTCGTGAAGTAAAATTAGATAAAAACTAATAATTAATTCATCCAGAAATCCAATGTAAATCAATATCAACTATAAAAACATCTCCAAAATAGTTATCAACTGAATCACATTAGTTCAATTCATCAAAAGCCTAAACCGCATCGGTGGGATTATTCCAAATCGGCGCACATCAACTCAATACATCAATTTACAATAATCTCTACCAATTTCTATCTATACCTCACGAAAGAAATAAAAAAAAATCACGATAATTCAAATTGAATCAAGGAAAATGCCATGAATTGACAATTTTTCAAGTTCTGAGTCGAATACCTTGTCTCTACTACGGAAACTTGGCTCGAGCTAATCGTTTCATGACGCTCTACTGTTTTGTTGAAATAAACTGGGCAAAAATCAGACGTTGGGAGATCATGGAGCGAAAACTAAATTGAGAGTGTTTTGAGAACGAAGTTCGTTCTCTCTATTGAAATCGAAATAGTACGTTTTGATTTTGATTTATTTTTTATATATATTCTTAATTTATTTTTATTTATTAATTCTTGAAATCCCTATTTTGACATGCTTTAACTTCTGATGCTTGTTTTCTATTTGATTTTTCACCAAATTGAACCAAAATCTCTACAAAACAGTCCAACTCCATAAAATTTTCATAACACAGATTATGGTCACACCAAAACTTCAAAGATCTTAACTTTGTCCACGACATATTGAACCCTTAGAGACCAATTCTTTTGCCATAGTAAACCAAATTTACACCGATTTGGACCCCATATTAACCTCGACCACCGCCAATCGACATAAAGCTCAAGGTAAAATCGTGCACCACCTTTATTCTCATCTTACACTGTGCCAATCCCAACTTGCATGTAAATCGAGGCAAAATCCTACGTGATATTTGACACATGATTTACTAATTTTTGACTAATCATTTTTATTTCGCTTGTGTCCTTCGGACACGCACACTAACAACCCCAATTATGACAAATTGAAGATACAACTCAATACACCCCGACTTCGAGATAAAATAACGTATATTACATCTACTAGACATGCAACACGCAAAAATAATATTTAAACTTATAATCTTCGGTCCATAATGGGTAGGTCTTACCTTGAATACTTAAATCCTAAACTAAAACCGAAAATACTTAATTAGCATCTAATCTAGTTTACAAGATTTATGGATGTCACAATCTTCCCAACTAATTAAAAACTTTGTCCTCAAAATTTAAACTTATAGGTTATTGAACCAAAAGAGATATAAGAAAAATATCCTTTATATACAACTTTTTTAATCCAAATCTTTAGAAATAATTTTCCAGGTGAACCATTAAGTTGACCCAATCAATTTTGTTGTAATTAACAACTAGATCATAGACATTTTAACTTTTCATTTTCGACTTCTTGGTTTAATGAAAAGTTATCTCCGTTACTTTGGTAATCTTGGCAATTTGTGAATTTCTGACGAGTTAACAATTAATTTTGTGGAATATCTAATAACCTCATTTTACTTCTTCATTCAAGCATCAATACACTACAGGATCTTGCCTGCCTTATTTTTCAATAAAACTATTTTCATTCTTAGCTAAATACAATTCCATAAACCGTTGATAATTCTTTCCTTATCAAACTCTGGTACACATCCTAGTTTACTTTCTCATCACTAATCATCCCTTATTAGAATTGTCGATTGATCAATTCTTAGGCTATCATCCTAAATATTTATATAATGATGCAAATAATATTCGAGCACGACACTAGACACAAAGTAAAGTTGCGTGTCTATTTGATCCAACATCATTCCAGCACTTCTCAACAGAAACCTGGAATTACATAAGTCATCCCATGACTATAGATCTCTAACTACATCTGTCATCCTATGACAAGAGATCTCGAATTCAATCCGATCAGAAAATGAAACTTGACACATCATGCAACTCTTACTCATTCTCTAAGTTTCTACTTATAATGTTATTTATAATATGGATTAGAAAGCAATTATCAATTTTGACTCGTCAGCCAATTCACTTAACTTTCTATTTGACTGGTTAGAAAATTCACAGCTTTTTTAACTTCGTCAAACCATTTTATATTCATGGGTTCACCAAGAACCTCATTTCATTTAATTACTGAGATCTCCCATAATCTCATGTCTTAATCACTTACTGTTCGCCAACTTCTTTCATTGCCAGAATAGAGACATTTATTCTTAACTTGAGTAGATACAAGCTTTAATACAGAGATATCAACATATTTCATAATTATATTCTCATAGTATAACGTTTAACTTGTATCTCATATAAGTTATAAATACGATATCTCTCTTTGCCTCTACTCAATTTATTGTAGAAGAATATTCAATTCGTCTGACATAACACGTCAGATACATTATCCTCTATTCAACATTTTTAACCAATACGGATAATACAAACTAACTGAGCTATAAGTTGTACGTCTCTATTCATTTCATTTATATATTCGTCATCATGTAGGTATCTTACATAAACTCCAACTTAAGATAACATAGTGTTTTAAACTCCACCACTAACTTATCACGTGGTGTAGCATTATATTTGAACCAATATACAACATATTCACTGATATTAGTTGTACACTACTTTCGTTCAAACTTTCAACATTTGGAGTTAGACTTCTCATAAGATCCTTGTGAAGGTAAATTAAGTTTTATCAAACTTATAGTTTAGTATCCTAAATCTTATCGGGGCTCATTGACCTGAAATTTCTTTTCTTCCATATATATGTGAGAGTTTATTGACCATTTATTTGCCTATACTTAAGCTTCCAATTGACTCCAATGAAACTTCATAGACTCTTTTATGATGACTGTCATCAATTCATTCGATTATTCAAAGATAAGTTAACGTGTTACACTAGCCTTCTACGTTATAAATGATTCGTAACTGCAAAATGGAGTTACTCTGAATTTTGGACATGCACGGCCTTGACTAAAGGAGTATGTTCGTGTCACTTCCATCAGTCATAAGTCATTTCTACGTCTCATTTTATTTTATACGCATAGTCTATTCCATTCAATTTTTTTTGATCTTAGTTATTCTCACATTGATCTTGGTCGTGGTCCCTTTATAAACTTACCACGACTTTCGTTCAACAACCAAGTCACCTACAGCTCCTTAATCTTGACTTAGAAAGAGAATTTATATCTCTTTTCTCTTCAAAAATATAGCTAGGGATTGTGCAACTTCTTATGATCATTCGGTCAATTGAAGACTTCCTTAGCTATCTTTTATTCGAAACGGAGAAGTTTTGTAACTCAAATAGTTCTGGTATTTGTTATTGCCTTAATTTGTTTCTATTAATCTTATATTTCTCGACTTTTCTCTCATTCAAAAAGAAATTTGATACTTTTCAAGAGACTATGTAAGATAACTTTGTATATTTTTGTTCATCAAATTACTTTTGATGAATTCATTTGTCCATTGTTGTTCATTTGAAGAGATAGAAGAATTTGAATTTCTAATACCTTGATTAACTTAATGATTAATGAAACCCTTAAAGATACTATTTCAATCCTTTAATTTTTATAAATGAAAATTCTTGCAATATAAGAGCTCATATTGACGTCCTGTACAAATCACTTACTGATATTCAATATATATGTCTATCTCTTCCTTAATTATATTATAAGTTGTAGTGATAAACATCAAAATCTTAGTTTGGTTAGAAGTGACTATTGGGTACTTTGAGTTTCAAAACACAACCAATTGTGTTGATGTTTAATAGCTAATCAAAGCCATCATTAGACCACTTCCCCAATACCTTAACTTCTAACATGTGACCTAATCACTACATCTTTCATTTTTAAGTTAGAAATTACACTGATCTTTGTTTCATAACAACACCTAAAGGTGTTAACAAAGATTATTTCTAACTCGTGTATTTCTTTTTGCTTTATTAGTTTTTATTCGACCGATAGAGCCATTATCCTAAACGTCACTTATGGATAAGTAACTTGAGTAATAAACAATCAAAGTTCTCAGTACTTCTCTTTAGAAGTAGTTCGATTGTTTTAAACTATGGTTCTATTCCATATTTCATTTGATGTTTTGTTTCGAAAAGGAGACAATACTTTGCTTTAAAGTAGAAATCGACTTAGACAACTTGAGCGATCTAATCACAATCAAATTATGATTTTCCAGTCAAATTCAGTTATCTAATCAATTTCTTTTTTTTTTTAAACCACGAGTCTCCATTTTCCTTTTTGAGACTAGTTTAACATTTTCATTAGTGTCTTATAATTGTAATAGTTCTATACTTTTGATTTTCAAGAAATCTATGTTCAGTACTTACATACCTGAATCATTTGGACTTTCTTTCCAACTAATTTCCTAACTGATACTTTCATCAGTTATATTGTTATCAAACTATTTATAACACATTTATGAATTTGAACTTCACAAGTCCATTTCACATCCAATCACACTCAGTTTCGTTTCATGTCTATTCTCTCTTTTAATTATCCGTTTTTAATCTTACTCGTCGTATCTTATGAGTTAAGTATCAAACAGACAACGAAAATAAACTTCATATTGCATATCTAGCGATAATACATGCATGCAATATAGATATAATGCAATAACAAAAACATCCCAGCTCACAGTCACTTCTCGACTAATCATGCTCAATCATTCTTTGGTTTCTAACCAAATTTTATCCTCAATTGAGCCAACCTTATGCTCTGATACCAACTTTGTCAGCCCGCTCGTCATTAGGACGACAGATCGACCTAGATTACTTTAATCCTCTAATAATCTAGTCGACCTAATCCATTCTTTTAACTTTAACCTCCAAAAGTCTTTATTTCAGTCATTAATAAAAATCCAAAACTAAATTTATATCCTCAATTAACTCAATTCATGATTTGTTCAATTAGAGCAAATTAAGAAATTATATTCGTATTTTGTAAAAATTTCGGCAGCACCTCCACTAAAAGTGGCTTGCCAAAAAACTTTCGCCTAATAGACAACAGAATGGGGAGATGCCTAAAAGGACTCATAACTCCCCGCAGTTCACAACATATAAAAATCCAAATTGATGAACCAACTTAGAGTCTCCGATAGCTTAATTAGAATTATATAATCCCGAATAGACCAAAATTGAACATAAACCTCTCAATTTCTTTTAAACTAACTTAAGAAACACTCATAACCATTAAACGAAACTTCACGTCCTGCATTCACCCCAAGAATCCCAAAACCATAAATACAAACAATTTAAACAAGAATTTACTTTAAATTTAGTACACAATCACCACAATCTTCGAGCCTTGTCCATTCTTCCCTTGTCTTCATATAAAATCTGACATCATCAAAAATAACTCGAAGATGTTAGGTAAGTAAATTCTTATATTGATCTATACTCCTACAATTGTTAGTTGATATATATATAGACATGTAATTGCATTTCCAAGTAAACAATAAGATATATGCGCCAACATAACATGCAATCCACTTTGTCGTTGTCTCTTTACTATAACTAGAAATCGAGTTCCAAAAATAGTATAGAGACAGTATTAAGAGATCATGAAATGCAGAGATAACTTGTCGGTGACTCCACTAGTCTCACTAGAAGGTGTAAAGACAGGAATGAAACCTATTTTCAATCAAACCAGACTCAGAAACAAGCTTATACCCCTCACTCACTCTATGTATGAATGACTAATAATAATAAAATGCAATGCAGACTATGATACAACTATGGGTACAAAGATAAATCCTTTAAATAGTAAAAATCACTATAAGGTTTACTTAAAAACAAAACCAATTTTGAGCTTACTTTTCGAGTTCCCGGAGCGTTGGATCACCTGGAAAATGGTTCTAGTAGCTTTCCTGCATACCAATTATATTATAAGTCAAGCTTCAAGTGAAACCAAATCACTAAACCCAATGAAAACTGTGGCCAAAGTACACTTAAGAACGGTTTCCAAAAATATTAATTTATATAATTGTTTCAACTGGCTTTCAACTAGCCAACTTGAGGTGATTTTTTAACCTAGAAAACCTAAATATTTGTCAAGATGACCTAAAGGGACTTGTAGTACACATATCCTAGTTTCCATAGACTCTAAGAACACTCAAATCGGATCACCGATGGAAAAGTTATGAATTTCCCAATATGACCTTTCAACTAGGCAAACTTTATTTATTTTAAACTAAAAAAGTCTCCAATATTTTCACAACCCGTGGAGTCAAATTGGATAAAAATCAATAATCGACTCATCAAATTTATGTAAATCAATATCAACTATAAAAACATCTCCAAAATAGTTATCAACTGAATCACATTAGTTCAATCATTAAAACCTTAATCCACATCGGTGGGATTTATTCCAAATCGATGCACATCAACCCAATACATCAATTTACAACAATCCCTACCAATTTCTATCAATACCTCGTGAAAGAAATAGGAAAATTGTAATAATTCGAATTGAATTGAAGAAAATGCCCTGAATTTACAATTTACCAAATTCTGAGCCAAATACCTCATCTATGCCGTGGAAACTTGGCTCGAACTGATCGTCTCACGACACTCTACTATTTTGCGAAAATAAACTAGACGAAAATCGGACGTCGGGATATAACGGAGCAAAAACCAAATTGAGAAGGTTTTGAGAATGAAGTTCGTTCTCTCTGTTGAAATCAAAACAATACATTTTGATTTTTATATGATTTTTTATATATATTTATATATAAACCCTCATATGCTTGTTAGCAGTTTAATTTCTTTTTATTTATTAATTCTTGAAACCCTTATTTTGATGTGTTTTAACTTTTGACGCTTGTTTTCAATCCAATTTTTCACCAAATTGAACCAAACTCACGACAAAACAATCTAACTCCATAAAACTTTCATAACACTAGTTTTGGTCACACTCAAACCTTAAAAATCTTAACTTTGTCCACGACATATTAAACTTTTATGGACCAATTCTTTTGCCAGAGTAAACCAAACTTACACTAATTTGGACCCAATCTCAACCTCGACCACCGCCAATTAAAATAAAGCTCGAGGTAAGGTCTTGCACCACCATTATTTTCATCTTACACTACTACCGATCCCAACATGCACGTTAATCGAGGTAAAATCTCACGTGATATTTGACACTTGATTTACTAGTTTTCGAACAACTAATCATTTTCATTTCGCTTGTGCTCTTTAGACACGCACATTAACAACCCCAATTATGAAAAATTGAGGATACAACTCAATACACCCCGACTTCGAGACAAAATAATGTATATTACATCCATTAGGCATGCAACACGCAATAATAATATTTAAACTTATGATCTCCGGTCCATAAAATGTAGGTCCCACCTCAGATACTTAAATCCTAAATTAAATCCGAAAATACTTAATCAGCATCCTAATCAAGTTTACAAAATTCTTGGATGTCACAAGGGTGCCTGCCAGTAGCACTTAATTTAACGTCATTAGATTGACTTATGCATCACGGCTCTCGAATGTTCACCATGATGCACCAAGGTTACTTCAATAATGTGTCCTGCGAAGTTCCTCGTATCCTTTAATCCTTTTCTGGCATGTTATCTTATCCTACATAAGCTTTGTGTAATTTAGCACACCTTGCCATTCTTTGAAAAAATGGAGTGTCTTTAAAACTCTCTCATATATCATTGCACAAACCTCAATTGTCTCACCAATCCATTGCTCTTGCACTTCTTGCCGAAATAGTGATGGTGATACAACACGATTGATTGTCTTTTGCACAAGCTATGAACTATGTGATCTTAAGTTTTCCTTGCTTTCGTTACTCGTTATTGTTTCAAACTTCTCTAGATCAACACCACTATCATGTTGCATAATATCCTCGATATGAATTTCCTCTCTAACATGGTCAAGAGGATCATCTGGGCTTGAAGCCTCAAAAATGTCATAATACTCTTGATTGAGCTTTTCCTCTTCTTCATATGTTTCACGACATGCTTCTTCACTTAGTAACATCTCCTCAACTTGGTTCTCCTTGGACTCAACCACAGCCTCTTGTCTTAAATTTATGAATATTATAATTTGCTCTAAATTCTTTTCCAAATTCAAGAACGTTTGATCATCTTCTTCCTCCTTTATATTAAATGATACCCGGCTTGAAACCCTAACTATGCCCTCATTAATCCGCTAGACTTAAATAGAGCCAGCAGCTTCTCCTTCTATTTCCTGATAGACACTATCGTATATCGAATATTGATATAAAATAATAATAAACGCATCAAAAATTAAAAACTTTTTCGATAATAAATACAATATACAGTACCAGATCAAATCGGGATAAACCTCGGTTATATAAAACCTCTAATCCCTTTTGATATTACAAAATTGTAATTTAATACAAATATATAAGACAAGGAGAGATTCATTACATCGAAGAAAAAAATTAAAACTCCTAAATCTTCTCTATTCCATAGCCGTAGCACTCATCGGTTTTCCTAAATATTAATTTCGGGTGAGCGCTCCAACTTGCTCAGTAAGTAGGGATTCACGTAGCCATCAACATTCCATATAATAATAAAGAACATTATGCACTAAAAATATGCACCAATGTTAACAAACAAGAATATGGAAAGCATATAATTCAATAAATAATGGATGCAAATCAAACTTTCAATGACTATTACACTGTGATTCCCATTTTATGTATAAAATTGGGTTCGATTACCCACTGACGCAATTAATGTGATTCCTACACCAACAGATTGGTCGATATGCTGTCTAACCAATCCTTTAACGACCAATGGTTTTATCTGTAACCCTCTGGTGAGTATGTAATCCAAGCAACCTATCTAACTGAGTAGAAAGTTGCATATAGTTCGGGAGATCAACCCCGCATCCTATATAACCTGGTCTCAGTCTTAGGAACTTACTCTCGTGAATCACATTAAACATTGTTTTCCATTTATTAAAACCATCACAGTGTACATAGTCCCCCCATTCAGTCCATAAACTACATGAACTATATATACTTGGATAGCCAGGCAACATTGATAAATAAGCGAATCCATACTTATCTCGGTTCAGGTTTTCGTTTCTAAGCTTCATAGGTTTCTGAGTCACTCACACTTTCCCTGTATTCTACAACCTATCACAAACCATTTGTGATTAATATAGACCTAATTCTATGTGTTTAGAACCCACAAGTCAGTTCCTAAGACATCAGGAAATTCTAAGAGAAACACGGCACAGTTGTTGCCTTCGAGGGTAGAAGCGCACTCCCTAACTTGGTGGGGCACCCTCCACCAACCACATTCGTCCCAATTGATGAAGGGAGCGTGTTCCTCTGCTTGATGGAGTGTGCTCCACCCTGTACTGCCTCGACAGTAAACAGGGCAGCAGCCACTGCTCCATTACCAATTCATCACCATAGCCTCAAACACTCCCCCAAATCATCAGGGAGACCTCTAATGAGGTAATAACTCATTTTCAATCATAAAAAACAACAATTAATAGAAAAATCATCACATAGCTATGAATTAATCTTAAAACTTATAACTCAACTCAACTCACCTAGATGATGATCTCTGATCCTTCAGTTTCAGTTGTTTAAGCTCCTCAATTCACGTTGCAATTCCTCTTCTGATCGACTCTCACTGGATCAAATCATCAGAACCCTCAGTCTCTCTCACTTTCTCGAATGATCGAAATGAGACGGTGGGGACAAACTTGATGATTTTACGATTTATATATATGGATTTTCCTCGAGATACGCGTCGCGCTATCTCAAGGTTGATCAAGTGATTGATGTGTTAACATGACACTCCTGAAAGTGACATGCATTTAATATTATCAACACTTACGATCATCTCGAGGCTGATCAAACAATCCATATGATTTAAACTAAACTTATAGTTTTATTATATATTTATATATCGATTATATATAAATATATATACACTTTGCATATTTTCTCACCGATAAATTCACTAAACATGCATACGAGTGTTCTTGGTTGTGCATATTCATTTCACGACCCCCTCGTTGCATTTGGTGTTTCGGCTATCTATTGTTTATTTACTTATTTTCCGATTATAGGCTTGTATATAAATTCCCTATTAATCCCACAACCTATAAAATTCATTATATCAAACAAACACAAACCATCATGCAAACACACATACACGCTAATTGAGATACGCCGGACTTACCCACGAGCCTAAATCGAGTTAATTAAGATTTGTATTAACACTAATCACCATCTTAAGGTAACAGGTCATTACAATCTCCCCAATTTAAAGCAATTTCTTCCTCAAAATTAAAGTAAACATGTAATTACATGTAGTTTCAAAGAGAATTGGAAACTGCTGAGCCTTTATATAGGACTTTCGCTTCCATATTAGTTCCTCATTACCGTGAAAATTGTCTTTTCACCTTAACCAAACTAATCTCTTTGGTTCTCGACCTCTGAGTCTTACGATCAAGTATCTGAACTGGTTGCTTGTCGTAAGATAAGTCTTCCCAAAGACCAAAGTCATTCCAATCAATCCTTAGAGTGAACTAAGTTTCCGTTTTGTGAAGCATAGACATATGGAAGACATTATGAACTTCGGCTAGCTGAGAAGGTAACTCTAACATGTAAGCAACAAAACCAATCCTTTCATGCACTCTGAATGGCCCAATGTACCTTGAAGCTATCTTACCTCGCAATCCAAACCTATACAATCCTTTCATAGGTGAGACTTTCGACAGAACAAGATCGTCCTTTGAAAACTTCAACAACATATGATATTTATCAGCGCATCTCTTCTGTATTAGCTGTGCCGTAGTTAAACGTTGGCGAATCTGTTGAATTCTCTCTATGTAGTTATGAATTACTCACACAGAGAAATTTATTTCTTCTAGTTATCATCAAACTCTAAGACACAAGCTCGAAGCATATCCTCTAGCACCAAAATTAACCACTCAGGCTGCTCATCAGTCTGCTAATGGTATAGTACACTGAGGTTAAGAACAGTTCCTAACTATCTATGTAATTCACTCCACAGTCTAGATGCTAATCTCATATTTCTATCTAAAATAATTGACACTGGAACTCCATGAAATCTGAACACCTCACGTATGTACACGTTACATAATTGGTCAAGAGGATCTCGCATAGAAACTAGCAAGAAATGCGCAGACTTCGTCAACCTTTTAACTACAACCCATATAACATCGTGCTTACATTCACTCGAAGGTAAACCGAAAATAAAATCTATAATATATATTCCCATTTCCACTCAGGAATAGGCAGAGAATGCGATAACCCTTTAAGTTTTCTATGCTCAACCTTAACTTGCTGACATATCTCACATCCCTTTACAAACTCAACAACATCAGTCTTCATCATAGGCCACTAATAGATACGCCTCGTATCGCAATACATCTTAATGTCACCTGGATGAATAGAGTAAAGAGATCCATGAGATTTTTGCAGCGACTCATGCCTCAACTAATTTTGAGCTGGAATACATAATTTATTTCTGAACCGTAACGTACCATTGTCAGAAACTAACCAATAAGGATTATTTACACTAGTCGTTAATCACTAATGCACTACATAATCCTGATTAGCTTTCTGATAACCAATCACCCAATGAATCATCTCCGATTCAGTCTGAGTCTAAGCTTAGAAGAACATATTAGTAGCTCTGAAACTAGCTTTCTTAATTCTGATTATGCCACTATGACAACCAGATCGCAACTAACTCTTGAGAACAACTGATTTCACCTTATTATCAGAATGAGTTGTCAATCCAGGGCAATAAATATTCATTCCCACTATCACATTTCATTCTTTGGATTCCTCAAATCCTCCTATTTATTGACTACTTATTTTCCCCAATTTAGACTATACCAATCTAAAACATAAGACTATGATATCTTACCAACTCACTGCTATGTTCTAGATTAAACTGTCTTCAAACTTTACCTATTTAATATTCTCAACTTTATCTTTTATTATCCAACAAGTTGCTTGTCATTCCAATATGGATTCATACCATATCTAGAATTACTACTTCATAAAAACTTATGAAGTATAAATACATTAGTGGTTTCCTAACCTTAAATAGGCTTTTATCAATAACCACTAATTTATTCACTGAATAACTTGCGTTAATTCTCAACTAGTCTCAATACTAGTATGAAATCATATCTCAAAATGGCTTACCATCTTTGAGTTCCACTTAAAGTCATTCAATATCCATTATTTCATAAATTCAATCCTCCTAATAGACATCTCAAGGTCTAGATATAATAGATACTTCTTCACTGACTATTATTTGTCTAATAATATTAGTAAGAACAAAGATCACTGAAGACAGTTTCTCGAAGAATGAATTTGATTTCATCTTTCTAAATCTTCCTTATGTTTTTTTTCTTTTTCAAACTCCTCGAGGTTAAGACTCTCTTGAGCTCTTACCTTAATGATTTCTCATATCATGATAAATTGATGGACTTCAACCATCTTATTATCATTCAAGAAAGACATAACTCTTATATCTACCACGTAGATATAATAAAACATAAAAAATAACATATCTCAGTCTTTTATCTTTTAGTTACCCCCAAAATCACGATAAAACTATTTATTACATCCTAAGCTTCTTCGTAACTCGAGACAACTTTCAGAGTTAGTAAACTTAGGGTATAATACTAAGATATATCAGAAGCAATAACCTTAAACTTCGATACCAAACCGTATCCGAGTTATCACTTATTTTCAAGTAATACGGTTATTCTCCGAAGTGATCTCTAATACCACACTTTATCAAAGTTGATTACCTTAAGATTTGGAGTATGTTTTGACTAATCTTCGATACCAAACTATATCTGAGTTATCGAATGTAACAAGCCCTTAAACTCAGTCTCTGATACCAAATTGTATCAGAGTTATCACTAAGTTTGAAAGTGATAAACCTTAGGAGTTGTAACGACCTGTTACCTTAAGCTGGTGATTAGTGGTAAATCCAAATCTTAATTAACCCGAGTTAGGCTCGTGGTTAAGTTTGGCGTAACTCGATTAGCGTGTGCGTGTGTTTGTTTGATGAATTGGTGTTTGTTTGGTATGTTTATATAAAGTGGGATTTATATACAAGCCTATAAATGGAAAATAAGTAATTAAATAATAAATAGCTAATATTGGTGAGAAAATACACGAAGTATATATATTTATATATAATTGATATATAAATATATACATTAAAACTATAAGTTTGGTTTAAATAATATGGATCATTTGATTAGCTTCGAGATGAGCGTAAGTGTTGATGGTGTCAAAATGTGTGTCATTTTAACACATCAATTACTTGATCAGCCTCGAGAAAGCATGATGTGCATCTTAAGGAAAATCCATATATATAAATCTAAAACTATCAAACTTATCCTAATTTCATCAATCGATCATTCGAGAGTGTGAGGGAGAGCAGCTGAAGGTTTGATTTGGAGAAGAACAATCCAGGAGTTGATTCACCATAAATTGAAGAGCTTAAACAACTTAAAATCCAGAAATCGTCATGTTGGTAAGTTTGGTTTTTGAGTTTTTGAAGTTCAATTCAATGGTAGTGATGATATTTTTGTGAATTATGTTGTTTGTTGACTGAAAATGATTTGTTACCTCACTAGAGGTCCTCCTTGATGATTTGGGAGAGTATTTAATGATGTGGTGATGATTTGGTAATGGAACGGTGGCTACTGCCCATATCATTGTCGAGACAGTGTAGGGTAGAGCGCGCTTCAGGTAGCAGAGGAGCGTGCTCTCTTCATCAATTGGGATGAACCCAGTTGATGAGGCGCGCCCCACCCAGTTAGGGAGCGTGCTCCCACCCTAAAAAATAGCAAAGAAGCTGAGTTTTGGTTAGGGTTTATTGAGGACTTAAAGACTGACTTATAGGTTCAAAACACAGGGTATTAGACCTATATTGATCACAAATGATTTGTCATAGGTTGTGGATCATCGGTAAGAGTAAATGACCTAAAAAAGTTAGGAATTTGATAATAGAAACTTAAACCGAGGTAAGTATGGATTTGCTTATTTATCAATGTTGTCTGGCTATCCAAGTATATATAGTTCATGTAGTTTATGGACTGAATTGGGGACTATGTACACTGTGATGGTTTTAATAAATGGAAAACGCTATTTACTGTGATTCACAAGAGTAAGTTCTTGAGACTGAGACCAAGTTATATAGGAGATGGGTTACCTTCCCAGCCTATACGTAACTTCCTACTCAATTAAATAGGTTGCATGAATTACATACTCACTATAGGGTTTTAGATAGTGTCATTGGGCATTAATGGACCGGCTAGACAGCACATCGGCCAATGTGTTAGTCTAATAATTGTATTAATGGCGTCAGTGGGTAATCGACCCTAGTTTTATAAATAAAATGGGAATAATAGTGTAATAGTCATTGATGTTTGATTTGCATTTGTTATTTATTGAATTATATGCTTTCCATATTCTTGTTATTTAACATTGGTGCATATTGTTATTGCATAATGTTCTTTATTATTATATGGAATGTTGATGGCTATGTGAGTCCCTACTTAATGACCAAGTTGGAGCGCTCACCCAAAATTAACATTTAAGGAATACCGATGAGCGCTACTACTACGGGATATAGAAGATTTAAGAGTCTTGATCTTCTCTTCAATGTAATGAGTTTTCCCTTGTCTTATATATTTGTATCGAATTACAATTTTGTAATATCACAAGGGATGAGAGGTTTTGTTTAACCAAGTTTTATTCTGGTTTGATTTGGTATTGTATATTGTATTTATTATCGAAAAAGTTTTTAATTTCTGCTGCATTTATTACTTGTTTTACATCGATATTCGATACACGACAATGTCTATAAGGAGATAGAAAAAGAGACTGTTGGCTCTAGTTAAGTCTAGCTGATTAATGAGGCTAATTCATTACATTGAATCGAAGATCAAGACTCCTAAGTCTTCTTTATCACATAGTCGCAGCGCTCGTCGATTTTCTAGAAATATTAATTTGGGGTGAGCGCTCCAACTTGGTCAATAAGTAAGGATTCACACAACCATCAACATTCCATATAATCTCTCCAGCTTGCTCAATAAGTAAGGACTCACATAACCATCAACATTCCATATAATAATCAAGAACATCATGCACTAACAATATGCACCAATGTTAAATAACATGAAAATGGAAAGCATATAATTCAACAAATAATTGACGCAAATCAAACTGTAAATGAATATTACACTATGATTCCCAATTTATTTATAAAATTATGGTTGATTACACACTAACACCATTAATGTGATTGCTAGACCAACACATTGGCTTATGTGTTTTCTAGCCAATCCATTAATGCCCAATAGTTCTATATGAAACCCTCTAGTGAGTATATAAACCACGCAACCTATCTAACTGAGTAGGAAGTTACATATAGTCCGGGCCTGCATCCTATATAACCTGGTCTCAGTCTCAAGAACTTACTCTCGTGAATCACATTAAACATTTCTTTCCTTTATTAAAACCATCACAGTGCACAATCCCCCCATTCAGTCCATAAACTACATGAACTATAGACACTAGGATAGTCAGGCAACATTGATAAATAAGAGAATCCATACTTACCTCGGTTCAGGTTTCCATTTCCAAACTTCTTAGGTTTTCTGGTCACTCACACTTTCCCTGTGTTCCACAACCTATCATAAACCATTTGTCATTAATATAGACCGAATAGACCGAATTCCCTGTGTTTAGAACCCCTAAGTTAGTCCCTAAGACCTCAGAAAGTTCTAAGAGAAACACAACATAGTTGATATTTTCAAGGGTGGGAGCGCGCTCCCTAACTAGGTGGGGCGCGCTTCACCAACTAGGTTCGTCCTAATTGATGAAAGGAACGCGCTCTTCTGCTCAATGAAGCCCGCTTCATCCTGCACTACCTCAACAGTGAACAGGGCAGTAGCCACTCTTCAATTACCAAATCATCACCACAACCTCAAACACTCCCCCAAATCATCAGGGAGGACCTCTAGTGAGGTAACAACTCATTTTCAATCATAAACAACAAAAATTAACAGAAAAATCATTACCTAGCTATGAATTCAACTTAAAACTCAAAACTCAACTCACCAAGATGATGATCTCTGATCCCTCAGTTGTTTAAGCTCCTCAATTCATGTTGCAATTCCCCTTCTAATCGACTCTCACCGGATCAAATCATCAGAACCCTATGTCTCTCTCACTTTCTCGAATTGTCGAAATGAGATAGTGAGGATAAACTTGATGATTTTGGATTTTATATATATGGATTTTCTTCAAGATATGCATCACGTTATCTTGAGGTTGATCAAGTGATCGATGTGTTAAAATGACATTCCTTAAAGTGACACGCATTTTGACACCATCAACACTTACGCTCATGTTGAGGCTGATCAAATGATCCATATAATTTAAACTAAACATATAGTTTTATTATATATATTTATATATCAATTATATATAAATATATATACACTTTGCGTATTTTCTCACCAATAAATTCACCGGAAATGCCTACGAGTGTTCTCAGGTGTGCAAATCCAATTCACAACCCCCTCGTCGCACTTGGTGTACCGGCTATTTATTGTTTATTTACTTATTTTTTATTATAATCTTGTATATAAATTCCCTATTAATCCCACAACCTATAAAATTCATTAATATAGCAAACGAACAGAAACCATCATGCAAACACACGCACTCGCTAACTAAGGTACGCCAGACTTAACCACGAGCCTAAATCGAGTTAATTAAGATTTGGTTAACACTAATGACCAGTTTAAGATAACAGGTCATTACAATACTCGCTTTGCTTAGCCATTTTTCTTATCATTTGCTCTAAAGAGGTAAGAAATGATTGTTCATCCATCTCTTGATCTTGTTGTGATTAACGGTTGTCCTGAGAACTCCGTGATGGTTGATAGACATTTTTCTTGTGAGGTTTATAAAAGCTTTGATAATGGAGTCATGACCCCTTCTCTAGCTTGTAGTTGCAATGCTATAGACTTCCTACAAATCTTGTAAATCTATACGAGTTATAATATGGTTAATCGTATCTCATTCATGCCAAATCACTTGTGATTGGTTGTGCTTGGTATATGGTATTATCTCGAACAGCTTCACTTTGATAGACCAACCTAGAGATTCGATCAATGATTTCACTATTTGATTCCTTAACACGATAACTATACATTCTTTACATCCCTGAAACACCAAAAACAAAATAAAGTAGATCAAGTGCAGTAGGTTCAATCAACTTAAGACTTTTTTTTATTAACTTGAAAGTAAAGTACTTAAAATAAAACTTAGCAACTTTTCGAACAATATAAGTAATACTAAGTGGCTACCTATCCCCGGCAATGGCGCCAAAAACTTGATGCGTGTCGCAAGTATAATGGCTAGTTTGTATTAATAGTGTAATCATCTTACATTGATCACGGATATCGTCTCCAAAGAAAGGTTTTTGCACTAGTTAATTATCTATTTAACTTTGAACTTGTTAAGGAAATCCTTTTTAATTGGTTTTATATTAAACTAATCTATCTAACAAATCAATTTAAACTTAATTTAACTCTTATACTAATGATATCTTAGTTCACAACTTCACCTAAGTAATTTAATAATATGTTTCTCAACCACTTTTACATCTCAATTTGTTGCGTGCAATGCCTAATTAGAATATACATATTTCCTTCAAATCCACTTCAACCCACTGTCGTGACGAAAAAATTTTAATGTGCAAACTAGAACTCCACCTATCAGCGTAAATAACGTAAGCTCCACATTTCTTTAAGTTCAAATCTTTGGATTCATAACCAACTAAGTTTACTATTCATGCCTCTCTAATCAACAATTATCGCTTGATGTTGTGTATTTTATGATTGTACCATTCATGTCCGAATTAAAAGCTTCAATGGCCATAATATCTCCTAAAATTTAAGTTCATTAAACACGTGATCAAGATGTCTAAAGCATTACGCTCAGAATCAATACAAATTCTAACCATTCCACTTTTTATATTCACTTTTTATTCATATTCAAAGCATAACATTCATACCATAGGATCTATTTATCCCTAAGATAAATTGACTACTCACACTTCATTGAAACACACATATCACAATTCATAATGGAAATCATTGCAAATCAGAGATGAATATAAATATTACTTTCAATTAATCCAATGAAACCAAACTTGAATTGCAAATGCGAAGTCTTTAATGTTTTCTACCCATAATACTCCTTAATACTTAAACTCAAAGTAAACATGTGCTAAATTACTCTAATGGTGGCTAATAGTTGATATGTGGTAAGTTTTTCATGTCCTAATACCTATTTATATTCCCTAATAACAATTAGAAACCCTACTTTACAATTTAACTCGAAATAAAACTCCAACTTTTTATTTTCTGCTTGTTTGGCGTTGTCACTAATGCCCTGGTGCCATGTGTAACAGCCACTGCGTCGCTACTGCATGCACTTATTTTGTTGTCATGTCCAACCAGTGATGTTAATGCATGTCCTGGCGCCGTCCCCTTTATACCATAGTGTCGCCACTGTGCCGGACCTCTAATGTTGATTTCTTCACTTCCTTTGCTCTCCCACATTGTGCCTTTCCTTCCCACAGTGTCATCATGTACAGCCACGACACCAACCATGTTTTTATAAGTTTTTGCTCCATTTCTTCTCGTTTTTGCTCATTTTCTTCCTTTACACTTTAATTCCCTGAAAATGAAATAACATCATGAATTAGAGGTCATTTAGGGGTATTTACACTAAATATACGACTAAACTAACCCTATATATAAGTATAATTAATCACTTATCACCGGGGCAATACACACAGGGCACCAAGCCTACTGTGAGGAGAAATTACACATACAAAGGTCAAAGCTGTGGTGGCGCTGTGCATTTACACATATGGCGTGGATCACTTACAAACAGCAATGGGAAATAGAAATAAAAAGTTTTGAAGTTCTAGTTCATTTGAGATTATTAATTAGGGTTTCTAATTGTATTCTTAAGAGTCTTAGGGGTATAAACAGGCATTTAAACATGGTAAACTCACCCAACATTGCCACAAGAGACCAATTAACATAGTTTTAGATTTATTTTGAGTATTGAGAAGAGTTTTGAATGAAAAGACGTTGACGACTCCACTTGTGGTTATTTGGTATTGTTCTTTGACTTAATTGAAATTATTCGATTTAATATTTGATTGCAATGAATATCTTGATTTGTGTATTGATTTCAATCATAAGTAAGTAGTTTATTTATCTCAGGGATCAATGGATCCTATATGAATGTTATGCTAAAGGAAGTATGAACAAATTATAAAGTTAAAAAGTTCAACGACCAGAATGTGAATCGATTCTATTCGTAATGTTATGAATATCTTGATAACATGTTTGTTGATTAGGGGTTTTATGAGTTACCATGGCCGTTGAAGCTTTTAAGCCGCATATGAATAATACAACTGTAAAATATATAACATCGATAGATAGTTATTGATTATGGAGGCACATATAGTAAACTTAAGTGGTTATGAGTCTAAAGATTTGGAACTCAATGCTATGTGAGACTTACGTTATTAACACCGATAGGTGGAGTTCTAATTTGCACATTGGGGACTTTTCCACCACGACAGTGGGTAGAAGTGAATATGAAGGAAATCTGTCTATTCTAATTAAGAATTGCACACACATAATGAAGAGGAAGGAAATATGAGATGAAAGCTTAGTAATTCATTACCTAGGTGAATTTATATATTAAGAGTTTTCTCAATATAAGAGTACAAGTTAATTTACATTGTTTTATAGAATATAGTAGTTTAGTTAAATCTAAACAAAAGAGACATTCTTAACAATTAGTGAATTCAACTAAGTGAACTGTGTCTAGATAAACCTTTCCCAGAGGACGATATATGTAATCAACCTTTATTGATTACATTATTACTACAAGTAAATCGTTATACTTGCGGTTACAATAAAAGGTATACATCATAGATCTTAGGCATGCAAGTATATATCCAAAGTTTGAAGTCAAAGATCTGAGAGTATGGCGCATAGATCTGAGGATTTTGAACAAAGATCTCCATTTTCTTCAGTTTCGAGTGGTGGTTCTGGTTTAAGTTCGTCACCATACTCATCTCTTGGCGTTTTTTAGTTAGTTTGTGACAATTAAATTGGACGATACAAATTTCTACTCTGGAATTCTATTGTGGTACCTGCAATTCAAGGGTTTGAAATGGATGATTATATATTTGGTGCAATTCCTCCACCCGATAAAGTGTTGGTTGATGGTTCACGAAATTCGAATTATAAATTCTGGTTCAGTAGAGATCGATTTCTACTTGGATGGTTGATCAATGGAACTTCACCTGACTTAGGAACACAAGTTGTTGGTAACATACCTAAGAAGACTGCGAATGAGTTGTGGCTTGCGATTAAGGCACATTGTGGCTCAAATAACCGAGTACAAGACAGACTCTCAAAAAGCACTACATACTACTCGCAAAAGTAGTTTGAAGATAAGTAAATACCTCACTCGAATGAAATGTATTGCAGACAAGTTAGCCATTAACGGTGCACTTGTATACATGGATGATCTTATACCGAGTGTGTTGATTGGTCTGGATCATGATTATCTACCAATAGCTATCGTCTTGCAGTGAAGTATAGATTTACAGTGGCAAGAATTTCACGCATTACTATTAGGTTTACTTTAAAGCGATCTGGTTCAAGTTATCAATTCATTGTCTATTTAAGATTCATAATATGCAAACTCTACTGAGGTGAAAGGAAATGGTTCGAAGAATACATTTTTTGGAAATAGTTCACACCATCAGAACATGTCAAGGTCTACTAATGGTGGTTCAGACAATCGAGGTGGAGGTTATGGTGAACATAGTCGAGGTGGTGGTCGATCGAAAGGTCGAGGTGGTTTTTGATTCCAGAATAATAACAATAAACCAACCTACTAGATATGTAGGAAGTTTGGTCACTCTGTAGGTGTATGCTATTATCATGGAGATATGAAGTATATGGAGAGGTCATCTGGTAATTCACAGCAAGTTGGTGTACTCCACAATGCCTCGAATGACATCCGACCAATCTCGATCAGTAAGTCAGCTGCTAGTATACAACAATGGATATTCTTTTCTTATACAACAAAAATCTTAATCATGTGTCGTGGGCATAACCACCAACGATTGTACTCAAAGTGATCATCGTTCTAGAGGCATAGTGTTGTTTTAGGATGTAGGTGCATGTCATGCAACAACATTTCCTCAACCTACCACTTCCCGTCCACAACCCCACCTAACTAACATGTCAATTTCACAACCATAGGGAAAGAAACTCTAACAGCCCTAAGCCATATATACCCGTATCACCTATGAGGATTTTCAAACTTGTCTGCGTTCAGAACAAGCACGACTAATATGTAGCAAACTGCTCTCGAGTTATAGATGTTCAGCCCTATCATACGCCTCATGTGACGATGTATGACTAACATATTATGGCACCAAAACTTTACGGTTCATATCTCAAAATGTTAAGAGTACGTAGGGTTTTCCAACCTAAACAATGTGTATCCTGTAAATCCCATTGGGGTAACTTCATTTCTAAGTATTGTATCGAGACTCAAAAGTTCATTAACTCTAGCTAGCATAAAAAAACCCTAACTCTCATGGTTATGCATTTAGATATGATAAAATCATTAATTTCAATTCACTCACTTGATATCCTTAAACTTCACGCATTATTAATCATAAATCTTACCCACGATAAGTTACCTAATCGCCTCACGGGCTGGCTCTACCACTTCATGAGCTTGCTCCCAGATGATTCTTATCATATATATAAAATTGAATGAGAGATCACCATGCAAACCATTTCATTTCTAAACTTAGAGAAGAAGTAAAGCTATACAGAGAAAGATAAGCAAGCTATGAAGAAATTATGGTGATTTGAGGAGTTGATCAAGTTGGGAGGATCATCAACTAGGTAAGCTAATCTACATATAGTTTTGGTAAAATTAGTGGTGTAGTTTAGTTTCGGTTTTTGTGTGATTACAAAGGGTAAATGAAAAATATTTTGAATTGGTTTACATATTTGGATTCCTTGCAAAAAAACCATTAAATTTGCTATAAAAAAGTTTGAAATTCGGAATTAAATTGACCAAGTTATGATTAATAAAAGTGCTTGGTGTATTTTTAGGCCTTGTTTGGTATGTAGGCACAAAGAGTTGGGCAACCAATCTTGTTTGGTTGTCCAACTCCCTGTAAGATTTCTCCCACTTACAGGGGAGGGGGTGAGTTATCTCCCCTCCCCTCCCATAGAGAGATATCTCACAGGAGTTCAATGGACAAAAATGGCCCTCACAAATCATTTTTTTCCCAAGTCCATGACAAATCATCTTTTTATTAAAAAAATATGTTTGAAGGGCATTTATGTCAATTCCCACATTTTATTGTTTTTAAAAATTTGCAACTTCCCTGCAAGTTTAAAGTTCAACCAAACATGAAATATGAACTTACATTGTAAGTTAACTCCATGGAGTTATCTCCACTCGCACTGTAATTTGGCAAAAACGAACCAAACAATGCCCTAAGTTTTATAAAAAATGCAAGCATATTTTGATGGTTTAATGAATATATATGAAGTGTATGTTGAGGTTGTTGCTATGGTGGGTGTTTTGGGTCTCTGGTAGGAACATGGACCCCAAGGTGTTGGAATTGGCTATATGTGGAGAAAACTCAGAATTCAAAGTGCGGAATTCTAGGTTTTCCTGCACATAACACTTTAGACATGTAGCTAGCGTGCTACCTGTGTATAGCGCACTAATGAGGTCATTAGTGCACTAGTTATGCTATCCAGTGCTAGGTGCTCTAACAACACAAAATAGGCAATTTCCTAACTAGAACTTAAACACCTTAAACAAGCTTAACACAATAACTGAGGATCTAAACACGTTATAAAACAAGTCTAATGGTACCAAGAGCCTATGGAAGAGTCTTGAAGGTTCAGGTACGTGTTTCGAGGTGTCGAGAGATTAGATTAGCATAGGAGCTTGGCGTGGTTTGTAAATAAACTGATTGAGATATTTATTTATATTTCTTTCCATTATGCTTCTTGTTTATAGTCATTTGGGCTAATGTGCTATTGTACTGTAGATGTAGTGACTTTATTGTCCTCTCTCATTATATGAGCTTGTTATCATGACATTGGTTGTTGTTTAAATAGTGTTCATTGACTATAAATCATGTGCTATGTCATTTCATTGTTGTTCAAAGTGTTGATAGAAAAACATGTTATTAGGTGAATGATTCGTGATGTTGTAAAACACATTCTTTTGTGTTCGTTTGAGCTATTCCGTTATGGATTCCTTATTGTGTCACTTCTTGAGTTGTGAAAGTAGTTCTTGTATCTAAGACCATTATAGAGATAGGCAGCTAGCCTGTGCGACACTTGGGATATGGGAACCGGGGTTGTCGACAAGTATTTATATATCTAAAAAGGCATTGTAATGGTGTGAAGACATCTAAAAAAATGATTATGCCCTATAGAGTGGAACATAGTTGATGTGATGTAATTTTATAGTCAACCTGTCAAACCCCACCTAATTAGGGCATCTTACCGGCCTAGCTTACCTTAATCCCTTGATAATCTAGCAGTCTTAAACTCTTCATCAATAAACAATAAATAATAAGATATTGTAATATTCAATTATAAAACTTTATTAACCACAAAAGATTTTAAACTGATCTTAAACTTTAAAGTTCCGTAAAAATTAATTATATAATCCTCAAAGTTCGTTTTCATTGATTACATTATCCTCAAAATTTCATAAAAATTTCTCGACAGCATCTCCTCTATTTCTAAGCCTATATTGGAAATCCCGGCCTTCAAAAATCTTTAACAAAACCTGCTCAGCTTTAGTGGAAATGCCGAAGGACTCGCAATCCACCCATAACAATATATATTGCATCAACTAAATTAGACATGCATTCTAACTTGATTTAAAGTATCAAGATTCTTAAACTAGCATTACCTTAATTCCAAAATTATTTCGGTTCATCCTAAAACCGTTCTAGCCATTCCAAAGGAGATCATAATAACGCCTAAACCTATAAACCCATTTATACAATATAATATATTCAAAAACCAATACACACATAAAAAAAAAACTAAGCAAGTCACATACATTCAGAAAGCTTCCCCTTTCCCTTATCCCCACTATAACCTGTTATTATCCAATTATAAAAATTTGATAATGTCAGATAAGTAAATCTCACATTATCCAGTACACCCGTAATAATCAAATGCATAATAATCCAAGAGATTAAACGAAAAATATAATCCAAGGAATTTAAATACAACCGTGAATCCATCTTGTTTTTGTTATCCGACCATAATCAGATAACATTCTCCGAAAGTGGTAAGTAAACAATAATAAGGACTCACGGTCAGGGAGTATAATCAAACGAGTCTCGTTCCTCTAGACTATTAGATTATGATCTGGTTCAATGTGATCTCAAAATAACCACGTGATGCAAAGTATCAGTAACTCCAGCCCCTCAAGCATAATATAATGTTCTATAATCACGGTATAGTCTACATTATAAGGAGGCTCGTAACGCCTTATCCTCCCAAACTGTGTATGCATGTAGAACAAAAGTGCAATATCAAGAATCAATGCAATTTATACGAAATTATAATCATACAATGTAAAGGTTACTATTGGATGTACTTAACCTTACAAACGCGATATAGCAACTCCTTTGCACTTCGAGTCGGTAAACTAGTCCACACGAGGCTCCAATCGCGGTCCTACAATTCATTAATACGTCCTGTAAGCCTCCACAAAAATTTCACCATTTTTCTCGATTATTTGCAAATTAATTGACCCAATCTGTCCCAAAACCCCTCAAATCCTTCCAAAATAAATTCTCTGATGCCTGGACTTCATTTTTGACTCAAAATTAGTGTTCGACATTGAAAATTACGTCGCGTGGACTTAAATATAATTTTTTTTAATTTTCTATATATTTATTGGTCCTACTTAGGGATGCCAATGGGGAGGGTAGGGGATGGGGACCCCATCTCCATCCTTATGCCCGCTTAAGACTTCATCCCCTCATCTCCATACACATCCCCACGTGGGGATGAACTTTCATCCTCATCCCCATCTCCGTCTAATCCCCGAGGGGATAGGAAATCTCTTTAGGGAAAATCTTTCCTCATTTCATTCCCCAATGATGATCCCCGCAGGGATTCTTGCGGGGAATTTGCGAAGAATCACCGCGGAGAAATATTTCTTCTCACTTAATTTTTCTCAAAAACTTTATAAAAAATATGATACACATACATAGGATCATAATTATTGAAAATTCCAACCAAATAAAGTATAACATATAAATATAGTTGCAAACAATTCAAAACAAAGCATATAATTAACAAAATAAGTTAAAATTATAAATCACATTAGAGTTTGTTCATCACTAGTGCTTTGGGTGAAAGCCTTGTAATATTATATAAAATTGATATATACAATGTATATATATATATTTGATATATACGAGGATCTTTGCGGGGATCCCCATTGGTAATCCCCACGAGAATCCCCAATAGGGATCCCCACTGATATCACCAATGGGGCGCAAATATATTTTTTCCCATCCCTATATCCATACCTATGTAGGTATGAGATTTTATCCCTATCCCCATCTTCATCCCCATTTAAATTTCCCATCCTCATCCCCGTTACGGGGAATCCCCGTCCCCCGTGGGGATTCCTTGCCCCACTGCATCCCTAGTCTTGCGACCCGAAAACCTCGGCATCCCTTCAAATCAACTCCTCGGATGTTCGGATCCCAATTTTGACTCCAAATTATGGTTTGGAATCGAAAATTAACCTAAACTAGGCTTTAAAATAATTTTCCAAATTTTAGATATTTTCGATTTCGCAACATGCTTTACGAGGCGAAATTCCTAGTATAAATCCTGAACAGACTTCCCAATTTTCCAATTTTTATAGAAATATCTAATTTCTATTTATTTGGTCAACAAATATATTTTTTTTCACAATTTTCTAGATTTTTCCCCAAATTCCAGCATTTTTCCTTTATTTTTTATTTGTTTTTATTTGAAAATAAGGGTTTGGCCCATGAACCGAACCGATTTAGGCCGATTTGGGGAAACCAAACCCCCTTCTTCCTCCTCCAGCTCTCTGTTTCTCCCAACCATTTTTTTTTTCAATTTGGGATGGAGCTCACGGCCCCCCATTGTGTCCCCTTCTTATTCTTCTTCCTCATGATTCCAACCTCCCTCTTCCACTATTCATTTTCTCCATTGACACACAAACATTAGACAACAACAACAATGATCAACAACAACTCAACCCAACATCAACACAATAATAAACAACAACTCACCTCACGGCTCCTCGATCTCTCAATCTCGAAGCCTCTCTACCTCTCGGTCTCCCCTCTCCCAAAATTTGATTTCACCTCCTTCTCTCGATTTCGAAATCACAGTTGAGGCAGTGTTATGTATCTCGTTGGAGATAAATATGAAATTTCCTCGAGATTCACCTCACAAATCAAATGTATTCAATTTCATAATCTAAATTTTGGTCTTCCTCGAGATATGTACTATGTTTCTCGAGTTTACTCTTTGTCTCAAAATGAAATTGAATGAGGTGGGTTGATTTTGGAGATATATATTAAAATTTCCTCGAGATTTGCATCGCACGTATCTCGAGGCAAATCTAATGATTCATTATTTTATATATTTATCTTCCTCGAGATTGGACAACACACTTCTTAAGTTATGTAACCCCTTACCAACAACCACCAAATCGTCTAATCATTTCGACTTCTCGATAATCACGCTACGCGTATCTCGAAGCACATCCAATGTATATTTTTTATTTAATTTAAACTTATATGATTGATTTAATATTTATATATATAAACTATATTATATATGTAAATATATATACACCCACATATTTTCGCGCCTATAAATTTGCCACGCGCGCCAACGACTAACCTCGGGCGTGCACACTATTATACATCCCACACGTGTCACCCCGACCCCGGGTATCACTAGGCGCCCACCAAATTAATTATTATTTAATTTAATTTTGTGATTATATTTTCAATTTACATCCAAATAGATCCCCGAAAAATACTCCAATTCCACCAAAAGTTGGAGAATTTACCAAAGTGCTCCAAAACTTCCAAACAACTAGTCTCGCACGCAAATTGAGGTGTGGAGCCATGTCGATTCGTTAAGTCCATTTAAATATAGAAATTCAAAATTTTAAACTTAATTACAGTTATTTTTCATGAAATTCAAAACGATAGTTTAGGTAAATGTTTGAACTATCTCAGCACTCATTTCAACATATATCTCGAGATAATACCCCAAAATTTTCAAAATTGGAGAAAATTCTCCAACGCGTTACGGATCTCACGGACATTGCGTAACACTCCACTTGACCCTATTTTTCCATCGAAATAATGTATAAAACATCAAATAGGCACACAACACACCAAAAATAATATTAAATTTATGATATCCGATCCGTAATTCATGGGCCCCACCTCGAATACCTAAATCTCAAATTAAATCCAAAAATACTTAATTAGCCACCTTATTAAGTTTATAAAATTCTCGGATGTCACTCAACCGACTCCAAATCATTATTGTTTAGTCAAGTGTCAGTTTCACATTATTTAACTTAAGTATCTTATAACATGATTCTTGTTTCAGCTTTCTTTGCTATTGTTATGCTTTCAGATACTTGTTTTAGATTTGGAAATGTGGATAAATATTTCTCAGTGTTACTTTCTACATTACTATACTCACCGTCCTTTTTATGACGATGGGTGTAGATACTTCAAGTAGTAAACCAAAGAAGGAGAGGATCGACGAGTAGTCTTGAGCCATTGACGGATAGTTCTTACTACTTTTGTAGGTGATCATTTTGTGTATCTATTACTCACACCTTTTTGTATAACTTTGGGTTGTATATTGGGTTAATAGACTAGATTTCCCTACTATTTTATGTATTACTTTAGTTAGTTTCATATGATTGGTTGTTTACCTGGTTTCCACAGTAGTTGTTTTATCAATGCTTTCACTAATTTTATTAAGTCTTCCGTTGATAATTAAGGTAATGATAACGATCTCTTAATTAACTTTGATGATATAAAGATGAATAGTAATTATGTTGATTATGTGTAACGAGGTGAATAAGATGAAAAAGCTGACTAATACATTGGTAAATCTTATGTGGCGTGGGTTAAGGCTTAATGATAGGATTAGACCAGGCGGTACCTGGTTTGGGGAACCAGGCCGTCACACATCCCTCCAGATGATAGATACTTCCGACTTTTGGAGGACATGCAGCGAGAACATAAAGCTATGAAATAACAGCTGGACCACATGGAGCGCTTGCAACACGCACAACTCATAGAGCAACGATCATACCATCATGCTACTGCGTTGCATTACAAGGGAATGGCACAATATATGAGACACACATGTTCGCCACCCTAATGATCATAGTTACCCTCTTCCTGATTCGGCTTGTTATTGATGCTGGTGAGCAAAGTGTGAAGGATGATTTTCGTTCTCTCTTTGAGGACTGATCTCTTTTCTTATCTATCTGAGCGTTAGGTTATTCCACTCAGGGCAGTCTCACTTTTCATACTCTATCTCCTATTTACTTTTTTGTTTTCTTTGTGTTCGTACTAGCTTGACCGCTTTATATTTGTTATTTAATTTGCTATTGCCTTTTGTCTTCTTACCTATTTTGGCTTGTTTTGTTTAGAGGTTCATTGAGGACACAAAACTAAATAAGTTGGGGGGGAGGGGGAGGGAGGGGAAGGATTAGCTTGCACCCTTTCATAAGTTATTTTGGGAATTAGTGCATCATCGGGTATTATGTGCATCAAATAGGAAATAATGTTAATCTATTGATTCTCATTTTATGTGGCAGACAATCTGGGATAGAAAAAGTTATCAAATCGATGAGATGAAATACTTGGGGAAGAGTAAAGGGCACATGTGCTTAAGTGTTTAGCTTAGCTAGATCGAGGATTCTCCGAAGAAGTTCGGTGTAAGGAAGGACCTATGCCAATACAAAAAGGGATAAACTAAAAGTAGGCAAGCTTTAATGAGGATTCGGGGATTCTAGAACTTGTACTAGATCCACTCGAGGCGATAAAATCCGAACTTAGAGAATTGAGGAGATGAGTTAGGCCTTATTTGAATGTTTTACCTAATATCCTATATATCCTTCCTAAACATGAGATCGCTAGTCATCCTATTGAGCCTTGCTTATTATAAATTTTTAGCACCAAACATTGCCCCGAGCCAAAAAATCCTTAGACCACTTAAAGTTAGATAAATGAGCAACCTTTATCCATGATGAAAAGAGCTTGTAAAGTTTGAGCGAAATATGAAAGCAACCCAAAAAAGGGAATGTCAAAAGAAAATGAACGAATCCACCAAATAAAGTCCGAAGAAAAAGAAAAAATACGGATTGGTGTAATGAAAAAGAAGATTTATGAATGAAACTC
The DNA here is from genome assembly GCA_039657325.1 of Stephania cephalantha. NCBI lineage: Eukaryota > Viridiplantae > Streptophyta > Magnoliopsida > Ranunculales > Menispermaceae > Stephania > Stephania cephalantha. The sequence goes on from CM077569.1 coordinate 31,800,980, forward strand.
CAAAATGAGTGAAAAAGTTTGTATTTTGTAAGTTTTGTCTTTGTAAGTGCTCTATGTTAGTAAGGAAAAGTGTTGTGAAATCTCTCTAACTTTGTTTGAGCTTAAATATTTTTTTTTATAAACCAAGCCATGACACCACTACAACCTATTGAAGACCTAAGGATTTTTAATCTTTTACATTTGATGATAGTGGAGAGTGAAGAGAAAAATATGCTTATGGAATCTCTTGGAAGTTGATGCTTTAAATGAAGAATCATTAAGATTTCAAATCTTTTTGTGGACTCTCTTTAATAATGGCGGCTAGACTCTCGGATTTGCAATTAGGTTGTCAAAAGTGGATGCTTGTGAAGGTAGGGTTGAAAATCATGGTTTGTGAGCAATTTAAAGGCCTTGAGTTGAATCAATATTAGGTTTGAATATGAGATTGGAAGACGCCACTAAGATCGAAAGATAAGGATAACTTAATATAGGAATAAATCGTGTTTGCATATACAAAATGTTTTTGAACTATGGATTGATGTTACTCATGTTGAGATTGTTGCTTTAAATAAATTGCATATCTTTTGTGCTTAATTCTTTCCTAGGGACTAGGAAAATCTCAAGTTTGGGGGCGTGATGCATAACATAATGTTAGTGGTTTTTGAGTAGTATTCACTCAACACATTGGAAAATAAATGATGAGTTGATACTTATGTGGTGTATCTATGAATAATAGGTTCAAACAACACTAAAATGGGTTGACAAGTCAAGTGGGAAGATTGAGGAGCAAAGCTGGGAGTCGAAGCATGAAAAAGGAGCAAAAAAGTTAGATTTTCAGCCTTAGGCGCTGACCCTGGCGCCTCAACACCAGACCTACACCTTAGCGCCTAAAATCAGGAGCTTCCCATTCCTGGCGCTGACCTGGACGCCATGGCACTCCACTTGGGGCCATAATGCCCCATATAGTGCCCTGGCGCCACACCGCACACACAACACCACGTTCTAATAGCTTTTCAACCATAGCGCTGACCTCAACACCATGGCGCCACAGCGGGTGCCATTCCTGGCCCCTCAACGGCCAATGAGTAGTCGTACACAACTTCTTTAGATCCTTGCGCTGAGCCCGACACTTTAGCGCCCACCCTAGCACTGGTGACAAACATATAACTTTTTGGATGTTTTTTAGTGTTTTGAGCACATTCTTAGGACAAAAATGCTCTTGGGCTATATGTAGGAGGATGAGATGTAGAATTAAAAACTTTTGCTTTGGAGAAAACACTTTGGAAAACTAGGGTATTGGATCAAACTTGGTGATTGTTCTTGGATTTGCAGGTATTGATTTCATGTTTGCTTTTGTTTTCACTACGCTTTGTTTTGTTTCTTGGCCTATTATGGGGCAATACTCTTTTCCTGGGGATCGATGGATCACGGGTTGCTATTCTCTTTAATTTCAATATGATTCATGATGTTCTCTTCAATTTGTGGTGTCGATTTGTGTTTGCATAAACTTAATGCTATACTTGTCTAATTGTTTTGATCAAGTAGGTGTAGAACTTAGGGTTTGAACTCACCCATGATCTTGGGATTTTCAACCCGAAAATAAGGAACACAACCTTAAACATACGAAATGTCCACCGATGGCCATTGACGAGGGAGGCCTTGAAAATCTGGAGTCTAATGTGGTGTTGTACTTATGCTACTCATGTCAATCGATAGAGTCCGTGCTAGAATCTCCATCGCCGAGACCTCGGGGTGGAGTGAAATTTTAGGGAAATCAGCCTACCTCACTTGAATTGGGGATTGCAATATGAGAATTATGATAGGAAGAATGTAATCTAGGTGAAATCAACTCCCTTGGATTATTTCTCCATTGTTAAAACTCAATTTAAATTCCTTGTAATTAGTTAGAGTAATTTAGTTGTCAATTTTCTTTACAAAATCAAAATTAACATTGCCTAACTTACTATCTTAATTAGATTACAAATTAACACAAAATCATCCTCGTGGATTTGATTTACCCGGTACCAACACTAGTTAGTGCCACTATTACTTCCACGTTACCGTACATTTGCAGCTCGTGTCACCTACCCATTTATAAAGTCACCCAGCGTTTCTCCAAGGGCACTTAGGAATTGGATGAAATTGCCCTTTCTTTGTCAAGCAATGCACCTCACCACCAAACCGAAATAAAAATACTCAAAACCCTATTTTTTTCTTTTCTTGCTCTATTTGTCATCACGTATTAATGTTTAAATCATTCCTTCCCCTCATTCTCTTGCCTATTTACTCTATATTTGTTGTTATTTAGAGTTAAATGAGTGTTTTTGTGCCTAGTAGAACCATTCGGGCGTTAAGGGTTTGTGAAAACTTTGGGCTTATGGTTGATGTGGAATCGTTAAGCAAATGGGGGTAAGTTTATGTTTTCATTGATTTTTTGTTCATTTGTTTCGTTTTTCGATTGTCTTTCATGAAAATGTAACAATCACAGGTTTTACTACAATCCCATAGTGTTTGCTTACACAGGGACCGTGAGTTATGTTGTAGTCTCAAACGTCCATTGTCGAGACCATTGAATAAGTGTCGGTAAAGACCAACCGACACTTAAGTGAGAAGGACCCCAATAACCCGTGGTTGTATATAACCGAGACTACTTGTTTGGTCTTGGTGGCCTATTACCGACACATTAAGCTATGTCTCAATTTATTCCAACCGAGTGTTATAATGAGGTATGTTTGGGATTAGTCTTGGTAGGTAGGCACCGAGACCTTTTGGTAACTATTGATTGTATGGGGCTAGGACATATGTTTTGGTATCGGTTGTATAGTACCGAAACATATTATTAAGAAGTTTTTTTATGTGATTCTTATGCATTGTGCTTACAATGAACTTCCTTATCAGATATGGCTTGAGGGAAGTTTAATGTTTCCATGCAAGGTGTTTATGGCAAGCCCACAAGAGCGTAACGAGCGGTGGCTACTCCAGCTAATCGTGGAGGGAGGAAGCCACAGACTGCATCTTATTGAAATGAGAAGCAAAAGGCTGCTCAGCCTAAAGGTATACGTGCATGTCGACTGACCCGGGATGATGTATAGGATGAGGCTTCTCACGTTCCCATCCGGGACCTAAGGTTTGCTGGTACAGAAAGTAGGGATGAGGCATCCGGGTCTAGTGATGAGTCCCGCAGGGTAGAAGAAGAAGAAACCACTACAGTCATACGCCACGTGATTGGGAGTAGTAGTAGTGGTGTCGGTTGTAATGTCGAGGAACTTGAAGATGACTTATCCGCTCCTTTCCCTGGTGGTCTTATTGACTGCTCTCTGTTGAAGAGTTTCAATAATCATGTTGTGGTAGTAATTTGGAAAAACGACGTATGGTTTTTTCAAAGTATAATTTTCTTTTGAATAAAATTATTATTCATGTTATTCCTATACTATAATGTATTTATGAAGTTCGTTTTGTTGTTGCAGCATCAACCATTGCTCAAAAGCATAAACCATGGGGCTCAAATCATTGAGTGGGATTTGTAGTCTTGCCACCCTTACATTGAGGGCCTGCAGAGGATCATTCAGAGGTCCAAGTTGGCCCCACTTATAGACTACTCGTATCGGAACGACAACAAGGAGTTGATCTCAGCCTTTTTCGAGCAGTGGCAACCAGAGACGAATACATTTCAATTACTCGTGTCCTTAAGTAGCTGATTAACTATAAACTAAACACTAATTAACCCGAGTAAGACTCGTGGTTAAACCTGACGTATTGTGATTAGTGCGTGGGTACGTTTATGTGAATGTATCGTGTTTAGTTGATTTGATTATTAATTAAATATAATATAGGCTATTGTTGTAAATTAATATAAGCCTATAATTGGAAAGTAAATAATTAATTGAAAAATTATGGGACATCTAATATCGCGTGTGGGTCAAAGGTGACCCACATGGATCGTGAGGTGGCGTGCACGATGAAATCATGAATATAAGAATATAAGCATGTATATATATTTATATACTGTATGTATAAATATAAATATATATATATATATATTAAAAATATTTAAGAAATTGGTGGGTATCTAGTGACACGCGAGGTCGAGGGTGACACGCGTGGGATATACAATAGTGCGCATACTCGAGGGTGGTTGTTGGTGTGCTCGATGAATTTATAAGTGTGAAAATACATAGGTATATATATTTATATATAATTGACATATATATAAAAAACCTATAGTTTGAATTGAATTATTTAAACTATTGAATTGCCTCGAGATACGTGTAACATAAGCATCGAGGAGGTGAATAGTGCAAGGAGGCATGATATTTTGATGTATTTATGAATAATTGATGCCTCGAGATGTGTGTGTCACGGTCCAAAATTTGTAATCGCATTTTAATCCTTAAACAGGATCACCGATCCGTGACGTGGGATCCACATCGTGATATGCACACTGAGCGAGGCACGTGGCCAAGGTATATGTTACATTTGTGTGATGATTTCCTAGTGTGTCATACATATGTAAATTGCTAAGTCACCTTTACTTATTATTTATAAGTGTTGATATGTAAGCAGGGACAGTCCTCGAGATGTGTGCAGTCATGAGACCGGGTAGAGAGTGACATGATGAATCATTTATTTAATTGGATGTATTAGTGTGGCTTAATCAGTTAATTTGATGGGGCTATAGTTGATTTATAATAAATGTAGCCTAAGTTAGTTAAAATAAAACAATAGTTATTTGATGTTTCTCGAGATACATGAGGACACATACCAATAAAGTATGATTTGGTGTTAGCAAGAGTGAGTTAGTAGAGAGTAAGTGGATTTGAAAAAAAAAGTCAAAACCAATAGATTAGTCTCGAGATGCGTTTGTACATTAACATCAATGACTATAAATCAATCTTACCTATATATACAAGTGCTTGTGATGAACATGCAAATCATAAATTCATTAAGAGAAGTTTTGAGGTGTTTGTTGCTGGAATTGGGTTGTTCAAGAGACCAAATTCATCATCAAAGAGAAAAATTGAAGGAGTTTTTAGTGCTATGAATTCTCTACAAACCTTAGGTAACTGAATTTTCATCTTCAAGTTACAATTGATGAATTGAGTGATGATATCAAAGGGGTTTCTATAAATAATTGATTTCAAATCATTTGTGATGTTATTTAAATCAAATTGAAGCATTGGTTTGAATCCAAGTCTCAATTTTTGGATTTTACAAAGTTTGGACGAGTTTTAGACTTTATGCAAGCAACTGTAAATCTGAATTCTAGATTTCAAAACTAGTTTATTTTTGAAACTAATAGTGGATTTGAATCCCGCGTTTCGTTCTAATAATCCAGCTCTATAGAAGTTTGAAAATCAGTTTTGGAATAAAAAAGTTATGAACTTTATAAGTTTTGATTGTTCTTGAGTTTTTTTCAACAAAATGCATGTTTAAATATATAAATTTTGATGTAATTGATGAATTATATGAAGTATCCAGTCTATATTTGATGGAGGATGATGTTAAGGATCCCTAGTGGTAGAGAACGAGGATTCGGGGCTTTGGAGGAGGCCATTCCAGAAAGGAAGCCCAAAATTCTAGGTGTAGAATTCTAGATTCCAGCGTGTGTAGTGAGCTAGAGAGTTTTTGGGTTCCAGCGCGCTAAGAGGGTCACTAGCATGCTAGATAAACTACTTAGCGTGCTAGGTGCTCTGATAGCACAAAAATCTGCATTTTCTCAAAACACACCTAACCTATCTAGTCTAGCCTAAAACCCAAACTAAGAGTCTAAACACACTCTAACACATACTAAATGATACCAATAGTCTAAGGAGAATTCTCGGGAGTTCGGGTACACTTGTTAGGGTGTCGGGAGGTTGGTTAAGCTAGGAAATACGTTGTGTGACTTGTAAGTAATCTTGTTTAGGTTCTTATTCACATTTCATTCTAATTATGCTCCGTTTTACAGTCTTTTGACTATGAATTGCTATGTATTCTGATATCATGAAATTATTTCATATTCTACTCATTATATGGGTGTTTTTATCACGATATCATTTGCCTATGGAATCATTGACTCTATTTCCATGTCCTATGTCTTTCTTGTTGTTTTGATGAAAGTGTGACCGAGAATAGCATGCTGTTAGGATTAGAGAAATAAAATTGGAGTATATATATGGACTTGTCTTATTTGAATGTTGGCTTTGAAGCATATTGCCTTTCTTGGAATCCCTAATGCGAGTTTTTCTTGATATCATAAAGTAGTGGTAGAATCTAGGGTCCATTGCACGATTATGAGATGCGCGGCACACGAGGTCACTGGACTACCGGGGATGTCGACAAATATGTTTATACAGATGATTTATTTATGCGTAGAGCTCAACTCCACCTTTTAGGATTGAGATATGGATGATTATGGCGACCTTCGATAGAGGTGTAGAGCACAACTCCACCCTGAGATAGTGGAATAAAGGCCTATGTGATAGGACTCATGGCTGACCGGATCTAGATCATTACTACTTTGTCCGTGCCAGTCTCATTTTTATTTAACTGTGGTATTTTCTAGCATATTTCCATTTCAGCACTTCTTCGCTATACTTATGCTTTTAAATACTAGTTGATTACGTTTGGAAATGTATATAAGAATCTCCAGGAATTAATTTATTACTTATAATACTCACCGTCCTTTTTATGACGGTGGGAGCAGATCCGTCGAGCAGTAGACCAGGAAAAAAGAAGATCGATGATTGTCTATGGGAGTTCGACGATTTTCTACTTTTTATGTTGTAGGTCTCGACATTTTGATGTATTATCTACTTTATGTAATTTATATGCATTTTAAGCTGTATTTTTGGGTTGAGCGTATAGTTCCCCAACTTGAGACTTAGACCATCACATCGTTTTCCATTTTTTGATGTTTTATATGCATGTGATGTTATTTCCTGGTTTCCACACTTATAATTTTTAATAATTGCTTCCGCATAATCGTTAACACTTCCGCTAAGTATTTTTAACTGTAAAAATTTTGAATTCACTTTGATACTCAATAATAATGTGATGTGTATTACTTATCTTGAACATGAATAACGAGGCTAATAAGGTAAAAAAGGCTGACTAATACGTTGTTGGGTTCTACATGGATGAGATTATGGGCTTAATGATGAGATTAGGCCAAGCGGTACCCTGTTTTAAAGAAGGGGCCGTCACAGTGTGTAAACACATCTCCACAAAATCAAAAAGTGCATACATAAATATGTATGTCAAAATATAGGCTTTAGATATGCCTCGAGATATATTTTATGATCTCTAGTAGATCAACTGGTGCATGGAGTGAGTTAGGTGGCAAGCGTGTGTGGGATGAGGTGGCTAGTGAGGTGGTTTGTTAATAGATATAAAGATCTACCTCGAGATACATGGTATGTATCTCAAGGAGATTAATTTGTTTAATCATGAATGAGGCAGTTAAGAGTTGATAGGTTCGACCATAACCACAAAGATCGTCCTCGAGATACGCAACACATATCTCGAGGAAGATTAAAACATAAAATGGAATGTACTGAACCAACAGATCTGCCTCGAGATCCATGCAACATGAATCTCGAGAAAAATCAAAATATAAATCGAAAACCTCAAACATTTAACTATTTGTTCAAGTGAGAGAAAAGATAAGCAGCTGAGGGTTTTGTCAATCTGAGAAGAGAATCATTGGTGTGATTCGAAGGAATCATGGATTGAAACCACTATAAATCAGTGATCCTCACTAATTAGATAAGTTGAAACTTTGTTTTTAGTTGAAATCATAAGTAGGAGATGAATTCGTTGTTAATTATTGTTGTTCTTGATTTGAAATGGATTAAAACCTCAATAGAGGCCCTTCCTGATGTTGTGGGGGAGTGATTAGGATGTTGTGATAAGAGTTATTGATCGAATAGGGCTGCTGTCATATTCTTTGTTGAGACGCTCGACGTGGAGTGCGCTCTTTATAGTAGGTAAATGTGCTCAAGAGCTGGAAATAGCCCAATTTGTGGAGCGCGCCGCATCAAATTAGGGAGCATGCTCCCACCCCAGAAAATAGTAAAAATGCTGAATTTCTTATAAGTTCTTTCGAAATTTTAGGTAATGGTTTAGATGTCTTAAACATATGGTGTTCGAGTTGAATTGATAAAAAATTGATTTATATTAGGTATTTGACTGAGAGGAAAAGGTTTAAGGAGACCGGGAGTTATGTAAGTCGGTAAAAAGTTTGGAAAGCTGATATAGGTAAGTGAGACTCATTTATTTTATCAATTAAGCTACGTAATTAGTATATTAGCTCATGTAGCTTATGATCTGGGTTTGAGGCATTGTACTGTGACTCATGTGGTTTAAACATTTTGTAACTCAAACTTCAAAAGTGTAATGGATATGGAGATAATAACTTCAATGTAGTGGATTTGGTGGATAAGTACCAAACACAAAAGAAGGTGGATAAGTACCTACCTTTAATAAAATGGTAATTTGAAATGGGTATTAAAATTGATGGATAAGTACCAAGCTTCAATAACTAACGTGAGAGTGGTGGATAAGTACCAATCTAAGTGGTAGACGGATAAGTACCTACCTCCAATAAGCGTAATTAGGATTTAATTCCAGTTTTAATTATGATACCCTATCTATTCGCTATCTATTTAGAGTTGGAATCTCAGTTAGGCGTTAACTCATTCTATGATATTCTACACAAGGCCTGTGTAGAACCCTTTAGACTGTATTCTCGCATAAAAGAGTGGAAGATTCTTATTTTTAATATAATTGGAAAGAATTGTCATAGTACAGTTGTGATAAACTGAATGATTTACATCTGATATGTATTGTTTATATCATTTCTGTTACCCTGAGTAGCTATTATTGGATCATGTTGTTATTCATTTATTCATCGATTACTAGTAGATATTTGATAGGTAAATAAATGTCACTTATTGAGCTAGATGGAACGCTCGTTCCCTTAATATTTCAGGTACAAGGTTTAGCGCTAAAGAGAAAGGAAAAGGAAATGTAATGTATTTTTTTGTATATATATGAATTTGAATTACTATTTTATAATAAACATGGTTGGGATATGGTTTTACGACCGAGGTTTATGCCGGATTTTTGTATATCTTGTATTTAATCGAAAAAGTTTTAATTCTGTTGTGTTTTGTTTTAATTATTATTCTATATTTCAAGATATACATGATGTGAATATTTGTTTTGAAATTAAGGCTGCTGGCTCTATTTAAGTTTGACTATTTTAATAGGGCTTAATTATGGATTTAGATCGGGTATCGCCCTAATCGGGATAAGGGATGCTACATAAACAACCTTTATCAAGCCATTAGTTCTCTTTATACTGGTGAAAAAGTCACGTTCTAATTTTATTTAGCTAACCTCTTTGAATACACAAAGACATTAACTTCACGCAATAAAACCGCATTACACTTTGTGAAAACTTTGAACTACTAAATCTAACACCTTTGGAAAGTCACTTCAACATTAGATTTAGATATCAAATTCACCTATGACATCTAAACGGTAATAGTCCTTTTCAAACAATTCTAGTTACTACTTTAAACTAGATAATAAATCTAAATATCACAATACACATTCTAGATTATGCATGCAATACAAAGTTCATGATTAAAATCCGCAAATAATAATCCATTAAATTCGTTAATCAAAGAATAAGACTTGTTTAAGGCATTAAGCGCATAATCATTTCATCATAACTACATTGCAAAATGGATTAAGTTCATGTTCGGACTTTGTTTAGATTAATAAACTACTCACTCATATTCATAAATAACATCGCAATAATGTAAATAAAAGACATAAATAAATACATTTAGAATAAATAATTTGAATCCTCAAATCTTCTCCAACAGTAATGAACAATAAAGCAATGAACTAAAACAATAAACAATGGTTTCTAAAGCAATAAAATATTGATCTAAGTACTCAAGAGCAACTAATTTCATAGCCCCAGGATCGTATTTATAGTATTCTAGGTAGTACAAACCCCAAACTAAGTCAAACGTCTCGTGGTTATCTAAAATTCTTGAAATTGAACCCATCGATTCCTCAACGATTCGAGTTGTAAGTAGAATCGCTGGGAGAGTTCTTGAAAAATTAGCCTCAGTGTTCCACTGATCTGAGTAGCGATTCCTAGTACAAATGAAGAGTCGGTTAGGAATCGCTAGCCAGGAATTCTAGTTCTTCCTTGATTTGTTGATGATTCATTGCATACTCTTTCCATTTGATCAAATTCTTCATATTTTTCCATTTTTACTTCATTTTTTCATATATTCCAATTATCACCAGAAATAACGAAAATAAGAGAAAACTCAGTGTAATATAGCCTTTTATGTCTAAAATCAAATACCCCCAAACTCAGCACTTTGTTGTCTTGAACAAAGGAATACTCTCAATTATATTCTCTTTCCTTCTCTCATTTCGATTTCATAATTCTATACCTTTATTTCTTAAATAGAAGTGATCATTAAATAGAAACATATTACCCTCATAAAAATAAAAATTATGATAGAATATAAAGATTTAAAGAACAACCCCTTTATTTGACAACTCAACCTCTAATTATGCAATACACCTTAGAACTCAAATTTAAATCAATCACCAAGGTCAAGCCACTATATAGGTTTTCTCGATCCCCACTAACAAGCATCAAGCTTACGATAATTAATATAAAATCTCAAGATTCAAAAATCACTAAATCAATTTTATTTTCAAACAATATTTAAAATATCACCACAATCAAAGTTGACAAGAATTCTTAATCACCAATAATCATCATTTCATATTCATTTGTTGGAATAAAATGATATAGTTAACTTAACTTTTCTATAAGCATTCGAGCTAAATCTTTTATTTGAAGAGTTTTTCATAAACTTCCTTCTATTTTCTTTATCTCTCTCATTTTTCTTCAATTATATATTCATTTTCTTCTTTATATTGTATTCCTACAGTTCCTAGCTCCATTTTCTTTGGAATCCTTTATTCTTTTTTTTATATGAATTTTTCCTCTAATTTTTTCCATAACTAGATTCCATGCTTCATTTCTTTTGGACTATGTGGGTCTCTCTATTTTTTTCTTTAAAAAACTCTTGTTATCTCTTCTCATTTTTACTATAGTCAAGAAAGTATTCTTTCCAACTAAGTAAAATTTATTGGTTATTTTTTTATTTTTCCCTTCAATTGTGGCATAAACTCTTTTCATTATATATATAAATAAAATGCTTGATCAATAATCTTAGTATAACAAGATTCTTAGAAATCTATCTTGTTTATCGCACACTTTTGTTTTAATCTTTTATTTATTATAATGTCTAACACAAAGCAATCAATCCTCTTTAAACTTCTCTAGTGTATACACAATCTAGGTTAAGTCAAATAAGGTATAATAATTCATTTTCATCATAAAAGTTTTATTTTCATGGGTAATAATAATATATAACTTCCATTTAAATCCAAATTATATTCAATTCCATATTCTTAACTAAATAAAGTAAAATGAAATGGAAAAACATTACCTATATAGTGGAAAATTTTGAAAAACTCACAATGTTAAACGTTCAAATAGATTTTAGCTCTCATTTCTTCCATACTTCGCTTCTTCATACTTCACATCACTAATACCCACAAACTCATTCTGAACCTTGTCCTCAAGGTTTAGAAATAAAATCGGGTTTGCAAGAAAATAAAATACCTCATGAAGCATAAATGAATAAATTAAATAAATAACTAACTAACACAAGAATGAATTTCACAAGTAAAGAAAGCATGATAAATTGATAAATTTTAAACATTATAGAATTTAAAGGATAACATATCAAATCATTGTATAAATATGAACCACACTATAGCAAATATATCATGAATTCATACCACATGAAATATATCTGAAGATTATAAACAAAGTCCTCACACAATAACACTCAGAGATAGATTACACAGAGAATAATGAAAGATCAAAACTGCCATACAGAAATACCATCCCCTTGGTCTTGATGTTGAGATTGGAAGCTCGTTGAAGGATCATAGAACCTGTAGTCCACTCCCGCCACTGGAGTACTTTATGAAATATTCCCTGGTTTGGCATTCTCAGTTGGTTAGATAGAATTTGAATGTCAGCTCCCCTACCTTGTATTCTCCTGGTCACGCGTCTCTCGAACCCGTGTATGATCCTAGCAATCTCGCGTTGGTTCTGGAACATTAACTCTTGATTTCTCAGAGTTCTCATCTGGTTCTGCAAGATCAATCCCATCATGGCCATCTTTGTCTCATCTGCATACATACTAGTAAAATCTTTCACATGCGGCTTTTGGCTCTAGTTCGTTCTATTATTATATGCGCCAGATTACATCTCTTCTAAAACTCGTCTGTTCTCTGCCGTATTATTCTTCTCTCTGTTATCCCTCTCATGTATGTTTCATTCCTTTCCTTTTCCTCCTCTGAATCTACATATCCCGACACCTTCGTAGTGCTTCCTATGATTTTGTCGATGATGGTCCTCCCAAAGTAAACATCTAGCTCTAGACCTCTCATTGGGACTTGGTCTTGCTTATAAAATTCAATAATCATTAAGGGAAAAGGCAATCCTTCATTTTTCTAGGTGGTCATGGCATTCTTAATTGAATTATAGATTATTTTGCCAACATTAATCTAGCCTATCCCTTGGACTATGTGGTATAACAACATCGCCTTATAGTTAACAATCTCGTATTGTTGCAAACTTGGTTGTAGGCTCATGTTTATAAAAAAAGCTCTAAGCTTTGGTGGTTTACCCAAAGTTTTTGATTTGTATGTGTTTTGGGTACCTTATCAAAAAGAAATCTATCCGCCAGAATTGCTTCTTAACCATTTCTACTGGTTTCATGGGAAAATTTGTATCTAAACCCGTACTCGAGTTTTGGGTACTCATCATCTTGTCTCTTGTAGAATTTCGGTAAAACATAGCATCGATTTATTCTTGCAGGTGAGTAGTCCACTGATCTTCCTTGGACCATGGCTACCATAATGTTTCTCTTTGCCCATTTAGTAAAATTCTCGTACCAAGATTTTACAACCTATCTCCACGGAGGACCCCGCGTCATTATCGGCGTAATAGTCCCTAGTCAATAATCCCCAATTCCTTTCCCTTATTATGTTCAAACCTCTAGGCACGTACTTAATCTTGTTGTTAACATTAAAACCCCTCTCCAGTATGATCTTCCTATTCTTATTTATATCGCTCTTCATCCAATTAAGAGCTTTTGCATTTATTAGGTTGTAGGGTGAGAAATGAATTCTAGGTGTCTCCTAAACCTCTTCCTCTCTCTTTGATTCATCAACAAAATCTAGGGGTGGAGAAGGTTCTCTTGGTTTTCTAGTTCGGGGTTTATTCATTGAAATCCCCATCTGCCTAATAGGTGTAGGTGGAACTTTAGATTTTTTTTGGATTTTTCTACTAAAGGTACATCCCCTTCTCCTCTCGTGAGCTTCTACCTTTACCACCTCGAACCATTGACTAAATTCAAAAACTCACAAGTCCAAAAATTAAATAAACCTGTGGATCATAAAAACAATGTTTGTCGGAAATAATTCGGTAATTCAAGACTTCATTTTAAAATGAGAAATTCATTTGGAAAGCTAGCTTGAAATTCATTGAAAATTTTAAAATAAAATTGGCATCGAAGTGTTAACTACATAATAAACTTTAAAATTGGTTTTGTAAATCTTGAAAGGCAAGTGTGTGATGAATTCTAGTCTTTTCAAAAACAAAGTAAAACAAATAAATGAAAAACAAAACCAAACCCCCAAACTCATTTTAAATTCGATTTTCAAACCAATTGCAAAAACATTTAACTATAGCAAAATTCCAAAATTACGGAATTTATAATCAAGTATCAATGTAATCGCCATGCCTAATTTATTGGAATCAATGAAACCATTTGTTCAAGATAATATAATGAATTCCAATAAAATAATTTCGAAAATCAATGAAAGATTTGCAAAAATTCTTCAAATAAAAAATGAGTTAAAACAAAGAGCTAAGGTTGATATAATTACCTTCTTGAGAGTGAATCTCTTAAGATTTAAGCTCTTGAACTGTTGTAGACCATTCTTCCAAGCCTATGTCGAATCCTCTAAAACCCTAGTTTTGCTCAATAATCTCAAATTTGAATATTTTGGGTTGAATGGAACTAGGTAGAGGTGAGACGTAACGAAACTGGATTTATTAATTCTAAATTAGTCTGTAATCAGGGTTACCGACCTATGACGTGGCCCAAAAGTGGGTACACGATCCTAATACTTGCGCGTAAGAACCGAGAAATATGTTACTTTTGAGTGATGGGTACTTAGTGTGATGTGTGTAGACTTATTAAGTCACTTCCGTTTGTATATAGATGTTGAGACATGAGTGGAGACGCGCCTCGAGATGCGTGCCGATATGGGACCGAGGTAGAGAGTGATGTCGTAAGTCTTAATCTTAGTTAATGTGACTTAAATAACTAAATCAATGTGCCTATAATTCAATTTACATACGTTAAACCTAAGTTAAAAATATATAACAATAGCCATTGATGTTCCTCGAGATATCTGCAGACACCATTACAAAGCAAATTGAGTTATAATATGTGTAAGAAGGGTTGAGCTAGTGGATGGTTAGTGGATTATAGATCAAGATGTGACCCATTAGATTAGCCTAGAGATAGGTGTACACATATAGATTAAGGCTCTAAATTTACTTCACTTATATATATATGTAAGAAAGTTAGATGATATTGTCATGCAAATGATCTCATTTTGATTAAAAGAGGGAGAAGAAGATCTGGAGAAAGAGATCAGTGGATTTGTAAGGGAATTATGGAGTGTTTGAAGGGAGTTGATCAAGTTAGAGATGATCTACAACTACGTAATTCAACTTCCATCTTTAATTTTATGAAATTGATGATTTGATGAATTATATATGAAACGTAAATTGTTCTTGTGGTTGTGGAGATTGTATTGGGCCTTTGGTGGAGGAGAACAGGGAACTAAAGTGATGGAGATGGCCATTTAGAGGAGGAAATCAAGAAATTTGAAGTGTAGAATTTATGGGATTTCCTGCGCATAGCGCGCTAGACATATTACCTAAAATGCTATGTATTTTGGGCAGCACAATTTCTGCAATGTAGATAAAGACTTTAAAAACCCTTAACTTAACCTAAACATAAATAAGACCATCTGAAAACACTCTAAAACATATTTAATGATACCAAGAAACTAAGGAAGAGTCTTGGGGGTCCGGGCACGCATTTGGAGGTGTCAGGAGGCTGGATTAGACTAGGAACTTTGCATGAATTGTAAGTAATCTGATTGACATATTTCTTTCTATTTCTTTTCCATTATGTTTCTTATTTACAGTCATTTGGACTGATGTGCTTATTGTACTCTTGATGCCATGACTTTGTTGTGCTATCTCATTTCACGAGTTTGTTATCATGGCATTGGTTGATGTTTGAATGGTATTCATTGACTCTTAATCATGTGCTATGTCATTCTTGGTTGTCAAGAGTTTTAATTAAGTAGAATAACATGCTATTAGGTGAATGATTTGTGGTGTTGTAAATATAATTCCTTTGTGTTTCACTTAAGCAATTCCATTTTAGATTCCTAAACTGAGTCATTTGTTGATATATGAAAGTAGTTCTTGTATCTAGGAACATTATATGATAGAGATGGGTGGCACACGAGGTCACATGATTCCAGGGTTGTCGACATCTCACCACTAGCTTGTGCGACACGTGGAGTATGAGACCCGGGGTTATTGATAAGTATATATATGTATGTGTGTGTGTGTGTGTTTGTATGTATGTGTGTGTGAAATGGGCAATCATGAGTATATCTACGCCCAAAATAATGGAACAGAGTTGATGTGAAGTAATTTCATAATCAACCGGTCCTAGATCATTACTGCTTAACCGAGTGTCAGTTTCATGTTGTTTAACTGAAGTATCTTATAGCATGATTCTTTTCCAACTTTAATTTATATTATTATGCTTTCAAATACTTGTTGTATATTTGGAAATGTAGATAAATGTCTCTCGGTGTTACTTTCCACATTACTATACTCACTGTCATTTTTATGACGGTGGGTGCAGATACTTCGAGTAGTAGATAAGGGAAGGAGAAGATTGACGATTAGTTTTGAGCCGTTGGCAGATAGTTCATGCTACTTTTGTAGATGATCATTTTGTGTATTTATTGTTTATGTCTTTTTGTATAACTTTGGGTTGTATGTTGGGCCGAGAGATTAGAATTCCCTACTGGTGCATATATTAATTTGGTTTGTTTTATATGATTGTCTGTTTACCTGGTTTCTACAGTAGGTGCTTTTACAAATCTTCCGCTGATTTTATTAAGTCTTCCACTGAAAACTAAGGTAATGGTAGCGACTTCTTAATTAACTATGAAAATCATAATTAAATAAAAATGAATAATACCTATGTTAATCGCGTGTAATAAGGTGAATGAGATAAAAGGCTGACTAATACATTGTTAAGTCCTCTAGCATGGGTTAGGGCTTAATGAAGGGATTAGGTCGAGCGGTACGCGATTTGGGGTGTCGCGCCGTCACACGAGAATCAATTAAATACACTAAGACTTAGTTTATGAGGGTTGAATCTAGGCAAGCAATTGAAATTTGTGTGAAGTGATGCAACAGTTTAGTGTATGAAAGAGTTGGTATTTTGTAGTGATTTGGGGTTTGTGTTTTAGAAACCCAAAATTGTGCCTAGCAATTCATATATTAAGTGGAATCATTGGGAAATCGTAATGTGAATCGGTAGGTTGTGAGGTGCAGTATAACGACCCTAATAAATCTAATCCTAATCATTCGCCTAATATGACTGTGACGTGGCGGCGGATCCTACGTAGTGACTCGGTCAAAACTCGGGCATCGACACCCTAGTAAATATAATATTTTATTATTATGTGATGCTTATATATGTTATATATACTTGTATTTGCGAATTCATATCATTCTATCGTTGATTTTGCGAACGAGAACTACGTCGGGAAGTTTGCGTACACGGGTATTTGGGTGAGTTGATATATATCAGTTTAAGTTAGGTCAAATGAAAATTAATTAATTGAAATACCTAAGTTAAGTCATGAGGGGCATATTAGTTATTTCACAAATAAGAACTTTAAAAAAGTTACATTATAATTATAAGGTGTCAAATCTTGGTGGTTTATGGAGAGATAAGAATAAATTAAATTAAACAAAAAAAATATGTAGTGGGGGTTCACCCACATAATGGGAGTATAAAAGAGAGAGATTGAGAGTAGGTTTATTTAAGTAGAGGTGGTGGTGAAGAAGGAAATTATTTGCTATTGAAGATCTTGACTAAGCCAAGTAAGTTAACCCTTAATTTTATGAAAATTTCATGTTATGGATTAAATGCATGGTAGATTTGATGAATTTATTGTTTATAGTTTCATTTTGTGGAGTTGATCTTAAATGTGTGATTGAAGGAAAATAAGTATTGTTGTAGATTTTTGAAGGAAGATAAGAAGAAAGAAATAAAGAAATATTGAAAGGAAAGAAAAAAAAAAGGGAGGGCGCTATATGGGCGTTCTGGCCATCAGAGGAAGGTGGTAGGCTCAAACCTATTATGCCTAGCCGAGCTTAAGCCCACCCCAACACGGGGCTGAACCCGACCGAGTTGAACCAGACCCGATTCAAGGGGCCCGAACCCCATTTTAATTAAAAAAATATAAATTTTTTATATAGTAATTAATAAAATCATAAAAGTAACGAAAAATCCAGAAAAATTCAAGAAAAATAGGGATAAATTAGGAAAAATAAGAAAAGCGAGAAAAATTGCAGGAAAGTGAGTTTGGAGATTTTTAGATAAATTTTACACCGAGATTTTCCTTGAAAAATGTGGCACCACTATAAATTCCCTATTTTGAGCTTTTTTGGGATTTAAGAATCTAAATCATAACAAATAGGCTCAAACATACCTAATTCATTGAAAATTGATGTCAGGGGTCTATCGGATATGTATTTTAAGGCGTGTAGGAGCCGCGATTGCTTGGTATTTTGCGTATTGAGGTAAGTAAACCAGCAAGAAATTTAATATTGATTCTTTTCATTTCCTTGCTTTACTTGATGTAATGATTGCCATTATTGTACTCTATTTCCCTACCGACTGACCTAGGGTCTAAGTGGTCAGGTCTAGTTGTGTCCACTCCGGGTTGAGTAGCCGACTATTTCTCGTGGCTTCTCGACAGGTCTGAATCCTCTGAGTTAGCATCCGCCATGTGTCGTGGCTCCTGTTGAGTATTCAAGTTCCATTGCGGTTGAGCATCTGGTAAAGTATGTGGCTTCCTTTAGAATTTTCTCGGGCTATGGCTCAAGCGGGCCGACAGTGCCAAACGGATTAGGTGCGATCGAAGCGGCTAGACCCCCCGCACCAGATTTAGATACTTGCACATTTTATGTGGCTTTGAGCCCACGTATATAGTGTCAAGACCACTTACTCCATATCCTTTTCTTTCGGGTCACTTGGTCCCTACCGTTGATCATTGTAGTCTATCTAGCACGTGTTTTACTATTCTTTCTTAGCACTTTGTTTCTTTCCAGCATGATTTATGGACTCGTTTATTGTTTATCTTGAGAAATAATGTTGAACTTCTTCTGGATTTAATCATTGGAATTGTCTCCTCTTTTGGTGACAATTACATGTCCCTCTAATAGTAGGGGCAAGGAGTATGTGATCGGTGACTTCCTCTGAGCTTCCCTCAGAGTCAGCTCATCTCTGTAGCTACACTACGTTTATTTTTGATATTTTGGATTGTACATATGATATATACTTACGTTTTTGGTTACCTTAAGGTTCATTTAGGGTTGTAAGATGTTTGATATATGTATATGACACTTCTCCATTTTATTTGTCACCAGATATAAACATGAGATCTACTTTTGTAGGATTTCCACATCTAGGCATGTCCCGACTACCGTTTACTTATTTAAGTTATTTTAAATAATTTTGAGTTTCTTTGCGTAAACATTAAGGCTTGTTAAACTAAATAACAAACCTAATAAGCAACTAATGAATGAATAACTTGGATAAGAGGCTTACTAGGCTTGCGTTGACTCTATGAGAATTGACCAAGGGTCTACGTAGGTTTAGGCCAGGCGAGGCCCAATTTGTGGGGTCTAGAACCGTCGCAATTGGTATTAGAGCGTAGGTTTATACCTTAACTCAATATAACCCATAACTCGACTAAAATGAAAATTTAGAGTTAGGACACAACGGAAATTAAATTGGAAATCCTATGGCCCAGACGTAGAATATTAGTTGG
Organism: Stephania cephalantha; assembly: GCA_039657325.1. Lineage (NCBI taxonomy): Eukaryota > Viridiplantae > Streptophyta > Magnoliopsida > Ranunculales > Menispermaceae > Stephania > Stephania cephalantha. Next base: position 31,820,300 of record CM077569.1, read on the forward strand.
GAAGTGATGAGAGTTGGGGGAAGTGACTTTGAATTACACATGTTAATTGTCTAATATGTATTATATATTATTACCGGTAGCTATAGAAATTGGTCAAAGCTCACTATTTGACTCTGTAGACCGCGATGGCCAATCAGCGGGACATCGGTGATAAGAGTGGAGCTACGGGTCCAGGCTCTATTGATCCATCAGACTTTTAGGCCTTGACACAGAAGGTTGCTTTACATGATAGACGTCTGGATGAGATTTTGACTATTCTTAAGGGACAGCTGCCATCACCCTCGACACCTACAGTGGCTTCAACACAAGATGCGAGTATGCCCACACCTCAGGTGGCTCCATCACAATCTACGATACATGCAACATCAATTACCGTCGTAATTCTCGTACTACCTGAGATAGCAGAGCCAGTACTTGCGATAGTCAGCCCCTTCGTCATTAAGACGACTGTCTAGCTTAGATTATCTTAATCCTCTAATAATCTAGTCATCTTAATCCATTCTTTTAACTTTGACCTTAAAACACTTTGCATTTCAATCCTTAATAAAACTCCAAAACTAAATTTTTATCCTCAATGAAACTCAATTCATGATTTGGTCAATTGATGCAAATAAGGAAATAATACAGATTATTCTCCGTATTTTTCTAAAAATCTCGACAGCACCTCCCTTAAATATGGCCTGCCAGAAAACATTCATGTGACATCTGAGAATTTCATAAACTTGATTAGGATGTTAATTAAGTATTTTCATATATAATTTGCAATTTAAGTATCCAAGGTGGGACCCACATGTTACGGACCGGAGATCATAAGTTTAAATATTATTTTTACGTGTTGCATGCCTACTGGATGTAATATATGTTATTTTGTCGCGAAGTCGGCTTGTGTTGAGTTGTATCCTAAGTTTGTCATACTCGGGATTGCAAGTGTGTGTCTCAAGGACACGAGTGAAAATAAAGTATTAGTTGTTCGAAAACTAATTAACCAAGTGTTAATCCTCACGTGAAGTTTTTATCTCGATTTGCGTACAAGTCGAGATTGGTGTCATGTTATGTGAGAACGAAGGCGTCATGTTATATGAGAATGAAGTTGGTACAAGACTTTGCCTCTAGTTTTGTATCAGTTGGTAGTGGTCAAAGTTGAGAATGAGTCTACATTGGTGCAAGTTTATTTTAATGACAAGAGAATTGGTCCATAAAGGTTCAGTATGTCGCGGACAAAGTTAAGATTTTTGGTAGTGTTATGGACATTTTATGTAGTTGGACTATTTTGTCTAGATTTTGGTTCAATTTGGTGAAAAAACTAATTGAAAACAAGCGTCAGAAGTTAAAGCGCGTCAAAATAGGAATTTTAGGAATTAATAAATAAAAAGAAATTAAGCTGGTGACAAGCAACTGAGGGTTTATATATAAATATATATATATAAATCAAATGAAATTCATTTCATTAGAAACGTTGAGCATAATGTTTCGTTCCTTTAAAACCTAACCTTCTTAATTCGATTATTCGATTCGCGAGCTTTCGACTTCCGATTTTTACAAGGTTTCTTTCTGAAAAATTGTAAAGCATCATGAGACGGTCAATTCGAGCTAAGTTTCAACGGTAACTGAGGTATTCGGCCCGCAATTTGGTATATACTCAATGTTGGGCATTTTTCTCAATTCAATTTGAATTCTTACGATTTCTTAATTTTTTTGCGGGGTTTTGATAGGAATTAGTAGGAATTGTTGAAAATTGATGTATTAGGTTGATGTGCACCAATTTGTCCCACCGACGTGGGTTAGGGTTTTGATGGATTGAACTAATGTGATTAAGTTGATAACTATTTTGGAGATGTTTTATGGTTGATATTGATTTACATTAGGTTTCTGGGATGAATGGATTATTGGTTTTGATTCAAATTGATTCCACGAGCTGTGAAAATATTTTGATGTTGGTATCGAGTGGTTTCATGGTATTTGTTGTCGATTTTTGAAGTTTTAATTGCAAAAATATTGATTTGGAGAGGTTTTTCAGTTCAAAATAAAATAAAGTTTGCCTAGTTGGCATGCAATATTGGAAAATTCATAACTTCTCCATCGGTGATCCGATTTTAATGTTCTTGGAGTTCATGGAAATTATGACATGCGTACTACAAGTTCCTTTTAGGTCATCATGAAAAATATTAAGATTTTTAAGGTTAAAAAGTTTCCCCAAATTGGCTAGTTGAAAGCCATTTGAAACAGTTATATAAATTAATGTTTTTGGAAACTGTTCTCAAGCATATTTTGGCCGCAGTTTTTATTGGGTTTAGTGATTTAGTTTCATTTGAAACTTGACCCATTATATAATTGGGTATGCAGGGAAGCTGTTGGATCTATTTTCAAGGTGATCGGACGCTTCGGGAACCCCGAAAAATATGCTCATAATTGGTTGGTTGTAAATAAACCATATAGTGATCTTTACTATTGATTAAATATTTTTGTACCTGTAATTGTATCATAGTCTACATTGCATTTTATCATTCTTGGTCATGCATACATAGAGTGAGTGAGGGGGATAAGCTTATTTTGGTGTATGGTTTGATTAAAACTAGGTTTCAGTCCTGCCTCTACGCCGTCTAGTGAGACTAGTGGAGTCTAACCCCGACAAGTTATCTCTGCATTTCATGATCTTTTAATATTGTATATGTACTATTTTTGGAAGTTGATGTCTGATTATAGTTAGGAGACAGCGAAATAGTGGATTGCATGTCATGTTGACGCATATATCTTATTATTTATTTGGAAATGCAATTACATGTCTCCATGTATTAGACTAATAGTTACAGGAGTACAAATCAATGTAGGAATTTATTTACATGACATCTTCGAGTTGTTTTTGATGATGTCAGATTATGTGTGACGACAAGGGAAGATTGGACAAGACCGAAGATTGTGGTGATTTTTTTCACAAATTTACATAAATTCTTGTTTTAAATTGTTTATATTTATTGTTTGAGAATTCTTAGGGGGAGTGTAGGACGTGAAGTTTCATGAAATGGTTATGAGAGTATTTTAAGTTAGTTTAAGATAAACTGAGAGGTTTATATTTCAATTTTTGTCTACTATGATATTGTAAAATTGTAATTAAGCTTGCGAAGACTCTAAGTTAGTCGTAAATTTGAATTTGATATATATTGTGGACTGCGGGGAATTGTGAGTCCTTTTAGGCCTCTATCTAATTTCATTGTCTATTAGGTGAAAGTTTTCCAGCATGTCATATTTAAGGGATGTGTTATAAAAAAATTTATAAAAATACGGAGAATAATTCATATTATTTCCTAATTTGCTCCAATTGAACAAATCATGAATTAAACTTCATGGAGGATATAAATTTAGTTTTGGAGCCTTATTAAAGATTAAAATGTAAAGTATTTTGAGGTCAAAGTTGAAAGAATAGATTAGGCTGACTAGATTATCAAGGGATTAAGGTAATCTAGGTCGGTCGGTCGTCTTAATGATGAATAGGCTAACAAACTTGGTATCAGAGCCTAGGGTTGGCTCAATTGAGGATAAACTTTGGTTGAGAACCAAATGGTGATTGAGCGCGATTAGTTGAGAAGTGACTATGAGCTGGGGTATAGGAATTATTGGGTTATGTTTGTGTTGTATATATGTATAATCGATAGATATGCGATAAGAAGTTTATTCTCCTTTTTCGTTTAATACGTAACTCGTAAGATATGACGAGTAAGATTAGAAACGGATAATTAAAAGAGAGAATAGATTTATGAAATGAAACTGAGTATCATTGGATGAGAAATAGACTTGTGAAGTCCGAATTCATAAGTTGTTGTGAGTAGTTCATTACTGATATAACTGATGAAAATGTCAGTTGTGAAACTAATAGGAAATTGGTTGAAAGGGAAGTCCAAATAATTCAGGCACGTAAGTACTGAACATGAATTTCTTAGAAATTGAAAGTATCAAACTATTACAATTATAAAACGATCAAGGAAATGTTAAAATAGTCTTAACAAGGATCAACAAAAACTACTAATTTAAAATAAAAATTGAAGTAATATGATCAACGTGTTAGAAGTTAAGGTGTTGAGGAAGTGGTCTAATAATAGCTTAGATCAGCTATTAAACATCAAAACAAGCGATTGTGTTTTGAGATTCAAAGTACCCAATAGTCACTTCTAACGACATTAAGTTATGATGCTTATCACTACAACCTAAAATAAAATCAATGAATAGATAAATGTACTGATTGAGAATAGATAAATGATTTTTATAGGACGTCAGTATGAGCTCCTATATTGCGAGAATTTCCATTGATAGGAATTAAAGGATTGGAACATTATCCTTTAAAAAATTGATTAGTTATTAAGTAAATCAAAGTTTGGAAATTCAAATTCTTCTATCTCTTCAGTTGAACAACAACGGATAAGTTAATTCATCGAAAAATGAATTGGTGATCAGTAAGGTATTTAATTATCTTACACAATCTCTTGAAAGGTATCGAATTTCTTTTTGAGAAAAAGAAAAGTTGGGAAATTTGAGACTAATGGAAACAAAATAAAGTAATAATAAACAGTAAAACTATTTGAGTAAGGAATTTCTCTATTTCGAATAAAGGTTAGCCAAGGAAGACTTCAATTGATTGAATGATCATAAGAACCCATATTATCCTTAGCTATATTCTCGAAAAGAGAAGAGATATAAATTTCCTTTCTAAGTCAAGATTAAGGAGCTGGAAGTGGCCTGACTATTGAGTGACAGTCGTAGTAAGTTTATAAAGGGACCAAGACTGTGATCAATGTGAGAATAGTTAAGATTGACAAAAACTAAACGGAATAGACTTTGTGTATAAATCAAAATGAGACATTGAGATGACTTGTGACTATTGGAAGTGACATGAACAGACTCCTTTAGTCAAGGCCAGACACTGGAATAGTTGTGCATAACCAAAAGTTTAAGTAACTCCATTTCATAATAACGATTCATTCACAGTGTAGAAGACTAGTGTAACGCGTTCACTTGTCTTTGAATAATTGAATGAATTAATGATAGTCGGAATAAAAAAGTATGTGAAGTTTCATTGGAGTCAATTAGAAGCTTAAGTATAAGTAAAAAATAGTCAATACATTCCCACATTATTATGAAAAGGGAAATTTCAGGTCAACGCGTTCTGATAAGACTTAGGATGTCAAACTATAAGTTTGATGAAGTGTGATATATTTTCATAAAGATCTTACCAGGATTAAAACTCCAAAAGTTGAAAGTTTTGAACCAAAGAAGTATATAATTGATATCAATGAATATGTTATATATTGGTTCAAATATAGTGCTACACCACGTGATCAGTGAGTGTTGAAGTTTTAAAAACACGAGGTGATTTTAAATTGGAGTTGATGTAAGATACCTGAAATGGCAGTGAAAATACAAATAAATGAAAAGAGACGTACAATTTACTGCTCAGTTAGTTAGTCTTATCTGTATTGGTTGAAAATGCTGAATAGAGGACATTGTATTTGACTTTGTTTGTTTGAAGAATTGAATATTCTTTCATTGTAATAGAGTAGAAATGAAAAAGATATAACATATTTATAAACTTGTATGCGACACAAGTTAAAATTTATACTATGAGAGTATAATCATGAAATATGTTGACATCTCTGTTTAAATACGTATGTCTACTCAAATTAAGGATAATTGTCTCTATTCGGGTAATGAGAGTAGTCTAATGAACAGAAATAGATGAGATTGATGAGTAATTGAACGAAATGAGGTTCTAGGTTAACTCATGGATAAAGAATGATTTGACAAAGTTAGAAAAGTCATTGATTTTCTAACAAATCAAAAGAAAAGTTAATTGAATTGGCTGACGAGTTGAAACTGGCAGTTGCTTTCTAGTCCACAATATAAATGATATTGTGAGTAGACATTTAGAGAATGAGTGAGAGTTGCACGATGTGTTAGATTTCATTTTCTGATCAGATTGTAATTTGAGATCTTTTGTATGGGATGACAGATGTAATTAGAGATCTATAGTCATGGGATGACTTGTGTAATTTCAGTTTTCTGTTGAGATATGTAGGAATGATGATAGATCGGATAGACACGCAACTCTACTTATTATCTAATGTCGTGCTTAAATATTATTTGCATCAATTATATTTAGACTGATGATAGTCTAAGAATTGGTCGATCGACAATTCTATTAAGGATGATTAGTGATGAGAAAAAAAACTGAGATGTGTACCTGAGTTTGGTAGATATGGAAAGAATCATCAACAGTTTGTGGAATTGTATTCAGTTAAGAATAAAAATGGTTTTATTGAAAAGCAAGATAGGCTAGATCTTGCTAAGTATTGATTCTTGAATAGGATTCAAGGTATGAGATGAGAAGTAAAGCACGGTTTATTGGATATTCCACAAAGCTGATTGTTAACTCGTCGGAAGTTCATAAATTGCTAGGATTAGCAAAGTAACATAGATAACCTTTCATTAAACCATGGAATTGAAAATGAAAAGTTGAAGTGTTTATGATCCCTACCACCGAGTTGTTGAATGCGGCAAAAGTGATTAGGTCTACTTAATGGTTCACCTTGGAAATAGTTTTACAATTTTGGATTAAAAGAGTTATATATGAAGGATCATTTTTTCATATCTCTTTTGGTTCATTTACCTGTAAGTTTAAATTTCGAGGACGAAATTCATAATTAGTTGGAAGATTGTGACATCCGAGAATTTCATAAACTTGATTAGGATATTAATTAAGCATTTTTTGATTTAATTTGTTATTTAAGTATCCAAGGTGGGACCCACATATTACGGACCAATGATCATATGTTAAATATTATTTTTACGTGTTGCATGCTTAGTGGATGTAATATACGTTATTTTGTCGTGAAGTTGAGTTGTGTTGAGGTGTATCCTCAATTTGTCATACTTGGGATTGCAAATGCGTGTCTGAATGACACGAGTGAAAATAAATTATTAGTTGTTTGAAAACTAATTAACCAAGTGTTAATCTTCACGTGAAGATTTCGTTTCGATTTGCATGCAAGTTAAGATTGGTTTAATGTAATGTGAGAATGAAGTTGGTACAAGACTTTGCCTCCACTTTTGTATCAGTTGGCGATGGTCGAGGTTGAGAATGAGTCTACATTGGTGCAAGTTTGGTTTAGCATGACAAGAGAATTGGTCCATAAAGGTTCAGTATGTCACAGACAAAGTTAAGATTTTTTGGGTTTCGATGTGACCAAAACCAGTGTTATGGCCATTTTACGGAGTTGGACTATTTTGTCGAGATTTTGGTTCAATTTGGTGAAAAATCGGATCGAAAGCGAGCATCGGAAGTTAAAGCAGGTCAAAATAAAAATTTTAGGAATTAATAAATAAAAAGAAATTAAGCTGCTGACAAGCAGCTGAGGGTTATATATAAATATGTATAAAAAATCAAATGAAATTCATTTCATTAGAAACGTTGAGCAGAATGTTTCGTTCCTTCAAAACCTAACCCTCTTAATTCGGTTTTTTGATTTGCAAGCTTTCGACGTTCAATTTTTACCCAGTTTCTTTCTGCAAAATCGTAGAGCATCGCAAGACAGTCAATTCGAGCTAAGTTTCCGCTGTGAAAATGAGGTATTTGGACCGCAATTTGGTAAATACTCAATGCTGGGCATTTTCCTTAATTCAATTTGAATTCTCATGATTTTTTGATTTCGTTTTGCGGGGTTTTGATTGGAATTAGTAGGAATTGCTGAAAATTGTCGTGTAGGTTGATGTGCGCCAATTTGGAATAAGTTTTGCTGACGTGGGTTAGGGTTTTGATGAATTGAACTAATGTGATTCAGTTGATAACTATTTTGGAGAATTTTTTTTTTGGTTGATATTGATTTACATTAGGTTTTTAGGATGAATGGATTATTGGTTTTGATTCAATTTGACTCCATAAGCTATGGAAATATTTTGATGTTGGTATCGAGTGGTTTCGTGGTGTTTGTTGTCGAGTTTTTAAGTTTTAATTGCGAAAATATTGATTTGGAAAGGTTTTTCAGTTCAAAATAAAATAAATTCTTGTTTTAAATTGTTTATATTTATTGTTTGGGGATTCTTGGGGTGAGTGTAGGACGTGAAGTTTCATTAAATGGTTATGAGAGTCTCTTAAGTTAGTTTAAGATAAACTGAGAGGTTTATATCTCAATTTTGGTCTACCATCAGATTGCAAAGTTGTAATTAAGCTTGCGGAGACTCTAAGTTTGTTGTAAATTTGAATTTGATATATATTGTGAACTACGGGGAGTTGTGAGTCCTTTTAGGCCTCTCCCCAATTCTGTTGTCTATTAGGTGGAAGTTTTTCGGCAGTCCATGTTTAAGGGAAGTGCTGTCGAGATTTTTATAAAAATACGGAGAATAATATGTATTATTTCCTAATTTACTCTAATCGAACAAATCATGAATTAAGTTTCATTGAGGATATAAATTTAGTTTTTGAGCCTTATTAAGGATTAAATTGCAAAGTATTTTGAAGTCAAAGTTGAAAGAATAGATTAGGTTGACTAGATTATCAGGGGATTAATGTAATCTTGGTCGGTCAGTCGTCCTAATGACAAGGGGGCTGACATTTCACCAAATAGACGGTAGAATTGGAAAAGGTCTAAAAGGGCTCGTAACTCCCCGCTGTTCACAATATATATCAAATTCAAGTTAATAAACTAACTTAGAGTCTCTGATAATTTAATTTCAACTTTACAATCCCAAAAAGACCTAAATTGAATATAAACCTTCTCAACTTATTTAAATTTCTAACTTAGGAGACTCTCATAACCATTCAAAGTAACTTCACGTCCTACACTCACCCTAAGAGTCCCAAAACAATATATATAAACTATTTACAAAAAGAAAATTAAACTTTATAACATGAAAATAATCACCACAATCTTCGAGTCTTGTCCTTTTGTCTCTTGTCTTCACAAAAAATCTGACACCATAAAAAACAACTCGAAAATGTCAGGTAAGTAAATCATACAATGATCTGTACTCCTACATTTGTTAGTCTGATACATGGAGACATGTAATTGCATTTCCAAATAATCAATAAATATATGCGTCAACATGACATGCGATCCACTCTGTCATTTTCTCCTAACTATAATTAGACGTCGATTTCCAAAAATAGTACTGAGACAATATTAAGAGATAATGAAATGCAGAGATAACTTGTCTGCGTTAGACTCCGCTAGTCTCACTAGACGGCATAGAGGCATGATTGAAATCAAGTTTCAAGCAAACCAGTCTCTGAAATAAGCTTATCCCCCTCACTCTCTTTATGTATACATGACCAAGAATGATAAAATGCAATACAGACTATGATACAATTACAGTTACAAAAATATTCCTTAAATAGTAAAAATCACAGTAAGGTTTACTTACAACCAAACAAATTTTAAGCTTAATTTTTTGAGGTTCCCGGAGCATCGGATCACCTTGAATATGGTTCCAATAGGTTCCTTACATACCCAATTATATTATGGGTTAAGCTTCGACTGAAACCAAATGATGAAACCCAATGAAAACTGCGACGAAAGTACGCTTAAGAACAGTTTCCAAAATTATTAATTTATATAACTGTTTCAACTGGCTTTCAACTAACCAACTTGAGGTAACTTTTTAACCTTGAACACCTCAATATTTGCCATGATGACCTAAAAAAAACTTGTAGTACTCATGTAATACTTTTCATAGACTCCAAGAACATTCAAATCGGATAACCGACATAGAAGTTATGAGTTTTCTAATATGGCTTGTCAACTAGGCAAACTTTATTTTATTTTGAACTGAAAAACTTCTCTAAATCAATATTTTCACAATTAAATCTTCAAAACTCCATAAAAAACACCACAAAACCACTCGATTTCAACATCAAAATATTCCCCACAGATCGTTGAGTCAAATTGGATCAAAACCATTAATCCATTCATCTAGAAATCCAATTTAAATCAATATCAACTATAAAGCATCTCCAAAATAGTTATCAACTTAATCGCATTAGATCAATTAATCAAAACCCTAACCTACGTTGGTGGGATTTGTTCCAAATCGGTGCATATCAACCCAATACATCAATTCACAACCATCCCTACCAATTTCTATCAATATCCCGCAAAACAAATAGAGAAATCACGAGAATTCAAATTGATTGAGGAAAAATGACCTGAATTGAAAATTTACCAAAATTTGAGCCGAATGCCTCATCTCTGCCGCGAAAACTTGGCTCGAACTGACCGTCTCGCGATGCTCTACAATTTTGCGAAAAGAAATCGGGTGAAAATCGGACGTTTGGAGATCGCGAAACAAAAGAGTAAGTTGAAGGGTTTAGGGAACGAAAGAAATGTCGTTATGTTGAAAATCAAAACAAACGTTTTGATTTTTATATATATAATTATATATAAACCCTTTACCGCTTGTCAGCAGCTTGATTTCTTTTTATTTATTAATTCTCGAAATCCCTATTTTGACGTGCTTTAACTTCCAGCTCTCTTTTTCAATTTGAATTTTGACCAAATTGAACCAAACTCTTGAAAAAATAGTCCATCTTCATAAAATGTCCATAACACTGGTTTTGGTCACACAAAAACCCAAAAATCTTAACTTTGTCTACGACATACTAAAATCTTATGGACCAATTTTGTTGCCATATTTGGTCAAACGTGCCCTGATTTAGACTCAATATCAATTGCAGCCACCACTAACTAATACGAAACTCGAGGCAAAGTCTTGTACCAACTTCGTTCTCACATTATATTACCATCAATCCCGACTTGCACGCAAACCGAGATGAAATCTTTATGTGAGGATTAACACTTGCTTAATTAGTTTTTGAACAACTAATGATTTATTTTCACTCTTGCCCTTCAGGCACGCACTTGTAACCCCGAGTATGAAAAATCGAGGATTCACCTCAACAGACCTCGACTTCCCGACAAAATAACGTATATTACATCCACTAGGCATGCATCAAGCAAAAATAATATTTAAACATATGATTTTCGGTCCGTAATACGTGGGTCCCACCTCGATACTTAAATTGCAAATTAAATTTGAAAATACTTAATTAGCATCCTAATCAAGTTTATGAAATTCATGGATGTCACGATGACACTGACTGAGAAAAATACCGACTTTGATTTGACTCTTGAGACCAGACTGACTAAAGAGTATAAAAGGTACAAACTGCAGAAGTTCAGTTGGGATCTCGATGTGTTGGAAGCAGAAAAACTCATTAGGAATCAGGAGCAGATCCAGAGACTTTTGAGGTTAAATGATAGCAAGAGGCCTGGGTTGGTAGCTTTTTCCTTCTCAGGGATGCAGACACCTGGTAGACTAACCTGGTATCCACCCAAGGAGAGCCGCAATCATGGAAGGACTTCAAGAGATTGTTCAACCAAAATTTCTTTCCACCATCGGTGATGATAGCTAAGAGTTCGAAATTCATGCATATCCGACCGAGACTGGGAGAGTTCGTGATTCAGTATATAAGGAGATTCTAGCAGCTGATGTTGTTTATTGATGGAGTGACCGACACTGATAGGGACCAGCTCCACTTCTTCTATGTAGGGTTGTTTCCAGCCATCGGGGGCACATTTGTTAAGACCGAGCCGAGTAACCTGAACTGCTTCGGTAAGATAGTCACATTCCAAATTCCCGAGCAGTCAAAGTTCAGTTTTCATGACGACTCGACACTACTTCATAGTATCATTGGTATAGTGGCTATGAGCCATGAGATGGAGACATTCGCCAGTATTCTAAGTACAATAGAGAAATCAGTGGTGACTATTAAGGAGGTGCATTTGTGTGAGTTCCCAGATGTGTTCCCTGACTATTTACCGGGATTACCACCACCACGCGAGATTGACTTTATTATTCACCTAGTCCCTGGGACGAAGCCTATTTCAATACCTCCATATAAAATTGCACCAAAGGAGTTAGAGGAGTTGAGGACCCAATTTGAGGAGTTAATGAGTTTATGATTTATTCAACCTAGCATGTCTCCATAGGGCGCTCCAATACTATTTGTGATTAAGAAAGATGGGAGTTTAAGACTTTGCATCGATTACAGGCAGTTGAATCGTGTTACGATCAAGAGCAAATGTCCACTTACTCGAATAGATGACTTGTTTGATCAATTGAGAGGCGTAATGTGGTTTTCCAAGATTGACTTGAGGTCAGGGTACCACCACTTCATTAAGATAGAGAGAAAAACTTTATTTAATTCACGTAATGGTCATTACGAGTTTGTCGTCATGCTGTTTGGGCTGATGAATGCACCGACGATGTTTATGGACATGATGCACCGCGTGTTGAAACAGTGCTTAGACCATTTCATGATTGTATTCATAGATGATATTTTGATCTACTCCAGGACTCGTAAGGATCACGAGGTTCATCTCGTGATAGTGTTACAGACATTGAGAGAGCACCGACTTTATGGTTAGTTTAGTAAATGTGAGTTCTGGTTGTCAGAGGTCAGATTTTTTGGGCATGCAGTTAGAGTTAATGGAGTGGCAGCGGATCCTTCGAAGGTCCAGGCAGTGATGGATTGGCATACCATACAATCAGTGAAAAATATTCATAGCTTTTTTGATTAAGCAGGGTATTATCACGAGGTACCATTATCTATTGTGTCTGATAGAGGATCGCAGTTCACGTCCATATTGTGTAGGTGCATGCAAGCACAGTTTGGCACGAGGTTATAGCATAGTATGACGTTCCACCCGCAAACTGATGGACAGTTAAAGAGACTGATTCAGGTGTTAGAGGACATGCTCAGAGCATGTATGTTGCAATACAGTGGGTCGTAGGATGAATATCTACCTTTGTGTGAATTTACCTAGAATAATAGTTACTAGGCTAGCATCAGGACGACATCGTTTGAGGCACTCTATGACAAGCCATGTAGATCGCCAGCATGTTGGGCAGAGCCTGAGGATATAGAGGCAGTTGAGCAAGAGATTATGGTGGATCACATAAAGAAGATACAATTGATACGTTAACTCTTCAGGGAGTTCAAAAAAGATAAAAGAAATATGTTGACAAGTACCGAGATGGGTTAGAGCACAAAGTGGGAAACTATATTTATCTAAAAGTTTCACCATTAAAAGGTCGCAAATAGTTCAAAATTAAGGGAAAACTCACGTTGAGGTTTATAGTCCATTTCAGAATTACAGAGATAGTTAGCAAGGTTGCTTATAAGTTTGAGTTACCACCGCAGTTGGTAGGCGTTCATTAGTGTTCCATATATCGATGCCGAGATTGGACATGTCAAGAGCGGGAAACAGACCGATAGTGGACCTGACTCAGATTGACCTAGTCGAGAATATTACATACGAGGAGCAACCTATGCAGATTTTGGACCGCAAGGTACAAAGATTGAGGAACAAAAACATCCTGTTAGTCCTCATCAAGTGGCAACATCACGGAGACGAGGGATTGACGTGGGAGCGAGAGTCTTATATGCGCGAGAGTTTCCCATTTCTCTTTTAATTTAATTAAGTAACTTCGTTTTATATATTTCAATTTCGATGACGAAATTCTTATTAGTTGGGAAGACTGTAACGACTCTAATAAATCTAATCCTAATCATTTGCCTAATAGGACTGTGATGTGGCAGCGAATCTTATATGGCGACTCAGTCAGAACTCAGGCGTCGACACCGTGGTAAATATAATATTTTATTATTGTGTGATGCTTGCATATATGTTATATACTCTTATATATGCGAATTCATATCATTCAATCGTCAATTTTGAGAAAGGGAATCACCTCGAGAGGTGTGCGTGCACGAGTATTTGGGTGAGTCGATGATATCAATTTACGTTAGGTCAAATGGAAATTAATTAATTGAAATACCTAAGTTAAGTTGTGAGGGACATTTTAGTCATTTCATAAATGAGAATTTAAAACAAAAAACTAAATAAGAATAATGTGGTGTTAAATTTTGGTGGTGTATGGAAAGATTAGGAGAAATTAAATTAAACAAAAGAAAATATGTGGTAGGGGTTCACCCACCTAATGAGAGTATAAAAGAGAGATGGAGAGTAAATTTATTTAGGTTAGAGGTGGTGTAGAGGTGGTGGTGAAGAAGGAAATCATTTGCTATTGAAGATCTTGATTAAGCCAAGTAAGTTAACCCTTAATTTTATTAAAATTGATGTTATGGATTAAATGCATAGTAGATTTGATGAATTTATTGTTTATAGTTTCATTTTGTGGAGTTGATCTTAATTGAGTGATTAAAAGAAAAAAAAAGTATTGTTATAGATTTTTCAAGAGAAGAACGAAAGAAAGAAATAAAGAAATGTTGAAAGGAAAGAAAAGAAAAGAAAAGAAAAAAAAAGAAAAAAAAGGAGGGGTTAGACTGGGCCGAGCTTGAGCCCGCCCTACAGGGGGCTGGACTGGGTGCGGTTGAACCGGACCCGGTTCAAGGGGCCCAAACCCCATTTTAATTTAAAAAATACATTTTATATATTAATTAATAAAAATCATAAAAAATAACAGAAAGTCCAGAAAAATTAAAGAAAAATAGGGAAAAATTTGGAAAAATAAGAAAAGTAACAAGAATTGTAGGAAAGTGAGTTTAGATATTTTTAGAGAAATTTCACAACGAAATTTTCCTCAAAAAATGTGCTACCACTATAAATTCCATATTTTGAACTTTTTTGGGATTTAAAAATCTAAGTCATATTAATAGGCTCAAATACATATAATTCATTGTAAATTGATATCAGGGGCATAGGGGACTAATGTCGGGTATTGGGTACATATTTCGAGGCATGTGGGAGCTGCGATTGCTTGGTATTTTGTGTATTGAGGTAAGTAAACCAGTAAGAAATTCAATATTAATTCTTTTCATTTCCTTGCTTTATTTGATGAAATGATTGCCATTAGTGGACTCTACTTCCCTACCGAGTGACCTAGAGTCTAAGTGGTCAGGTTTAGTCGTGTCACTTGCGTGTTAAGTAGCCAACTGGCTTTCATGGCTTCTCGACGAGTCTGAATCCTTCGAGTGAGCATCCGCCATGTGTCGTGGCTCTTCTCAGGTATTCGAGTTCCATTGCAGTTAGGCATACAGTTAAGTTTGTGCTCCCTTTGGACTTTTCTCGTGTAGCAGCTTAAGTGAGCCGATAGTGCCAAACAAATTAGGTGCGGTCAAAGCGGCTTGACCATCCATACTAGTTTTAGATACATGTACGTTTTTATTTGAAGTTGTGGTCATTTGCGTATATATTAAATGGCTTGGAGAAGATGATGAATAGTGTATGTGCCCACAAGAGACATCTGTGCCCACAAGGCACGTTTGTGCCCACTAGGGACTTCTGTGGTCACAAAAAATGTATGTGCCTATAGGGGATGTTTGTGACCATAGGGATTGCTTCAACAATGTCATTACAACTATGCAATATAAAAGTTATCTAACGTACCGAAACTATACCAGGAGCCTAGAGAACTAGTGTCAGGTATTGGACATGCGGTTGAGGCGAGCGATTGTCGGAGTAGCTTAGGATATTGCGTGGTTTGAGGTAAGTAAACCTATATGGAAATTATTTCCATTTCTTTCCTTATATTTATCTTAAATCACAGTTGCTTGAATTGTTATATTCGATTTGTAAAATATGATCAATTATTGTTTTACATTTGAACTTTATATCCATATCATGATTGTGATGACTTCCCTTGTTGATAATTTCTTATCTTGGTTAAATGAACCTTGTTGTTGATGTGACTGTTATTCATAGTTGAGCGTGGCTAGTGTGATGTTCTGATTCGAAAGGGATAGGGGTCTCAATTGAGCAATTCAACCGACTAAATTTCGCGGGCATGTTCGGGGCTGAGTTTTTAGTCTAACCAAGATGTTAGGGCTAGATTTTGAGAGTATATCAAGGATACCCTTTCAGGCTTGGGCTCACATAGGGCTTGGAATTCTCGCAAATGTATCGAGAAATCACCCTATAAGGATGGGGCGGGGTTCCTTTTTATGGTCTGAAGAGCCGCTACTGGTGAGTAGTTGCTTCTCTTCCTGTAGGCTGAAGGACACCTCGAATTGAGTCTAAGGCACCCTAGACATATCCGAACTTAGTATCACTCCTATCGCACCTTTAATTTTTGTATATGCACTTACTGACTTACTAGTTAACCTTGGTAACTTCTTGCATGCAGTTGTTTTTGGACATGTCTTTAGTTACACATCTTTCTATTCAAGAAATGTGGATAAGTGGCCTCAAGATTTACTAATTAGGATTTTCATCTTTGGTGACAATTGCAGATCCATCGTGTAGCAGACCGGGGAAAGAGAAGATTGACGACTACCTCTAAACCCTTAGGGATTGTTTGCTACTCTTTTGTGTTAGTTTACTTGTTTGTATTTACGTTATATGTGTTTTATATATTATGGGTTATATATTAGGTTGAGATATTAGACTCCCCGACTGATGCATGATGTTACATATTTATCATCACTTTTAATATACATACATGTGATCTGTTTCCTAGTTTCCACATATATGTGTTTTATGATTGCTTCCACAATATTTTAAAGACTTCCGTTAAATTATTAAAATGTATAAAAAGAATTTAATTAACTCGGATAAGTTTGAATAATGAGAAACAAAAAATACTTATCCTGAACACGAGTTATGAGGAGAATAAGACAAAGGATGACTAATACGTTGTTAAGTCCTACGTGACTGAGATTAAGGCTTAATGATGGGATTAGGCTAGGCGTTGCACTGATTAGAGGTTAAGGCCATCACAATGACCCACCGATTCAAAAAGCAATTCTTTTGTAACAGCGAATCGTTGGGGATATGACTGACTCCAAATTTCACTTAATTGATAGGTTTCTATCATCGATTTGGCCAATGATTCCCAGTGTTATATTGATTCACTAGGGAATTGTTAGGCTTAGGTTAATTTTTTTCAATTTATTCCATAATTGACTTATATATCATTCATTAAAATTTATATTAAGGTAGAATTGACTTAATATTTGAAAGTTTAATTTGAATATGTAACTAACTAAATAATTTCATTAATTAAATAAATAAATAATTTATATTAAGGCCATATAAGCAAAAACAACTCGATCACTCCCCCATAATTGAAATTACCTTGGAGTTTAAATTCTGAAAATATTTTCAATACAAGAGTCAAAAAGTGAGAGAATACAAACATGCTATATTAAACTAAACTAAAGTTCCAATAAAATTAAATAAACATAAAATATGGGCTACCTCCCATAGAGCACTTTTGTTTACTATTGTTGGCTCGATTGAACCCTTCTAGAATTAGGTTGGTTCTCTAAACTTGAATTTAAGATTATCCACTCCAGTGCCATTCCAAAAAAAAAGAGTGCTCAACCATTAATCGTCAAAGTGATTTTTTTGTTTAGAATATCCACGACAGCGTGATTAGTGGCTAAGAAAGGTTGTCATAAGATTAAAGGAGAATCTTCATTAATAAAATGTGGCATGACCAAAAAGTTCGCGGATACAGTGTTTGTGAAATCTGAGAATTTCATGAACTTGATTAGGATGCTAATTAAAAATTTTAGATTTAATTTGAAATTTTAGGTATCCGATGTGGGACCTACACGTTACAGATCGGAGATTATGAATTTAAATATTAATTTTGTGTCGCATGACTAGTAGATGTATTATACTATTTTGACGCGAAATATGGTCAAGTTGAATTATATACGCAGTGTCCACGAGTTTCAGAACGCGTTGGGAATATTTCTCAATTTTTGACAAAATTGAGATATTTTTTGGGATTTAATTTGGACATAAATTGAATAGACAATCACGAAATTAAATAGAATATTTACTAAATTGGTGGGCGCCTAGTGACACGTGGGGTCGAGGGTGACACGCGTGGGATTTATAATAGTGTGCACGCCCGATGATTGTTGTTGGCGTGCGTGACGAATTTATAGCCGCTAAAATCTATAAGTGTATATATATTTATATATATAGTTTATATATATATATATATAAATATATAATAAATGAATCCTATAGTTTAATTTGAATTGTTTAGAACATTAGACTCGCCTCGAGATAAGCGTAAGCATCGAGGAAGAAAATGGTTGAATGTTTGATGTTGGAAAGTTGTCCACATCTCGAGATGCGTGTAACCACATCTCAAGGAAAATTAAGTGGTGTATGGTTAGTTATAAAACCATTTGATCAACCTCGAGATACGCGATATGTATCTTGAGGAGATCAATATAATTGATCTCATCTAATTCAGTTAAGATGTGATGTTTGGTTAATAGCCACAATATCAGCTTCGAGATACACAACACGTATTTCAAGAAAGATCAAAGTCTAATATAGAACTATCAAATCTGCCTCGAGAGTCATGCAATGCGAATCTCGAGAAAATCTTAATACTTATCTTCAAAACAACACAAAACCGCCTCAAGATATTGATTCTCATAGGAATATCGAGATTGGGAGAAAGGGAGACAAAGAGGAAGTGATCAAAAGAGAGATCGCGACCAAGGTGAGTTGGAGTTGTTGTTGATTGTCATGTTGTTGCGTTGTTGTTGTGTGTTGTTCATGTTGTCGTTGGTTGTTGTTGTTGTTCTTACTGTGTCGTTGGTTGATGGATTGGGGGACCGTGTGTGATTGAATTTGTTGTTGTTTGTCATCTGTAGGATTAGAGGTGGTGAGGAGATGTTGAGTGAAATTGGAATAAAAAAAGACGAACAACAGCAGGGGAATAAGTGAGGAAGAAGATGGGTTTAATCCTCTAGAAGAATAAAAAATAAAAATGGGAGATTTATATGAAAAATGAGGATACCAAAATCTTGAGGATTTATACCAGGGTTTTTCCTCGTAATGCATGTTATGACATCGAAAATGCTCGAGGTTTGGAAAATTGTGTAAAAGCCTAATCAATGTTAATTCTCGATTCTCAACTACTATTTGCATTCAAAATTGGGATCTGGACATCCGAGGAGTTGGTTTGGAGTGATTCCGAGTCTTTAGGACTTAAGAATGCTAAAATAACTCATAAAACTGGTCAAAACCTTTAGAAATTCAAATATGGAACTTATTAATATTTCTTAATGATTTTAGGTAACGTCAAGGATTTCGAAATCACTCAGAACAAAGCTCATGGAATATGTTCAAAGTACGTGAAAGTCGAGAAAATGTTGTGTGAGGCTTCGTAACCAACTTTGAGTTGGTTTGGTGGTAAGTAAACCCTACATTGATCTTTACTATTGATTGAATATCTTTATACCTATAACTATATCATAATCTGCATTGCATTTTTATCATTTTTGGTCATGCATACATAGAGAGAGTGAGGGGGATAAACTTGTTTCAGAGTCTGGTTTGCTTGAAACTAGGTTTCAATCCTACATCTATGTCGTCTAGTGAGACTAGCGGAGTCTAACGTCGATAAGTTATCTCTTTATCTCATGATCACTTAATTATGTCTCTATACTATTTTCGGAAGTCGACATCTGATTATAGTTAGGTGACAGCAACATAGCGGATTGCATGTCATGTTGACGCATATGTCTTATTCTTTATTTGGAAATGAAATTACATGTCTCTATGTATTAGACTAACAATTGCAGGAGTACATATCAATATAGGATTTTACTTTCCTGACATCTTTGAGTTGTTTTTTTATGGTGTTAGATTCTATATGAAGACAAGGGAAGAATAGACAAGACTCGAAAATTGTGGTAATTATTTTCAAAAGTTAAAGTAAATTCTTGTTGTAAATTATTGATATATATTGTTTTGAGAATTTTAGGGTGAGTGTAGGACGTGAAGTTTCATTGAAGGATTGTAAGAATCTCCTAATTTAGTTAAAATAAGTTGAGAAGGTTTTGTTTCAATTTTGGTTATTTTTTATTCGTAAAATTGTAATTAAGCTATCAGAGACTCTAAGTTTATTTATAAATGTGAACTTTATATATTGTGAACTGCGGGGAGTTGTGAGTCCTTCTAGGCCTTTCCCCAATTTTGATGTCTATTAGATGAATGTTCCGGCAAGCCACTTTTAGGGGAAGTGCTGCCGAGATTTTATTAAATACTAATATGATTTTCTTAATTTGCTCCAATAAAATAAATCATGAATTAAATTTCATTGAGGATATAAATTTAGTTTTGGAGTATTATTAAAGGATCTGAATGAAAAGTATTTTGAGGTCAAAGTCTTAAAAATGGATTAGGCTGACTAGATTATCAGGGGATTAAGGTAATCTAGACCTATCAGTCGTCTTAATGACGAGGGGCTGACAAACTTGGTATCACAGCCTAGGATTAGCTTAATTTGTGGATAAACTTTGGTTGATAACTAAATAATGATTGAGCACGATTTGTTGGGAAGTGACCTTGAGCTGAGGTATTTGAATTGTTGTGTTATATTTATGATGTATATTTATGTATTATCACCAAGTATGTGATAGGAAGTTTATTATCCTTATCCGTTTGAAACTTAACTCGTAAGATATGATAAGTGAGAATAAGAACAAACAATTAGAGAAAGAATAAACTTATGAAATGAAACTAAGCGTGACTCGAAATGAAATGGACTCGAGAAGTCTAAGGTCACAAAGGTGTTGTGAGTAGTTCGATACTAATATAACTGATGAGAGTTACAAGTTATGAAACCAATAGGAAATTGGTTGAATAAGAAGTATATATGATTCCGAATATAAGTACTGAACATGGATTTCTTAGAAATTGAAAATACTAAACTATTGCAATTTTTAAACTATCAGGAAAGCATTAAAATAGACTTAAATCAAGTCTCAAACGATTAAGAATTGTTTGGAAAACATAAAATGAAATTGAGACTTGTGGAAGCACAAGATATGGATATCTTGAATTTTACAATAAGGTTAGTATCAGTTGCATGGTTAACTCGGGAAGACCTATTATATAAAATATTGGTTTGATTCATATCCAATTAGGAGTTGCTTTTAAAAATGTCTCAATGAAAAGAAAAAGAAAATGAAACACGTGGTTTTCGAAAATAGAAATTGATTAGACAAACTGAACTTGACTGGAAAATCACATTAGGATTGTGATAGAACTATTCAAGTTGTCTAACTCGATTTCTACTAAAATAAAATTTTGAAGCAAAGTATTGTCTCCTTTCCAAAACAAAACACAATAAAATTGGAATAGAACCATGGTTTAAACAATCAAATGGCTTCTAAAAAGAAGTATATAATGTTTTTTATTATATATTACTCAAGTTACTTATTCATAAGTGACATTGAGTATAGTTGTTCTATGAGTCTAATGAAGAACTGATAAAACAAATGGAAATACATGAGTTAGAAGTAATCTTTGTCAAGATCAGATTAGGTGTTGTTAAATAAAGATCAGTGAAATTTCTAACTTGAAAATGAAAGTGTAGTGATAAGATCAACGTGTTAAAAGTTAAGGTGTTGGGGAAGTGGTCTAATATTAGCTTGGATTAGCTATTAAACATTAATATAAGTGATTGTATTTTGAGATTAAAAGTACCCGATAGTCACTTCTAATCAAATTAAGTTATGATGCTTATCACTACAACTTAAAATACAACTAAGGAAGATATAGACGTATTGATTGAGAATCAGTAAATGATTTGTATCGGACGTCAATATGAGCTCATACATTGCAAGGATTTTCATTTATAGGACTAAAAAGGATTGAAACGACATCCTTTAGGAGTTTGATTAGTCATTAAGTTAATCAAAGTTTAGAAATTCAAATTTTTCTATATCTTCAATTGAATAATAATGGAAAGGTGAATCCATCTAAAAGTAATTTGACGAATAGTAAGATGCAAAGTCATCTTACACAGTCTCTTGAAAAGTATCGAATTTTTTTTTAGAAAAAAAAGTCGAGAAATTCGAGACTAATGGAAACAACTAAGGCAATAACAAATAGTTAGTATGTTTGAGTTAGGAATTTCTCTATTTTGAATAAAGAATAGCTAAGAAAAACTTCAATTGACTGAATGATCATAAGAAGTCGCACCGTCCTTTACTATATTTTCGCAGAGAAAAGTGATATGAATTGTTTTCTAAGTCAAGATTAAAGAGCAATAAGGGGCCTGGTTGTTGAGCAAAAGTTGTGATAAGTTTATAAAGGGACTAAGAACGAGATCAATGTGAAAATAGCTAAGATTTACAAAAACCAAACAGAATAGACTCTGTGTATAAAATAAAATGAGACGTTAAGATGACTTCTGACTGCTGGAAGTAACACGAATGGACGCCTTTAGTCAAGGTAAGACACTGGAGTAGTTGTTCATGACAAAAGTCTAAGTAACTCCGTTTCATAATCACGATTCATTCACAACGTAGAAGATCGTTGTGATGCGTCTATTCATCTTTGAATAATCGATTGAATTGATGATTATCAGAATAAAAGAGTCTATGAAGTTTCTTTGGAGTCAATTGGAAGTTGAAGTGTAGGCATATAAATGGTTAATAAATTCTCACATTAATATGAAAAAAGGGAATAACAAGTTAATGAGTCCCGATAAGACTTAGGATGTCAAACTATAAGTTTGATGGAACCTAATTTATCTTCACAAGGATCTTACGAAAAAAAATCAAACTCTAAAAGTTAAAAATGTGGAACCAAAGTAATATATAGCTAATATCAGTGAATATGTTGTATATTGGTTCAATTGTAGTGCTACACCACTTGATTAGTCGGTGATGAAGTTTAAAACACTATGTTATCTTAAGTTGGAGTTAATATAAGATACATATATGATGGTGAAAATGCAAATGAAATGAAATGAGGCGTACAACTTACAACTCAGTTTATAAGCCTTATCTTTGTTAGGTTGGAAATGTTGAATAGAGGACAGTGTATCTGACTTGATATGTTTGAAGAATTGATTATTCTTCTACTGTACTGAGTAGAGGCAAAGAGAGATATCATATTTATAATTTGTATGAAATACAAGTTTAAAGTTATACTATAAGAGTATAGTCATTGAAATATGTCGAAATCTCTATTTAAATACGTACGTTTACTCAATAAAAGGATAACCGTCTTAATTCAAGTAATGATAAAAACCGGAGTAGCGATCAATATAACCTGGAAGAAATGGAAAGTTAAGAAAATAAAATGAGGTTCTCAGTGAGCTCATGAATAGAGAATGATTTGATGAAGTTAGAAAAATCGTTAATTTTCTAACCAGTCAAAAGAAAAGTTAAGTGAATCAACTGACGAGTTGGAATTGGTAATTGCTTTCTAGTCCACAACCTAAATAATATTGTGAGTAGACATTTAGAGAAGGAGTCAGAATTGCATGATGTGTCATGTTTCATTTTCTAATCAGATTGTAAATCGAGATCTCTTGTCATGGGATGACAG
Source organism: Stephania cephalantha (assembly GCA_039657325.1). Lineage (NCBI taxonomy): Eukaryota > Viridiplantae > Streptophyta > Magnoliopsida > Ranunculales > Menispermaceae > Stephania > Stephania cephalantha. The sequence continues at coordinate 31,843,684 of CM077569.1, forward strand.
ATGTAATTAGAGATCTATATTTATGGGATGACTTGTGTAATTCCAAGTTTCTCTTGAGAAATGGTGGAATGGTAGTGGATCAAATAGACATGCAACTCTACTTAGTATCTGATGTTTTGCTCAAATATTATTTGCACCACTGTGTAATTTTAGACTAACAATAGTCTAAGAATTGATCAACCGACAATTCTAATAAGGGATGAATAGTGACGAGAAAGTAAATAGGTATGTGTATACCGAAATTTGGTGGATGGAGAAAGAGTTATCAACGGCTTACGGAATTGTTATCAATTAATAATGAAAATAGTTTTATTGAAAAGTAAGATAGACTAGATCTTGTTATGTATTGAAGCTTGAATGGGATTCAAGGCATGAAATGTGAAGTAAAGTAAGGTTATTGAATATCCCACAAAGTTGATTGTTTAACTGGTCAGAAATTCACAAAATGCTAGGATTGGCAAAGTAACTGAGATGAATTTTCATTAAACCAAAGACTTAGAAATATAAAGTTTAAATTTTTATGATCTCTAACACCAAGTTGGTAATTGCAACAAAAGTGATTGGGTCTACTTAACGGTTCACCTTGAAAATAATTTTTATAGTTTTGAATTAAAAGAGTTATATATGAATGATTATTTTCTCATATTTATTTTTGTTCAATAATTCGTGAGTTTAAATTTTGAGGATGAGATTTTTAATTAGTTGGGAAGATTGTGAAATCCGAGAGTTTCATAAACTTAATTAGAATCCTAATTAACCATTTTTGAATTTAATTTGGGATTTAGGTATTTGAGGCGGGACCCACGCGTTACGGATCAGAGATCATAAATTTAAATATCTTTTTGTGTTGCATGACTAATGGGTGTATTATACTCTATTCAATGCGAAATAGGGTCAAGCTGAAGTATATATGCGGTATCCTCGAGTTTCAAAACGCGTTGGGAATATTTTTCAGTTTTTGATGAAATTTGGGTATTTTTCGAGGTTTAATTTGGACATAAATTGAATAGATAATCACGAAATTAAATAGAATAGTTAATAAATTGGTGGGTGCCTAGTGACACGCGAGGTCGAGAGTGACATGCGTGGGATATATAATAGTGTGCACGCCCGAGGATGGTCGTTGGCGCGCGTTGCGAATTTATAGCCACAAGAATATATAGATGTATATATTTATATATATAGTTGATATATAAATAAATATATAATAAATGAATCATATAGTTTGATTTGGATTGTTTAAAACATTGGATTCGTCTCGAGATACGTGTAGCATAAGCATCGAGGAAGGAAATGGTTGAACGTTTGATGTTGAAAAATGGTCCATGTCCAGAGATGCGTGCAACCACATCTCAAAGAAAATCAAATGGTGTATGGTTAGTTATAAAACCATTTGATCAACCTCGAGATACGCGATACGTATCTCAAGGATATTAATATAATTTATCTCATCTAAGTCGATTAAAATGTGTTTAATAGCCATAAGATTGATCTCGAGATACGCAACACGTATCCCTAGAAAAATAAAAATATAATATGGAACCATCGAATCTGCTTTAAGATTTGTGCAATGCAAATCTCGATAAAATTTTAATATTTATCTTTAAAATAACACAGAACTGCCTCAAGATATCGATTCTCACAATGAGATCGAGATTGGGAAAAGGGCAGACCGAGAGGGAGAGATCAAACGAGAGATCGAGAACAAGGTGATTTATAGTTGTTGTTGATTTTCTCGTTACTCCAGTGTTGTTGTGTGTTGTTGTTGTTTTCGTTAGTTGGTTGGTTGGTTGTTGTTGTTGTATCATTGGTTGATGGATTAGGGGACTGGGTGTGATTGAATTTGTTGTTGTTTATTGGCCGTAGGAGTAGACGTGAAGAGGAGAAGCTGAGTGAAATTGAAAAAAGGACGAAAAACAACAGAGGAACAAGTGAAGAAGAAGATGGGGTTTGATCCCCCAGACCGGATCGAACCAGGTCTGGTTCAGGGGTAAAACTTAAAGAAAAAAGGAAAGGAAAAAAGTAAAAAATGGAAAAAAGATTATTGTAAAATAGAAAAAAATCAAAAAAATTATATTTTTTGACAAATAAATAGAAATGGAAGATTTTTATGAAAAATGAGGCTTTCGGGATTTTTTCGAAGATTTATATCAAGTTTGTTTCTAGTAATGCGTGTTACGACACCAAAAATGCTCAAGATTTGGAAAATTATTTAAAAGCTTAGCAAGGTTAATTTTCGATTTTGAACCCATATTTGTAATCAAAATTAGGACTCGGATATTTGAAGAGTTTATTTGGAGTGATTCTGGGTTTTTAGGATTTGAGAATACCAAAATAACTCAGAAAATTGGTCGAAACCTTTAGAAATTCGAATATGAAACTTATTCGAATTTCTCAATGATATTAGGTAACGTCCAGGATTCTAAAATCACACGGAATGAAACTCTGGGAATAGGTTCGAAACACGTGAAAGTCCGGAAAACATTGTGTAAGGCTTCGTAACCAACTTTGAATTGGTTTGGTGGTAAGTAAACCATACAGTGATCTTTACTATTGATTGAATATCTTTGTACATGTAATTGTATCATAGTTTGCATTGCATTTTATCATTCTTGATCATGAATACATAAAGAGAGTAGGGGGGATAAGCTTGTTTTGGAGTCTGGTTTGCTTGAAACTAATTTCAATCCTACCTCTACACCGTCCATTAAGACTAGCAGAGTCTAACATCGTCAAGTTATCTCTGCATTTCATGATCTTTTAATATTGTCTCTGTACTATTTTTGGAAGTCGACATCTGATTATAGTTAGGAGACAAAAACAGAGTGGATTGCATGTCATGTTGACGCATATGTTTTATTGTTTATTTGGAAATGCAAATACTTGTTTGTTTATAAATGTGAACTAGATATATATTGTGAACTGCGGGGTTGTAAGTCCTTCTAGGCCTCTCCTTAATTCTATTGTATATTAGGTGAATGTTCCGACAGGCCAATTTTAAGGGAGGTGCCGCCGAGATTTTATTAAATACGGACATGAATTTTTAATTTGCTCCTATAAAATAAATCATGAATTGGGTTTCATTGAGGATATAAATTTAGTTTTGGAGCATTATTAAAGGATCTGAACGAAAATTATTTTGAGGTCAAAGTCTCAAGAATGGATTATGATGACTAGATTATCAGGGGATTAAGGTAATTTAGGTCGGTCAGCTGTCTTAATGATGAGGGGTTGACGGTGTTGTTGTCGACTTGAACTGGCCCATCCGAGACAACTCCTATTGGTTAAATTGAAGTTCCATCCAGTAAGGAGAATTGTCTAGAAGCAAGTGAATTCAACTCCAATTGAGCATGTAGAAAGAAGTGTATGGGCATAAGGTTTGCATTGGAGTTCGTATCATACTGAGCTCTGAAGTACCAAGTCTATTTGACTTTAACGTGCAATTGTATACCTCCAAGATCATTAAGCTTTATAAGACTTAAATCCGACCTTTTTTCTTATTGTATTTAGATCTAGAAACTTTCGGCTTGTTAACGCTTTTACTATTCTCCGGTTGCTTAACTCTCCATTATTGAGTTACTTTCTTTTCTTTTAAAGTGTCTTCAACTTGTTCTTTCTTTGGAATCTCTTTTGTAGTTTTCATTGTTACTGTATTAATTGCATAAATTTTAGCATTAAAGTTATTGTAATGGTTTAAGTCTAGAAAATCATTATCATCGATTTCATTATCAAATATTTCATATTCATCATGTGTATTCGTTATTAATTTTGGATTTGAAAATCTTATCTTCAAATTTCTTAGACATTGTTCCTTCAAAAATATCTAAATTAGTTCTAGTTGTCTTAAGAAAAGGTCTACCTAATAGTATAGGTAAAGGATTGGGTGATATTGAATCTTCCATTTTCATGACATAAAAGTCAGCTGGAAATACTAAATCATGTACTTGTACTAAAATGTCTTCTAATAATCCATACGGTTTAATAATTGTATTGTCTACTAAAGTAAGATTAATAGGCGTAGTAGTTAACGATCATATTTTCAATGATTCATAAAGTTTATGTGATATAACATTGATTGACGCTCCGAGATCACACATAGCAAATTCAATAGAAGAATTTTCTATTGTGATAAGTATGACAAACATTTATGAGTCGAAACATTTCTCAAACATTCTATTATTTATAGATGACATCTTTTGTCCTAAATTTCCATTAGATTCTTCTAAAAACTTGTCTTTAGTTTCAAATAATTCTTTAGTTGTCACACCCCACCTAATTAGAGCATCTGACCAGCCTAAATTATACTAAACCTTTGATAATCTAGTCAGCCTTAACCTCACCATCAATGAATAAACAAAATCAATTCAAAGTAATCATCAAATCTACTACTTTATCAAACATAAAGGATTCTAAAATAAATTTCAATCCTGAAAGTTCGTTTAGGTTGATTAAACAATCTTAAAATTTCGTAAAAATATTTCGACAACACCTCATCTGTTTCTAAGCCTACACCGAAAAACACGGCCTTCAAAAGTCTTCAAAAAAACCTGCTCGGCTTTATGGAAATGCCAAAGGACTCACAATCCATACATAACAATATATATTCAATCAATCAAATTATTTATTCATTCTAACCTAATTTAGGATATCCAAATCCTTAAATCAACATTACCTTAGCTCCACAGTTATCCCAATTCATCCCAAAAATGTTACAACCATTCTAAAAGAAATCATAACCACACACGAACCTAAAAATCCATTTATACAATATATTGTATAAAAAATAATACATACATAAAGTAAATGGCACTGTGCAAGTCACATAAAATATGACAACTTCCCTTTTTCCTTTATCGCCGCTCGAATCTGTCATTAACTAGTTATAAAAATTCGATGATGTCAGATAAGTAAATCTCACACTATCCAGTACACCTGTAATAATCAAATGAAAAATAATCAAGGAGATTAAACGAAAATATATTTCAAGGAATTTAAATACAATCGTGAATCCATCCTATTTATGTTATCCGACCACAATTAGTTGATATCCTCCGAAAGTGCTAAGTAAATAATAATAATGACTCATACACTGACATGATAACCAAACGAGTCTCGATCCTCTAGACTATGGGAGTATGATATGGTTTAACGTGATCTCATGATAACAACGTGATGCAAAATATTAGTGACTTCAGCCCCTCAAGTATAATATAATGTTCTCTCTCAATGATTCTACTATTTTTTTTTACTATTTTTTTCTTTCTTCCTCAACTGAACTAATCTCTTCTTCTATTCCTCTCACATAATTCAACCACAACAACTCAACTTTTTTCCTTCTTGAACTCAAACCTAAAACAAGTCCCCACAGTCCCAAAATTGAAAACTCAAATTTTAATTCCACCTTGAACATCGGCACCAACATCCATAACACTCGGCTCTCTATTCAATCATCAACAACAGTGACAATAAAGAAAGAGTTAAAGAGTATAACGACACAGTTAGGAGAAAACAGTGAAGAAGGAGAACAAGGGGTAATGATGGAGGCATACTAGTGAGGGAGATGATGAACAGGGAACACCTCTTTCATTTTTGATTTTAAAGGATTTATTCCCCAAATGACCAAACTGCCCATATGTTATTATTTTTTGTTATATAAAACCAGTATCCTTATTGGTAGTTAGCATTCTCTTTTTATTTCATAATTATCTCTTCATTTTTTATCCAAATTAAACCCCAAAAAATAACCTGACTCTGCCCAAAATTGGTGAATTTATCAATGCGCTTCAAAACTCTTGAACAATACATCTCTCATGCGATTTGAGATGTGGGACCCACGTCAACTCGTTAAACCCAATTAAGGTTCAACATTTGAATTTTTTTAAATTAAATACAATTATTTTTCGCGAAATTGAAAACGATAGTTCGGGTTGACATTTTACCACTTCAGGTACCTATGTTGACACGTATCTCGAGATAAAACCTCGCGAAATATCGCATTTACTCAGTTAACTTGAATTTCCTAAAATAATATAATATAGTACAAAACACAAGGCAAACATCACATAAAAATAAAATTAAATGTAAATCTCATTGCATCGCTCCTCAACTCTCGACTCGCGGCCTAAACCAAAATTAGGATTCGTTAATCCAGAATTCGCTATAATTATTGGTTTTAAAATCTTGGGATTTGACATTTGTAAATTCATCATTATTTGATAATTGTATTAAAGGTTCCTTAATTTCTAATTTCTTAAATGATTCAGATATGTCTTCTTTAATTTCTTCCTCCTTGCATTTGCTAATCATTGTGGAACGTTAGAAATAAAATGCATTGGCAGCCCCCTCGTCATTTAGACGACTGCCTGCCTAGATTATCTTAACTCTCTGATAATCTAGTCAGCTTAAACCATTATTTCAACTTTGACCTCAAAATAATAATTATTTCAACCCTTAATAAGGCTCCAAAACTAAATTATATCCTCAATGAAACTAGATTCATGATTTCTTTAATTGGAGTAATTTGAAAAATCATTCAGATTATTCTCCGTATTTTGTAAAAATTTCGGCAATACCTTCCTTAAAAGTGGCCTGCCGGAAAACTTTCACCTAATATACAATAGAATTAGTGAGAAGCCTAAAAGGACTCATACTCCCCGCAGTTCATAATATATATCAAAATCAATTTTATAAACTAACTTAGAGTCTCCGAAAGCTTAATAACAACTTTATAACCCCAAAAGACTAAAATTGAACATAAACCTCTCAACGCATTTTAAACTAACTTAGGAGACTCTCTTAACTTATTCAACAAAATTTCACGTCCTACACTCATCCCAAGAACCCCAAAATAATATATGTAAAAAATTTACAACAAGAATTTACTTTAACTTTTGAAAATAATTACCAAAATCTTTGAGTCTTATCCATTCTTCCCTTGTCGTCATATAGAATATGACACCATAAAAAACAACTCAAAGATGTTAGGTAAGTAAATTACTATATTGATATGTACTCCTGCAATTGTTAGTCTGATATATGGAGATATGTAATTGCATTTCCAAATAAACAATAAGATATATGCGTCAACATGGCATGCAATCCACTCTGTCGTTGTCTTTTAACTATAATCAGATGTTGACTTTTGAAAATAGTACAGAGATAGTATTAAGAGATCATGAAATGTCGATATAACTTATCGATGTTAGACTCTGCTAGTCTCACCGACGGCGTAGAGGCAAGATTGAAACATAGTTTCAATCAAACCAGACTCCAAAACAAGCTTATCCCCCTTACTTACTCTATGTATGAATGACCAAGAATGATAAAATGACTATGATACAATTACAGGTACAAAGAAAAGTTCCTTAAATAGTAAAAATCACTGTAAAGTTTACTTACCACCAAACCAACTTAAAGTTGGTTATGAAGCATCACACAACGTTTCCCCAACTTTCACGTATCTAAACCTATTTGTCGAGCTTCGTTCTGAGTGATTTTGGAATCCTCGACATTACCTAAAACAATTGAGAAATCCAGATAAGTTCCCTATTTGAATTTCGTAAGTTTTCGACCAATTTCTAAGTTATTTTGATATTCTCAAGTCTTAAAACCCATGAATCACTCCAAACCCACTCCTCGGATGTCCGGATCACAATTTTGACTTCAAATTGTGGTTCCAAATCAAAAATTAACCTTGACTAAGCTTTAAAATAATTTTTCAACTTTCAAATATTTTTGGGTATCGCAATACCTATTACGGGGAAAAACCTAAATATAAATCCTTGAGAGAATTCCAAATTCTCCATGTTCATAGAAAATCCCCCATTTCCGTATATTTGTCCAAAAATATAATTTTTTTGAATTCTTTTCTTATTTTTTGGAATTTTTATGAATTTCCAGCAATTTCTTCTCTTTTTTTAATTGGTGTAGATCCATGAACCGGACCCGGTTCGGTCCGGTCTGGGGATCAAACCACATCATCTTCCTCATTGATCCCAGCTCTGTTTCAAATCATAGTTCTTTTTTATTTTTATTTTATTTTCAATTTCATCGAGGTCTTCCTCGGATGAATCAAACCTCCATCCCAACTCCATAGTTGAACAACAACAATCCAAAGATCAACATAAACAACAAAACAATAATCAACAACACCAACCAACATCAACCGTTTCATCAACAATAAACCACAACACAACAACAACGATAATGACCCAACAATAAACAACAACACAACACAACACAACATAACTCACCATGGGTTTCAATCTCTCATCACCTTCTCCACAACTCCCCAGTTTCAGTCCCTCTTTCCTTTCGATTTTCATTTTCAAAACAGAGGTGAGGCGAGGCGGTGTGTTGTTGGAGATATATATATTAAATTTTCTCGAGATTCGCATCGCATGAATCTCGAGACAAATTTAATGGTTCTATTTTTTATTATATAATTTGATCTACCTTGAGATATGTGTTGCGTATCTCGAGGTCGATCTTATAGTTATTAACAAGACAATCACTCCTGATCAATTTTATATAAATCAATTATATTGATCTCCTCGATGTACATATTGTGTATCTCGAGGTAGATCAAATGGCTTTATAACCACACATCAATTTATTTTCTTAGAGATTGGATGACACACATCCCGAGGCATGGATAAAGTCTCTAACATTACAAACGTTCGACCATTTCCTTCCTCGATACTCACGCTACGCGTATCTCGAGGTGAATTCAATGTATACTTTTTGTTTGAATTAAACTATTGGATTGATTTATATATATTTATATATAAAAACTATATTATATATATACAAATATATGTACACTTATGTATTTTCACGGCTATAAATTCGCAACGCTCGTCAACGACCATCCTCGGGCGTGCACACCATTGTATATCCTCCACGTGTCACTAGGTGCCTACCAATTTACTAATTATTCTATTTAATTTCGTGATTATCTCTTCAATTTATGTCCAAATAAAATTCTGAAAAATACCCTAATTTTGTCAAAAATTGTGAAATATTCCCAACACGCTCCAAAACTCACGGACAACGAGTATACAATTCAATTTGACGATGAAATAGTGTATAATACATCAAATAAGCACACAACACACAAAGATAATATTTTAAACTTATGATATATGTTCTATAATACGTGGGTCCCACCCGAAATACTTAAATCCCAATTTAAATTTAAAAATACTAAATTAACATCCTAATCAAGTTTATGAAATTCTAAGATGTTATAATCATCCCAAATAATTTAAAATTATGTCCTCGAAATTTATATTTACAAGTTACTAAACCAAAAGAGATATTAGAAAATAATCCTTCATATAAAACTTTTTCAATCCAAACCTGTAAAACTATGTCCAAGATGAACCATTAAGTGGACTCAATCACTTTTGTTGCAATCAACAACTCAGTGGTAGAGATCATAAACATTTCAACTTTTCATTTCCAATTCTTTGGTTTAATGAAAAGTTATCTCCATTACTTTGTCAATCCCGACAATATGTGAATTTTTAAGAAGTTAAACAATCAACTTTGTGGAATATCCGATTACCTTAGTTTACTTCATATTTCATGCTTCGAATCCCTTTCAAGCATTAATACTTAGCAAGATCTAGTCTATCTTTCTTTTCATATGACACTCATTATTCATAACTTATAACAATTCCACAAATCGTTGATAATTCTTTCCATATCCACCAAACTCTGGTATATATTAACCAGTTTATTTTCTCATCACTGATCATCTTTTTATTTGAATCGTCGATCGATCAATTCTTAGACTATCATTAGTCTAAATATTTATATAAATTAATGCAAATAATATTTGAACGACATTAGATACAATGTAGAGCTGCGTGTCTATCTGATTCATCATCATTCCAACGTTTCTCAACAGAAACCTGAAATTACATAAGTCATCCCATGACAGAAATCTAGAATTACATAAGTCATCCCATGACTATAGATCTTGAATTACATCAGTCATCCCATGACAAGAGATCTCAATTTATAATATGATCAAAAAATGAAACCTGACACATCGTGCAACTCTCAATCATTCTCTAAATGTCTACTCACAATAATATTTATATTATGGACTAGAAAGCAATTACCAATTCCAAATCGTCAACCGATTCATTTAACTTTTTATTTGACTGGTT